>CM061140.1:19030063-19630063 GCA_030789695.1 Scilla litardierei
TTTTCCTTGCGTTTATTTCATTAAATATTGTCGTAAACTATTTACGACACATTTAATCCGGTTTGCATCAAATGCAAAATAGTCCCTATCTAAGCTTAAATTTTCATTTGCATCAAATACAAATGATCTGAGGGCATATCTCCCAACATATCCCACTTTTACTCAGGATCATTTATCCCAAATGTAGGAGATAATTGCAAACATCTTTTGCAATATTTTATCCCATGCATCAAATGCAGATTCTCCTTAATCATTTCTACCTATTACTAGACGAAGGTCGCACTCTGTGTGAGACCCTACAGCTTGACCCTTACAACAGGTTGGGTTCGAAGCCCCATATGGCAGTGGCCATGAGCAGTGGTTGCCGTCCCTGCTTCAGAATCATAATTATGTGGTTAACTCATCGACATGAGTAATGTCGAGACCACCCTGACTGTGTCCGTGATGAATTCTGCAGTTTTAGTCTCTTCGTCTAAACTATGTCGTGTAGATCAATTCTAGGGTACGGTCAAACTGTCACCCCCAATAACTTGAATCCGGTTAGTTTCTATCGATCTTTAGTCAACTAATGTTGGACTTCTTCCAACATACTCTGATCAGAGATTTTACTAAAGACCAAACTAACTCTACGACACTAACTCCCATTGACTGGGAGAGACGAATCCTCTCTTGGTCATTACTCTCCTCGTATGCTTCAAGTGACACCGAATCAAAGACCTTTCGACGGGCATAGCCTCGAAGCTAGGTCAGTGATCTAAGTGGCACAGTTCACGCACAGGTTCGTAAAATGACCTCAAGTCAAACGACCAACTTGTCTATCATCACTAAGAGTTATCATTGACAGATTGGTCAATATAACCATATGATAACTCTTGTGGATCGTTCAGTGAACTCATTTTCTAATTAGCACCCGTGTCTCGTCTTCGACTTCGCCAAGTCAAATGATCATGAGATCATCACCACCGCTAAACAGTGAAGACTAAGACACAATGGTCTATCCGATGTTTTGATATCCTTGTCTCGAAACATCTACGACCACGAACTCTTTTAGACTTATGCACCAGACGGTCAAACATTTTTCCATGATCGAGATACTCATCTCGATACATGTTTGACCTTGTATAAAGTCTCAGGATTTTACCTAAGTTAATATCTAATGTTAATTACATTATTGATTAACTTAGATAAAACTATTACCAAACATCTTACTATTATTTCGAACAAGACGTTTGTATTGAATACACAGAGATAGTATGCCTCGAGGGCATACATCTCTCTACATCTCCCACTGGCACTCAGGCCCATTTATCTCGGTAGCTTATATCGTTTTTACACATAAGTCTTTCTAGACTTCATGTGGTAGAGCCTTTGTGAGTGGATCTGCTAAACCGTCTACATCATAGACTTATGGGGTTTCTATGTTCATGTTAGACCAACCATTTGAATCTCATTCAAATAATTCTCTTGGTCTGTCGGAATCCATAATATTTTATTTCCCTAGATCTTATCCAGTTCATCGTACCTTACAATAATAATTTTAAATTAGTTTCTGGTCATTTAAGATGGTTCATAATCATTTTTGATAAATGACGTCCCCCGCGTTTTTGCGCGCGTCAGATGTGTGCAATGTATGATTGGGGGCGTGAGATTTAAATTTTTATAACCGCAAGCGCACGGTGTTGTAGTGTGGCTTGGGGGTCGAACTCAGGGAGGCGTGGTTGTGCTTGTGTCAAGAAGGATCGGATTCACCCCATGGGCGAGCTAGCCCGAATCAGATAATGGGTTGTCACAGAAAATGGAATGCGAGGGATAACAATATAAAGGGAAAACCCGGGACTTCGGTTTCCACCTTATCGTGTGATTCTCGCCGATACGGCCTACGGGTAGGATAGCGATCGGAATTAGGGTCTAATGGTGAGACGTTGCCTCTAAGAGTGGTACCAGCATCCCATGGGCCCGATATGTTGGATATTGGACTCCCCGGATTTGGTTTTGGATGATGAACAAACATAAATATATCGTGAACTAACTCTTTGTGAGCGCAGTTATGGAGATCGTCGCCAAATTCATGTGAACATCCTAAGTGACGTCTCGAGACTTCTCAAAGCACGTGATCGTATGCCTAAAGCTTCGTTGAAGCTTTTGGACCATTTTAGAAGTCACGAAGATTCGGATCGAAGCTTTCGAAGACGGTTCGTCAAGTTTTATTTAATGTCTTTTAGCTTCGTTCCGTAGAATGTTAAGCCTTGAGTAGGTCTTACGTTTTAATCTTCATAACGCTCCTATCTTAGACATAGGATCTTAGTAGAAGTCCATACGAACTTTCCCGAAGCATCGCGCTTCGATTCGCGACTTCTTGTGCATGTTAGTTGGTTCAAGAAGAAGAACCAACCGACAAGATGGTGATCTAGTCGGTCGGCAATGCTTCTTGGATGACTAGTTTGCCTTCTCAATTCTAAGCTCTTTACTGTTTACAGTTAGTCGGTCTACGTTGACTCACCGACCGACTAGTTGGTGAACTAGTCGGTCAGTGATGCTTCTTAGACCGACTAGTTGAGCTTTCCCTGTACATGCCTAGTTACTGTTTATCGTTAGTCGGTCTATGCACATTTGGCGACTGACTAGTTGATGAACTAGTCGGTCAACTTTTGTTCTTGGACCGACTAATTCAATTTGTACTCAGACTATTTGTTTTATCTCTTAGTCGGTCTATGTTCACTCACCGACCGACTAGTTGTGAAACTAGTCAGTTGGCAAGTGTTCTTTGACCGACTAGTTCTGTTAGTCTGAACTTCGACCTATTCCATGTTCACCTCTTAGTTGGTTCATGTTGTTTGACCGACCGACTAGTTGATGAACTAGTCGGTCGGTGGTTGTTCTTTGACCGACTAGTTTGGTTCAGAATAGAGCCGTTGGAGCATTAATTGAAACGTTTTTCTCTCTCTCTTTCCTCTAACCTATATATACTTGGTGTGCTGCATTCATTGCACTCAAGGCTGATTTTAAGAGAAGTTTAGAGATCAAAGAGAAAGCATTCAATCTCATTAAAGCTCATTCATTTCCTTTCAAGAATCTCTCCCTCACTCTTATTTCAAAAGAGAGATTCATTGATTGTGAGCCTTCCAATCCAAGTGCTTGATTCTAGGTCACCAACAACCTCCTAGGACTCCATTACTGGTCATCTACTTAGAGCTAGGGTTTGGTGCCTCTTCATCTTCCCCAAAATCGGGTTTGCCCTAAATCGTAAGTTATACTCAAGGCATAGGATTTTGTCGGTAAGAATTTCTATTTCAATTTACATTGTTATTGTAAGTGTTTCACTCTCGGTTGTGAGAGTTTGTTTGTGATCCCGAGTTGTGAGAGTCACAATTTCCTTTGTGTATGATTTGACTTGGTGAAGGTTCTTCACAAGTACTTCATAGTGGAAATCTTGAGTTAGGGTTTCTAACTCAAGTATCCGAAGGGGATACGGGTGGTTGGGACGTAGGATCACCGGGAACAAGTCGGTGAGACTTGGGTGGATCCGAACCCAGTAATATTGCTTGTTTGCGATTGTCTTCTTTGTTGTCTAACATTTACATTTCCGTATTTCCGCATTGTTTGGTAGAGTTTGCAAGATAATTAGGAATTATCCTCTTAATTATTTTAAAGTACTATTCACCCCCCCCTCTAGTACTTGTGCAGTAGCTTAGCAGGGCATTACATTTGGTATCAGCACCAAGTCTATAGCTATGTCTGCCAACGACAACAAAATCGTTCGTCCACCTTCCGACTATAGCACCTTTAGGAACCGTGAAGGAACGTCTTCGGTAATGGAAGGACACTCCTCAACGAGGCCTCCATTCTTCAACGGTACCAATTACGGGTACTGGAAATGCCGGATGGAAACTTTCCTCCGGAGTGCTTCATTATGGAGGGCCACGATGAAGGAATATGTCGAGCCCGTCGAAGAAGATTTCGAGAAGTGGACTACCGCGGAGGTCGCCGCGGAGGTAAGCAATGCCAAGGCAATGAACGCCTTGCAATGCGCTTTGGAGCCCGAGGATTTCAACAAGATATGCACATGTAAGAGTGCATATCAAATATGGAACTCCCTCCTCTTCTTGCATGAAGGAACAAGTAGGGTAAGAGACTCTAAACTCGTTGTAGTTAATAAAGATTACGAGTTATTTCATATTCTACAGGGTGAGAAGATGAAGGAGTATTATGCTCACTTCGTCGACATCACAAACGAGTTGGAGGCTCTCGGTAAAACCTACACCCAAAAGGAGAAAGTCTCGAAGATCATCGATGGACTTCCTTCTTGTTGGGAGAAACGTACCTTCGCCATCGAGGAAGGTAATGACATGAAAACCTATACCGTTGTTCAACTAATGTGTACTTTAATGTCATATGAGGTATGCAAGGATAGCAAGTTAAAGTTGCAGGACAAGATGAAGTCTTACTTGAAGCAAGACGAGCCAAAGAAGAAGGCTATTGCATTCAAGGCCGCTCCATCCACATCCACATCGACCGATGATGAAAACTCGGAAGACGAGTTAGACTTGGAGTCCATGGCTCTCATGGCCAAGAAGTTCAACCGGTTCTTCCGGAAAGGTAACTTCAAAAACAAATCGAAGTTTAATTCTTCTAACGCCTCCTCTCCTTTGTGTTTTCAATGCAACAAGCCAAGACACATGAAAGCGGAGTGTCCTCAAAACAAACACAAGGAGAAGTGAAAGGTGCCAAAGTTTGACAAGTCCAAGAAGTACAAGAAAGGGTACAAAAAGGGGCTTGTCGGGACATTCACCGACTCCGAGGATTCCTCTAGCGGAGAGTCGGATGATGAGCAAGTGGAGCAAGCACACATGTGCTTCATGGCTAGAGAGGAAAATGAACAAGGATCTTCCTCCGATGATAGCGACAACGAAGGCGATGAGGTAACTATGGATGACCTTAGAAATGCTAATGAGCAATTACGGTCTAAATACTCTAAACTAGTAAATAGATATACTAAAGTAAAATATGATTTAGCTAGCATCCAAACCTCGCCTAAAACTATCATTACCAACAACGACACCGTTGTTGAAGAGTTGAAGAATGAGATTGTAAGTCTCAAGTCTCAACTTGAACATGTTAGCATTGAGGATCCGGAGGAACACAAGATAGCGGATTTGACTTCTCAAAACTCGACTTTGAGTATTGAGAATGAAAATCTCAAATCTCGTGTTTATGTGCTCACATCACAAGTATCCACTTTGGATGCTTCTTTGCGTTCTCTCACTGAGAAATATGAGAGCACATTAGGCCGAATTAATAAATTCAATAAGGGTAAGGACCATTTGGATAAAATCCTAAGTGACTTACTTCCGGCCAATCACCACATTGGCTTGGGGTATTCGATGGGAAGTTCATCCAAATCGGCCACTACTTTTGTTAGGCCAACTTTCGGTGACTCAACGAGTGGTAGCAAACACTATATTGGTAGTTCATCTACCAATGGTGCTTCCACCTCGTTCACACCCTCGGTTGGAAAGAAACCCACTTTGGGTGGACCTCCAAAGAAGGGTCATGCCTATATGTACACAAATACCATGCCACGTAGGAACACATGTCCTACTCCACCGGCTCACACATATGATGATTTCTATGCTACACGTTCACGGGCACGTGCACACAATGTGAGACACCCTCATGCACGTGTTCCCCCACATGCATATGTTCACCCACATCATCGTATGGATAATTCTCATAATGCACCATTCCATCATGTTCCTTATGCCTATCCACGACATGCATCACGTAGAAATCAACAACGCATGCATGCTCCCAATAGGATGAGGGCTCCCAAAATCTTCACAATTTGGAGCCCAAGGGACACAAGCATGAATGAAAAACAAATCTATATGAATTCATATTTCATGAATGTTGTGCATAGTGATAATTATGTGGGGAAGTCTAAGTCCAATTGGACTTGGCTTCCAAAGGTCTAATCTTTTGGACCCAATGACCTTGGGTACCATGATACGATATTTTCTATTTTTAAGTACTCAAGAGAAAGAAAAGGAGCAACAAATCAAAATTTAGCTCCAAGAATTATTGTATACTCGATAGCGGGTGTTCAAAACACATGACGGGTGACGCTCAATTGCTCTCCGGAGTGGTGCCCATTGCTAATGGAAACCGCGTCGTCTTTGGAGGCAACGAGAGCGGAACCATCATAGGTGTTGGAAAAGTGGGTAATCCTTCTAAATCTCTTATATGTGATGTTTACCTTGTTAAAGGATTAAACCACAATCTCATTTCAATAAGCCAACTTTGTGACAAAGGTTACAAAGTTAGCTTTGCGAAAGGAATGTGCCATATTTTGAATAAGAATACTAATGATGTATTATTTTTTGGCACACGCCATAAGGATATATATATCCTAGATCTTCCAAGATCACATGAACAATGTCTCATTGCCAACACAAGTGAACAACACTTATGGCATCGACGTTTTGGTCATGTGAACTTTGGAACACTATTTAAGCTTTCCAAGCTAAATTCTATTAGAGGCTTCCCTAAGCTTGTCTTTCAAAAGAAAAGCTTTTGTGACTCGTGTCAATGAGGCAAGCTTCCAAAATCGTCATTTAAACCTAAGAAAAGCATTTCTTCTAAGCAGCCACTAGAGCTATTACATCTAGATTTATTTGGGCCAATTAGAGTTGCTTCATTATGAAATGGACGTTATGGACTTGTCATCGTTGATGACTTTTCTAGGTTTACTTGGGTATTTTCCTTAAGTAATAAAAATGATGCTTTTGAAAACTTCACAATTTTTGTTAAGAAAGTACAAAATCTCATTGGAACCACCGCTGTCACTATTCGTAGTGATCATGGAGGGGAATTTGAGAATGAGTCTTTCTCAACTTTTTGTGATGAAGTTGGTATTACACACACCTTTTCATTCCCTCGCGCACCTCCTCAAAATGGTGTTGTTGAGAGAAAGAATAGGACGCTAGTGGAATGTGCTCGCACTATGCTTGATGATAGCCAACTTGGCCATCAATTTTGGGCGGAAGTGGTACATACCGCTTGCTATGTGTTTAATAGAATACTTTTGAGGCCCGGCACTAAACAAACTTGTTATGAATTGTTGTTTGGTAGGTTGCCTCAAGTTAAACATTTTCGAGTTTTCGGTTCGAAATGTTTTATTAAAAACACGTATGGTAGTTTGGACAAATTCGATCCAAGATCCGATGAGGGGATTTTTGTTGGGTATTCCTCCCGTAGCAAAGCCTACCGGATATACAACAAACGAACCTCAACGATCGAGGAATCACTTCATGTCTCATTTAATGAAGGATTTGTTCCAACTAGAATTACTAATGATGATGACTCTATGGATGTCTTATGTGATTCAATTGGTAATTCTAACTCTATTGATTCTATTGATTCTATTGATACTAACCCGACTAATGAAGTTTTTGAGAATGTTCCTAGTGATCAGGGAATTCCCAAACGGCTTCATACCGTTCGTGACCATCCTCATGAGCAAGTCATTGGTAATATCCTTGATAGTGTCAAGACGCGATCGCAAGTGAACTACTTCGCTCATTATGCCTTTGCCTCCTCGATTGAGCCAAAGAATATTAATGAAGCGTGCGAAGATAGCGCTTGGATCCTTGCCATGGAAGAGGAACTCATTCAATTCGAGAGGAATGAGGTTTGGGAGCTTGTTCCATTGCCATCGAAGAACCACACCGTCATATGGACAAAGTGGATCTTCAAGAACAAGACCGACGAAAATCAAATCGTCGTCCGGAACAAAGCTCGGTTAGTAGCTCAAGGCTATTGGCAAGAGAAAGGTATTGATTTCGAAGAATCCTTTGCTCCGGTAGCTAGATTAGAATCAATTAGATTATTGTTATCTTTTGCATGCCATAAGGGTATTAAATTATTTCAAATGGATGTAAAAAGTGCGTTTTTAAACGGAGATGTTGTTGAGGAAGTTTATGTTTCTCAATCTCCGGGTTTTATAAATGAAAAATTCCCAAACCATGTTTTCAAACTTAAGAAAGCACTTTAAGAAAGCACTTTACGGTTTGAGACAAGCTCCTCGAGCTTGGTATGACCGTTTAAAGAATTTTCGGTTGGATTTAGGTTTTAAAATGGGAGAAGTTGATTCCACATTATTTTTTAAGTATTCGAATAATGATATAATTTTTGTTCAAATTTATGTTGATGATATCATTTTCGGTGCTACTAACTTTGCTCTTTGCAAAGAGTTTTCTAATGTGATGAAGGATCAATTTGAGATGAGCCACATGGGTGAGCTCAAATATTTCTTAGGTCTCCAAATTCGCCAAATGAACGATGCAATCTTCATCCACCAAACGAAGTACACGGTGGAGTTGCTAAAGCGATTTGGAATGGAGAATGCCTCCGGGAAGAAGACTACAATGAGCACCACTACACATCTTGATAAAGATGCGGGCGGAAAAGATGTAGACATTCGTCTATATCGAGGTATGATAGGTAGTTTACGATATCTTACCGCAAGTAGGCCCGATATTATGTTTACCGTATGTGTATGTGCTCGTTATCAGTCTCAACCTAAGGAATCCCACTTAGTAACGGTAAACGTATTTTCCGTTATCTAAGTTACACACTTGATTTTGGATTACTTTATCCAAAATCTAGCACATATGAGTTAATCTCATATAGTGATGCAGATTATGCGGGATGCAAATCCGACAGGAAAAATACTAGTGGCACTTGCCATTTTATAGGAAATTCTCTTGTCTCTTAGTTTTCCAAGAAGCAGAATTCCGTATCACTTTCAACCACCGAGGCGGAATATATTGCCGCCGGTGCCGCGTGTGCTCAAGTTCTTTGGATGAGACACACACTTAAAGACTTTGGTATAAACTGTGATACTTGCCCTATCATGGTGGACAACCAAAGTGCAATTTGTCTCTCAAGAACCCGGTACACCATTCCCGTTCTAAACACATAAATGTCCGTCACCATTTCTTAGATGATCATGTTGCTAAAAAGGACATCATATTAGTGTACGTTGAAACCCAGAAGCAAATCGCCGATATTTTCACGAAACCCCTAAAGGAAGACTCCTTTGTGCGGTTACGTCGAGAATTGGGGATTATGGGTGAATCCGAGATTTAGGATTCATTTTTATTCAATAATCTTGCATGCTATTCAATTTCATTATATTTGCACATGCTAGATTTATTGAAATTTTCTGGATTTTTCGTTGAATTTTCGAAATTTTCGCTCGATTTGTTCGTAAACGTAAAATTTCAGATTTTCGATGTTTAATGGGGTAGTATAATGATTAATGAGAGTATTTCGATGTTTCCTCCAAGTGCGATTAGGAGAGAACTCAAAATTTCTAATTCTAAAATTTTTGGACTCTCTTAGTCGGTCCAAGTTCATTGGCCGACCGACTAGATTCAGTTCTAGTCGGTCAGTGAATGAGCTTAGACCGACTAATTCTTGTTATATTTTTTGGCTTCTGTTACTGTTTACAATTAGTCGGTTCAAGCTCATTGACCGACCGACTAGATCATCATCTAGTCGGTCAGTGCTTGAACTGTGACCGACTAATTGTGACGGGGACAGTTGCGACTTTTGTTCTTCCAATCGACTTAAACTCCATCCCGACCGACTTCTTTCATTTCAAGTCGGTTCATTGTCTTCTCTCTCAGACAAAAACCCCGAGCCCCCCTTCGACTTCCTCCCTCTCCGATCGATCCCGGCCATCTCTCCGACCTATTTCCGGCCGTTATTCCGTCGATCTCCCCTAGGGTTTCCTCCTATCATCTCTCCTAACCCTCCTAGGGAACTTGCATCTAGCTCTCGACCCCGTACTTCCACACGTCAGCCTAAGGGAAAGGGTCCGATGCCAGTTGGCGGTGTCGATATCTCATTATGTCGTGATGACCCATTGTGTCTCACGGCATATAACCGTATCGAACACTGTCCGCTGCTATTGGAGCATTTCGTACAGTTTTCAGACTTCCCTGGCCTTGCTGATCTTCTTTCGTCTTCCGGCCTTATCGATTACATTCGATATGACCCTAAGGCGAATCCACACCCATATCCTCGCCTGGTCAAACTCTTTTACGCCAACCGTGTCCGGGGTCAGTACGACGAGACCCACTCAATTGAGACTACTGTCTTGGGGACATCGATTGTCCTCACGGCAGAAGTCTTAGGAGAGTTGATCGGTTGCTCGTCGTCTGGCCTCCTCCCTTCCGATATCTCCGTCGATGACATCTCTTCCCTCGATCAGGTCATACTTTCTGAGGTTTTCTTTGAGATTCCTCCTGCCATGATTGGCGTGCCCTCGAAGTCTTTCAAGCCTAATGGCTGGGTCCTAAAGTTGATCTTGAAGTCATGCGTACTTCCTAAGTACGGCTCCTCTTCTTTGCCTTCCCAGCCATTCCTGAAGTTGATCTATGACATCTTCATGGGGAGCGAGATTAACTGGGCTCGGATCATACTCGATAAGATGGATTCTTTCGAGTGTATCCGTAAGTCCACGAAGTCTGCTCATATCCCATATCTGTGCCTTCTGACACTCGTATTTCGTCACTTTCGTGTCCCACTTCAACCTGATGATGAGCGTCCCCTCGGTCCCCCTCTGAATACGACGGCCGTCAAGAAGTCTCTTGCGGCGCTCCGTCACGTTCAGAGGACGACCCCCTCTGCTTCAGCGTCTGCTTCAGCCTCAGCTGCTCCTACTTCCTCTACCACTTTTGATGAGCTCGCACGTTCAGTGAGACGTATGGAGTCTCGATATGCTCGTACTGAGGAGATACTAGATCGTATCGCCTCTCGTTTGGGCATTGAGATCCCTCCGTCTGTCTCTGACGAGGAGGACTTGGACAAGGAGGAGATTGAGGAGCTTGTTCGTGTTGCTGCTCGTGCCCCTGCGGGCACTTCTGGTGCTGTTGCCTCTTCTACCGATGACCCCGAGAGCACACCTGTTGCCATCGTTCCTGTAGTGGATACCACTTATGGTGCTCCCGAGGCCACTACCGTCGCTCCCGTGGACACTTCAGCTGATCCAGTGACCACATCCACTCCTGCAGAGCCTGCTGCTGCTGCAGATCCTCCCGCTGCCTCCTGAGCTTCTCTGAGGCCTCTCCCGGTGCACTTTGGATGATAGATCTTATAGTGAGAGAGTTTGGGTAGGATAGAGTGTGGTTATGTATTTTGGATATTTTGATGTTTTGATGATATGTATCTCTGATGATGTATTTTGTGATACTCCGATGTCTTGTGTGATATGATATATTTTGTGACCCGATCGTTGGATCGTTTATGTATGTTGACGGATGAATCATTTTGTTGTACTCATGCTTTATATATATATACATCGATGTTGACATTTATTCTCTTGTGCACATTATATTTTATATGTCTCTGATGTTTGATTTCGTCGCTCGATGATTATAACTTGGTTAAATAGAGATTATTTCTATGGAAACATAGAATTGTTTTCCATGCACTAAATTAACCAAGAATGTTGATATTGGAGAGTATATTCCATAACTCAATTCGTAAAATTAATTTGAGTTTTGATGATTTTAATTATCGATTTTTCGACTTTGGTCTCATTGACACTCTTTGATTTAATTCATATTTTTCTTTGGTGTCATTTGGACCGTTGTCGTATTCTACGACTCTCGTGCTTTTATTTGTAGCCATTGTTATTGTCGTTGATCTCCTCCCACTCTTTTTGCTAATGCCAAAGGGGGAGAGATATAATAATGACGATGAGCTAAATGATAATTTAAAGCATTTTTCCAAGAATCTAATTTGATATGTTAGATTCCAGGGGAGTTAAGATATAAAAATTGGATTTCAAATCCGATATTTCAATAATGGATTCTCATTTTATACTTTACTCGTCTGCTTGATGCTTATGTTTATTATTTAATTTTGGAATTAACGTGTCATCAATGCAGGGGGAGTAAGTAAATTACATGTGAATTATTATTTATGTTGGTTTGTCATCACCAAAAAGGGGGAGAATGTTGGATATTGGACTCCCCGGATTTGGTTTTGGATGATGAACAAACATAAATATATCGTGAACTAACTCTTTGTGAGCGCAGTTATGGAGATCGTCGCCAAATTCATGTGAACATCCTAAGCGACGTCTTGAGACTTCTCAAAGCACGTGATCGTATGCCTAAAGCTTCGTTGAAGCTTTTGGACCATTTTAGAAGTCACGAAGATTCGGATCGAAGCTTTCGAAGACGGTTCGTCAAGTTTTATTTAATGTCTTTTAGCTTCGTTCCGTAGAATGTTAAGCCTTGAGTAGGTCTTACGTTTTAATCTTCATAACGCTCATATCTTAGACATAGGATCTTAGTAGAAGTCCATACGAACTTTCCCGAAGCATCGCGCTTCGATTCGCGACTTCTTGTGCATGTTAGTTGGTTCAAGAAGAAGAACCAACCGACAAGATGGTGATCTAGTCGGTCGGCAATGCTTCTTGGACCGACTAGTTTGCCTTCTCAATTCTAAGCTCTTTACTGTTTACAGTTAGTCGGTCTACGTTGACTCACCGACCGACTAGTTGGTGAACTAGTCGGTCAGTGATGCTTATTAGACCGACTAGTTGAGCTTTCCCTGTACATGCCTAGTTACTGTTTATCGTTCGTCGGTCTATGCACATTTGGCGACTGACTAGTTGATGAACTAGTCGGTCAACTTTTGTTCTTGGACAGACTAATTCAATTTGTACTCAGACTATTTGTTTTATCTCCTAGTCGGTCTATGTTCACTTACCGACCGACTAGTTGTGAAACTAGTTGGTTGGCAAGTGTTCTTTGACCGACTAGTTCTGTTAGTCTGAACTTCGACCTATTCCCTGTTCACCTCTTAGTCGGTTCATGCTGTTTGACCGACCGACTAGTTGATGAACTAGTCGGTCGATGGTTGTTCTTTGACCGACTAGTTTGGTTCAGAATAGAGCCGTTGGAGCATTAATTGAAACGTTTCTCTCTCTCTCTCTCTTTCCTCTAACCTATATATACTTGGTGTGCTGCATTCATTGCACTCAAGGCTGATTTTAAGAGAAGTTTAGAGATCAAAGAGAAAGCATTCAATCTCATTAAAGCCCATTCATTTCCTTTCAAGAATCTCTCCCTCACTCTTATTTCAAAAGAGAGATTCATTGATTATGAGCCTTCCAATCCAAGTGCTTGATTCTAGGTCACCAACAACCTCCTAGGACTCCATTGCTGGTCATCTACTTGGAGCTAGGGTTTGGTGCCTCTTCATCTTCCCCAAAATCCGTTTTGCCCTAAATCGTAAGTTATACTCAAGGCATAGGATTTTATCGGTAAGAATTTCTATTTCAATTTACATTGTTATTGTAAGTGTTTCACTCTCGGTTGTGAGAGTTTGTTTGTGATCCCGGGTTGTGGGAGTCACAATTTCCTTTGTGTATGATTTGACTTGGTGAAGGTTCTTCACAAGTACTTCATAGTGGAAATCTTGAGTTAGGGTTTCTAACTCAAGTATCCGGAGGGGATCCGGGTGGTTGGGACGTAGGATCACCGGAAACAAGTCGGGGAGACTTGGGTGGATCCGAACCCAGTAATATTGCTTGTTTGCGATTGTCTTCTTTGTTGTCTAACATTTACATTTCCGCATTTCCGCATTGTTTGGTAGAGTTTGCAAGATAATTAGGAATTATCTTCTTAATTATTTTAAAGTACTATTCACCCCCCCTCTAGTACTTGTGCAGTAGCTTAGCAGGGCATTACACGATATTCCGGTCGATGCCCAGGATGATACGCCGAACTTTCCGGGTTCGGTCAGTGGGCATTCCCATATCCATTAACACTGACCGACTCCGGGAGCACTAAGCTCGCAACGATAACTCCCAACATCTCATCCTGCCGCTCCCGCGCGCTAGGATTCGACGTCTACGCTAAGGGCGTGAGCTACGGCTAGGGAGTCAACCGCCAAGTTTATTCCCCCTTGGTCCAACGGTCAAAGGCGGTCTTTTTCCCGCCGATGACAATAAAACACCCCGCGTAACCGGTAGATTCCTAATCCCTATCGATTTCCTAGTCCTATAGACGCATCGGGGAGGACCCACGAAGGGGTTTCCACCAAAATCCCAGATTTTGGAACTACTCACACATATTTACTAAAAAGCGATCTAAATCAAAATCGACCGTTAAGAACATGATCAAGCGATTGAAAAGCAGTAAGAGCAATGCTAATAACACTATATTAAAGTTTGGTGAAGATAGGAAAACTTACAAATATCTGAAAAATTACAGCCGTCAAAAGAGAGAAAAAGCAGCAAAAAATAACAACTTTCGTTTCTGGAAAACCTAGGGGTCCTATATATAGAATACGATATCACCCGATCGGTTGAAAATTCAACCGATCGTGTGACTTGCTTCGTATTTTCGGCAGCTCGGCATGGGACTTCACCCGGTCATATGGCACAGTCGGTTGAGAGTTGAAGCTGATCGGTTGGATCTTCGTGCCGTCGGGTGAACCGGTCGGTTGAGCTCTCCATGTCTCGGCTTCGGAGATCTGGCTACAGATGAACCGATCGGGTGAAGGTCACCCGATCGGTTGGCATTCAGCATCAAATTCCAGAGAGTTGGGGCGTTTGAACCGGTCTCTGAACCGACCGGTTGACTTTCTGCCCGCTCCAGCTTGTGTCCGGGTGGTGCACGCGTGCATCACCCGATCGGTTGGAAGTGACCAACCGGTCGGGTGAGGGGCTGAAAGATGCTATCTTCGTCGTTTGACCCCATGGATCACGCGTGACTCCTCTCGTTGCTCCGGGGACTCATGATATCATCGTTATATGTCCCCTAAGCCGGTAAACTCCTGCAAAATATAAAAAACACGGAAAAGTGAAAGAAAACAAGAAAACATGAGAAAACGAATACAAGACGGTGGAAAACAGCGGAAAAACACAAAAGAAGACGTGTGTGAATATATGAAATATAAACGCACGTCAATAAAGTGTCAAACTCTTTGATTACTATGTCAAAACATATGTTCCATCCCGTTGATGCCTCGCATGTAATTTGTTTGCTCCCACTGACCGTGAAACTCTCTTTGTGATTCATGTAAGTTGGTTCGTCTAAATCTTATTTAGAAAAACGAACGTATAATCGAATGTTCCAGTTTTCATGGTCATCATGAGCATTTACATCGAGTTCGGTCCGAGTAGATCTGTACACATCTGCTGGCGAAAACGGTTTCATCATAATCCGTTTATAGGAAATTAGGATGAAAACCGTTCTCGACCAACATGATTGTACTTCACTATTTTCTTTCTGCATCATTCTTTTAACTTAAAGATTTACTTGAAGAAAGTGAGGAAACATTTTACTTGGGTACGTAAACTAAATTCCAAAATTTATTTACGCACATGGACCTATTCTGATTGCATCAAATTTTAAATCGGAGTTACTACTCCGAAGTTCATCCTAGAAGTTGACTAATTCATCATCAATTATGATGTCTAACTCGACTCTTCGTCTCACGAGATTCGAGTAATTATACAACTTACTAATGACCGATTTAATGAATATCTTATTGATAATGTCCTCATAGAACAATATCAAAACCTAGGCATTACTATCTGACTTAACCCAGAGGGAGGACTTAACTCAGAGTCACTTGCTATGGATCGCACCAAGTCTAACTAAGTGTGATTCATACCTTTTAACACACCGATGTGTTAACAGACTTGACCTGAGAGAAAATCTTATTTTCTTTTAATTACGCAAGATTTTATATAGCTAAGTATTTGACCATTCGATCTAATCAAATCTGTTAAAATACTTTTGTCATTTCATTCTTTATTTTATTAGACTTGTATTTCATCAAAAACACGTATCATAATAAAATATAAGAATAGCTTATTTTGGTTAATATAGACTCGGGTACATCAATATGTACGAGACTGAGTTCGACAACTCATTCTCACACTGTCTTACAGATGGGTTTCGGCCATTATATCTAAGAGGATAAGATTCAGAAGTGTCCGTAGACTTCATAATACAAGAGGTCAGACCCCTCTTTATGTGACTTGTGAAGCTTAGTCTCTCAATACGGCCTAATCTATTTTCCCATATAAGTTTGCTACTATCTTGTGTATTTATATATTAACTTTTAATATAGTATAGTTATTACAAATTAGTAACACAAAACATTGCTTCAGAAGCAAGGTGACGACATTCATCAAAATGTGTTAGACTTTTTTGTATAACAATTATTCTGAAATCGTGACATCCAAATATGTAACATTTTCATTTCCTCCTACTTATGCCTTTACTAATGATAAATATAACTAACTTTCTCAATTGATTTTCTGGAGTGCCTTCTTCCCTTTCTAAATCACATTTAGATATTAAATAGCCCAACATAAATGAATAGCTATGCAAGCATCTTATGTATCCAAATGCTTGAGCTTTGCAACATTGAGTGTAGCTCAACAAATTGCTCGTCTCAAGATCCGGTCGGGATGCATAGTCTTGTACTGCTCATGCACTCGTATTCGACTCAAACGGTTTGATCGAATTCTCGAACTTTGCGGATCAAAATTGTTTTTCCATACAATCTTGAGTGTAGCTCAACAAGTTGTAGGGAGAAACATACTTCGAATATCCTATAGGTTCAAGTTGCCCCATATAGAGGTGAGTGACATGTAGCGTGAATTTATTTATTGGACCCAGAACTTAATGAAATCATATTTCTTAAGTCTGTTCTTTAGAAGGTCATTTTAATGTCAACGAGAATATAGTTTAATTCTATCAATTAGAATTTAACTTGATATTCAATTAATCAACCTATTTGACCAGTTAACTTATTCTATTAAAATATTATATTTTGATTCCTTCGGAAAACATAGTCTTGTCCTAGTTTAGCATATGTTCAATATTAAATATAGGTAGAATGGCTTTTATCTATAAATATATCCTCTCACTATTTTTACGATCATTTTAAGTATTAACAATGGACGATTTAATCAAATTAAATAAATGGGTAAGAGATCCAATCACCCTGAGCCTAATAACCTTGAGTGTAGCTTAACAAGTTGCTTGACTCTGTAATCGGAAGATGACTCTTCATTGATCATATCAGATATGACCCCCTTATCGGTTTTTACCCCTAGCCATTTGTGATCATGAGTGTGCTCATCCAAATCACAATGTCTAGTCTAGTCGGACCCTTGTTTTCGTGTCTAGCCTGACTTGCCCCGGAGCTCGGTGTATTCACGAACTGTCGGTTTGGGTCTGGTCTTAGAGGACATCATATGTGTTTAAGAAATTGGTTTCTATAAGATTGTCATGTCACAGCTTGAGTGTAGCTCAACAACTGTAACACGGGTCCTATAGTTGCCAACCCCTAAAACAAGGAGGGCTACGGCTAATCTTGAAGAAGATTATTAACGTATTTGACTTAGATATAGTCCAGGGTGGCATATAATCATGATTCACGTCATTGTGGTCCAGTGGAACACAGCCAGGGAATTGACTAAGCCAGGATCACTTATCACTTAGACTAGCTAGGGTGATCCAACAAACTTAGCCAAGCACATTGACTGGATCATGGTCCATTGAATGAAGCTTGTCATTTTTATATGTGTGCCATAGACTAAAATCCTTTATTAACAATTTTAGGATTTGTTTAATAACTTTTATTAAATCATTATCAACTATAAGGTTCACGTGCTATCCTAATCGATATTAGGATTTTAATAAATTTATTAACAACGCTAAAAGCAAAGTCATTTAATGAGAATTAATTTCATAACAATTAGAATTAAAATTTTCATTAAAGGGACTACCCTAATCAGGAATTAGGTCTTAAAGTGTTGTTAATGTTTTATTAAAACATAGCATGTCATTTTAATTTATCTCATAAATTTTAACGAGTTCTTAATGGCTAACCTAAGAGGGTTGTCTTGTGTTATCAAATAAGTGACAACATTTGCATAGCCATTAACATAAACTTACACTAATTTTATCGCATAAAAGAGTGTACAACTATTTAACAATTAAATAGAACAATGTTTATCAAATAAACAATTTTAGCATGCATACTTAAATTTAACATTTAAATTTAAAAATATGATTTTTAAAATATTTTATTTTATCTCATAAAATAAAAAACTTGTTTTAAAAAATCACGACATTTGCATGCTACTTAAAATATTTATTGCATAAAAATTTTAAAGTTTTAAAATCAGTTTTAAAATTATCACGTAAATTTAAAACATCATTTTAAAATTTTCATACTTAAAATTTTATCAAATAAAATGTTTAAACATCTACAATCATTTTAAATCTATCGCATAAAGTTTTAAAGTTTTAAAATCAGTTTTAAAATTATCACATTAATTTAAAACATCAATTTAAAAATTTCCATGCTTAAAATTTTATCATATAAAATATTTAAACATCTAAAATCATTTTAAAATTATCGCATAAATTTAAAAAAACATTCAATTAATTAATCGTAGTCCTAGATCAGCATACAGACATGGCTCTGATACCACTGTTGGGTTTTGGCGGACCCTCAGGGCACAAATCCGTGCCCGTCCTAAGTCGGACGGAACACGGAAGCAAAAATTTCAGCGGAAAATAAAATGTTAATCTAATTAACATGCAGCCCTAAGGAACAAGACCCTTAGCCAGGATCTCTGCCAACTCGGGGTGGATCTGACCACCCTAAGAGAGATCTAAACTACTGCGAATAATTAAAACGAAAGCTTCTAAAAACATACCCGGAATCTTGCCCTGGGGCAGGCAAGATGTTCTGCACCGTCTTCCAAGCCGCCCCCCGTCCCACGTCGAGCCGCTACTCGAACCGATTCGCATCACGAGGCAAGCAATCGTCGTATCGCCGAGCCAACCACGCACCAGAGAAAGTTTCACGCGAGTGAAAGCCTTCGCCAAGATTTCGGATCCGAATCCGAACTCCTTCGTGGCTTTGCTAGAGCCCTTCAAGCGTAAGGCAGAAATATAGGGAGAAGAAGAATTAATTTAAGCTTCGATCCAAGCGTGCTCCAACATTTACGGGAACCACTCAGATCTTGAGCTTGGGACAAATTTGGAGGAAGGGAGAGGCCCTTATTTATTAGGCGGCTGGCTCTCCCCTTTTCTCCACAACCGATGTGGGACTATTAAATTTGAGTTAATTAAATCAAGTTAGTTTCCCTTTCACAAAGGGCAAACTTCCGTGAATTTTAACTTCCTCACCGTTGAACTTCATGATTGATACAACATATCAATTCGAAGAGTGTTCAACGGTGAACGCATAGGAAAAAACAGTACGTCAATCGGAGTCCGTTTGATCCTCCAATTGATCGCCCAAAGTTCAGCCTAAGGCTCGTTTTCTAAAAAAACTGAGCCGTCAAAAAACTGCAGAAAACCTGCTCTGTTGGACCCACCTGGCCAGCTGGACGAGCCCAGACCAGGCGAGCCTAGACCAGGCTGGACGCTGGTCTGGGTGCACCCAGCCTGGTGCACCCAGCCTGGGCGCTGGCCCAAGCCAGGGCGCCTGGGCCTGGCACCCAGGGCACCCGGCCCAGGGCACCTGGGCCTGGGCCCGCGCCCAGGCCAAGGGCGCCTGCCCTGGGCTCCTGGGCCTGGGCGTCGGGCCCAGGCCCAGGGCGCCTGGTGCCCAGGGCCCCTCGTCCTGGCTGGCCAGGAGCCCAGGCCAGACCCTAGTCTGGCCTGTGTCAACCTGGTGTGACCCATGTCCTGTTTAGGCATGGGTCAGAACCATTTGGGCTGTTTTGGGCGTATCTTGGGCATCTGGTGTCAGATTTGGACGCCTTTCGAAGCTGGGCGTAGACCGGGACATTTCCGTCTTCCCCGTGAACTTTTCCTTGTGTTTATTTCATTAAATATTGTCGTAAATTATTTACGACATATTTAATCCGGTTTGCATTAAATACAAAATAGTCCCGATCTAAGCTTATATTTTCATTTGCATCAAATACAAATGATCTGAGGGCATATCCCCCAACATCTCCTACTTGTACTCAGGATCATTTATCCCGAATGCAGGAGATAATTGCAAACATCTTTTGCAATATTTTATCCCTTGCATCAATTGCAGATTCTCCCTAATCGTTTCTACCTATTACTAGATGATGGTCGCACTCTGTGTGAGACCCTACAGTCTGACCCTTACAACATGTTGGGCTCGAAGCCCTATACGGTAGTGACCACGAGAAGTGGTTGCCATCCCTGCTTCAGAATCATAATTATGTGGTTGACTCATCGACATGAGTATTGTCGGAACCACCATGACTGTGTCTGTGATGAATTCTGTAGTTTTAGCCTCTTCGTCTAAACTATGTCGTATAGATCAAGTCTAGGGTACGGTCAAACGGTCACCCCCATTAACTTGAATCCGGTTAGTTTCTATCGATCTTTAGTCAATTAATGTTGGACTTCTTACAACATACTCTGATCAGAGATTTTACTAAAGACCGAACTAACTATACGACACTAACTCCCATTGACCGGGAGAGACGAATCCTCTCTTGGTCATTACTCTCTCGTACGCTTCAAGTGACACCCAATCAAAGACCTTTCGACAGGCCTAGCCTCGAAGCTAGATCAATGATCTAAGTGGCACAGTTCACGCACAGGTTCGTAAAATGACCTCAAGTCAAATGACCAACTTGTCTATCATCACTAAGAGTTATCATTGACAGATTGGTCAATATAACCATATGATAACTCTTGTGGATCGTTCAGTGAACTTATTCTCTAATTAGCACACGTGTCTTGTTTTCTACTTCGCCAAGTCAAACGATCATGAGATCATCGCCACCGCTAAACGGTGAAGACTAAGACACAATGGTCTATCCTATGTTTCGATATCCTTGTCTCGAAACATCTAGGACCACGAACCCTTTTAGAATTATGCTACAGACGGTCAAACATTTCTCCATGATTGAGATACTCATCTCGATACATGTTTGACCTTGCATAAAGTCTCAGGATTTTACCTAAGTTAATATCTAATGTTAACTACATTATTGATTAACTTAGATAAAACTATTATCAAACAGCTTATTGTTATTTCTAACAAGACATTTGTATTGTATACACAGAGATAGTATGCCTCGAGGGAATACATATCTCTACATCTCCCACTTGCACTCGGGCCCATTTATCTCGGTATCTTATACCGTTTTTACACATAAATCTTTCTAGACTTCATGTGGTAGAGCCTTCGTGAGTGGATCTGCTAAACCGTCTACAGTATAGACATAAGGGGTTTCTATGTTCATGATAGACCAACCATTTGAATCTCATTCAAATAATTCTCTTGGTCTGTCGGAATCCATAATATGTTATTTTCCTGGATCTTATCCAGTTCATCGTACCCTACAATAATAATTTAAAATTAGTTACTGGTCATTTAAGATGGTTCATAATCATTTTTGATAAAGTGTCAAACTCTTTGATTACTATGTCAAAACATATGTTCCATCCCGTTGATGCCTTGCATGTAATTTGTTTGCTCCCACTGACCTTGAAAACTCTCTTTGTGATTCTTGTAAGTTGGTTCGTCTAAATCATATTTAGAAAAACGAACGTATAATCGAATGTTCCAGTTTTCATGGTCATCATGAGCATTTACATCGAGTACAGTCTGAGTAGATCTGTACACATCTACTGGCGAAAACGGTTTCACCATAATCCGTTTATAGGAAATTAGGATGAAAACTGTTCTCGACCAATATGATTGTACTTCACTATTTTCTTTCTGCATCATTCTTTTATCTTAAAGATTTACTTGCAGAAAATGAGGAAACATTTTCCTTGGGCACGTAAACTAAATTCCAAAATTTATTTACGCACACGGACCTATTCTGATTGCATCAAATTTTAAATCGGAGTTACTACTCCGAATTTCATCCTAGAAGTTGACTAAGTCATCATCAATTATGATTTCTAACTCGACTCTTCGTCTCACGAGATTCGAGTAATTATACAACTTACTAATGATCGATTTAATGAATTTCTTATTGATAATTTCCTCATAGAATATTATCAAAACCTATGCATTACTATCTGGGACTTAACCCAGTGGGCTGACTTAATTCAGAATCACTTTCTATGGATCGCACCAAGTCTAACTAAGTGTGATTCATACCTTTTAACACACCGATGTGTTAACAGACTTAACCTGAGAGAAAATCATATTTTCTTTTAATTATGCTAGATTTTATATAGCTGAGTATTTGACCATTCGATCTAATCAAATCAGTAAAAATACTTTTGTCATTTCATTCTTTATTTTATCATACTTGTGTTTCATCAAGGACACGTGTCTTAATAAAATATAAGAATAGCTTATTTTGGTTAATCTAGACTCGGGTACATCAGTATGTACGAGACTGAGTTCGACAACTCATTCTCCCACTGTCTAACAGATGGGTTTCGGCCATTATATATAAGAGGATAAGATTCACAAGTGTCCGTAGACTTCATAATACAAGAGGTCAGACTTCTCTTTATGTGACTTGTGAAGCTTAGTCTCTCAATACGGCCTAGTCTATTTTGCCATATAAGTTTGCTACTATCTTGTGTATTTATATATTAACTTTTAATATATTATAGTTATTACAAATTAGTAACACAAAACATTGCTTCAGAAGCAAGGTGACGACATTCGTCAAAATCTGTAAGACTTCTTTTGTATAACAATTATTCTGAAATCGTGACATCAAAATATGTAACATTTTCATTTCCTCCTACTTATGCCTTTACTAATGATAAATATAACTAACTTTTTCAATTGACTTTCCGGAGTGCCTTCTTCCCTTTCTAAATAACATTTAGATATTAAATAGCCCAACATAAATGAATAGCTATGCAAGCATCGTATGTATCCAAACACTTGAGCTTTGCAACCTTGAGTGTAGCTCAACAAGTTGATCGTCTTAAGATCCGGTCGGGATGCATAGTCTTGTACCGCTCATTCACTCGTATTCGACTCAAACGGTTTGATCGAATTCTCGAACTTTGCGGATCAAAATTGTTTTTTCATACAACCTTGAGTGTAGCTCAACAAGTTGTAAGGAGAAACATACTTCGAATATCCTATATGTTCAAGCTGCCCCATATAGTGGCGAGTGACTTGTAGCGTGAATTTATTTATTGGACCCAGAACTTAATGAAACCATATTTCTTAAATCTGTTCTTTAGAAGGTCATTTTAATGTCAACGAGAATATAGTCTAATTCTATCAATTAGAATTTAACTTGATATTCAATTAATCAACCTATTTGACCAGTTAACTTATTCCATTAAAATTTTATATTTTGATTCCTTCGGAAAACATAGTCTTGTCCTAGTTTAGCATATGTTCAATATTAAATATAGGTAGAATGGCTTTTATCTATCTATATCCTCCCACTATTTTTACGATCATTTTAAGTATTAACAATGGACGATTTAATCAAATTAAAGAAATGGGTAAGAGATCCAATCACCCTGAGCCTAACAACCTTGAGTGTAGCTTAACAAGTTGCTTGACTCTGTAATCAGAAGATGACTCTTCATCGATCATATCAGATATGACCCTCTTATCGGTTTTTACCCCTAACCATTTATGATCATGAGTGTGCTCATCCAAATCACAATGTCTAGTCTAGTCAGACCGTTGTTTTTGTGTCTAGCCTGACTTGCCCCGGCGCTTGGTGTATTCACAAACTGTCGATTTGGGTCAGGTCTTAGACTACATCATATGTGTTTAAGCAATTGGTTTCTATAAGATTTCAATGTCACAGCTTGAGTGTAGCTCAACAACTGTAACACGGGTCCTATAGTTGCCAACCCCTAAAATAAGGAGGGCTACGGCTAATCTTGAAGAAGATTATTAATGTATTTGACTTAGATATAGTCCATGGTGTCATATAATCATGATTCACGTCATTGCGGTCCAGCGGAACATAACCAGGAAATTGACTAAGTCAGGATCACTTATCCCTTAGACGAGCTAGGGTGATCCAACAAACTTAGCCAAGCACATTGACTGGATCATGGTCCATTGCATGAAGCTTATCATTTTTATATGCGTGCCATAGACTAAAAGCTTTTATTATCAACTAATTAATCATATCAACTAGTTGAATCCTTAAATTCAAAATTTTAGGATTTGTTTAATAACTTTTATTAAATCCTTATCAACTATAAGGTTCATGTGCTACCTTAATCGACATTAGGATTTTAATAAATTTATTAACAACGCTAAAAGCGAAGTCATTTAATGAGAATTAATTTCATAACAATTAGAATTAAAATTTTCATTAAAGGGACTACCCTAATCAGGAATTAGGTCTTAAAGTGTTGTTAATGTTTTATTAAAACATAGCATGTCATTAGAATTTATCTCATAAATTTTAACGAGTTCTTAATGGCTAACCTAAGAGAGTTGTCTTGTGTTATCAAATAAGTGACAACATTTGCATAGCCATTAACATAAACTTACACTAATTTTATCGCATAAAAGAGTGTACAACTATTTAACAATTAAATAGAACAATGCTTATCAAATAAACAATTTTAGCTTGCATACTTAAATTTAACATTTAAATTTAAAAATATGATTTTTAAAATATTTTATTTTATCTCATAAAATAAAAAACTTGTTTTAAAAAATCACATTTGCATGCTACTTAAAATATTTATCGCATAAAAATTTTAAAATTTTAAAATCGGTTTTAAAATTATCACATAAATTTAAAACACCAGTTTAAAATTTTTGTACTAAAAATTTTATCACATAAAATTTTTAAACATCTAAAATCATTTTAAACTTATCACATAAAGTTTTAAAGTTTTAAAATCAGTTTTAAAATTATCACATAAATTTAAAACATCAATTTAAAAAATTTCATGCTTAAAATTTTATCATATAAAATATTTAAACATCTAAAATCATTTTAAAATTATCTCATAAATTTAAAGAAGCATTTGATTAATTAATCGCAGTCCTAGATCAGCATACTGACATGGCTCTGATACAACTGTTGGGTTTTGGCGGACCCTCAGGGCATAAATCTGAGCCCGTCCTAAGTCGGACGGAACACGGAAGAAAAAATTTCAGCGGAAAATAAAATGTTAATCTAATTAACATGCACCCCTAAGGAACAAGACCTTTAGCCGTGATCTCTGCCAACTCGGGGTGGATCTGAACACCCCAAAAGGGATCTAAACTACTGCGAATAATTGAAACGAAAGCTTCTAAAAACATACCCGGAATCTTGCCCTGGGGCAGGCAAGATGTTCTGCACCGTCTTCCGAGCAGCTCCTCGCGCGTCGAGCCGCTCCTCGAACCGCTTCGCATCCCGAGGCGAGCAATCCTCGTGTCACCGAGCCAACCACGCGCCGAAGAAAGTTTCACGCGAGTGAAAGCCTTCGCCAAGATTTCGGATCCGAATCCGAACTCCTTCGTGGCTTTGCTAGAGCCCTTTAGGAGTAAGGCGTAAATATAGGGAGAAGAAGAATTAATTTAAGCTTCGATCCGAGCGTGCTCTAACATTTAAGGGAGCCGCTCAGATCTTGAGCTTGGGACAAATTGGAGGAAGGGGGAGGCCCCTATTTATATAGGCGGCTGGCTCTCCCCTTTTCTCCACAACCGACGTGGGACTATTAAATTTGAGTTAATTAAATCAAGTTAGTTTGCCTTTCACAAAAAGCAAACTTTCGTGAATTTTAACTCCCTCACCGTTGAACTTTATGATTGATACAACCTATCAATTCGAAGAGTGTTCAACGGTGAACGCATAGAAAAAACGGTACGTCAATCGGAGTCTGTTTGACCCTCCAATTAATCGCCCAAAGTTCAGCCTAAGGCTCGTTTTCTAAAAAAACCGAGCCGTCAAAAAACTGCACTACCGTAGGTTTCAGAAAGCCTGCCCTGTGGGACCCACCTGGCCAGAGTGGACGATCCCAGACCAGGCTAGACACCTGGTCTGGGCGCACCCAGCCTGGTGCACCCAGCCTGGGCGCCTGGGCCTGGCACCCAGGGCGCCCGGCCCTGGGCGCCTGGGTGCCCAGGCGCCTGGGCATGGGCCCGCGCCCAGGTCCAGGGTGCCTGCACAAGGCGCCTGGGCAGGTGCCCAGGCGCCTGGGCCAGGGCGCCGGGCGTCGGCCCAGGGCGCTTGGTACCCAGGGCCCCTGGCCCTGGCTTGCCAGGTGCCCAGGCCAGACCCTAGTCTTCCCTGGGTCATCCTGGTCTGACCCATGTCCAGTTTCATCATGGGTCAGACCCTTTGAGCTGTTTTTGGGCGTATCTTGGGCATCTGGAGTCTGATTTGGACGCCATTCGAAACTGGGCGTAGACCAGGACATTCCCGCCTTACCCGTGAACTTTTTCTTGCGTTTATTTCATTAAATATTGTTGTAAACTATTTACGACACATTTAATCCGGTTTGCATCAAATGCAAAATAGTTCCTATCTAAGCTTAAATTTTCATTTGCATTAAATACAAATGATCTGAGGGCATATCCCCTAATGGCTTCAATCCACAGTATTCGAAGTTTTAACCAAAAAAATTCTTTTGAGAATAAGTTGCCAATTGCTTGCCAGCCGGTTCAAGTTGGTCCCAAAGGTTTTATGTGCCATTATTTTCTGACCAGAGAAGTTATCTTTTTTAAATGGGCCAAGCCCCTGCCGAGGTATGAGCTACTTGTTTCGGCCCGCAGCAATCAAATTAACAAAAAATGGAAAAGATGGGAGCGAGCCACCAGCATTTACGCTTTTCACGGGCTCAAGCGTGTGAATTCAAACACAAAGAAAGCTACAGGCTTAAGCCCGCAAAATTAGGATTGCACCAAGAAATGAGGGGAGGGGGAGTAATAAGAGAAATATATTCTCTCTCTCTCTCATGCCCCTTTTAAGGATAAATTTTGTGTGCAATTTTGGTTCAAATACTTACATGGTTATCTGTATTTTAAGATAAATAATTGAAACAACATCTCACCAAAGCAATCTATCTTGTGGAAATTAATTTTATTTTGAAATATAAAAGGTTATGTGCATGTATATTATGTGAATATTCATCGGCCCAAAGGAAGATAACATTTTACATAATTATATGCACACCTTTGGTAATAAATGCTTGATAATTATTTGGTTTTACATGTGAATAATAAATCGACCCAAAGGAAGATTTATTGTTCGACATGTTATTATATTATCAGTGTTTGCTTACAACACCAAGATGTTAATTACACGTTAATATTTTGTTCAAAGATAAAATATTAATGGAGTGCCTAGTATCTTGAGATGTGGTTTGCATTGATTTGAATTTATTTTGGTTTTTTAAGACTAATATAAGCTTGTTGGATGAAAATAAACTCAAGAGAGAAAGAGAGATCATTTCATTGCTAAGGATGAGTAACCATAGCTGAGAGCCATGATGCTCTATTTATTTATCTCATAGTGGGGAGGCCAAAAGCCTCTAGTAGACCAAGGGTCCCCATTACTCTAAATAATGGGGGACCTAATGAATGGGTAATGAAGGAGGGGAGGCCAAAGGCCTCCCTCATTCATAACACTCCCCCTTACACATTCATCACTTCGGTCTCAGCTACTGAGGCAAGGGGTGGATACTTCTGGATCCAGAGTAAGTGTGTTTGCCTCGTTAAAACCTTAGCTGTGGAAAACCCGGTGGGAAAACCCAACAGCTTAAGGAAAAAGAGTGCAACCTACAGGTTACTCCCCCTGATCCGTACAAGCTTCAGGCTTGCAGGTCTTTCAACTGTCGGATACCAATGTTCTTTACAAGCTTTACAAAAGTACATTTAGGCAATGCCTTAGTAAAAAGATCAGCTAAGTTGTTGCATGACTGGATTTGTCGAACTTCAATCTGCTTGTCGTTCTTCTGCTCGTGCGTCCAGAAAAACTTGGGAGAAATGTGCTTTGTCCTGTCGCCTTTGATGTAGCCCTTCTGAAGCTGAGCAATGCACGCGGCGTTGTCTTCGAATAGGGCAGTAGGCTCCAGATCACCAGTCTTCAGGCCAGTGGATTGGAGGATGTGTTGGACGACGGAGCGTAGCCAAAAACATTCTCTGCTCGCTTCATGGATCGCGATGAGCTCTGCATGGTTGGAAGATGTAGCAGTAGTGGTTTGTTTTACCGATCTCCAGGAGATAGCAGTTCCTCCGTAGGTAAAGACAAAACCAGTCTGTGATTTTGCCGTATGCGGATCTGAAAGATAGCCTGCATCGGCATAACCAAGTAACTGGGAGGAGGCACCTCTCTGGTAGTAAAGTCCAAGGTCTACGGAACCCTGGAGGTATCGCAGAAGATGCTTTACTCCATTCCAGTGGCGCTTTGTAGGCGATGCACTGTGTCTGGCTAGGAGATTGACTGTAAACGCTATATCGGGACGCGTGCAGTTAGCCAGATAGAGAAGTGCACCAATGGCACTTAGGTAGGGTACTTCTGGACCCAGTATCTCCTCCCCCTCTTCCAGAGGCCGGAAGGGGTCCTTTTGTACGTCTAATGATCTCACGACCATAGGGGTACATAAAGGATGACATTTATCCATTTGGAACTTATTTAAAAGCTTCCTGGTATAATTGGATTGATGTAGAAGGATTCCACCTCGTAGGTGTTCAATCTGCAAGCTAAGGCAATACTTCGTTCTGCCTAGGTCTTTCATTTCAAAAGTGTGCTTTAGCCTTGCAGATATCTCATTAATCTCTGTTGGAGAGCCTATGAGATTTAAGTCATCAACGTAAACTGCTATGATGACGAATCCTTTTCCCGTACTTTTGATAAAGATGCACGGGCAGACTTCGTTATTAGTGAATCCTTGTTGTGCAAGGAAATCACTGAGTCTGGTATACCACATTTTGCCTGACTGTTTTAGTCCATACAAGGATCTATGTAGTCTAACAGAGAATACGTCCCGAGGTATCTCTTTCATCTCTGTGGGTAAGTTAAACCCATCTGGTAGTTTCATATAGATCTTTTTATCTAAATCGCCATAAAGATATGCAGTCACAACGTCCATGAGCTGCATTTCTAGGCTTGCCAGAGATGATAGGCTTATTAAGAATCTGAATGTATTAGTGTCCATTACCGGGGAGTATGTATCTTCATAATCGATACCCGGTCTTTGGGAAAAACCCTTTGCTACAAGACGCGCCTTGTAGCGGACGATCAGATTTTGTTCATTTCTTTTTCTAATGAAAACCCACTTATATCCCACAGGTCTAACACCTACTGGTGTTTGGACTACAGGTCCAAAGACTTTGCGTTTCGAGAGTGAGTCCAGCTCTACTCTTATCGCCTCGTCCCACTTTGGCCAATCATCTCTGTGTTTACAATCCGCTAGAGAAAGTGGTTCGACGTCATCGTCGTATTCAGCGACGTGAACGGCAATAGTGAACGCAAAATCGTCGTCGTCGACTGTGCTATGTCGGTCCAGTACCTCCCCAGTGCGTACAAAGTTTAATGATGTTTCTCCTAATGTTTCCTCTGCGGGGGAAATTAGGAGGGGAGAGGTAGCTGTCCTGAGCTCAGTATCCTGTGGAGGGATAATCTTATTTTCACCAGGAATCTTCCTCTTTCGAGGAACTTTATCTTTTGAACCTGGTGGCCGTCCTCTTTTCAATTGAGGTACATCCATTTCTGCTGCGGGTGGATTGCATCCATTTATAGGGATGTCAATCCTAGCTGGAGTGTTAGCAGCAGGGACGTGTGAACGGACAATCTTCTGGCTGTCCGTGAATTTATCCGGCAATTGGTGTACTGTATTCTGGATGTGAAGGATCTTCAGGATCTCATCTTCACACAGATTTGTACGCGGATCATAAAAGGACAAAGACTTATTTTCCCAATTAATGGTCTCCGAAGCTTCAGGCTTCTTGGAATGTTTGCCCAACTTTGGAAAAGTTTTCTCATCGAATTCACAATCAGCAAGACGTGCCTTAAATGCGTCCCCCGTTAGGGGTTCTAGGTATCTAATAATCGAGGGTGAATCAAATCCAATATAGATTCCTAGACGACGTTGAGGACCCATTTTGTTCCTCTGAGGTGGTGCTATTGGAACATAGACCGCACAACCAAATATTCTCAAATGAGATATATCTGGAGTTGAGCCGTATGCTAGTTGTATCGGGGATAATGTATTGCCTCCAGAGGGGCGTATCCTGATAAGAGATGCGGCATGCAGAATAGCATGCCCCCAAGCATCCACCGGTAATTGGGATTGCATAAGCAATGGACGTGCAATCCATTGGAGTCTCTTTATAAGAGACTCTGCTAATCCATTCTGGGTGTGAACATGAGCTACTGGATGTTCAACTTCTATACCCGTTGCCTGGCAATAGTCTTCGAAGACTTGAGATGTGAATTCGTCCGCATTATCAAGACGTAGTTTCTTGATATGGTTATCGGGGAAATGAGCACGTAACCTAATTATCTGTGCCAACAGCTTTGGAAAAGCTAGGTTACGGGTGGACAAGAGGCACACATAAGACCATTTTGTGGATGCATCTATTAGTACCATGAAGTACCGAAATGGGCCACTTGCGGGGTGAATAGGCCCGCAAATGTCACCATGTATCCTCTCAAGGAAGCCAGGAGACTCTAAACCCACTTTTAGGTGCGATGGTCTCGTTATTAGTTTCCCCTTGAAACAAGGGGGACAAGGAAATTCACCTTTCTGAAGAATCTTCTGGTTCTTCAAATTATGTCCGCGGGATTCAGATAAGATGCGTCGTATCAGAATGGATCCAGGGTGACCAAGTCTGTTATGCCATAGTTGAAATGGTGGCATTGGCTGGCATGTCTGGTGCTCAGTCATATTGGCTTCAACTGGTTGAATGTATGTTTGGTAGAGACCCGACGGGAGTCCCTTAAATATTTCGCAGATGGTCTTCTGGCCATCTTTACGAAGAGTGACATACAGGTATTCAACCTTATTTTCATCTCTAGTTTCTAAGTGATATCCGTTTAAACGGATGTCCTTGAAACTTATGAGATTTCTATTTGATCTTGGAGAAAATAGTGCATTATTGATTTTTAGTCTTGTGTTATTTGGGAGCAATAATATTGCATCACCAGATCCTTCGATTATTTTGGATAGTCCTGAAATTGTAATGACAGGACCGTCATATTTACTTATGCTATTGAAATAGCATTCATCGCGAAGGATAGTGTGCGTCGAGGCTCTGTCCACTAGGCACTCATACATCATCTATATAAGCAAAAAACGATAATTTGTTGATGGAAATGTAAAATGCATACATTCAAAATAAAAGATCGTCTTTATTAAGCATACTAGAGATGAAGCTACAATTTATTCTTTGAAAAGCATAGATAAAGATGAGGCTCAATCGAGCAGGTCGTCATTTTCGAAATCCTTGGAAGTGAACTTCGTCGGATTTTCCACATTTGCCATGTTTGTTTCAGGCGGAGGCTTCTGGCTCGCCTGATACAGTTCCTGGAAGTGGCGAGGTGTGCGACAGTTTCTGGACCAATGTCCAGTCATGCCACAACGATGACATTTGTCCTCCCATGTCTTCTTTGGATTTGACACTGTATCAGTGTTCTTACGCATCCAAGTGAAGTTTTTCTTCCCTTTGTTATTCTTGCTTTGGGGAGGAGCATTGGCTGGTTTCATAGGGGCATTTCCTTTGTTCTTTCTAGCCCTCTTCTTGTTCTTCCACTTCGGGGGGTGAACACTGTGGGCTTCGGGAATAGGAGCTGAGCCTGCCGGACGCTGGTTATGAGTGGCCAGTAAAAGGTCTCTATTCTGCTCTGCCCTCAGGAGGCAAGAGAGCAGGTCAGAGAACTTCGTGAAATTGCGTTCACGATACTGCTGCATGAGGATAGCATCTTTCTCGTGAAACGAGGTAAATGTCTTTTCCAACATGCGGTGCTCCGAGACTTCTTCACCACACAACTTCAGGCGTGAGGTGATGTTGTGAAGTGCTAAGTTGTACTCAGCAACGGACTTGTAGTCCTGAAGTCGGAGGTTCTCCCACTCATAGCTGGCACGCGGGAGTATGACATCAATTTGATGTCTGTAGCGTGCCTCTAACGCTGTCCATAACTCCAGAGGGTCCTCTACCGTCAAGTATTCGGCCTTCAGGGTCCGATCTATGTGTCGTCTGATATAGATAATGGCTTTCGCCTTATCCATGTCAGAGACAGTGGTAGAGGTACTGCCAGCTGAAGGGGCCGCTTCTGGGGCTTTGCTAGCAGATGCATCGGATGCTGCGGGAGCCGATGATTGGGCCATTGCGGGGGCCAGGATGGAGTGCAGGAGCGCCATGGAGCGCAAGTGGAACTTCAGGTCCACTCGCCAGCTCAAGTAATTCTTGCCAGCTCATCGAGCACCTCGAAATCGACGCTTGCCAATTTAGCCATTTTATCTATGCAATTTAAAGATAAGCATGAATTAAAATAAATTCAACAATCCATGCATAAAGAAATTAATAAGTAAAAATGCGGGGATCGGCCAGATACCCAAAATAATAAACAGTCCAAAGTCCAATTACAGTCCAAAGAAAAGAGAATGAAAAATACAAATTTGGAAACCCCGGATGGGTCCATATTTCTGCATCCGTCTTCTTATGCTGTTGCACCGAGCCTTAGCTATATATACAATTTCCTCACTTACAAATTCTCTCAAAAAAAAGAAAAAGTGCTGGAAATGTAAATAGGTATGCAATGGCCGATCCCGAAAGACACATTTTTACTTATTTTAAACATCCACGCAGTTTATATGCTACAGGCATAAATTAAACAACCACGCATATATCTCAAACACAAAAAATATGGAAAAAGTAAACTAGAAAATATAATTATCTCGTAGACCACGTGGAAACGTCATACACCGTTAGTTTAGTTAACTAACGGCAGAGCGGTCTCAGGATCTCTGAGATGATTATATTTTTTTTTATTTTTTTTAAAATTCTAGTAAACCATACATAATAATTTGCAAGAGAGATGTTAAATAAATAGAGGAACATATAAATGTAATTATTGATTTTACAAAGTTTTTCTCATAAATTTCAATTTGCAAATATAATTCTTCTTTAAAATTATGAAGAAGCCGAATTTGTGTAGAATTTTGTGGCTTCGGGCCAAAAATTATTTTTAGTATAAGCACTTGTGGCCAGTTCCGCAGTTCTGCAAAGTTTTTTACCGCAATTATTATGGCTTCGGGCCAAAAATAAGCTATTAGCCTCGGCTTCGGGCCTCGGGCTCGGCCTCGGACTCGGGTCTCGGGCTCGGCCTCGTGTCTCGGGCTCGGGTCTCGGGCTCGGCCTCGGGTCTCGGGCTCGGCCTCGGCCTCGGGTCTCGGGCTCGGCCTCGGGTCTCGGGCTCGGCCTCGGACCTCGGGCCGCCCTCTTGCAGCGGGAATTTCCTTGCAGCGGGCCTCGGACCTCGGACCTCGGACTCGGGGGGCGGCGTCGCGGAAGAACCCCCGCTGCAGGGGGGATCGGCCTCAGGCCACCCCCCTGCAGCGGGGGCGGTGGCGCGGAAGCCCCCCCCCCCCCCCCCCCCCCCCGCCACTGCAGGGGGGTGCATGGTCGGCGTTGTGGGAAGGCCCCCTCCTCCGTCAGGGGGGAGGGGAGGATTTCATTCCGGTTCTTCTTCCCACCGAAGAATTTTAATGGCAAAAGGAAAAAAATTTCATAGAAAAAACTTTGTAATTTGGAAATTTTTTTTTCTTTTATTAGACTAATTTTTTTTACTTGTATATTAAAACAATGTAAAAATTATTTAGTCTAATTTTATCTACAGGACTATATGGTTTTACATCTAGATCAATGATCTAGGGAAGAACGCGACGATGATCCGTAGAAATAAAAATCCAAGCTCCCGAACGCTTTGAGGATGCCGCAACGCTCCAACGAACGGCCGCAGCAACGTTAGATTCCTTGCGCGTAGGGATGAATTTAGATGAAGATTTTTGCTCAAGAATGGAGAACACGTGCTGATAACGTGTTGGATGAAAATAAACTCAAGAGAGAAAGAGAGATCATTTCATTGCTAAGAATGAGTAACCATAGCTAAGAGCCATGGTGCTCTATTTATTTATCTCATAGTGGGGAGGCCAAAAGCCTCTAGTAGACCAAGGGTCCCCATTACTCTAAATAATGGGGGACCTAATGAATGGGTAATGAAGGAGGGGAGGCCAAAGGTCTCCCTCATTCATAACAAAGCTTGTTTTATATGTTGTTGTTCTCTTTTCAGCTATAACTCTTGCAAATATTACTATCAACATCAATGCAATTCATATGCTAAATACTCAAATTTCAAATCTTGTAAGGAGAACCTCTTGATGGTTCTTGGTGTTATATATAATGACCTTGCATTAAGGACTAATTCACCCACACCTCTTACAAAAAAGAACACATCTGATGATAAAAGGGATATGCAAAAGGTGGGAGAAATCAATTTGCATATGCATAATGATTATGCATAAGGCCATTCCAGAAGCAACCAGATGCATAATGTTCAAAAAAGTCAGTGCTGCTAAGGTGTTTTCTCTAGTCAAGCTTCGGACCGGAAGTCAAAATTAGTTGAAACAAATATGAATACATTATATCGTAACCTACAGACAAACACCAATTCAATCCAAAAGGGAGCCAGGTTGCCATCTTGTGTAACTATGGCCAAATACTAAATTCTACTATCAAACTAATGACTAAAATCTGTAGCTATGAAGTATCAACATAATTATTTAATCCAAACAATGATTTTAATTAATAACTACTATAACTACAGAGTTAAAGAAATACTACTTATGCTAAAAAGCAAAAGAAATAAATCTAAGAAAAACATTGAGGAAAAATGAATGAAATCAAACCAACTTAAATCATCATAATGACCAGTGATGCAAAATGAAGCTTCAAGCTTATTAAATTAACATGCATAGTAAATATGCAACTAGACATCACCAGATAAAATTAAGAATTGACAAAGTGTTCTACTAAATCATGATTTAGTGCGTATCTATATTAAATCCCCCCAATAAAAAATAGTTGACAATTTTTATTGACTAATCATTGATCTGAATACAGCGCTCTTGAATTGATATGTTTCAAATTCATGATGAGCCAATTACGAGCCAGATATGAACATTTCTTATTAAAAATTATACAAACCCTATTATTATGAATTTAGAACTTATTGTGTAAAATATAAAATGTGAAAAATAAACAAGAGAAACCCCTACCTATATCGAGCTCGAGGTGGATACGTTTGGGGTTTAGATCATGTAATTATTGCTCGTTAAAGAATGAACCTAAGAAATTCCAATGTATCAAAAAAGAACGAATCTAAGGAAGAGGCATGACAATGTCCTCGGTCCTTTGACGCCAAATCAAAGGAAGAGATGATGTAATTTCGATCTTTCATGCGTTTGATTTTTTTGGAAGGAAAAAACTAGAAAGAGAGAAATTTTGAGATCGGATTTTTTTGGAAATTGGCAGTAGGTGTTTGATTAGAGAGAGAAATAGAATGAATGTGTTAAAATTATACTGACAGTCTTTTGAATTCACATGAGTTGAGCCAGATGTTTTTAATGGGTTTTAGAATTATGTGTTTCAAAAAATTAAGGGATTTTGCCAGGGTTGAGTCTGGGCCTACTGTCGGCCACCCATCATGGCTAGGGAAAATTGAGCTTTAATGATAGCAATAATCCCAAATTTTCTTTTTACAAGGGATGTGGCCTGAGCTGGGCTTTTACGGAATCGGCTTAGGGGGCCCTCTGGCTGGCCACAGCCCATTTTCATACATAGGTCCAACGGCTTCACGTGCTAATTAGGCCTAAGGAGGCCCAGTCTAATCATGAATCAAAAGCTGAGAGCTGCTAGTTAATTTATGGATGGCAAAACGGGCGGGCGAGCACATGTAGCACTATCCATACTCGTAACCGCTTATTTTACCCATACATGTACCTGTACCTATACCCATACTCGTTGACGAGTAAATTTTTGTAACCATGCCCATATCCGTCGGGTATACGGACACACGTCACTACCCGTATACCAGATGGGTATGGGTATGGATATCCATATACCCGATACGAAATCGAATCACTAGTAAGTTTTTGTTATAAGAGTGCCAGTTACTGAACCCGTAGCCCTCAATTTATAGAAAACAATTACATAATTGGTGGATACCCTAAACCCTATTGGGCTCCACATGGGCCAACAAAAGCCTATTCATAACACTTTCTCTTATACATCTATTGTTGTAAGCTTGGTATATGAATGCTTCGGGATTCATAGAGCTTATCAGGTCAAGAGGATATGGATACTTATGGATCCTAAATTAGGATGTCTTGCCTCGTTAAAACCTTTGGATATGGAAAACCCAGTGGGAAAAACCAATAGCTAAGGGAAAAGAGTGTGATTCTCCTTAACTTCCCCTGATCGGTGGATATTGCCAGAGGTGGATGCTACTAGATCCAGAGTTGATGTGGTTGCCTCGTTAACTATGGAAAACCCAGTGGAAACCAATAGCTAAGGGAAAAGAGTACAACACAACATTAAATCCCCCTGTTGTGTACAAGCTTCAGGCTTGTAAATCTTTCAACTGTCTCATCCCAATTTATATTACAAGTTTTCTAAGGGTACAGCGAGGTAGTGCTTTAGTAAATAGATCTGCTAGGTTGTTGCAAGACTAGATCTGATGGATATCGATCTGTCTGTCTTCTTGTAGTTCAAGCGTCCAGAAAAGCTTGGGGAAATGTGCTTTGTCGTGTCACCTTTGATGTAGCCACATCGTAGTTGAGCTATGCAGGCTGCATTGTCATCGTACATGGTGGTTGGTTCAAGGTCGTCCGTCTTCAGGCCGGTTGTCACCAAGATGTGGTGAATGACTGAACGTAGCCAAAAGCATTCTCTGCTAGCTTCATGGATAGCAATGAGTTCGGAGTGGTTGGATGAGATTGTTGTCGAGGTCTGCTTCACAGATCTCCATGAGATGGCTGTTGCACCGTAGGTGAATACGAAACCAGTCTGGGACTTTCGCTGTGAGGATCAGATCTGTATCCTGCATCTGCAAAACCAACTAAGTTGGAGGATATGCCTTTCTGGTAGTATAGTCCCATGTCTACTGACCATTGGAGGTAGCGCAGAAGGTGCTTCACTCCATTCCAGTGGCGCTTTGTGGGCGCTGAACTGTGTCTGGCTAGTAGGTTAACTGCGAACGCTATATTGGGATGCGTACAGTTTACCAGATAGAGGAGTGCTCCAATGGCACTTAGGTAAGGTACTTCAGGACCAAGTGTTTCATCCCCCTCTTCCAGCAGACGGAAGGGGTATTTATCAACATTCAATGATCTGACGACCATTGGTGTACTCAGCGGGTGAAATTTGTCCATTTGAAAAATTTTCAGCAATTTCATTGCATAAGTGGATTGATGTAACAGGATTCCTCCGCGGAGGTGTTCAATTTGTAAGCCAATGCAGTATTTGGTTTTACCAAGGTTTTTCATCTCAAAAGTCTGTGTAAGGCTTTTGGATATCGCATCTATCTCTTCAGGAGATCCAATGAGATTTAAATCGTCTACGTAGACAGCAATTATTACGAATACTGTTCCATTTGCTGTTATAAAGATGCAAGGACAGACTTCATTATTTGTGAATCCTTGTTTCACGTGGAATTCACTGAGTCTGTTATACCACATTCTTCCCAATTGTTTTAGACCATACCATGATCTTTGAAGTTTGACAGAATAGACGTCCCGAGGTCTATCTGACATTTTTGTTGGTGGTTTACAACCGTCTGGAAGTCTAATATAGATGTCTTTATCTATATTGCCTTATAGGTATGCAATCACAACGTCCATGAGTTGTATATCCAGGCCTTTCGTAGCTGTTAAGCTAATTATAAATCGGAAAGTGATCGCATCCATGACCGGAGAGTATGTATCATCATAATCTATTCCTGGTACTTGAGAAAAACCTTGTGCAACAAGGCGCGCTTTGTAGCGTACGATCTTATTATTTTCGTTTCTCTTTCTTACAAATACCCATTTATATCCCACAGGTTTTACACCCTTTGGTGTTAGAACTACAGGTCCAAAAACTTTGCGTTTCGAGAGTGAGTTCAGATCTATTCCTATTGGCTCGTTCCATTTTGGCCAATCCTCTCTGCGTTTACATTCTGCTAGAGAGCGTGGATCGATATCATTGTCATATTCAGTGACGTGATTAGTAATAATGAACGCAAAGTCGGCATCGATGATTGTGCTTTTTCTGTCCAGTACATCCCCAGTACGTACATAATTTAATGATATTTCTCCTATATTTTCCTCTTCAGGGGTTTTTAGGAGGGGAAAGGTGTCTGGGCTGAGCTCAGCATCCTGTGGTGGTATTGTTTTAGTTTCTCCAGTAGTTTTCCTCTTTCAAGAGAGTTTATCCCTGGAGCCTGGGGGTCGTCCTCTCTTTTGTTGAGGTACGGCCGCTTCTGCTGCAGGTGTATTGCATCCATCTGTGGGTATGTCAATCCTAGCTGGCGTGTTTGCAACAGAGACGTGTGATCTGACAATCTTCTGGTAGTCAGTGAATTTGTCTGGTAGTATTTGAACTTTATTTTGTATTTGGAGGATCTTCATGATCTCATTTTCACATTATTATTTACACGGATGAAAATGGGATAAAGTTTTGGTGTCTGATCGCTCCGGGACGTGACCCAAAAGAACGGTTGTAGTTTTACCGCAAGTGCACGGTGTAGCAGCGAGCGGGATATCGAACACAGGGAGGACGAATGACTGTGCTTGCTCCGATCAACCTGGCTATTTAAGAAGAGAAATTTGCCTTTGGCGATCCTGTCACAATCGTCAGACAAATGTGCGAAATATCAAATCAAATAAAGAACGTCTAGGGAATGGGGAATCCCCGCTACACACCGTACTTAATAAATGTGGTTCATCGGTATCAAAATTGCTAGAACGAGAATTCGGATGAACTAGTTGCAACTGAATGTAGAACCAAGCTCACGCTCTCGCGCTGTTGTCGGTCTATAGCCATCCTAGGGTCGGGTCCAATCTCTTGCAAACCCTACCCTAGGGAAGCTAGCATTAGGATCAACATCATCGTCCAATCGCGCACCGAGCCCAATCTCTTGCAAACTCGGTCCACGATCTAGATTAGGATAGTTCCTACCCATCCAATCTCTTGCAAACGGGTATCGGTATGGAATTGCAACCGGAAATCCTAGTATCGGTCCAATCTCTTGCAAACCGATATTTCGAAGAATCCGACTCCAACCCAAATTCGGATTTCTAGGGCTTCCTATCAAATTAGGATCCAATCTCTTGCAAATCCCAATTGATATGAATACCTAGCAATCCGTAGTAAATCGATCCCAATCTAATCTCTAATAGCAATTCTAGCTCAATTTCTACCAATTCATCACAAATATGAAGATGGGTTTGTAGGGTTCATCCCCACGCCCCAAGACGTGGAGACTACTCACAAATCATAGCAAGATCACAAAAATAATCGTTGAGATAAGCAATAGAATTCATCACAACAACGATATAAACAATAAAAATAGAATTTTTAAGGAAAAGAGATGCAAACCAATGTAGTTCTTCAATCAATCCAACAAAAATCCAAGTTTTGCTCCTTCTCCAATCACAAGAATAAAGCTAAAAAACTAATCTAAAAGGCTACAAAAAATCTAAGAGAGAGCTCTCAAAACTAGGGTAAAAACAGGGCTTAAATAGCCCCAAAAATCGTCCAAAAATTGTGACCAAAATGCCCCTGCACAGCCTGTTTTCCGCAGTTTTCGCTACAGGCAGCGCATCGCACTCGGCCGAGTGACAAAAGTCGCTCGGCCGAGTGAAAACCCTGCAATTTTCCAGTAAGTCGGGTCTTTCAGGGGTCTTCAGTTCGGGGGTGGCTCGACCGAGTGAGTTGTCGTCACTCGGCCGATGACTTCATGATACTCGGGCGGACGGGATTTACCACTCAGCCGAGTGGGTCTTCTGAAGTTCAGGCAGCCGAAAAACAGTAACTTCGATGTTTTGGAAGGGCTTCGTCTGGGCGCCACTCGGGCGGACGTGGTATCGTCACTCGGCCGATGTGGTCTTCGGTGCTCGGCCGAGTGCACATAGAAATCGTGTCTGAACTGGTCGGCCGAGTAGTGTCTCGCTGGTCGGCCGAGTGGCTCCTCCACTCGGCCGAGTGGGACACAAAAAATGCCCAATCTGCTTGTTTTGGCCTCCTCGTCGCTCCTGTGACGTCCATTCTTCTTCCGCTCCTCTCCAACAGCAAAATACCCCTCGGGGAGGTCGTTGGTGACCGTCTAGAGTAAGCGCATCTCGAGATCACTCCAAATCGCGCCAAATCACCTGAAATGCGACAAAAACAACAAATCGTGAAAAGCATCGCAATATCGTCGATATATCGTGAAAAACATGATTTGGGAAAGTTATTTTGAAGCTTCAGGAGTGATCAGGGGTCTTTCAGGAGTGATCAGTGTCCCATGAAATGGTATTTGAAGCTTCAGGCTTCTTAGTGTTCATGCCTAGTTTAGGAAAGTTATTTTCGTCAAACTCACAATCTTCTAGGCGTGCCTTAATAGCGTCCCCCGTTAGGGGTTCCAGGTATCTAATGATCGATGGTGAGTCGAACCCTATATAGATACCTAGGCGACGTTGAAGACCTATCTTGGTCCTCTGTGGTGGTGCGATGGGGGCATAGAATGCGCATCCAAATATCCTCAAGTGAGAGATATTTGGTGGAGTTCCATATGCAAGTTTCATCGGGGAATAAGTTTGACTACCAGATGGTCGTAATCTTATTAGCGATGCAGCATGCAGGATTACATGTCCCCATGCAGGCACAGGCAACTGGGATTGCATTAGCAATGGATGAGCGATCCATTGTAGTCTCTTTATAAGAGATTCAGCTAACCCGTTTTGGGTGTGAACATGTGCTATAGGATGTTCAACTTCAATGCCAGTTGCTTGGCAATAGTTTAGAAAGACTTGTGATGTAAATTCCCCAGCGTTATCCAGACGTAATTTCTTAATCTGGTTATCTGGGAAATGTGCCCACAACTTAATGATTTGTGCCATTAGTTTTGCAAAGTCTACGTTGCAGGTGGACAGTAGGCACACATATAACCATTTGAAAGATGCATCTATCAGTACCATAAAGTACCGGAATGGGCCACTTGAGGGGGGAATAGGCACACAAATGTCTCCATGTATTCTCTCCAGGAAGCTGGGAGACTCTGAATCCACTTTAGGTAGAGATGGTCTCGTAATCAATTTACCTTTTGAAAAGGGGGACAAGGAAAATCACCCTTTCGAAGTAATTTCATTTTCTTCAAATTAATTCCACGGGATTGGGATATGATGCGGTGCGTCATTGTCGATCTGGGGTGTCCGAGTCTATTATGCCAGAGTTGGAATTCTGGTTGATTTTTGCACTTCTGGTGCTCAATTGTATTGGCTTCCATTGCTCGTATCGTTGTATGGTAGAGACCCGACAGGAGTCCCTCGAAATGCTCAACGATGGTTTTAGCACCGTTTTTAAGAGCAGTTACCGACAAGTATTCTTTGTCATATTTGTTCACCGTTTCTAGGTGGTATCCGTTTAAACGGAAGTCTCTGAAACTTAAAGTTTCTATGCGAGCTTGGAGAGAAAAGAGTACCTTTTACTAAAATTTGTGTTTTATTGGGGAGCAAAAAGTTTGCTTCCCCTGATCCTCCTATTATATTTGATGGACCGGAAATAGTATTTACGGTGCCATCGTATTAGTTGATGCTTTGAAAGAAGCAAATATCTTGAAGGATCATGTACGTAGAAGCACTGTCCACTAGGCGTTTATTATACACCTATAGCAAGAAAGAAAAAGCATAGCAGTATAAGGCACAAAATAAGTAACTGTTATTCAAAGTCTGAAAATTGAACTAACATGCTTGATAGAAATAAACAACCATAAATGAAATTGTTTTTGAACTACAACAAATTGCATAAATAGATAAGGCATCAATCTAGCAGGTAATCGGTTGAGAATTCCTCGATGATGTACCTAATTGGAGCCATGTCTTCTTTTTCCACCAGGTTTGTTTCATCAGACTTCTGGCTAGCTTGGTACAAATCTTGGAGGTGGCATAGAGTACGACAGTTTCTGGACCAACGTCCAGTCATGCCACATCTGTGACATTTGTCTTCCCAATCTTTCTTGGAGGCAGATGTCTGGCCGTTGTCTTTCCTCTTCCACACATTTGCTCTCTTCCCCTCAGTGATGGTCTTTGGAAGGGGTCCTCTAGCCTGCGTCTTCAATGCATTTCCCTTCTGGGGTTTGCCTTTGAATTTATGCTTCTTCTTCTGGGAGGCGATGTTGTGCACTTTAGGCGCAGGTGCAGTGCTAGCAGGGCGTAAGTTATAGGTGGCCAGCAAAAGGTCTCTATTCTGTTCTGCCATCAGAAGGCATGAGAGAAGTTCAGAATATTTCGTGAATTTCCGTTCATGATACTGTTGCATGATGATAACATCCTTCTCGTGGAAAGATGTATAAGTTTTCTCCAGCATGCGTTCCTCCGTCACTTTTTCACCACACAACTTCAGGCGTGAGGTGATGCTGAATAGTGTCGAATTGTACTCGGCAATGGACTTGAAGTCATGTAGATGGAGGTTCTCCCATTCATATCGCGCTCGAGGAAGGATAACATGTTTTTGATGTTTGTATCGATCCTCGAGGATGGTCCATAACTCGTATGAGTCTTCCACTATGCGGTACTCGGCCTTCAGGGTCCGATCGATACGGCGTCTGATATAGATAATTGCTTTCGCCTTATTTATGTCAGAAACTGTATCGCCAACAACAATGGTATGACTCAATCCCTGTGAGCGCAGGTGGAATTTGATATCCAACCGCCAGCTTAAGTAGTTTTTGCCTTTGCGTCCAATACGTTGAAGTCGACGCTCGCTATCTTTGCCATTCATATAAACATGTCAAACAGGCAGTAATTAAATATTTGAAAATAAATAGTTATGCATTTCAGACACAGATATTTTTTGTGTGGATCGGCTAGTCACCATTTTAAAGTACAAAATAAAGTCCATTTATTATCCCATTTAAAAAGAAAATACAACTCGGGAACCCCCATAGGGCCCCTCTTCTTCTGGAAGTAGATCTTCATCACTGTGAGACGTACGCCAGGCTTCAGAATTTATACAATTTAATCCTCACAACAATTTCTCTCAAAAGAAAAAAATGCGAGAAAAATAAATGGTGACAAATAGCCGATCCAAACCACAACCAAATATTAACATTCGTCGCAGAGACATCAATAATACAGCAGGCAGGTAATTATTCATCACAGGCATGTAGTATGTGTAAATGCAATTTTATGCTACCGGCAATGAAAATATACAACATCCCAGGCATTTATAATGGAATAAAATATTTTTGTTTTATAATTAATCGGACCACATGGAAACGTCATACCCCGTTAGGTCAGCTGACTAACGAGAGAGCGGTCTCAGGGTCCTCATAATTATTAAACGTAAAAAATAATCAATTAATCCAAGAAAATGCGATTAGTGATGATTTACACATGATGAATCGGAATTATTTAGGAAAAAATTTTGATCAGGAAATCCTAATTAATATCTGAAAATAGCATTTGTTTAAAAAAATTCGGAAAACCCATAGTTAGGGTTTCGTTGCGACGACCGCGAAAGGCGGTGCACGTGAGGCGACTTCTGGTCGCGACGGCATGTGCAGGGAGCGCATGCGCGAGGCAAGTGCAAGAGGGGCGCACTGCAGGCACGCGTTCGGGGCGGCAGTGCACGTGTGTCAGGCGTTCGTCGAGGCGGAGTGTACGCGTGCATCAGACAGCGCGGTGCGTGCGCGTTAGACAGCCCGTCAGGTGGCTCGGGTCGGTGCAGTGTGCGCACGTCAGGCGGCCCGGGGCAGTGCGGGGCGCGTGCGTCAGGCGGCGCGGGGCAGTGCGGGGCGCGTGCGTCAGGCGGGGGTGCACACACGTGTCACGCCCCGCTTCCCAAAGATGGAAGCAAGACGTGACGAAGGTCCGCATGGGCCGGAGCTGCGAGGCTCGGGCCCAATAAGCGTCTGTAGGGATACCATTTAAAAATTTACAGGTTCTTACATATATAAAATTCATAACAACAGAAGTACTGAAAGAAAGATGCATTCATTTTATTCCATCAAGATATCTAGAAATACAAGAGTCTAAAAAAGGAAAGTAATGCCCAGCATGGCAACAACTGCAGAAAGTAAACTAATGGTGCAAGCACCCAACCTAGACAGAAAAGTAAACGGTGCTACGCACCCGAACTAGAAAGCAGTAAAACCCTCTGAGGATCCACAACTGGGAAGTAGCTATAGTACTGGTCCTCGTCCGAAAGGTACTCCGGGTCAACGTCCTCAGGTAGCTCTGGCTCGACCACGTACTCTGGCTCGGTACCTGACATACAATACCCAAGAGAAAAGGAGCTGTACGTCAGGTAAAGTTTACAAGGAAAGGTTAGACTCTACTGCAAGTGTGAAACAAGTTTAACAAAATTTACTGGTTGATTACATGCAGTTTTAATGTTATGGCAGTTAAACTATTACACAAAGAAAGTAAAAACGGAGCAGGAAAGTAAACGTGACAAGCAATAGCTGTAGCGTGTGTCACTGGCTACGTGACTAGATTAGACATGACAGGACAAGACAAGAAGTACAGTGTGTGTCACGAAGGGTTCACGCCTTACGGTTTGAGGGCGGCCAGACCGTCTCCCTGTGTGACCGCTCAACCCTACTCCAAACTCAAGTGCTCAAGACAAGACAATACAGGGATCACTCTCGCTCGAAGAGCATCCGAAACACCCGGAGGCTTTTTGTTACAGTGATCACTCTTGCGTGGAGAGCATCCGAAACGCTCGGAGGCTTTTTGTAACAGGGATCACTCTCGCATGGAGAGCATCCGAAACGCCCGGAGGCTTTTTGTAACATTACATGACAGATGATGAGGAGTTATTCATTCTAAGGGGTCCACACGCACGCACACACAGAATAACCCGAAGGTGTCAGTTGATGATGTTGTTGTTTGTGCTTAGACTTCGTCGTCAAGTCTAAGCTGTCAAGGGGGGTCCCGGACGCTATCATTTCACGTCCGTTTCTTTTTAGACGTACTTTAACTTTTTAAGATGGTGATGGCCTAAACGTGGCCGTAAGAACGCAAGTATAAACACTTGCCTGCGGTGGCAAGTGAGTCGTCGGTCTGGATCGTTTCGTCGAAGTGGTGCGTCAGCGAGGGTTCGTCTGAAACGAGCCGACGGCGGTGTCAGAACACGTTTCTCATCAATCCTATTATGGTAAGTTTCTAAGTTTAGCGGGACTATCCTAACAGTCAAAAGTAACATCTTTTTGATTCGTTCCGCCTAATCGACGACTATCCTATGTGCACAGATGTTCAAGTCCTTTTGTTGATGTCTAAGGTTGAAAAACATTTTAAAAGAGCAGAAATGTAAACTTATTTATCGTTGATGGCTTTTAGACTAGGTTTTTGATTCGCTACGGTGTGGGTTCTTACTACGCATTAGGGGGCTAATCTTTTCGGCGTTTGATCGTAGAGCGGACGTCGGGTCTGAACGGCGATGGATCTGCGTCGTCGGTAATGTCTCGGCCGCATGTAGCACATCAAGACACGTACGGGCAGCGAGTGGTAGGCGAGAACAGTGAGCACGGCGTCGGATCTCTCCCGTTGCAGGTAGCGCAACGAATCTACAAGGCGACGGCGACGACGTCGGAAAACACGCGAGATCTGTGGTGTGCGTGAAATCCTAGGAGTAAAGGGGGCTGTCGGGGATTGAAGGAGGTCGATGGGGGGTCACTCGACTTGGTGAGTGGTCAACGGTGGCTGCGTGCGGTGGTGGCCGGTCGTGAGAAGCCGGAAAGGATAGATTTACGCAACGGGTCGCTGTTTTGCGTCACCGCGGAGATGTGCGACCTGAGGGGGCAAAAGACACTTGCAGTATGTAGAGGGGGTCAAGTGGAGTCCGATGGTGGCGGAGGTGGTCGCCGGAGGTCGTCGGAGAGCGGTGGGCGTGGGTGTTTTTTTGGCGATGGACAGATCTGGGCTGTTGCTGTTTTCAGAGGGAGTGAGAGAGAAGGAGGGAGGTTGCAGATGATAGAGGAGATAGAAGGGTGTCGGATGGAGGTAGAGAGGGCCGCCGGAGGTGGCCAGATAGGGGTGGTCAGCAGTTTGAAGAGCTGGGCGTAAGTCTGCCAAAACTGGCGGCTAGGACTATTTTGGATGGATTTCTAGGGGAGAGAGTAGAGGAGAGGGGAAGAAGGGTTGCAGATGATGGAGTGAGTTGGGGAGAGTCAGTAGGTGGCAGAGTTGGCCGGAGGGCAGCGGGCGGCGGTGCAAAGGCTGAGCGCTGCTGCTGTCAATACTTCGGCCTGGGGGGGTTGTTTTAATGGCCTTTTAGGGGAGAGAGGGAGGAGAGGGGAGAGAGGAAGGAGAGGGAGAGATGGCCGGCGCTCGGTGGTGGCCGCAGGTCACCGGCGGCGAGAAGGAAGGCGCGAGGAAGATGAAGGAATGGCGGCGGTTGGGTTACTATCGTGACCTAGAGTATTTCAGGTGGGTTGTGTTTTTAAGATGCTAAAGTTGCTATATAGAGGTATAAAGAGGGTATATTTAAGTGATGACTAGGAGAGAGGGTGAGTGCGGGGGTGTGCAAAGAGGAGAAAAGGAAAGTGAGGATAACCACAACAATCTCCTCATGATACGTAAGGATTTCATTTGAGATTTAATTAAGAATTTGAATTTCAAAAGCTGATTAGGCTTAATGGGCTTTGATTTTGATTAGTGGGTTAGGTTGGGCTAACGGTGTCCGAAAATTACGAAAAAAAATATCGGGACGACCGTGACGACGAGAGGCTCGAGGGTACGATGGTCGATCGCGTGCGAGGTCCACGAAAAACGAACTAAAAATAAAAAGATCCGACATTGAAGTCTAAAGTTGCGACGTCTCTCCAATCAAATCTGATTTTGGATAGAAGAAAGGTCGAAGAAAATACGCGTACGAAAGAGGAAAGTACGCGCAAAAATACGAACGGTCGGAAGGCGGCCGTTAAATTCTACCCACCTTAGAAATGATTCCGCCCTCGGAATCACTTATAATAATAATAATAATATCTATATACACATACAACTCCCATATTCCACATAATGATCGCTAATCCTATAACTTTTAATCAATGTTCCTCAACAATTCATCATAACTCGTCTCTCCACTGAATAAGCTACAACTAGAAACACTTCCTAGCACCTGACTATGGATCCACATTACCCTGTACAAATCAACAAGCATCTTACCCCCAATATATTATCCATCATATTGACTCATAAATCTATTCTTCATAATCAATGAACCATCAAGCCACATATTATCCTTACCCTTAACATCTAAACTCCTAACCATACTAAATCCGTCTACCTAACCATCCATTCATCTCAATATGTCATGTTATTTCCAATGTCTTCTCACGTCAACTTAATAATCAAATTTTGATGCTTTAAATGCTCTACTCATTTCATGATCACTCTAAATCATACTGTACCTCCATAGCTACTCCTATCTGCCACTCGTCCAAGTTTCAGATCTGATAAATATTCATCTCCATGTGTTCAATTTCATCCAACTAGAATTCTCCATTAGGTCCTTTACAAATTGATATAATTAAAAGTAAAAAGATAAGTCTTAGACACCTCATTCCTTTCATCCGAAAGAAACCTAATCTAATATCTTTGTGTTCAAAATCAACCAATCACCGGTAGAACATATCTCATCTCACTCTAAGCCTACCGACAAACATAATCCTATAACAATAATAGCTAGTACTAACAATATCATAACAATAAAAAAATTAACATTCTCGAAGAGGGAGAGAGAAGAAAAGAATGTTTAAAAACATGTGAGAAAAACGTGTGGAGTTGTGGTATTGGATGGAGAAGATAGGGGGTTGTGATATTGTGTGCTAGTCTCAAAACTTTAAGGATTTGATTTAAAAGAAAACAAAAAGGTTTGATACAATCACATGCAGCCAAAAATAAACTAAACTATAATATGAAGAACAGAGTCTATGGAATTACCTGCAATGATGCCATCCACGACCGTCATGGTATAAGCTCCACGAACAATAGCTCCTCTCTGGGCAGGCGATCTACTCTGCAGTGGAGCTGGTGCTCTGCCCTCAGTATGGCGATACCTCGGGCAATCTTTAACCGCGTGCGTGGCAGCTCCACATGCCAGACACAAACCCAACTTATTACTACAATAACTCGAATGATGCCTCGGCTTGCCACAATAATAACATCAATCCCTGGCCTGGTTCTGGGCAGGTGCTCCTGGCCTCTTAAAGGCACCGACTGAACGGGTCTTACTGCAGGCCTAGCTGCGGGCCTGAACTGCTCCACTAGTCGTTTCCCTCGCGGTGACAGTGGTGGTGCAGCTGGAGCAGCCTGGGCAGCACGGGCAGCTCGATGTGCCTGTTCAACCAACCGATACTGAACATCCAACATCTCTCTCATAACGTCCAGGAATTTGCGAAACTCGTCACCTTGGCCATCCATGGCCCCATCAGCTGAAGGTCCGTCTCTGGTATTGCATCCTCATGCCATCCTATTGACAAGGAAGACCCAATTTAGACTCGTACACGATAAACTGGAGGTTAAAAATGAATGCAAGTAATACTATTGCTACGAACTTTATAATTGCAGGACCTGCATGGGCCACCACTAAAACCTGTCACGTCCAGCTTCCCAAAACGACGGAAGCAAGACGTGACGAAGGTCCGCATGGGCCGGAGCTGTGAGGCTCGGGCCCAATAAGCGTCTATAGGGATAACATTTAAAAATTTACAGGTTCTTGCATATATAAAATTCGTAACAACAGAAGTACTGAAAGAAAGATGCATTCATTTTATTCCATCAAGATATCCAAAAATACAATAGTCTAAAAAGGAAAGTAATGCCCAGCATGGCAACAACTGCAGAAAGTAAACTAATGGTGCATGCACCCACCCTAGGCAGAAAAGTAAACGGTGCTACGCACCCGAAGTAGAAAGCAATAAAAACCTCTGAGGATCCGCAACTGGGAAGTAGCTCTAGGACTGGTCCTCGTCCGGAAGGTACTCCGGGTCAACGTCCTCAGGTAGCTCTGGCCCGACCACGTACTCTGGCTCGGTACCTGACGTACAACACCCAAGAGAAAAAGAGCTGTACGTCAGGTAAAGTCTACAAGAAAAGATTAGACTCTACTGCAAGTGTGAAACAATTTTAACAACATTTTACTGGTTGATTACATGCAGCTGCAATGTTATGGCAGTTATACTATTACAGAAAGGAAGTAAAAACGGAGCAGGAAGTAAACGTGACAAGCAATAGCCGTAGCGTGTACCACTGACTACGGGACTAGACTAGACCGGACAGGTCAAGACAAGAAGTACCGTGTGTGTCATGAAGGGTTCACACCTTACGGTTTGAGGGCGGCCAGACCCTCTCCCCGTGCGACTGTTCAGCCCTACCCCAAACCCAAGTGCTCAAGACAAGACAATACAGGGATCACTCTCGCTTGGAGAGCATCTGTAACGCCCGGAGGCTTTTTGTAACAGTGATCACTCTCGTGTGGAGAGCATCCGAAACACTCGGAGGCTTTTTGTGACATGGATCACTCTCGCGTGGAGAGCATCCGAAACGCCCGGAGGCTTTTTATAACATTACATGACAGATGATCAGGAGTTGTTCATTCTAGGAGGTCCACACGCACGCACACACAGAATAATCCTAAGGTGTCAGTTGATGTTGATGTTGTTTGTGCTTAGACTTCGTCGTCAAGTCTAAGCTGCCAAGGGGGTCCCAGACGCTATCATTTCACGTTCGGTTCTCTTTAGACGCGCGTTAAATTTTTAAGATGGTGATGGCCTAAATGTGGCCGTAAGAGCATAAGTGTAAACACTTGCCTGCGGTGGCGAGTGCGTCGTCGGTCTGGATCGTCTCGTCGAAGTGGTGCGTTAGCGAGGGTTCGTCTGAAACGAGACAACGGCGGTGTCAGAACGTGTGTCTCATCAATCCTAGTATGGTAAGTTTTTAAGTTTGGCGGGACTACCCTAACAGTCAAAAGTCACATCTTTTTGATTCGTTCCGCCTAATCGATGACTATCCTATGTGCACAGATATTCAACTTCGTTCGTCGATTTCTAAGGTTGAACAACATTTTAAAGGAGCAGAAATGTAAACTTAGTTATCGTTGATGGATTTTAGATTAGGTTTTTGATTCGCTACGGTGTGGGTTCTTACTACGTGTTAGGGGGCTAACCTTTTCGGCGTTTGATCATAGAGCAGACGTCGGGTCTGAACGGCGATGGATCTGTGTCGTCAGCAATGTCTCGGTCATGGGTAGCGCATCAAGACACGTACGGGCAGCGAGTGGTAGGCAAGAACAGCGAGCATGGTGTCAGATCTCTCCCGTTGCAGGTAGCACAATGAATCTACACGGCGGCGGCTACGACGTCGGAAAACACGCGAGATCTGCGGCATGCGTGAACTCCTAGGAGCAAAGGGGGCTGCCGAGGATTGAAGGAGGTCAATGGGGGGTCACTCGACCTGGTGGGTGGTCGATAGCAGCTGCACGCGGCGACCGGCCAGCCGTGAGAAGTCGAAAAGGACAGATTTACGCAACGGGTCGATGTTTTGTGTTGCCGCGGAGATGTGCAACCTGAGGGGGCAAACGACACTTGCAGTAGGTAGAGGGGGTCAAGTGGAGTCCGATGGTGGCGGAAGTGGTCACCGGAGGTCACCGAAGAGCGGTGGGCGTGGGTGTTTTTCGGCGATGGACAGATCTGGGCTGTTGCGTGTTTTGAGAGGGAGTGAGAGAGAAGGAGGGAGAGAGAAGAGATGAGGGAGGTTGCAGATGATAAAGGAGGTCGATGGGTGTCGGATGGAGGCGGAGAGGGCCGCCGGAGGCTGCTAGAGAGGGGTGGCCTGCAGTTTGAAGAGCTAGGCGCAAGACTGCCAAAACTGGCGGCTAAGGCTATTTTGGATGGATTTCTAGGGGAGAGAGAGGAGAGGAGAGGGGGAGAAGGGTTGCAGATGATGGAGCGGGTCGGGGAGAGTCGGTAGGTGGCGGAATAGGTCGTCGGAGGTGGCCGGAGGGCGACGGGCGGCGGTGCAAAGGCCGGGCGCTGCTGCTGTCAATACTTCGGCCTGGGGGTTGTTTTAATGGCCTTTTAGGGGAGGGAGGGATGAGAGGGGAGAGAGGAAGGAGAGGGGAGAGATGGCAGGCGCTCGGGGGTGGCCGCAGGTCGTCGGCGGCGAGAAGGAAGGCGCGAGGAAGATGAAGGAATGGCGACGGCTGGGTTACTATCGTGACCTAGAGTATTTTCGGGTGGGTTGTGTTTTTAAGATGCTAAAGTTGCTATATAGAGGTATAAAGAGGGTATATTTAAGTGATGACTAGGAGAGATGGTGAGTGAAGGGGTGTGCAAAGAGGGGAAATGGAAAGTGAGGATAACCACAACAATCTCCTCATGATACGTAAGGATTTCATTTGAGATTTGATTAAGAACTTGAATTTCAAAAGTTGATTAGGCTTAATGGGCTTTGATTTTGATTAGTGGGTTAGGTTGGGCTAACGGTGTCCAAAAATTACGAAAAAATATCGGGACGACCGTGACGACGAGAGGCTTGAGGGTACGGTGGTCGATTGCATGCGAGGTCTACGAAAAACGAACTAAAAATAAAAAGATCCGACGTCGAAGTCTAAAGTTGCGACATCTTTCCAATCAAAGCTGATTTGTGGGAGAACGACCCATGAAATGACGTTCACTAAAAATCCCACAATTAACTATTCTTCCATACTGTCATAACGACATATTGCTACGCATATTCCGGATAGAAGAAAGGCTGAAGAAAAATACGCGTACGAAAGAGGAAAGTACGCGCAAAAATACGAACGGTCGGAAAGCGGCCGTTACAGCACGTCTGGCGCGCGGGAGGCACGGGTGCGCATGCGTCTGGTGGCCCGGGGCGGCGTGGGTGCGCGCGCGGCAGGCACGGGCGGGGCGACGCAGGTACGCGCGTGTCAGGCGGCGCGGTGCGAGAGCGGGGCAGATCGTGGTGCAGGGGGGCGCGCGCTTCAAGGGTGCACGCGGGGAGCGGTGCAAATCCCTCTAGATTCTCAATTCTTGGAGGAAAAAATCGATTTTTATCGTAAAAATACTATTTTTAATCTTTGAATCAACGTTTTTACCATAAAAATTTGTTTTTAGCATGAAAATGTTGATTTTTCATCCAAAAATGATATAAAAACTCTTTTTTGAAAAGAGATCTATATTAAAAATGTGATTTTTCATCCAGATCTAAGTAAAAGAAATAGATCTAATAAAGGAAGTCATAGATCCATTATCATGCACATGTAAATTTTAGATCTAGGGGATAAATGATTCCCTCTAGATCCCACCGGCCGGATCTAGCGACGTTTGGTGAAGGAAGCCCTTTCGCGTCGCGATTCGTCTGTCGGCAATGGTTCAGCTCAGCTGTGAGCATGCTGATAACGTGTTATAAGAGTGCCGGCTACTGAACGCGTAGCCCTCTATTTATAGAAAATAATTACATAATGGGTGGATACTGTCAAGTTCACATATTAACATTGATTGAAGAATGCTAATGTTTGGACTCCGTTATCTAGTCATCGAGTACAATTTTCACAATATATCTATCCTCTTAACTTAATTTTCTGACAGATGATTTGGGTTGTTGATTGTTTGCTATGTTCAATGGTTAATTGTGTGTGATAACCCAAATCATGAAGGTGATTGTACATCGAAAATACCTGTATTAGGTGTATCCTTTACAGTCAAACTTTGAACACATTATATTGGTATTACTTTGTGAATACATCAACTTGTCTGGTCGAAATAATTATTCCTATAGACATGCCCTAAAGTCCTGGGTATTTTTAGCATATAAAATGTTGCTATGTTTCTTGTTTCTATGTGCATATTAAAGGAAAACCATGTTCACACAACATACAATAACATTCATCATTGATTGTTACTCGCATCAAATTATACAAGGAAACTGATGTATACCTTTGAAGTCTTGCAAATCTTTCATCACAAATCGAACCTACAAATATCTTTGACGTTTCGTTTATTGCTTCAGATAATTTAATATCATCTGATAAGGGCCTGTTTCAGTGGGTTTCTTTTGGTGGATGGTTCACTGTTTGCAATAGTAAATCCTAGGAGGAATTTTGAAGAGAGAGAAGAGGAGTAGTGTGTTTCTGTTGGTTGCTTTGGGTTGGAAAGTAGAGATGAGTTTTGTTTGTGGGGCCTATAGTAAAATATTGTGTTTCTTTGGTTATAGTGTGATTGGGAAAGTTAGATGAGGAAATGTGGAAGTTGGTTAAATATTAATAAAATAATGTATTTAAAAATAAAACTAAAATTAAAAAACACAAAAAAAAAACAGTTTGCATTAAAAAGAAAGAAAGAAAAAGCAAAGCATCTGGTTGCTTTGCTGAAATCCCCACATATTGTGGGGATTTTGGCAGGGGGAGTTGAGCATGCCACATAGGAGAGAGGAGAAGCTGGGAGGGGCTGAAAGCAACTGCGAGGAGCAGCGGCCCCTGGAACACGCGAGGGAAAACCACATAGGATTCGGGCAAAAGAAACCCGAAGTGACCAATAACAGTGCTCATTTCGCACTTTCTCAGCCAAAAGCACCCAAAAGAAACCGGGTGGAACAGGCCCTAAGGCAACTTAAACTTTTATTTCATCAGGTGGGGCCTTGATAAATTTCCAAAAGAGAAACCTCTGGTTTTCTACAAAGAAGGAAAGCCTATAATTCCTCCTCTTGGAATCTCAGAAGGGCTTCAAGTGGTACTTGAAAGTATGGTCTCTTTCATCGAAAAGGAAGTTCCTGAAAAGACGCTAAAGTTTTGGCGTACTCAGTCTCCTAGACATTTTAATGGCGGCGAATGGGATCACAATGGCAGCTGTTTGCTTACCGAGCCTTTGAAACATCGAGAGGTACTCCACTCAATTATACCATTTTTCTCTTGTTTGATTTCGCCACTCTTTTACAGCCAAATATTGTATCCGTGGTAGATTCCTAAACTGATTTCAGGACAGCTTGATTCATGGTTTGATCCCAGGAATGAAGGAGTAAACAAGGAGGCGAGAGAGGTCAACCTTCTAATCCAAAAGGCATTGCAAGGATCGCATATTCGTCTGCTGAATCTGACTCATCTGAGCGAGTTCAGGGCAGATGCCCACCCGGCTATCTGGTTAGGGAAGAAAGACGCGGTGGCCGTCTGGGGCCAGGACTGCATGCACTGGTGCCTTCCGGGCGTGCCCGATACATGGGTCGATATCCTGTGCGCGCAAATCATGCACAACTTGGAAGCAGGGTGATGTTGTGATTGAGAAATAGAAAGAAGGGCAGGTTTGCTGTGCCTTCCACTCTTCAAACATGCAAAGATGGCTGAATTTTGCACACCTATGGAATTCTGTGATACTGTGTGCCGTTGCTGCTGCTCTTTGGCATACCAAATGGGTATTCGTATTACACGGGTAGATGCGACGCCGGCTTGGAGGCTTTGTTTGCGACGATGATCCTGACACGGGAAAATACTGGTCCCAACCACTTTATAAGTAGTTCATTTTATTGCTTGGTCTAATTCCTGATGATGTTCAGAGGACTCCAAAGTGAAGTTCAAGTACATGTTGCAAAATGTATCACTTGTGCATACAATATCATCGGAATACTGAGCTTGTGATTGTGAGATCAGGATTCTGTTTTCTTGCTTGTCGGAGTGCTGGGTTTTGAGTTTTTTTTGCTTGGAGACCTAATCTCAAATGCCATGATTTAGACGACTCTTTTAAAATCAGACATAATTAGGAGGACCGTGTTCTAAAGAATCCAAAAAAAGAAACCCAAAAATAAAATGCACGGCATCCGCCTTTTTTGCACGTAATTGAAGATGTGATCCATTTGGTCTTCCGTATCCAAATTCATATACTTTCTCAATGAACTGCTTTCATATTCTCTCTTTGAATCCGAATTATGACGGATGCGCTTTTTACCACGTAAGAAACATCAACAAGGGCGCAACATGACACGCATTGCCTATCCCTTGTACATCCTTTTACCTCCTGATGAAGTCTTAACATTTTCTCTACAATCAAACTTAATAACATAATGGTGGGATATGATCGAGTGCAACAATCGGGTATCCCATCCTGTCGTTGCTCGCAAATCCTATTTCTGTAATAAAAATGTCATTAATTATTATTGTGTTATATATACGGACTAGAAATTACAGGTGCAAATAGTGCAAGGGGACACCTAAAAAAACCCACGCACATGATGTGGGGTCTGCGGGAAATAACAAAGGAGAGAAAATGGTGGGTGTGTGTATTGTCTGGGGATAAAAATGAGAGAAGTCTCAAGGGCAAAACAACGAATATGTGCGTAGAGGGTGGATTTTTTTTTGGGTTAGTGGGGGGTGTTCTTAAGGTTTTTGAAAGGGCAATGGCAAACCCATAATTCGGTGGACGAAGGGGTTTTTTCCGTGGGTGATGTGGCATCCCATGCAGTGATGTGACATTGCCACATTGGAACAATAGTGTCATCTGTGAAAACATTCAAAAACATCCTGCTGTTGTGAAGCATCAAATCTGGGGGGACCCCAGTCCTTTATTTATAATAGGGGGAAGATCGTACATGGATAGTGTTACAATAGATATGACCTTATCTTATGGATAAGATGTAATCCTAATACAAACTCTCGTCAACATCTGTTTACAACACTCCCCCTTATCCAACGATAGGTGTGGACTCTGCTCATGAATACTTCGGGATTCTGAGTGTTTTATGAGTCTCACATGGGGTGGATACTTCAGGATCCTGGGTTGAACCTCATTAAAACCTTTAGCTATGGAAAACCATGTGGAAAAAAACCATAGCTAAGGAAAAAGAGTACAAACTCTGTCTAACTCCCCTTGATCTGTACAAGCAATCATGCTTTCTGTAACGCCCTGCTTCCCAAAGTCAACGGAAGCGAGAACGTTACTAAGATCCGCATGAACTAAAGCGGTGAAACTCGAGTTCATTAAGCGTCTGTGACAACAACCGCGTAGAATTCTTGCATGCATTCAGAACAATAAAAACATTCATATAATTAAAAGCCACATCCAGAAATGTCATACACGAAATAAAACGATAAGGCCTCAGCAGGGCCAAAGGAACACCAATAGAAAACATACTCTAAAACAAGGTACTAAAAGCAAATCTAAAGGAAAGCGGCAACCGCACAGGTCTCTAGTCCTCCACAGGGTGCGACTCAGCGTCAACAACAAACTCCCGGCTCTCTAGGTCACGCGTCTCAAACAAGTCCTCCTGGTACTCTGGCTCGTGATCTGACATACATTCCAAAAACACGAATGTATGTCAGCAAGGGTCTGGCAAGTAAAAGTAATACGATCCAAAGCGAGGTGTACGAATAGTAACAAATTATGAAGCATTAGCTGTTTGTACAAGATGTCAGCAGCATGGTTATAAACATGGCAATTTTAAAGAAACGTAATGTACGTCTAAGCATGTCAGTTCTAAAGAATTTAAACGAGCATCAATGAGCATGGCATTTCTACAAATATTATTAGCATGGCAGTTCTAGTGTACAACTGAGATAACAATAATGAGTTCAAGTTCTGTGGACGTGATTTCTACTATGTCTAGGGTTCACGCCTTTAAGTCATGGTGAGTAGGTCGATCCTTCTCTTGGGGTATAATCGTGATTGACGCCATCCACCGCCTAGGTGGTGCTCTTGAAGGGGGCCTCTACACACACTCTTAGTGGCCGCTCAACCCTAACCCTACCCAAAAATACGCTGAAACACGAGCCAGCCTAACGATTTGCACGAGTTCACGAATTCAAGATTTCGCCTTTGAGGCGCACGAATTCGCGAATTCAAGTATTCAAGATGTTCCACAGGTGTCCAATCCAACGACGTGTGTACTAATAAAATGTCGAGCATATGACCATATTAATTTCAGCATTTAACATGAATTACAACATTCTAAAACAATTCAAATAATGAAATTAAATGGGTTGTTTATTAAACATGCTGCAATCAAGTATTTATCGTTATTTACTCTTGAATCATAAACATGCGATATTTTATGTCAATGTGTCACATTTTAAGTATGGATCGTCATGGTATTTTTTGTGAACGTCATTTCACTGGTCAATTTCTTGTTATTCAGCTTTAAGCGAAAAAGACAACTTAAACGTTAAACTTCAAAAAGTCTTAACAATTCGCTCACTTTCCTGATTTGACGATTTCGGGTGTCCAGTGGTCGGGGTAAGAGACGTATTATATCTGCGACGCAAAGATCCGCGTATGAGGCTAACCGTTTAAAGCTAACAGAATCATATTAACTTTATAAACTAACTGCAATATATAATTAACAACTAACGTGCAGATCTATAACATGCTAAGATTACTAACATTTTTACTAACATTATAACTAGATATATATTATATATATTAACCCACTAACAGGATTACTAAACTATTTAATACTAACTTGCTGTTATTATAAAGAAATTAACAGAACATCCACTAATATATATTACCTCATTAACAAGGCATCTGATATTACCACCGAACTATTACTAATATTATTTATATAAGGATTAACATGTTGTTTGTATGTGTTAACAGGATGACAACTATTACTAACAAATTAATAGTTCTAACATTATTATAACTACTAACTATAACATATTAAATAACCACTAATGTACATGTTTCTTTACAAACCAACCTATTATAAAAAATATGCTTATTATTAATAAAACTAATGTATATTTTATTCATCTAACAATTTGCATGCCCTTATAAAAACTCACAGGTTGCGAGCTCTCGCAGGTTGAAGACGGCGGCGAAGGAGCGTGCGGCTGTCTACAGGTGGCCTGGGTCATGGGGCTCGCTGCAAGCAGAGAAGAAGTAGCGGGTTGCAACGGCGAGAAACACGGCTTGCCAGAGTGGGGCTGGGCTTTGCTACAGGAGGTGGCTGAGGGGGTCGGAGACGGACTGCGGCTGAGGAAGTCAGTGTTTGGTCGAGGAGGGAGGTATGTGGGTAGATGGCGTTGGCCGGGGGAGAGCGAGGCTGAGTGGCGGCAGGGAACTGGGGCTCGGGCTGTCGGGAGGAAGGAGGTGGAGACAAGGGTCTGTCGGTGGTTGAGGTGGGTACTCAAGTGGGCAGTGGCTTGAGGTGGTCGGACGAGGCCGTGTAAGTCGAGGGGGTGGCCGGGCGGTCTGCGGGGTGGTCGGCAGCGAGATGAGGGGTTGCGACTTGATTGGAGGCTGAGGGAGAATAGGGGAAACAGGGGGCGGTTCGACGGCGACAGGGTTGATCGGCGAACTGGAGGTTAGTGGTTGCGAGACATGGGAGAGATTTTGGGTCACTGGGGTTAGTGGCTGCGAGACATGGGGTTGTCTGTTGCTGGGTTGTTTCCATCCCAGTTATAACAAGAGGAAACCAAATTAGATTTAAATTCTAATTACAAAGATATTTTCATTAGAAAATCAATTTAGTTAGAAAACATTTGATACGATTTGATTATTAGGCTAGGATGAAGTTAGATTTTATTAGCTGAGATAAGTTTAATTAAGATATTTTAATCAGTAGGGATAATCAAGTTAGGATGCAGATTATAATGGGTTTGGTTAGTATTTGATGTGTTTAGGATAATCGTTTTACTTAGGATCAGATTTGATTTGAATTTGAAATTGTTTTGGTTAAGAGATACTCTAGTTAAGATGTTTTATTTGCGATTCGGATTTGATTAGGGAAATTAGCTAAGTTAGGATAATTCTGGTATGATTTGATTTAGAAAATACGCTAGTCGATGTTAGACTAAGAGGTTCGACATGGTTAGGATATTTTGATTAGGACGATCGATTCAGTTGTGATTTCTATTAGTAACTCCCATATCAAGATTTAGTGGGTCGAGATTTGATTTGGATATTTGATCAGTTAAGATGTTTAGTTCCGGTCTAGATTTGATCAAAATATTAAAACTTATTAGGATTAGATTGGAGTAGGAGAGATCGATGTGGTAATATATTATTACAATTTCGCCCCCGCAACCAATGTCATCCACAAGTTAAAGAGGATGCGATCATTAAATCGCGTGCTTGAGCTATGAAAATAATAATAATAGTAAATAAAATCATATATTAATTACTCAAATAAATCACTATACTAATTAAATACGTACGAATTGCGTATATATAAAAACAAACTGTTACACCTTCAGATCTCTTAGGTATTTTTCATCACTCCTATTTACAACATTCAGAAAATATACATAGATTACAAATATCACCATCATTAAGCAGCTGCTATAAACCAAAAACTCTGGAGAGGTGTGCTTTGTTTCGTCACCTCTAATGTAGTCTCCTCAAAAATGGGGTAAGCAAGTGGCATAGTCTTCAAATTATGTGGTCAGCTCTAAAAGTCCAAACTGTAGAGGAATGATGCCCTCGAGGCTATTTATCTCTGTGTGAATAGCAAAACATCTTGTTCGAAATAACAGTAAGCTGTTTGAAAATAATTTATCTAAGTTATAATGTATTAAACATTAGATATTAACTTAGGTAAAGTCCTGAGCCTTTATGCAAGGTCAAACATGTATCGAGATGAGTATCTCGATCATGGAGAAATGTTTGACCGTCTGTAGCATAAGTCTAAAATGGTTCATGGTCGTAGATGTTTCGAGACAAGGATATCGAAACATCAGATAGACCATTGTGTCTTAAGTCTTCACCATTTAGCGGTGGCGATGATCTCATGATCGTTTTGACTTGGCGAAGTCGGAGACGAGACACATGTGCTCATTAGAGAATGAGTTCACTGAACGATCCACAAGAGTTATCATATGATTATATTGACCAATCTGTCAATGATAACTCTTAGTGATGATATGCAAGTTGGTCTTTTGACTTGAGGTCATTTTACGAACCTGTGCGTGAACGGTGCCACTTAGATCACTGACCTAACTTCGAGGCTAGGCCTGTTGAAAGGTCTTTGATTGGGTGTCACTTGAAGCGTACGAGGAGAGTAATGACCAAGAGAGGATTCCTCTCTCCCAGTCAATGGGAATTAGTGTCGTAGAGTTAGTTCGGTCTTTAGTAATATCTCTGCACAGAGTATGTTGGATGAAGTCCAACATTAGTTCACTAAAGATCGATAGAAACTAACCGGAGTCAAGTTATTGGGGTTGATAGTTTAACCGTACCCTAGACTTGATCTACACGACATAGTTTAGACGAAGAGACTATAACTGTGGAACTCATCACAGACACGGTTAGGATGGTCCCGACAATTCTCATATTGATGAGCTAACCACATTATGATGATTCTGAAACAGGGACGGCAGCCACTGCTCGTGGTCACCGCCGTATAGGGCTTCGAGCCCAACCTGTAGTAGGGTCAGGCTGTAGGGTCACACACAGAGTGCGACCTTCGTCTAGTAATAGGTAGAAATTAGTTGGGGAGAATAATTTGCATTTGATGCAAAAGAAGAGAAAATTGCATTTTTGATGCAAATGACAATTTAAGCTAAGATATGGACTTATTTGCATATGATGCAAAAGAGATTAGATGTGTCTTAAATATTTTAAGACCACATTTAATAAAATAAACGCAAGAAAAAGCTCATGGGTAAGACGGGAATGTCCCGGTCTAAACCCAGGTCCAAACGGCGTCTAAATCCAACTCCAAATGAGCAAGATATAGCCAAAACATTAAAAACCCGAGCCCTTGATTAATATCAGCCCCTTGGGCTGATTTATAATTGATAAGGGGGGTGTTAGCCTGGCCCATTGGGCCGGGCTGCCTCAAATCACAAAACAAGTGGGTGCTTAGAGCGCCCGCGTTTCAGTTGCGGAGCCCGCCCGCAATCATGCGGGCGGGGCCCCGCCCGCAATCATGCGGACATGGCCCCGCCCCGCACTTGTTGTGCACGCGACGCGTGCACAGCACGCGCTCGCGAGGTGCGTACTGTGCACGCGCCGCGTCAGAGCGCGCGTGAGCCTGCACGCGCCTCGAGGCGCGCGCTTAAGCCTGCACGCGCTGAGGCGCACGTGCCTCGAGGCACGTGCGCTGCATGCACCTGGCGCAAGTGGGGCCCACGCACTGCCTAGGGCAGCGTGGGATTTTGGCGGCTGGCTGTTTACGGTTTTGTGGATTTGGACTGGACTTTGGATGGTCAATTGGAGGATCAAACGGACTCGGATTGACGAACGGTGTTTTCCAATGCGTTCACCGTTGAACGCCCATCATATTGATAGGTTGTATCAATCATGAAGATCAACGGTGAGGGAGTTAAAATTCACGGAAGTTTAGCCTTTGTGAAAGGCAAACTAAATTGAATTGATTAACTCCAAATTTAGTCCCACATCGGATTTTGAGTAAAGGGGAGCAGTCAGCTGCCTATATAAATAGGGGTCTGCTCCCCTCCTCAAAACTCCTTCCAAGCTCTAGATCTGAGCAGCTCTTGTAAATGTTGGAGCATGCTCGGATCTAGGCTGAAATTAATATTCTCTATCTCCATATATTTCTGCTTACTCCTGAGGGCTCTAGCAAAGCCATGAAGGAGTTCGGATTCGGATCCGAAATCTAGGCGAAGGCTTCACTCGCGTGTAACTTTCTTCGGTGCGTGGTTGGCTCGACGACACAAGGATTGCTCGCCTCGGGATGTGGAGCGGTTCGAGGAGCGGTTCGAGAAGCGGCTCGGCGTGGGATGGGGAGCGGCTCGGAAGACGGTGCGGAACATCTCGCCTGCCCCAGGGTTGAGATTCTGGGTATGTGTTTTAAGCATTAGTTTAATTTAATCGCGGTAGGTTAGATCCTTCTTGGGATGGTCAGATCCATCCCGAGTCGGCATAGATCTTGGCTAATGGTCTTGTACCTAAGGGCTAAGTTAAATTATTTAACTGCTTGTTAATTAGATTAACTTGTTTATTCTTCCGCTGCAAATTTTTATGTCTATGTTCCGTCCGACTTAGGACGGTAATAGAGTTTTTGTGCCCTAAGGGTCCTAGAAAACCCAACAGTGGTATCAGAGCGATGTCTGTATGCTGATCTAGGACTGCGATTTATTAATTGATTGCTTCTTTAAAAATTTATGCGATAAGTTTAAAATGTTTTTAGATATTTAAAAATTTTATATGATAAATTTTTAAGCATGAAATTTTTAAAATGATGTTTTAAATTTTTGTGATACTTTTAAAACTGATTTTAAAAGTTTAAAATTTTTATGCGATAAATAGTTTTAGTAGCATGCAAATTTGGTGATCTTTTAAAACAAATTTTTTATGAGATAAAATAAAATGTTTTAAAATCATAATTTTAAATTTAAATGTTAAATTTAAGTATGCATGCTAAACTTGTTGATTTGATAAACATTAGTCTATTTAATTGTTAAATAGTTGTACACTTTTATTTTATGCGATAAAATTAGTGTAACTCTATGTTAATGGCTATGACATCGTGTCCCTTATTTGATAACACAAGACAACCTCTTAGGTTAGCCATTAAAGAACTCGTTAAAATTTATGAGATAAATTCTAATGACATGCTATGTTTTAACAAAACATTAACAACACTTCAAGACCTAATTCCTGATTAGGGTAGTCCCTTTAATGAATTTTTAATTCTAATTGTTATAATTAATTCTCATTAAAGGACTTTGCTTTTAGCGTTGTTAATAAATTTATTAAAATCCTAATAATGATTAGGATAGCACGTGAACCTTATAGTTGATAAGGATTTAATAAAAGTTATTAAACAAATCCTAAAATTTTGAATTTAAGGATTCAACTAGTTGATAGGATTAATTAGTTGTTAATAAAAGCCTTTTAGTCTATGGCACGCATATAAAAATGACAAGCTTCATTCAATGGACCATGATCCAGTCAATGTGCTTGGCTAAGTTCGTTGGATCACCCTATGAGGGATTGTGATCCTGGCTTAGTCAATTCCCTGGCTGTGTTCCCTTAGACCGCAATGACGCGAGTCATGATTATATGGCACCCTGGACTATATCTAAGTCAAATACGTTAATAATATTTTTCAAGATTAGCCGTAGCCCTCCTTGTTTTAGGGGTTGGAAACTATAGGACCCGTGTTCCAGTTGTTGAGCTACACTCAAGCTGTGACATGGCAACCTTGTAGAAACCAACTCCTTAAATACATAAGATGAAATCTTGACTTGACCCAAACCATCATGTCGTGAATACACCGAGAGCCGACGTAAGTTAAGTCAATGATGTAGTCTGGCTAGATGTAGTCTAAGATCTGACCTAAACCGACGGGTCGTGAATACACCGAGCGTCGGGGCAAGTTAGGCTGACAAGAAAATAAGGGTCCGACTAGACTAGACATTGTGATTTGGATGAGCACACTCATGATCACAAATGGTTAGGGGTAAAAACCGATAAGAGGGTCATATCTGATATGATCGTTGAAGAGTCATCTTCCGATTACAGAGTCAAGCAACTTGTTGAGCTACACTCAAGGTTGTTAGGCTCAGGGTGATTGGATCTCTTACCCATTTATTTAATTCGATTAAATCGTTCATTATTAAGGCTTAAAATGATCGTAAAAATAGTGGGAGGATATAGATAGATAAAATCCATTCTACCTATATTTAATATTGAACATATGCGAACTAAGGCAAGACTATGTTTACCGAAGGAATCAAAATATAATATTTTAATGAAATAAGTTAACTGGTCAAAAAGGTTGATGAATTGAATATCAAGTTAAATTCTAATTGATAGAATTAAAACTATATTCTCGTTGACATTAAAATGACCTTCTAAAGAACAGACTTAAGAAATATGATTTCATTAGTTCTGGGTCCAACAAATAAATTCACGCTACATGTCACTTGTCTCTATATGAGGCAGCTTGAACATATAGGATATTCGAAGTATGTTTCTCCCTACAACTTGTCAAGCTACCCTCAAGGTTGTATGGAAAAACAATTTTGATCCGCAAAGTTCGAGAATTCGATCAAACTGTTTGAGTCGAATACGAGTGCATGAACGGTGGAAGGCTATATATCCCAACCAGATCTTGAGACAAGCAACTCGTTGAGCTACACTCAAGGTTGTAACTCTCAGGCGTTAGGATATATGAGATGCTTGCATAGCTATTTATTTATGTTGGGTTATTTAAATATCTAAATGTGATTTAGAAAAGGAAGAAGACACTCTGGAAAGTCAATTGAGAAAGTTAGTTATATTTATCATTAGTAAAGGCATAAGTAGGAGTAAATGAAAATGTGATATATTTTGATGTCACGATTTCAGAATAATTGTTATACAAAGATGTCTAACACATTTTGACGAATGTCGCCACCTTGCTTCTGAAGAAATGTTTTGTGTTAGTAATTTGTAATAACTATAATATATTAAATGTTAGTATATAAATACACAAGATAGTAGAAAACTTATATGGCAAAATAGACTAGGCCGTATCGAGAGACTAAGCTTCACAAGTCACATAAAGAGGGGTCTGATCTCTCGTATTATGAAGTCGGCGGACACTTGTGAATATTATCCTCTTAGATATAATGGCAAACCCCATCTATAAAACAGTGGGAGAATGAGTTGTCGAACTCAGTCTCGTACATACTGATGTACCCGAGTCTAGATTAACCAAAATAAGTTATTCGTTTATTTTAATAAGACACGTGTTCTTGATGAAACACAGTCTGATAAAATAAAGAACGAAATGACAAAAGTATTTAAACTGATTCGATTAGATCGAATGGTCAAATACTTAGCTACATAAAATCTTGCGTAATTAAAAGAAAATGTGATTTTCTCTCAGGTTAAGTCCGTTAACACATCGGTGTGTTAACAGGTATGAATCGCACTGAGTTAGACTTGGTGTGATCCATAGCAAGTGACTCTGAGTTAAATCCTCCCTCTGGGTTAAGACCCAGATAGTAATGCCTAGGTTTTGATAATGTTCTATGAGGACATTATCAATAAGATATTCATTAAATCAATCATAAGGAAGTTGTACAATTAATCTCGTGAGACGAATTGTCGAGTTAGACATCATAACTGATGATGACTTAGTCAACTTCTAGGATGAAATTCAGAGTAGTAACTCCGATTTATAACTTGATGCAAACAGAAAAGGTCCGTATGCATAAATAAATTTTGGAATTTAGTTTATATGCCCAAGGAAAATGTTTCCTCACTTTCTGCAAGTAAATCTTTAAGTTGAAAGATTGGTGCAAAAAGGAAAATAGTGAAGTGCAATCATGTTGATCGAGAACGGTTTTCATCCTAATTCCTATAAAACGGATTATGATAAAACTGTTTTTCGCCAGCAGATGTGTACAGATCTGCTCGGACCAAACTCGATGTAAACGCTCATGTTGACCATGAAAATTGGAGCATTCACTTATAAGTTCGTTTTTCTAAATATGATTTAGACGAACCAACTTATATGAATTAGCCAGAAAGTTTTCAAGGTCAGTGGGAGCGTATAAATTACATGCGAGGCATCAAAGGGATGGAACATATATTTTGATAAAGTAATCAAAGAGTTTGATACGTTATCAGAAATATATATGAGCCATTTGAAATGACCAGTAACTAATTCAAAATTATTATCGTAAGGTACGATAAGTTGGATAAGATCCAAGGAAATAAAATATTATTGATTCCGAAAGACCAAGTGAATTATTTGAATGAGATTCAAATGGTTGGTCTAACATGAACATAGAAACCCCTTAAGTCTATACTGTAGATGGTTTTAGCAGATCCACTCACGAAGGCTCTACCACATTAAGTCGGGAAAACTTATGTGTAAATACGGTATAAGATACCGAGATAAATGGGCCTGTGTGCAAGTGGGAGATGTAGAGGAATGATGCCCTCGAGGCTATTTATCTCTGTGTGAATAGCAAAACATCTTGTTCGAAATAACAGTAAGCTGTTTGGTAGTAATTTATCTATGTTATAATGTATTAAACATTAGATATTAACTTATGTATAGTCCTGAGACTTTATGCAAGGTCAAACATGTATCGAGATGAGTATCTCGATCATGGAGAAATGTTTGACCGTCTGTAGCATAGTCTAAAATGGTTCATGGTCGTAAATGTTTCGAGACAAGGATATCGAAACATCGGATAGACCATTGTGTCTTAAGTCTTCACCGTTTAGCGGTGGCGATGATCTCATGATCATTTTGACTTGGCGAAGTCGGAGACGAGACACAGGTGCTCATTATAGAATGAGTTCATTGAATGATCCACAAGAGTTAGCATATGGTTATATTGACCAATCTGTCAATGATAACTCTTAGTGATGATAGGCAAGTTGGTCTTTTGACTTGAGGTCATTTTACGAACCTATGCATGAACAGTGCCACTTAGATCACTGACCTAACTTCGAGCCTAGGCCTGTTGAAAGGTCTTTGATTGGGTGTCACTTGAAGCGTACGAGGAGAGTAATGACCAAGAGAGGATTCATCTCTCCCAGTCAATGGGAGTTAGTGTCGTAGAGTTAGTTCGGTCTTTAGTAAAATCTCTGCGCAGAGTATGTTGGAAGAAGTCCAAAATTAGTTGACTAAAGATCGATAGAAACTAACCAGAGTCAAGTTATTTTGGTTGACAGTTTAACCGTACCCTAGACTTGATCTACACGACATAGATTAGACGAAGAGACTATAATTTCCGAACTCATCACAGACACGGTCAGGGTGGTCCCGACAATTCTCATATTGATGAGCTAACCACATTATGATGACTCTGAAACAGGGACGGCAGCCACTGCTCGTGGTCACCGCCGTATAGGGCTTTGAGCCCAACCTGTAGTAGGGTCAGGCTGTAGGGTCACACGCAAAGTGCGACCTTCGTCTAGTAATAGGTAGAAATTAGTTAGGGAGAATAATTTGCATTTGATGCAAAGGAAGAGAAAATTGCATTTTGATACAAATGACAATTTAAGCTAAGATAGGGACTTATTTGCATATGATGCAAACGAGATTAAATGTGTCTTAAATAGTTTAAGACCATATTTAATAAAATAAACACAAGGAAAAGCTCATGGGTAAGACGGGAATGTCCCGGTCTAAACCCAGGTCCAAACGGCGTCCAAATCCGACTCCAAATGAGCAAGATATAGCCAAAACATTAAAAACCCGAGCCCTTGATTAATATAAGCCCCTTGGGCTGATTTATAATTGATAGGGGGGTTGTTAGCTGACGTGTGTGTATATTTTATATATTCACGCACGTCTTCTTTGTGTTTTTCCGTTATTGTCCGACGTCTCGTATCCGTTTTCCCGTATTTTCTAGTTTTCTTTCACTTCTCCATGTTTCTACATGTTTGCAGGAGTTTGCCAGTATATGGGACACATAACGAAGATATCACATGTCCCCGGAGCAACGGAAGGAGTCACGCGTGATCCAGGGGTCAAACAACAAGGATTTCTATCTTTCAGCCCCGCACCCGATCGGTTGGATACAGCCAACAGATCGGGTGATGCACGCGTGCACGACCCGGACAGCCGCTGAAGCAGCATGGGCATCAACCGACCGGGTCGACGACCGGTTCAGCCCGACGGTCTTCTCGGGAAATTGGAGCTGAACTCCAACCGATCGGGTGACCTTCACCCGATCGGTTCATCTGTAGACGATTCCCCTAAAGAGATGACCCGGAGAGCTCACCCGACCGCCAGCAGACCGTGCCAACACGTCACAACTTTCTGTTTATTTGGGCGACGTTTCCAACTGATCGGTTGATTTGTTAACCGATCGGTTCACCCGATGAGCTCAAGATCCAAACGACCAGAAGCTTTCGCCAACCTATCGTGACGCGTGACCAGGTGAAGTCCTAAAGAGCGCTGCCGAAGAACGAAGCAGGTCACCCGATCGGTTGATTCTTTAATCGATCGGGTGACGTTGTTTTCTATATATATTAGCCCTAGATTTTCAGAAACGTAAGCTGTTTTTTCGGCTGTGTTTATTCTCTGTTTTTGTTCTATAGCACCGGCTGAATTTTATACTTATTTGTGAGTGTTCTGATCTTTGTAAAACTTTGATATTATCTTAATTGCATTACTACTACCGCATTTCAATTGCCTGATTGTGATTTTAACGGTCGATTTCCATTTAGATTGCTTTTTACCTAAAATGTGTGAGTAGTTCCCTAATCCGGGATTTTGGTGGAAACCCCTTCGTGGGTTCTCCCTAATGCGTCCATAGGACTAGGAAATTGATAAGGATTAGGAATCTATTGGTTACGCGGGGTGTTTTATTGTCATCGGCGGGAAAAAGACCGCCTTTGACCGTTGGGCCAAGGGGAAATAAACTTGGCGGTTGACTCCCTAGCCATAGCTCACGCCCTTAGCGTAGACATCGAATCCTAGCGTGCGGGAGCGGTAGGATGAGATGTTAGGATTCATCGTTGCGAGCTTAGTGCTCCCGGAGTCGGTCAGTGTTAATGGACATGGGAATGCCCACTGACCGAACCCGGGTAGTCCGGCGTGTCATCCTGGGCACCGACCGGAATATCGGGCCCATGGGACGCTGGTATCACTCTTAGAGGCAACGTCTCACCATTAAACCCTGTAACGGCCTGTTTCTATCGTACCTTCTTCGTGCACGTGCTTTTGATCGTGCACGTGATTATTTTAGACTTTAATTGTTTTTGAACGTTTTTGTGTGATATGTCGTCGTGATCGTCTCTGAAAGTATTAGATTGCGGAACGACTTTGGAACGACATATCTCGAGTCGTTCTTCCGCGATACTAACTTATTTGACGTGACGTCGCGACTTTCTGTTTTGACGTGAGACGTTTCTATTTTTAGTTTCGTCTCTCGACGTCGAAATTTAGATCCGTCTTCTCCACTCTCTTTCTTTAGTCGTCCCGAACACCCCATAATTATTTTACAATTTTTGAACTTAATTTGACCTATTTTCCATTTTTTTGAAAGTTTTAAATAATTTTAAAACCTATTTTTATAAGAGTTTTAATTACAATAAAATTCCTATAATATAATAACGCTTTAAAGAATTTTTTGACCAAATTTCAGAATTTTTGGCCGCACCCATCTCGTGTGAGGGAGAGAAGAGTAAATTTATTTTTAATTAATTATTTTAATTATTTAATTACGTTTTTATTAAACCCTAACCCTAACCCTAGCTCTAACCTATTTATATTAGCCCTAGGATAGATTATTTTCGCATTACACAAACCCTAGCCGTCAAAAACACCTTCCCGACGTTCGTCGCAATGTTGCGACGATCGCCCAGTGCACGACCGGAGCCAACCCCCGCAAATCCTAGCGCACGACCGGAGCAGCCCCCCGCATCGCCGCTGCATCGCACCCCGCTGTCGCCCCGCTCCGACCGAGGCTGTCTCTCGGTCTGACCGAGAGACTTCTCCGCACAGCCGCCCGCTCCGCTCCGCATCGCCAAGCGCCCGACCGACCCGCTTTGTCGGTCTGACCGAGAGGCCGCTCCGCATCGCCCCAAGCGCTGCACGCCCGCACCCCACAGCGCCCGACCGACGGAATCCATCGGTCAGACCGAAGGATTCCCTCGCACAGCACGAGCCCCCGCCTCCGCTGCTCTGCTCAGCGTCCGACCGAGAGCTTCCCTCGGTCTGACCGAGAGCTTCCCTCGGTCTGACCGAGAGAAACCCTCGCACCGACCGTGTCTGACCGACCGAACTTCGTCGCAACACTGTTTCTCCCACACCAACTCCTGTGGTGGGCCCCCCAAGTCCTCCAGAGGTGTTGTGGGTCCCCCATCGACCCCTAGCACTGCTGTGGGCCCCACTTGGACGTGCTACTTCGCGGATTTGCTGTCTACGACGTTGCGACACGTCGTAGGCCTTCGTCGCGAGTTTCGACTTTTGGAGAATCGTACGAGGACCAGATCTGAAGCTGAGGAATTCTCCGATCAGACCCGACTTCCTATCTTCGACAAACTCCGGTTCAGGTTGGTTCCCCGAAACTCGTAGAAACCCCCACAATAGCTGACTGAACCCTAAACTAAAAACCGTCAACTTGAACTAAATTTACTTTCCAGCTTCTGTAAAACGTTGTACGAACTTAGAAAATCGACGAATGGACCTTGTTGACTGTGCACATAGGATAGATCGTCGATTAGGCTGATACATCAAAATGTGACTTCTGACGAATAGGATAGTCCCGATAACCTAGAAACGAAACCTAATAGGATTTGATGAATTTGAGACCTGACATCGTCGCCGTGGCGATATTTCAGACGGACTTATGCGGACGAGACGCTTGGACAAGACGCTTCGAGAGGACGACACACTCGCCATTTCAGGCAAGTGTACCCACTTGTGTTTTTGACCGTGCTTTGGTCTTAGGTTGCTAGAACTGTTAGACTGTGAATGTATAGAACCGGACGTGAAATGATAGCGTCCAGGATGACTCCTGACGGCTTAGACTTGACGACGAAGTCTGAGCCTGACAACAACAACTTTAATGATGTAGGGCTATCATGTGTGTGCGTGTGTGTGGACACCCTAGAATAACCCTTCCTGTCTTGTCACGTCCCGTCTTGCACAGCCCGCTGGGCAATAGGGCACTCTTCGAGTGATCCCTTGTACAGATTCACAGCCTGCGGGCAATAGGGCACTCTCCAAGTTGAGAGAGTGATCCCTTGTACGGATACACAGCCCGAGGGCAATAGGGCACTCTCCAAGCTAGAGAGAGTGATCCCTTGTACGGATTCTCAGCCTGCGGGCAATAGGGCACTCGCCAAGCTAGAGCGAGTGATCCCTTGTACAGATATCTTGTCTTGTCTTGTCTTGGGGTTTGGGGTTGGGTTGAGCGTGCGCACGGCAAGAGGGTCTGATCCCCCTCGAACCGTAAGGCGTGAACCCTTTCGTGTCTCACTTGTCTTGTCCTGCCTTGTTTCCGTCACGTCCCGTCTTGTCTTGACACATGTAGGTTAGTCCCGTAGTTGGTAGCACACGCTACGACTACTACTTGTCCCGTTTTACTTTTCTGCTGCGTTGCTTCCTGTCGTGTTACTCTGTTATAACCACAGCCTGCTAATCAACCAGTAAACTGTTGTGTAAAAGAACCTCAGCATGCTAATCAACCAGTAAACCGTTGTTTAAAGTTCGGTGCACTTGCAGTAAAGACTAACCCTTCTTGTAGACTTTACCTGACGTACAGTTCCTTTTTCTTGGGTGCTGTACGTCAGGTGTTCAGCCAGAGATCGTGGACAAGGCAGACTCACTGGAGTACGAGGAGTCGAGGACGTCGACCCAGAGTACGTGCCTGACAAGGACCAGACCTTGAGGTCTTTTAGTCGCCACTTTCAGAGGTTGCTACTTTTCGGTTTGTCTTTAAACTTTTGTTGCCATGCTTAGGCTTCTTTTAGACTTTGTACCAGTTGGATATTATTTCTCCATATAAATGAATGCCATTTCCTTTCTGTACTTTGTTGTTTCGAACTATATTAATGCAAGAACCTGGGAAAATTTTTAAATGGTACCCCCTACAGACGCTTATTGGGTCCGAGCTTCTAAAGCTCTGGCCTAAGCGGGCCTCGTCACGTTTCGCTTCCGTCCATTTTGGGAAGCGGGGCGTGACAAACCCTAATTTCGATCGTTGTCCTATCCGCCGACCATATTAGCGAGAACACATGATATGGTGGAAACCGAAGTCCCGGGTTTCCTTTTACATTGTTTAATCTCGTATCTACAATTTGTGACAAACCATCCACCGATTCGAGCTAGGTCACCCATAGGGTGAATTTGGTCCCTTCTGACACAAGCACAACCACGCCTCCCTGAGTTCGACCCCCAAGCCACACTACAACACTGTGCGCTTGCGGTTATAAATATTTAAATCTCGCTCCTCCAATCTCATATTGCACTTGCTTGACCACACACACACACACATCTTTTGAGGGGACGTCAAGTTTTATGGCGCTGTTGCCGGGGAGGCAACATGCTTGTTATTTTTGGATCTTTTGAACCCTTGAGTCTAGCTCACATCTCTATCTCGCGATAATTATCGCGCTCTACACTTTTTGATTTTACTTGGACATATTGTAAATATTAGTTGTATAGAACTGGCCGACTGAGTTGCCATACCGCCATCGCTTCTCCTCACCTCCCATTCATGCAACCGGTGCTTTTGACGTGTTTTCTATCAGTGCAGTTCTCCTTTCCCCCCTATCCTCACATGTTTTCTACTCCCCGACAAGGATGTTGTGTGCCGTTTCAGGCGATATCTGGGATCATTCACACCACGTCCGCTGCTTGGCATAGAGTTTAACAGGATCCCTATGTGCTTCGAATGTTCTATCCCTTCTGTCCGCTGCTGTAGAAAATCAGAGAAGGTATCATGACATGCAGCAGCATCCAGTCAAGACAACCCCCCTTCCTCCATATGAAGTGGCGTATATTGATGCGCCCAGTTCCGAATTCAGTGGGGGGGAATTGTTCACCTATGAGGAGTTTTTTCAAGAGAACTATCAGGCAGAGTCTGTCGAGTACGTTGAACAGGAATCGATATATTCCTTGCAGGCTTCTATAGAGCATCTCGGATCTTGGGGCAATGAGGAAGCTGAAAGCAGTGGAGAGGAACCATCGACTGTTGAAACCTGTTTTCGTGTTGAAGCCTTCTTTCCGGATAATCATTATGAGCTTGAGAAAGACCCAGAGCCATCCCCCGTGACCCCCTCGTCACCTTGTGAGGCTTTACCATGTGAAACCAAGGCAGGGAGTGAAGTTCCGGATGCTAGCTTTCGAGAGATCCACGAGGAAGTACTTTCACTGGAGAATGCTCAGCTTGAGAAATATGCGTCGGGACCCCATGAAGTTGAGATGAAAGAGTTGCCTCCGGGACTGAAATATGAATATTTTGGGAAGGATTCGACACTGCCGTTCATAGTGAACTCCTCGCTGCCTAAAGACCAGAAAACCAAACTTCTTGGTGTTTTAAAAAGGTTTAAGAGTGTTTTCGGGTATGCAATTGAAGATTTGAAAGGAGTGAGCTTGGGGCTTTGCTCACATCGAATTCTTCTTGAAGACGAGCAAACCTCCTCAATTGAGCCCAACGAAGACTGAATCCCATCATGATGGAGGTGGTCAAGAAGGAGATTGTTAGGCTTCTACACGCCGGTATCTCCGACAGTCGCTGGGTTAGCCCGGTGCACGTTGTACCCAAGAAAGGAGGAATGACGGTGATTCGCAACGAGAAGAACGAGCTCATACCCACAAGGACTGTCACGGGGTATCGGATGTGCATCGACTATCGGAAACTGAACAAGGCGACAAGGAAGGATCATTATCCTCTTCCTTTCATTAATCAGATGCTCGAGAGGCTAGCAAAGCATAACTACTTCTGCTTCATGGACGGGTACTCCGGTTTCTTCAAATCCCTATCCATAATGACGACCAGGAGAAGACGACTTTCACATGTCCATTTGGGACATATGCTTACAGGAGAATGCTGTTTGGGCTCTGCAACGCCCCGGCTACATTCCAAAGATTAATGCCGCAATCTTCTCCAACTACTCCCAGGATATCATGGAGGTTTTCATGGATGATTTCTCTGTCTACGGAACTGAATTTGACTCATGCCTTCGCAATCTAACCAAGGTCCTGGAGAGGTGGCAAGATAAGGGCCTGGTTCTGAACTGGGAAAAATGCCATTTCATGGTCCAAGAAGGGGTTATACTGGGACACGTCATATCTTCGAGGGGGATCGAAGTAGACAAAGCAAAAGTAGAAGGCTTCCACATCCACTCAATCTTCGAGGGGTCCGTGGTTTTTTAGGGCACACAGGATTCTACCGCCGCTTCATAAAAGACTTCTCCAAGATTTCCAGGCCGTTGACTCAACTCCTTGTGAAGGACGCACCTTTCATCTTCAACGACGAGTGCATGGAAGCGTTCCGCCTGCTGAAGCAAGCCTTGATTTCTGCACCCGTGATTCAGCCACCGGACTGGAGTCTACCGTTCGAATTAATGTGCGATGCTAGCGATTATGCAGTTGGGGCCGTCTTGGGGTAGAGGAAAGACAAAAATCTACATGTTGTATACTATACAAGCAAGACCCTCGACATTGCCCAAAGAAATTATACTACCACGGAGAAAGAATTGCTAGCGGTCATCTATGCCATGGAAAAGTTCCGGCAGTATCTCGTTGGTGCCAAGGTGATCGTGCACACGGATCACGCGGCTCTCAAATACCTAAGCAAGAAGGAGGCTAAGCCGCGGCTCATTAGGTGGATTCTCCTCCTCCAGGAATTCGACATGGAGATCAAAGACAAGAAGGGGGCAGAGAATGTTGTTGCCGATCACTTGTCCAGATTGCCTACTCTCGATTTGAATGCTACTCCAGTTGACGACTGATCGCTCCGGGATGTGACCCAAAGAACGGTTGTAGTTTTACCGCAAGTGCACGGTGTAGCAGCGAGCGGGTTATTGAACACGAGGAGGTGGTGTTGGCTCCAATCTATCCTAGGTTGGTTTGACTACAAATGTTTTATTGGTGGAGATGGCTATGGTATGATATAATGGAAATGGTGGTGGATGTCGGTGTCGGTGATAAAGAAATCGGTCAAATATCGATTCAAATACAATATAATAAAAGAGGGAATTTGCCTTGCGACGATCCTGTCACAATCGTCGGGCAAAGTATGGGGATATAAAATCAAATAAAGACGTCTAGGGCTAGGGAATCCCCACTACGGACCGTCATGCATCATTGTTAATAGTGAATCTCAATATTACTAGACTTGCGTTGAGGTGAACTAGTCGCAACTTAATGTAGAACCAAGCTCACGCTCTCGCGCTATTGCCGGTCTATAGCAAACCTAGGTTATGGCCCAATCTCTTGCAAACCCTAACCTAAGCCACTAGCATGAGGATCGACATCATCGTTCAATCGCCCCTCGAGCCCACTCTCGTGCAAACTCGAGTTACGATCTAGGTTGTGATAGTTCGTATTCGTCCAATCTCTTGCAAACGAATATGTGTATAGATTTACAATTAAAAATCCTAGCTTTGGTCCAATCTCTTGCAAACCAAATCTAGAGAGACCCAATTGTAAACCTAAATCGAATATCTAGGCCTTCCCATCGATTAGAATCCAATCTCTTGCAAACCCCAATCGATGGAAATCCCTAGCTATCCGTTGTAAATCAATCACAACCTAACCTCCTAGCAATTCTAGCAATTTGGGAATTCATTCATCACAAATCTGAAATTAGATCCATAGGGTTCATCCCCAAACCCTAGAACAACAAATCTACTCTAGCATAGCAATAAGGATATGAGAATCAATAGAAATCATTGCTTGCATACAAAAAAGATAGAAAAACAAAGATTCAAATAAAAAGAAGAAAATACTTAGCTTTAATGAAGATCTTCAATCCAAAATACAAGCTTTTAGATCCAAGAGGGGGCCTAGGGCATGGCCTAACCTCTAAAATAAATCCCTCCTAAAACATCTTGGGAGCTAAGAAAACATCATCGGGATCCCCTCTAATGGTGGCTACAAACCCCTTAAATACTCCCCCAAAACCCTAGCAAGAAACCCTAGAAAACCCCTCAAATTCGTGCCCAAAAACAGCCCAAACCGCAACTTAAAATCTGGGCCCAGGCCGCACTCGGCCGAGTGGAATATGTGACCCGGCCGAGTGACACTGACATGCAAATTCCAGCACTGCAGCATCAACTTGCAGAAATTCCCCAGATTTCATCCGACCTCCGATTTGCGCGTTCTTGGCGGCGTTGGAACCGTCATGAAGTCTACTATCCATAAAAAATATGAGAAAAATAATTTGATTGCTAGAATGATAGCAGATTTCAAAAGAGTGAGAGGCTGTCTGAAAATCTGGGCGCTGCATGTCCTCGGCATCACTCGGCCGAGTTGACTTCTATACTCGGTCGAGTGGGCTTCTCTACTTGGCCGAGTGATAGACCCTGTAAAATTCCAGTAAGTTAGGGGTCTTGGGGGGTCTGTCTTTGGAGGTGACTCGGCCGAGTGGCTTTACTCATTCGGCCGCGGGGCAATCGGTACTCGGCCGAGTCGGAACCCTCAATCGCCTGACGGATTCCAGTAAGTCTGAGATTTTTGCTTGCCGTCGTCGTGATGCCACTCGGGCGGGTGGTGTCTCCGTGCTCGGCCGAGTGGGCTGGCGATGCTCGGCCGAGTGCACGCTGATACTCAATCTGCTGCGTGTCCGATCTGGCCGGCCGAGCGGGCTTCTTTGCTCGGCCGAGTGACTCCTTCACTCGGCCGAGTGGCATGCTGAAAATGCCCAATCTTCTCCGTTTCTCCTCCTCGTCGCTCCTACGGAGTTCCTTCTTCTTCCACCCATCTCCCATCGCCGAATAGCCCTGAAAAGAGCCTTGGGTGACGCTCTGGAGTGGGTGCAAGTCCCTTAAGCTCCTTTTTGCTCCCGATCGCTCCATATTTCCTGAAATCCGACAAAAACAAGAAATAGTGAAAAGTAACGCAATATCGTTGAATAATCGTGAGAATCGCAATATGAGCAATCGAAATGGCGTGAAAACATGCGGAAAAAAGGTGTAAAATATGGAGTGATCAAAATCCCCCAAGCTTACCTCTTACTCGTCCTCGAGGAAGACAAGTAGAAGGCGAACCCGAAGGGTAAAAATAAGGAAAAAAATGAAAAAGAATACGAAGTGGAAGGGGTCGCTAGATTATTCTCTCAGATCTCAAGCCATAAGCTACACATCACGATAACTTGGGAAATACGAATCACATGATATAATGATTTCATATCTTTCATAAACATGGTACTTGCAAGCTTTTAAGAACAATAAGAGGGACTCTCTAAATTCATACAATCAATTCATATCCACATCACGCATTTCATAGAATTTAATATACAAATCTTGGTGATGCACTTTTCAATCAAAAGTTATAAATGAAGCATATAAGATACACACCAAGCATGCAATAGAGAATAGATTAAAAGTCATGGCATTCACATATTTATTTCAAATCATGAAAAATCTCCATATCTAATATATTTTGCAAAGTCTAAGCATTATCGAATATTCACATTCATGCACGTCTCCACTCTAATGTCATACTCACTCATATGGTCAAATGAATTCACCCCCCCAAGCTTAGCTTGAAGCATCGCATCTAAAAGAATATGATAGTGGAAAATGGGATTTTTGCCTTGGTTTTCCCAAGTGTTTTGTGGCTCCAATAATAAGATAGAGAAACATTTTTCTTCCCTTTTTTTTTCTTTTTGAACTATTTGTTTCTCATTTTTCTTTTTGGATTTTTGTAGGAGCTATATGATTTGTGTTTTTGGCTTTTGGCTCCTTTTTGGCTTTTTGGACTTTTTGGAGCTAACTTTTCTTTTGTGCGGATTGTCGGGAAATATATGCGATATAAGTAGCTTTAGGAGGTGAACTCAAGTGACATGTAGAGAATAAAAAGATATATGTGGAGAAAGAAATAATGTAACACTCGGTTCACTCTAAGATGTGCACGAACGGTTCAATAAAATAATACTTCAACTAAAACTCATATGTAAGCATGGATATTCTCAATCATTTCAATTAACAGTGAAGTCAAGCAGTAAAGTTTACAACCATGTCAGGCATGCAACAGAAGGTGAATAAGACACTAAAACTGATGCTTCAGATATACTAATGATGCGTGAATCTTGGTGCATTTCCAACAAAAGCATACTAAACACTAATCCATGCATTCAGTTTCAATTAATATCATGCATTCATATAGAGGAATCATCAAAAGAATATATCAGCAAGCACATGGATAGTAGGACTATGAAATACTCTAAGTAGCATGGCAAGGAATAATAAGCATCGTGATGGTTGCTAAAGCAATAAGAGTCATCATCATAAGGAACAAATCTAGCGAAAGGAGGAAAAGAAAATAAAGATATAAAATAAAAGAGAGGAAAGAAAAGAAAAACAAGCACACAATATGATGCATGAACACACATAAAAGGAAAATAAGATGGAAAAAATCAAAAAGATGATGCAAAAATTTTGATAAATTCTAAAAACCCTGAAATAAAGTAAAAAAATGCAACTAATGCATCTAAATGGCATGTAAATGCACTCCCCCAAGCTTAAACTTCACATTGTCCTCAATGTGATCATAATAAAAGAATATGAGGAACAACGATAATAATAAGGGGGTGAATGAAAAATGATGAAATGAATGACATGAAATCCTAATGCAACTACATGCACATACAATGATGCATGAGAGCGCCTTCCCCCAAGCTTATACCAAACAATCCTATTCAAATGACTTGACCAAAAATGTCATGGCTTTACAAAGCGTGATCAAGTCAAATGAATAAGAAAGCAAGGTTTCACTTGAAAGAAATGCTCGAATGTGGTGAGCAAAAGGATGTGACATATCAAAATATGGAGAGGGGAATTAATATATATAATGGGTTTGGGGTGTAAAAGATTTTTGTTGCCATCATATGAGGTGATATTTATTCAAGCAAATCTATACGGTCCTCTCGCTGTCGAGAGGATTCGAGTTTATTTAAAGCATAAAATTTCTACACTACTGGATTGATATCACCTATAGCAAAAGGCGGATCCAGTATCGTTGCTGGTGCAGGCAACTGCTCCAACTGCTCCTTCCGTGGCTCCGCCAGACGCGTGTGTCCACGGACTCCATCAGACTCCAGCAATGCGGCTCCCAGCACCTCTCTAAGGACTCCACCTGTACCCTGCAAGAGATAAGCCGCATCAATCTGATGTGGATAATTCTTCCCCAAAATAAATGTATTCCAAAGAGGGTCATCAACATAAGTATTTAAACTTAAAGACGGGTGACAACACTTCCCTGGAAATAAATCTCCACTCTCGTATACCACGTCGATCAACTCCTCATTATTCGCCTCAGGTTGTTCAGGTAGCTTGGGCATATAAGCGTAGGTCTCATCAGGCAGCTCCTCATCATCGTCAGACTTATCCCATCGCACCTCCTGATCATATTCAATAGCGTCCACGGGTGCTAACTCCTCGCTCTCCTCCTCGTATACGTCCCATCGTACCTCTTGATCATATGTACATGAATCCTGCAAAAGGCACGATGAGTCGCCAAAATCTGAATCATAAAAAACGTCATACACGGGAGGAGAATCAAATGTAGGAGATGAGGGAGTAAAGAGATCTCCCTGAAGGGGAGCCATAAGCTCTGTGGGATTGTCCTCAACATCAGTGGAAGCGTGGTCCTCGGAGGGATGCTCAGCCTCTGTAGAAGGTGGGGATGGCTGCGGTAGCTCGAAAGGAGGGGGGCACAATTTGGGCTCCATCTGTGTGCAGATGTCATCGTCCAAAGTCACTTCCTCCTCGATGGTCTGCTCCACTACTGTATGCATGACCTCCACAATTATATCCTCTGATGGTATAGGCTGCTCTGACTCAGGTGGGTGGCAGGGGGAGGCGACGACGGCATAAGGTGGCTCTATAGGCTCATGTATCTCGACCATGGTGTAAAAATGGGTCTTGTGCCCCTCAATTAGAGCGTAGACTCCATCATCAATTGTGCCTGTGGAAGAGATACAATGAGTAATAAAGTTTTGAAATTCAAGCTCAAAAGGATCACCTGCCGTTATTGTCAATGGACCGGAAATTCGAACTATGTCGACAATGTTTCTCAATAGGTCCGTGTACGTGTCCTCCTTTGGCAACTCAGATGTCTCTATTTGTGGAGTGTTGATGGTATAAAGGTGGATATGATCACCTTCAAGTGAAGCATACACTCCATCTATGATAGTACCTGCGCTAGAGACATTAGCCTTAACAAAATCGATAAATACTTGGTCGTAAGGTATACTTACCATAATGGTTAGTGAACCGGTAGATCGAGCATCATCTATCATTTGCTCCAAGGCTGCTGCCAACTGTAGATCACTGAACTTCCCCACTTGTATCCTCTTCAAAAACTCACGTGAGGGTCCCTTTAGCCTTCTAGTGAAGATATCAAATAGCGTGGAGTCATTCCACTCATGGTCTGACTCTGTCTGGAACATTTCTAACATTCCTTCAAACCTAGACAAGACTTCCCCAAAGGATTCTCCATCAGCCTGATAGAATGCAGCGAGATATATGTAGGATTGTATAGAGCCCGCTCGCATTTTCTTTGGAAGCCACATCGCTGCAACAACTGTACCTGATCAATCAAAGTAAACAACCTGGAAAAGACGTCAGTGGTACAAGGAGAGATAAAGATAATAATAGCAGGTGGTGGGAAAAAAATCTCTCACAATGTTTTTTTTTTTTTGATTTTTTTTTGATTTTTTTTAATGTAATCTAATCAACCTAATTGTGACAAATTGGCACCAACGGAAACACGTCCCCGGCAACGGCGCCAAAAACTTGATCGCTCCGGGATGTGACCCAAAGAACGGTTGTAGTTTTACCGCAAGTGCACGGTGTAGCAGCGAGCGGGTTATCGAACACGAGGAGGTGGTGTTGGCTCCAATCTATCCTAGGTTGGTTTGACTACAAATGTTTTATTGGTGGAGATGGCTATGGTATGATATAATGGAAATGGTGGTGGATGTCGGTGTCGGTGATAAAGAAATCGGTCAAATATCGATTCAAATACAATATAATAAAAGAGGGAATTTGCCTTGCGACGATCCTGTCACAATCGTCGGGCAAAGTATGGGGATATAAAATCAAATAAAGACGTCTAGGGCTAGGGAATCCCCACTACGGACCGTCATGCATCATTGTTAATAGTGAATCTCAATATTACTAGACTTGCGTTGAGGTGAACTAGTCGCAACTTAATGTAGAACCAAGCTCACGCTCTCGCGCTATTGCCGGTCTATAGCAAACCTAGGTTATGGCCCAATCTCTTGCAAACCCTAACCTAAGCCACTAGCATGAGGATCGACATCATCGTTCAATCGCCCCTCGAGCCCACTCTCGTGCAAACTCGAGTTACGATCTAGGTTGTGATAGTTCGTATTCGTCCAATCTCTTGCAAACGAATATGTGTATAGATTTACAATTAAAAATCCTAGCTTTGGTCCAATCTCTTGCAAACCAAATCTAGAGAGACCCAATTGTAAACCTAAATCGAATATCTAGGCCTTCCCATCGATTAGAATCCAATCTCTTGCAAACCCCAATCGATGGAAATCCCTAGCTATCCGTTGTAAATCAATCACAACCTAACCTCCTAGCAATTCTAGCAATTTGGGAATTCATTCATCACAAATCTGAAATTAGATCCATAGGGTTCATCCCCAAACCCTAGAACAACAAATCTACTCTAGCATAGCAATAAGGATATGAGAATCAATAGAAATCATTGCTTGCATACAAAAAAGATAGAAAAACAAAGATTCAAATAAAAAGAAGAAAATACTTAGCTTTAATGAAGATCTTCAATCCAAAATACAAGCTTTTAGATCCAAGAGGGGGCCTAGGGCATGGCCTAACCTCTAAAATAAATCCCTCCTAAAACATCTTGGGAGCTAAGAAAACATCATCGGGATCCCCTCTAATGGTGGCTACAAACCCCTTAAATACTCCCCCAAAACCCTAGCAAGAAACCCTAGAAAACCCCTCAAATTCGTGCCCAAAAACAGCCCAAAACGCAACTTAAAATCTGGGCCCAGGCCGCACTCGGCCGAGTGGAATATGTGACCCGGCCGAGTGACACTGACATGCAAATTCCAGCACTGCAGCATCAACTTGCAGAAATTCCCCAGATTTCATCCGACCTCCGATTTGCGCGTTCTTGGCGGCGTTGGAACCGTCATGAAGTCTACTATCCATAAAAAATATGAGAAAAATAATTTGATTGCTAGAATGATAGCAGATTTCAAAAGAGTGAGAGGCTGTCTGAAAATCTGGGCGCTGCATGTCCTCGGCATCACTCGGCCGAGTTGACTTCTATACTCGGTCGAGTGGGCTTCTCTACTTGGCCGAGTGATAGACCCTGTAAAATTCCAGTAAGTTAGGGGTCTTGGGGGGTCTGTCTTTGGAGGTGACTCGGCCGAGTGGCTTTACTCATTCGGCCGCGGGGCAATCGGTACTCGGCCGAGTCGGAACCCTCAATCGCCTGACGGATTCCAGTAAGTCTGAGATTTTTGCTTGCCGTCGTCGTGATGCCACTCGGGCGGGTGGTGTCTCCGTGCTCGGCCGAGTGGGCTGGCGATGCTCGGCCGAGTGCACGCTGATACTCAATCTGCTGCGTGTCCGATCTGGCCGGCCGAGCGGGCTTCTTTGCTCGGCCGAGTGACTCCTTCACTCGGCCGAGTGGCATGCTGAAAATGCCCAATCTTCTCCGTTTCTCCTCCTCGTCGCTCCTACGGAGTTCCTTCTTCTTCCACCCATCTCCCATCGCCGAATAGCCCTGAAAAGAGCCTTGGGTGACGCTCTGGAGTGGGTGCAAGTCCCTTAAGCTCCTTTTTGCTCCCGATCGCTCCATATTTCCTGAAATCCGACAAAAACAAGAAATAGTGAAAAGTAACGCAATATCGTTGAATAATCGTGAGAATCGCAATATGAGCAATCGAAATGGCGTGAAAACATGCGGAAAAAAGGTGTAAAATATGGAGTAATCAACGACTCGCTCCCTGATGAGCATCTCTTCTCCATCTCTTCCGCTTGGACTCCTTGGTACGCCGACATCGCAAATTATCTGACATGCACCATCGTCCCCCATAACGTGAGCTACCAGCAGAAGAAGAAATTCTTCCACGAGGTCCGTAAATTTTATTAGGACGACCCTCATTTGTATAAGACCTGTAATGATAGGGTGATACGGAGGTGCATTCCTGAAACTGAGGCGACCTCCATAATTTCCCATTGTCATGATCAGCAGTGTGGAGGACATGCGAGCGCTTATAAGACGACAGCAAAAATCCTCCAGAGCGGATTCTATCGGCCGACCCTCTTTAAGGACACCCACGCTTATGTCCAGGCTTGCGACAAATGCCAAAGGACGGGGAACATCTCCAAGAGGAACGAGATGCCTCAGCACTACATTTTAGAGGTAGAGATCTTCGATGTGTGGGGAGTCGACTTCATGGGACCGTTCCCTTCGTCCTCTGGAAATCAGCATATCTTGGTAGCCGTGGACTACGTATCGAAGTGGGTAGAGGCCATAGCCAGTCCTACTAATGATTCACGGGTGGTCGCCAAGTTTTTCAAAAACAACATCTTCCCGCTGTTCGGTGTATCTCGAGTTTTGATCAATGATGGAGGGAGCCAGTTAATAGAGAAGAAATTCGAAGCTCTCTTGAAGAAGTACGGGGTGCAACACCGAATCGGGCGTGCCTATCACCCGCAGACTAGCGGCCAAGTGGAGGTTTCTAACAAGGAGATCAAGAGCATACTGGAAAAGATGGTGGCCAACTCCAGGAAGGATTGGTCATCAAAACTTTCTGACGCGCTCTGGGCTTACAGGACAGCGTTTAAGACTCAGATCGGCACAACACCCTACCGGCTTGTCTACGGGAAGGCATGCCATCTACCCGTGGAATTGGAACACAAGGCATTTTGGGCAATCAAGAACCTAAATTTTGATGCCAAAGAGGTTGGAGGCCACCGACAGCTGCAACTTAACGAGCTCGACGAGATCCGGCTCAATGCTTATGAAAACGCCCGGATCTACAAGGAGAAGTTGAAGCGGTGGAATGATAAGCGCATCTTGAAGAGGAAATTCAAGGAGGTGGACTTAGTTCTCCTATTCAACTCGAGGCTGAAGCTTTTTCTTGGAAAGCTCAAGTCGAGATGGTCGGGACCCTTCCGCGTCACCAAGGTCTACCCGCATGGGGCTATCGAGATAATGGGAAGAGATGAGCCATTCAAAGTCAACGGGCAGCGCCTTAAACACTATGCGGTAGGAGAACCAGCATTCTCTCCGGTCGGATTCTCAACGATCGACGACTCTTCCTCAAACCCTCCGGATCCTAATTGACCACCAAAAGAGGCATCAAGCAAACGACGTTAAACAAAAGCACTTCATGGGAGGCAACCCATGTTCTAAACTATCACCTTTGTTTTTAGACTTATTTTTAGCTTAAATTTTTTCTATTTTAATAATTAAATCCAGCCGCGGGAACTTCAGTCGAGAGACTTAGGCCATTTGTGAATTTTTGCAGGAAACAAGCCCTCACCCGATCGGGTGATCATATCAACCGATCGGGTGAGACCTATCAGACAATGGCCGTATCCAACGAACCGGTCGGGTGAAGCAATGTGAGACCGGGCGGTTGACCGTGTGGAAACGGCTGAAGTCTCGGAAAATTTGGGATTTATTCAACCGATCGGGTGATACGAAGCGTGGTCGGGTGACCGACCAGGTGAGCTGTACTGAACTCTCGGAAAAAATTGTGAAGCGACCAACCGATCGGTTCGCCTGTAGCCTCTTTTTAGCAAAATTTTTCGACCTAAAAGTCAACCGACCGGGTGAGTTTTCACCCGATCGGTTCGACTTAAACCCTATAAATATCCACTCCACCAGTTCATTTCCCCTCTCACCCGACTTCGATTCTCTCTCGTCGTTTCGACTTCTCCTTCATCCAACCGACCTCGATCTCCCCTCAACCGACCACAAACCCCCCTAAATCGATCCCTCCACTCTTCATCTCCTTCCCTCAATCGATCTCTCCCTCTCCATCTCCCATTTTCACCCCGTCCAAACCCTAATTTCCGCCCAACTCTCCCCTATTTTCAAAATTTGCTGAAAAGAAGCGTCGCGGCTTTACTCTCCATCCCATTGCACTGCGTTGGGACATCTACGAGCAAGGATCTTCATCTCGATTGGGTAACTTCGCTCCTTAGCTCAATTTTATATTTTGCCCTAGAATTTCATTTTGCTCAATTGCTTGTGTTAGTGTGCATTCATTACATCTTGCATACACTCACGCACACACACCCAAATGGCCCGGGATCAGGATAAAGGTAAGGGTATCATGCGAGAGGAGTGGTCGTCTCGCAAGAGACGCAAGACTACACGTCCACCACACTTACACCCTCCTCCTGCACAGCCTGCACAACCCCAACCCCAACCTGATTTGGGTTAAATATTGCGTATTTAACCCCTCATCTAGCAATATGTTGTGTGTAAATGATGTTTAATTGGTCTCTAGTACATTCGTATTTTGTATATCATGATTTACTAGAGCAAATCACTTGATTTGTACACAAAGTATGGATTTTACTGAGTATTTTTGTATTCCTATATTTTTCCTAGCTTGGTCTCGATCTCACGATTCCAACGACTATTTATTTGTATTTTTCTGAGATCTGTGCTAATTACTATGTATTTTTGAATGCAGAATACCAATAAAATGAAAAAAACACAGAAGAAATACACTTGAAATACGATATACGGTCGGCGCACACTTATTGGCGGCCACGTGGATGAACAAGGACCGTCGGATGTTGATCCGACGGTCGGCTGCGAAGGCTGACGAGCGGGCAATGTGGCTTCTTCCTGGCCGCCAGATCACGATCGAACGGACGAGAACGAAGAGATCTGATCGAAGAAGCGGGCGGCTTCATGTCCGTTCGATCGCAATCGAATGGCAGAGAGTAACCTAGCAGCGAGCTGCAACGAGCGGCTACGTGGCATGCATCCGAGTAGTTTCCGCATCATCGAACGGCCAAGAATCACCCCGCTTCGCGAAATCGGAGTGCTGACGCGGCTGCATCCTGGCCGTTGAGCATAAATCGAACGACTGTGCGTCAGCGTAAAGCGAACGACGGAAGCGCGATCTCGACCGTCCGCCATTAGATCCAAAGGTTAGAATAAACTACAAGCAGCAATCGGAGTCGTTAGCGGATGCGGGCTTCGCACGCTTTTTAAAGCACGTGCGGCACGCTGTAAGCCGATCCCGCACGAATTGGACGACCAAGATCTTGAGGCGGCTGTGGGTTTGGTTTTAAATGATAATGGGTGCGAATTTGAACCCATTAAGGTTATTAAACCTGCAATGCCTCTATATAAGCGTATTCCTAGGGTTTTTGGACGTATTCTTGGCGTATTTGAGCGATTTTGGAGCCGATTTTTGCAGAATTTCGCAAAGAGGACAGAGAGCAACCTGAGGCAAAATTTCAGAGGCTTTGAGGAAGAAGAAGAGGGGTTTTCTAAAGCTTTTTGCTAGCGTATTTGGTGATATCTTGAACTCTTTAGCGTATTTTGAACTATATTTGATTGTATTGTGTAGAACCATGCTATATATGATGAAATCTCTGTTTATTTTCAGTATGAGTAGCTAAATTTCTATTGTTCATGGTATGGCGTAGTTAGGAGATGTGATTCGTATTCGTTTGGTTGTATTATTGCGCTAAAATTGCATGTCGATAAAGTTGTGATCTTTAGCTTAAAAATCCACTTTTTCATATTCCAAAAGAATTGATTTAGTTGATGATCACCCCACAAGGGTGAGTTGTGATCTCTCCAAAAGAGAGTTTCATATCTTATTTCAAAGATTATAACTTTAGCGACGATATTATTGAATTTGTGCTTTAATCCCCAAAAGGGTATTTTCCGATGAATTGCTCCCAAAAGGAGAATTTATTTAGTTATAATAAATCAACCAAATAAATACGAATCATTGATCCTAATGAACCCATACCATGTGCATACTTCTCATTGTTATTTTCACGAATTTTCATTGTTCGTATCGTTCACGTATTCACAATTCACCATCACCACCATTTAAAGTGTTTAGTTTCTCTACGTAGATTTTCTATTTGATTTAAGCTTGTGGTTTCAACAGATTTCTCCCGAGGATTCGACATCTGGACTTCCAGATTATACTACTTGTACGGACTCTTGCGCTTGATAGAAGCACCGTTTTGGTCCTACCAAGTTTTTGGCGCCGTTGTCGGGGAGGAATGGTTTGTGACTACGGTTTATTTCATTCAAAGGACCTTTGGTGAGATCTTTCCACTTTACTGTATATAAATTTTTGTTTAATTTTATTGTACATAAACTTTTATTCTTTTTAAATGGAGTATATGAATTTCTATTGCATAAACAATCTGTATGATGCAAAGTACGCTAAAGCACACAAACATAGGATGGAGAAGCTCAAGATCGTTAATTTTAATCAGACTGATTGTGAAACCTTCTTTCAGGCCTGGAGGAGGTTCACAAACATAGTATCGAGCTATCCATAGCATGGGTACACAAATGAAGAGCTTATGGCGTCCTTCCTAGATGGACTACGACCACAGCTGCAGGAATTATTGGGAGGCATGACGCCGACAGAGGCGTGGGAATACATGGAGTCTCTGCAAGAAAATGAAGAAACCATGGAAGAGACTTCAGAGAGCGATTCAACGGAGCCTTCGTACCTTGATCAAGAAGAGCAAAGCGTAGACGTACCTTTGCAATCCTTGAAAGAGAAAGTTTACCTGATTATTCAGACACAGGAGGCTACATCCCATCAATTCCAAAAGAATTTCCTTGCTCGGAGTCGGTAGATTCAGAAATCCATTGAAGATCTTAATTTGATTGCCACTTGCCTAGAAGAAAGTAATGCTTTTGAAACTCAATTTCAAGAATCTAATACGAATTTATCTTCTATTGCAGGTATATCGAGCGAGCCATGTCACGTTGAGGACACGAATAAAAATATCTACATGGCAGAAAGTGTGTGCAAAAGAGAGGACGAGCTAGCAATTTTGGATGAACGAGAGGAGGAGACAGCTAGGGACAAGGGTTTTGAGATTATCGCCATGGAGTCAGAACCATGCCCTCCTCCAGTTTTGTCCCAAAATCGTTTACCCCTCTCCCCATTGATCGAGCATCATACCGAGAGTAGTGTATATCTTTCAGGGTGTAGTCGTCAACTTGCTTTAATTTATTTCAACTATTTTGATGACTACATTTGGAATATTTTTGTTGAAAGGAATCTTAAACTAATTTGGACTGACATAACTCATCTCTTGCAGGACATTGGTATACAGCTTATAGAGATGCTTGGAGTTGTGTTGCTGGGGTCCAAATTAGTTTTTGGAGGAAGAATAATCGTCGATAAGCGCAAGGAGCAAATTGAACAACTTTCTCCAGAATTAAACATTCGGGATCCGCCATTTGATCACGGTGTGTTCTTTCCAGTAGTGTAGTTTTTATATGCTTTCTAGGTTGATTGCTTGAATAAACTCGTACCCCTTTCGACATTGAGGACAATGTACATCTTTAGTTGGGGGGTGTGTATGAGACCTTAGGATTTTTTTGAGAAGAATAAATCACCAAATCTCATCATTTTAAAACTCCTTCATATGCCACAAATACGGATGATTACGCATTAATTGAGTTCTAAAAATTGTTTATGGCTTGAGTTAATTATTTTTCCTTCATGGAATTACCGTTAATATGCTATTCATGAAAATTTTCAATTTCCATGATTAATATCTCGAAATAGTTTGAATTTATTTCATGCATGCTAATGTGATGAAAAAGCTTAAGTATACACGATTTATTAAGAAAAGTCTTCAAGTTGAAGAGGAATTTGGTCTTCGTTATTAATGTTTTGTTCGAAGAGTGGGTATTGAGTTGCTTACAAAAAAAAGAAGAAGAAAAAAAATGAAGAAAAATGAATGAAGAAAAATGAATGAATAAGGATGTCACTAATAAATAACTTGGTTGGCTCGAGTAGTACAGTCCAAGGGGTCCTTTTGGCCTAATGCCCTATTATCGTCTGATTTGGGAGCCATTGACCGGAAACTCGCTCATTTGATGGAGCGATCCAAGTTATACATTTTTCTGCGAATGTTGCTTGATGCGCGTTACACGGAACTAATAAAAGAAGAGAAATGGTGAATATACTAAGCAACCTCAATACCCATGATTTGAACCGTTACTTTTTGATGCTAATTCCTTGGAAACAAGAAAATTAGAGAAACCCGACGTGTTATACTTTCGCTTGCGCAAAACGATGCTTGCATGCTATTTATTCAAACTAAATTAGAGAAAATATCATGTGATTGATTTTGTTCATGGATGGTGTATATTGATAGTCTAGATCATGATGGAAATCGTATTATTGAGCCATGCCATAAGCGATTGATAGAGTTTATTGTTTTATTAATCATCCGTATTAATCGCTCTTTTTGCTAGAGACTAACAAATCGCTAGTTGGGGGGTGTGATTCGGGTTCATTATTACATATTTTAACCCCCCATTTAGCCTTATTTTGTGCTCATGTGATGCTATATTGTTCTCTAATACATACGTATTTTGTACACAATCATTTATTAGAGAAAACACTTAATTTGAGCACAAAACAGCAATTACCGGAGTATTTCTCCACTTTTTATATTTTTCCTAGCTTGGTCTCGATCTCACTATTCCAAAGACTATTTATTTGTATTTTTCTGAGATCTGTGCTAATTTCTATGAATTTTTGAATGCAGAATACCAATTTAATGAAGAAATACACTCAAAATACAGAAATACGGCCACAGACCCAATCAGAAGATGCCACGTGTCTACAATCCAGCAGTTCCTGCCAGATCACACGACGGGCAGGCGTTGATGCGTGGAAATTCAATCGCCGTTGGATTGAAATCCAACGGCCAGCAATCGAAGCGCAAGAATTCACAGTGCGGGCGACGTGGCTCGATCTGAGCCGTCACCCGCGAATCCGACGGTGTTGATTGTCCCCGCTGAAGCGAAAACGAGCGGGCAACGTTGCCTATTTTGCACCATCGATGAATGATCCAACGGCCAAGCTCATTCCCGCGTTTTGAAACGAGGAGCGAACGAATAGCCGTTGGATCTAGATCCAACGGCGGAGACGTTTCCCCCGACGCGATCTCAGAGAGCAGAGCGGGCGCAACTCACAGCTGTTCGATCCCGCGATGGACAGTCCAGATGCACCCCGATGCGAACTTGGAGCGGAGAGCGGATGCGGGTGGCTCTCGGATCCGCCAAGCTTGCCACGCGTCGCTCCCACGTCCGATCCCGCATGGATCGGACGGCTGAGATTTGATCCGCTCGGCGATTAGCGGGTTTAGGCGGTTTTGAAGCGGGTTTATACCCGTTAAGCACAATAAAACCCGCAATGAGCCTATATAAGCGTATTTCTAGGGTTTTTGAGGGGGACTGGCGTATTTTGGGCGTATTGGAGGCTCTAGGAGCCGTATTTCGCCAGGAAAAAATTCTGTAAAATTCCAGAGGCTATTTTATTATTTCCAGAGAGTTTTGGTGTCCATCTTGGAAGATTTGGTGATAAATTTCTAAACTTAAACCACGTATTTGGTGCTTTTCTATTGTATTTTGCTATTAGATTGATGAATTTTGCTATGAAACTTCATTATTCTTGCACCATGAGTAGCTAATTTCTTATTGTGCATGGTATGGCGTAGTTAGGGGATATGATGCGTGTTTATTTGGTTGTATTTCTTGTGCTAAATCGTTAAACGTTGATAAAGTTGTAGTCTTTATTATTAAATCCTCTTTTTCATCTTCCAAAAGAAGTGATTAAGTTGATGATCGCCCCAAAAGGGTGAGCTTTGATCTCTCCAAAAGAGAGTTTCATACCGTAGTTGTAAGATTATAACTTTAGCAACGATTTTATTGAATTTGTGCTTTAATCCCCAAAAGGTTATTTTCCGATGAATTGCTCCCAAAAGGAGAATTTATTTAGTTATAATAAATCAACCAAATAAATACGAATCATTGATCATAATGAACCCATACCATGTGCATACTTCTCATTGTTATTTTCACGAATTTTCATTGTTCGCATCGTTCACGTATTCACAATTCACCATCACCACCATTTAAAGTGTTTAGTTTCTCTACGTAGATTTTCTATTTGATTTAAGCTTGTGGTTTCAACAGATTTCTCCCGAGGATTCGACATCTGGACTTCCAGATTATACTACTTGTACGGACTCTTGCGCTTGAGAGAAGCACCTTTTTGGTCCTACCATGGTGGGACCAAAAAGGTGCTTCTCTCAAGCGCAAGAGTCCGTACAAGTAGTATAATCTGGGAGTCCAGATGTCGAATCCTCGAGAGGAAATCTATTGCAACCACAGCTCAAATCAAATAGAAATCCGACGAAAAGAAGCTAACCACTTCAATAATGATGGCGATGGTGTGAAAGTGCGTGATGGTGATGTGCGAACAATACGAACAAAGAAAAGTCGTGTATGAAAGTATCGACGAAAAGTATGCACATGGTATGGGTTCGTTAGGATCAATAGTTCGTATTAACTTGGTTGACGAATATAACACAATGAATTCTCTTTTTGAGAGCAATTCACCGGAAAATACTCAATATAACTCAATGAATTCTCCTTTTGGGAGCAATTCATCGGAAGATGCCTTTTTGGGGGTTAAAGCACAATGTGAATAAAATCGTTGCTAAAGTTATAATCTTACAACTACGGTATGAAACTCTCTTTTGGAGAGATCAAAGCTCACCCTTTTGGGGCGATCATCAACTTAATCACTTCTTTTGGAAGATGAAAAAGAGGATTTAATAATAAAGACTACAACTTTATCAACATTTAACGATTTAGCACAAGGAATATAACAAATAAACATGCATCATATCCCCTAACTACGCCATACCATGCACAATAAGAAATTAGCTACTCATGGTGCAAGAATAATGAAGTTTCATAGCAAAATACATCAATCTAATAGCAAAATACAATAGAAAAGCACCAAATACGTGGTTTAAGTTTAGAAATTTATCACCAAATCTTCCAAGATGGACACCAAAACTCTCTGGAAATAAGAAAATAGCCTCTGGAATTTTACAAAATTTTTTCCTGGCGAAATACGGCTCCTAGAGCATCCAATACGCCCAAAATACGCCAGTCCCCCTCAAAAACCCTAGAAATACGCTTATATAGGCACATTGCGGGTTTTACTGTGCTTAACAGGTATAAACCCACTTCAAAACCGCCTAAACCTGCTAATCGCCGAGCGGATCAAATCTCAGCCGTCCGATCCATGCGGGATCGGACGTGGGAGCGACGCGTGGCAAGCTTGGCGGATCCGAGAGCCACCCGCATCCACTCTCTGCTCCGAGTTCGCATCAGGGTGCATCTGGACTGTCCATCACGGGATCGAACGGCTGTGAGGTGCGCCCGCTCTGCTCTCCGCGTCGGGGGAAACGTCTCCGCCGTTGGATCGAGATCCAACAGCTATTCGTTCGCTCCTCGTTTCAAAACGCGGGAATGAGCTTGGCTGTTGGATCATTCATCGATGGTGCAAAATAGGCCACGTCACCCGCTCGTTTTCGCTTCAGCGGGGACAATCAACACCGTCGGATTCGCGGGCGACGGCTCAGATAGAGCCACGTCGCCCGCACTGTGAATTCTTACGCTTCGATTGCTGGCCGTTGGATTTCAATCCAACGGCGATTGAATTTCCACGCATCAACGCTTGCCCGTCGTGCGATCTGGCGGGAACTGCTGGATTGTAGACACGTGGCAGCTTCTGATTGGGTCTGCGACCGTATTTCTGTATTTTGAGTGTATTTCTTCATTAAATTGGTATTTTGCATTCAAAAATTCACAGAAATTAGCACAGATCTCAGAAAAATACAAATAAATAGTCGTTGGAATCGTGAGATCGAGACCAAGCTAGAAAAAATATAATAAGTGCAGAAATACTTCGTTAATTTCTGTTTTGTGCTCAAATTAAGTGTTTTCTCTAATAAATGATTGTGTACAAAATACGTATGTATTAGAGAACAAAATAGCATCACATGAGCACAAAATAGGGCTAAATGGGGGGTTAAAATACGCAATATTCAACCCAAATCACAACCCCAGCCTATCATCCCAGCTGAGGACCCACTGATGGGCCCGCGTGGCTACCGCTTTAGGAATCAAGAGCACAAAGATTTTTATCGTAGACTTGATGCACAGGGGCATCTATCGACCAAATTTGCCCATACCCAAACGCTTATCGATCTCGGTGTGTTCACCGAGGTCGAGACTCTCCTCGCCAATTTAGGTTGGTTAGCTTTCCTAAACGCCACCGCGGTATCCTACCCCTCCCTCATACTCGAATTTTTATCCACCATTGTCTGTGAGTCGGGGTCGATCGTCATTTTTTGCGTCCGTAACAAAACCATTCGCACTGACATGAATGCAATTAATAACATCTTTGGTTTCCCCATCCTTGGGGACGACGCTATCCGTCCCTACGGGTATCCCCTCGAATTTGACGTCGATCAGTTTTGGTTCCGCCTCACCCTGCACGCTCACTATCCCTGAGGTAAGGCCAAGGCCTCCTCCATCATTCACCCCATCTTCCGTCTAGCCCACCGAATCATTTCTTGCATGTTCTTCCCTAGGGATGAGTCAGGTACCGTGACCATCACTGATCTTTTCATTCTGTGGGCCATGACCTTCGCTTTTGTTCGGGGTGATGACGTGATTTCTTTTAGGGCCCCAGTTGTTCCCGTCCATGCCAGTGCTTGGCTTGTTACCAAGCTTCTTGAGATTAGCCGCACCGGTAAGGGCAAGCTTTGTTGCGGGGCCTTATCACGATCATAGCTTCGGCTCCCCAGTTTAACATTGCCATCCCCCGAGACTTGCCTACTGCCGCAGGACCCTCACGTCTAGATCTAGATTTCATGCGGTATATACACATGATCAAGCCCCGCCCCGATGGCCATTTCACTTTCCATTACGGACACCCCCCAGCTCCATATACCATTCTGACCAACCCCGCTCGCATGACTATCCAGCTTGTGGCAGATTGGACATTCCCCCCGATCCTGAGTTTCTTGGGGGTTACGTCTTCCTTTTATCCCGGGCGCACCCAGACCACCTTCCCCTGCCGCCCACTTAGGCGAGCAGGACATTCCTGCATCCTGTGGAGACCCCGGGGCTGGGCCAAGTAGTGTCGTCCCTCCTTCTGTCCCCACCACCACTGTCACCACCTCTCTGGTCCGTACTACCTCATCCTCCTCCTTTCGTCGGGCCGCATCCGCTCGCCTCGCTCTCGAGGCTGAGCTAGCTTCACTACGCGTTGTCATTTTGTCCTCCGCCCCCTCAAACCCATCCCCTTCGATCTTCTCTCACCCACACTTCCTCGCACTTGAGAGGAACGTGGCCTCCATCCTCCGCATTCTCACTCACGTCCAAGGACCACCTCCTCCCACTCCACACCCCTCTCCACCACCTTCACCCCCTCGACGATTTTCCCCTCCACCATTACATTCTTCACCTTCACCATCACCCCTAGGCGACCATCCCCTCCTCTCACCACTTCCATCACCACTTCCATTCCTACCACCTCATCTACTCCCACCGTTTCCATACCCTCCACTTCCGTCACTCCATATGTGCGCCGCAAGAAATTGCAGGTGCGATCACGATCACTTTCCCCACCATCCTCTTCCATCGATGTATCCCCATCTACCTCCATTTCTACACCATCTACCACCGCGTTGGTCGCCCTTTCACTCCCACTCACCATCACCACCACCACTCCACCCATCATTTACACCTCCACACCCACCGATCCATCACCTCGACCACTTTCTCCACTTCTCCGCATACCAGTCACCTCTCCCGCCCACTCCCCTGCATCCCCCACATCTTCCACCGAGGAGGACGAGGACGATTCCTCTCTTGCTTTTTGATTCCATTTTGTTTTCTGACCTACCCCTTGCATACTTCTGCATTTTCATGCTCATATCATTTCGCTAGCTTTGTCAGTCTAGCTTGGGGGAAGTCAATTTTTCTGTGTGCTGTCGTGTGATGTTTTCTATGTATGTTTGTTTATTTGTGTATTGTCGTGTGATTTTCTATTTTTATTTTCTGTTTTTATGTCATCTTGTGTGATTTTCTTTAATTTTCCTTTTTCCGTCTGTGTGATTTCTTTTTTTTCATCTTTTTTTGTGTCGGTGCGTATTCACCCCCCCCCCATTTTCATTGCCCTCTCATATTCACTCTTATTGCATTGAGGGCAATGTAAGTTTCAGCTTGGGGGAGTCGCACTTCGTGCGTCATTTGTTTCTTTTTCTTCGTTTTTGAGTCGTTTTCATCGTGTTTTCTTTTTTCTCTTTTTTTTCTTCTTTTTTCTCTTTCTCCTAGAGATGACCCAGCATGATGAATTGCCACAAAAATCACACACACACCTAGCATGGCTTCAATAATCACATTCACTAACCCTAGGAATCCGAGTCCTCTTGCATTTCACGCATCGTGGGTCCACTTAGCTTTTCTGTGAGTCGTGTGACGTGACTAGCTGTCTGGTGTGTTTCTACTTTGTGATTTTGTTTTGTATACATGTCCAGGAATGACCCCTAGATTATCATGATTATCATGCTTCGATTTGAATGTGCGGTAGTTGCCTCTCTTATCTGCTTCTGTATGCATGAATATATATATATATATATATATATATATATATATCATATGCTTCATTTCGCATGTGTCGGGATTCCACAATTAGGACTAGGATAACTCATTTTAGCCTATGCTCTGATTAGCGAAATATCTCCTTTGCCCAAGTGTTAAGAATCCGATTTCTTTTTTATCTTGCTTGGTGCAAATCCCCTCGTCGTGTACCGTTCTCCTACTTGGGAGAGTACGCACGTGTATATACCCCAAAATCCAAAAATCAAAAGAGAAAAGAAAACCCCAAAAAAGAAAAAAAACAGAGAAAATATATATATATATATGTATAGCCAAAAATCCAAAAAAAAAATACATATATCCAAAACCCAAAAAAATGTGTGTGAATATTTTCCTACCTACAGAGAATAAAGGGAAGGTGAGAATTTGCACCGAGCGTTCTACTCCACATCATCTCAACCCCCATCGCTTTTGAAAACACTTGGAATAAGGAATTTCTTGCTATTATCTAGGCGATAGTGTGGTGATGTCCAAGTCCATAGCTGTGGAGTCATTGACACATGATACGTTTCGATTCTCACTTTCCTCTCATGCATGCTTGAGCTTTATATTCACCGGTTATTTCAAATCGAATCGATATTTGGATCGTTTCTTGGATTTGTGTATACGGAGCTTATTGCACAATATAGATAGTGACACCCGTCTGCTAGCACACGACCACACTCACTCGTGCTTCACCGCGTGGGCCCACGGCACTTGTCTGGACTCGTTTCCTTTGGTTTAGTGTTGTGATTTGGCGTTTGCTCGCTTGGTGTGTCATTTTTGATTTTGTTGGCCCAGACGGGCGATTTAGGATTTAGAGTTCTCTTTTTCTCTCTTCCTCTCTATTTTCTCCCTCAGAGCTCATACTCTCACTCGTCTTCCTCGAGGACGAGGAAGGGTTCAACTTGGGGGATTTTGACGTGTGTATATATTTTATATATTCACGCACGTCTTCTTTGTGTTTTTCCGTTATTTTCCGCCGTCTCGTATCCGTTTTCTCGTATTTTCTAGTTTTCTTTCACTTCTCCGTGTTTCTACGTGTTTGTAGGAGTTTGCCAATATATGGGACACATAACGAAGATATCACATGTCCCCGGAGCAACGGGAGGAGTCACACGTGATCCAGGGGGTCAAACGACAAGGATTTCTCTCTTTCAGCCCCCCACCCGATCGGTTGGATACAGCCAACCGATCGGGTGATGCACACGTGCACGACCCGGACAGCCGCTGAAGCAGCGTGGGCATCAACCGACCGGGTCGACGACCGGTTCAGCCCGACTGTCTTCTCGGGAAATTGGAGCTGAACTCCAACCGATCGGGTGACCTTCACCCGATCGGTTCATCTGTAGTCGATTCCCCAAAGAGATGACCCGGAGAGCTCACCTGACCACCAGCAAACCGTGCCAACACGTCGCAACTTTCTGTTTATTTGGGCGATGTTTCCAACCGATCGGTTGATTTGTCAACCGATCGGTTCACCCGATGAGCTCAAGATCCAAACGACCAGAAGCTTCCACCAACCGATCGTGTCGCGTGACCGGGTGAAGTCCTGAAGAGCGCTGCTGAAAAACGAAGCAGGTCACCCGATCGGTTGATTCTTCAACCGATCGGGTGACGTCGTTTTCTATATATATTAGCCCTAGGTTTTCAGAAACGTAAGCTGTTTTTTGGGCTGTGTTTATTCTCTGTTTTTGTTCTATAGCGACGGCTGGAATTTTATACTTATTTGTAAGTGTTCCGATCTTTGTAAAACTTTGATATTATCTTAATTGCATTACTACTACCGCAATTCAATCGCCTGATTATGATTTTAACGGTCGATTTCCATTTAGATTGCTTTTGTAATGACCCTCGTGCCTATATACCTTGGGTATGCCTATTGATGTATGTGTGCATAGTAGTAGTACTCGTATACTGGTATATATTGAGATCTGTGTATAGTAATTGATGTAGTGTATATAGAAAATATTGCCATTGTATTAAATATAATGCTTGCAAGTAATGAAGTGATATTGATATGTTTTCTTAATATTATGGCATTGAGGTTGTTATTATTAGTGCTATTATTAGTAGTTTTAGTATTCTTATTGTTAGATGTTGTTATTATTGTTGATGTTATTATTATTAGTTGGGCCTTAGCTAATTTTATTAGCTAGTGGGTTGTTTGTGGGCCTTGTTATTGGGCTTGAGACACTAGAATGAGAAATGAGATTTTTATTATTAAGGATGGCATTATTGTAATTAAGTTTTAGGAGTGGGTGTGTAGTAGCATGCCATGTGTAGGAATGGCATACTTGTAATTGGGTTTGGGTTGTGTTTGTAGGAGGGATGAGAAGTTTGTGGAGGGTGGCAAACTTGTAAATAAATGGGGCTTTGGAAAATATCATCTACTTAATTATTTTTAAAATGGGCTTCTACATTCTTCTTCTTCTTTCTTCCTCATTTTCTTTTTATTTTTCTCTCTCTCCCCTTTTCTTCCCATTATGGCCGAAATTTGTGGGAGCCAAAAAAATAGACGGAAAAAAAGGAGAAGAAAGAAAGAGAGAGAATGGAAGAAAGAAAGAGAAGGAGAAGGAAGCAAGGGGAAATCAAGGAAAGGGGGAGGAGGAGGAGGGAAGGTCACATCTTCTTGAGAGAGGTAGGAAACCAATTTTCCCTAATATGCTATTTAGTTGTTATTTGTAGAGTTGGTTCATGTTTAATTTTGAGCTTAATACATGATTAATTCCATCAAACACTTGTGTTCTTGATGCTGAAAATTTGATCCTGAAAAGCTGAAACTTTGACTAAGTTCTGGGTTTAATTGGCTATTAGGAATTCTATGAAAATTTTATATGTTGTTTATTTCGTAGTTAAGAACAAATTTCATGTTCACAACTTTTTCCAATTCAAACTGGAAGTAAGGTTAAAAATTCAATGTTTACAACTTGTCTGGAATTCTGTCAACTTGGACACAGTTCAGTAAAATGAAGCTAATTACCTACACACATACTGAAATTATATGTTCTTAGTTTCGTTGGAAAGTTAACAAGTTTTTCTCCAACTTCATCTAATTTCTTATCTTTTGAAATTCTGACTATAATAGGCCCAAAATCAGCAACCAAAACAGACCCTGTAATCTGTCTGAAAAACAGAACTGGCAGCCTTCACACAATAATTCACCATAAATCATATACTTCATAGTTTTGCATGAAATTTTATATGTGAACTCAAAACTGTCATATCTACAACTTTCATTCAGGAAGTGTTGTTAAATTCTTACTAGAAATGGCTGATAACCATTGATGTTTGTGACTGTTTGCAATTCTCAGCAAGCTGAAATGCAAGGTGTTGGATTTGGCCCTAGCTATTAGTTTCTATGCCTTTCTTGTTTCTAACCATGATTATAGGGATCTTTTGTAAATGATAACAAATTTCTATTCATTAGTGTTAATCAACCTAATGCCATACAATAGTTAGCAAGATACATAGCTAGCATGTAGATTAGAATGGTGTTACTTCATATTTGTGTGGGAATTCAATCCCTTATAGTATATCATGCAATTGACATCCATGCTAGCTAAAATATCAAACTTCATAATTAGTATGCAATGTCATGCCATGGTCATAAGTGTCTTACCACCACGACTCCATTAGTTGTTAATTACGAGTTCTATGCCATGATATTCCTTGTCGTAAATATTGAGAATTTGTGATTACTTATCATAGTTGTTGCACCAAATGAAGGCATTTATGATGTTCACCTCATGCTTCTATGTGCATGATTAATATGCAAGCTATATGGCTCTAAACCTTGTTGTTGAATGTCTTTATGTACTGAACTTGGAACATGATAAAAGTGGTTATGAAATTGTATGGGTTGTTGTGAGAAAGGGGGAAATATGGTAAGTGTTGCAAATGATGTACCGATTTCTCCAGTTACATGTGATTATGGTTCTTACATGCGTGGTGATGTGGTTGGGCTGTGGTGGTATGGTGGGCAAGGCACGATGTGCATGACGCCTTGATACGATGTTGGAAATGTGAATTATCTTTTACATGAAAGCATTATGTCTGATGATTCTTATGCTCTTCTTTGTACTTTGTAAATTCATGAAAATGATTAAGTCCTCTTAAATGAGGGTGACACGGGGATTGGGGGATACTAAGTTGCGGGGAAAACATGAGGGGCTAGACTGGTGGTTGGTGGCCCTCCTGTTCTTGTCCGAGTGGCGGGGAGTGGTAGAAATGAGGAGAATTGGAGAAAATGTTAAGGGGAAATAAGGGGAAAACAGGGCTCCTTTAGTAAGAGCTTGTCTCGGGGAGTTTGCCTGTTCCACCTCAACTGGGGGTGAGGTCCAGTCCCAAGAGGATCTACCCACTACTTAGGGTCCAAAACACTTCAGATAACTTTCATTACTTTTGTAGCATTGTCAATTGTTTCTTACTTGTACGTTCTTTACTTGTAGCCCTTCCATGTTGTATACCTTGTTATATACATCGCCTATTGTAGTTCTTGTCGACTGCGTTTATTTTACTTATGTTGTTGCACTCTTTTATTGTTGTACTTTCGTTATGTTATGCATTTAATGCTTTATGTCATACATGTGTTCCCTTTAGCCCATCCCATACTTCATTAGCACCTTGCTATGAATGCATGTAAAATAGTTGCATTTTCATAATAGTATACTAGAGAGAGTTGGCTTTCCTACTGGGTCACGCGTTGACGTGCCCCCGTTGACTTTTCAAGTGTGGTTCCTGGAGATGGCAAGTGGAGCTGAAGGTTGAGGTTGGAGGGCTGTTGTTGGAAGTTGGAGCTTAGGTTGGGTGGTGAGGGGTGAGGAGATAGCTATGTGTACTTTGGGTTTTCTTTTGGGGTGAGAGATGCTTGTGCTCTAGAATTGATGCAATGTGATGTTTGAGATGTATATGAAATTGTCAATGTTTGGTTTTCAGTACTTCCCTGTGACTTTATGATGTTCTGTGTTGTTGGTTGGCTGTTTGTTGAATACTACATGTACTATTCCCAGCAATGCGCAGTGGACCTGTAGATAGTTTTAGTTCTCGTCGTGTACCCTGCCTCCCTACGTATCATAGGGATGGGGGTCGTGACAGCTTTTTACCTAAAATGTGTGAGTAGTTCCCTAATCCGGGATTTTGGTGGAAACCCCTTCGTGGGTTCTCCATAATGCGTCCATATGACTAGGAAATCGATAGGGATTAGGAATCTATTGGTTACGCGGGGTGTTTTATTGTCATCGGCGGGAAAAAGACCGCCTTTGACCGTTGGGCCAAGGGGGAATAAACTTGGAGGTTGACTCCCTAGCCATAGCTCACGCCCTTAGCGTAGACATCGAATCCTAGCACGCGGGAGCGGCAGGATGAGATGTTAGGAGTCATCATTGCGAGCTTAGTGCTCCCGGAGTCGGTCAGTGTTAATGGACATGGGAATGCCCACTGACCGAACCCGGGTAGTCCGGCGTATCATCCTGGGCACCGACCGGAATATCGGGCCCATGGGACGCTGGTATCACTCTTAGAGGCAATGTATCACCATTAAACCCTAATTCCGATCGTTGTCCTATCCGCCGGTCGTATCAGCGAGAACGCATGATAGGGTGGAAACCGAAGTCTCGGGTTTCCTTTTACATTGTTTAATCTCATATCTACAATTTATGACAAACCATCCACCGATTCGGGCTAGCTCACCCATAGTGTGAATTTGGTCCCTTCTGACACAAGCACAACCACGCCTCCCTGAGTTCGACCCCCAAGCCACACTACAACACCGTGCGCTTGCGGTTATAAATATTTAAATCTCGCGCCCCCAATCTCATATTTCACTTGCATGACCACACACACACATCTTTTGAGGGGACGTCATTAGCCCGGCCCATTGGGCCAGGCTGCCTCAAATCGCAAAACAGGTGGGCGCTTAGTGCGCCCGCGTTTCAGTTGCAGGGCCCGCCCGCAATCATGCGGGCGGGGACCCGCCCCGCACTTGCTGTGCACGCACCGCATCAGCGTGCACATGAGCCTGCATGTGTTGAGGCACGTGCAGTGCACGCGCCTCGAGGAGCGTGCGCTGCATGCACTTGGCGCAAGTGGGGCCCACACACTGCCTAGGGCAGCGTGGGATTTTGGCGGCTGGCTGTTTACGGTTTTGTGGGGTTGGACTGGACTTTGGATGGTCAATTGGATGGTCAAACAGACTCGGATTGACGAACGGTTTTTTCCTATGCGTTCACCGTTGAACGCCTTTGTATTGATAGGTTGTATCAATCATGAAGCTCAACGGTGAGGGAGTTAAAATTCACGGAAGTTTAGCATTTGTGTAAGGCAAACTAAATTGAATTGATTAACTCCAAATTTAGTCCCACATTGGATTTTGAGTAAAGGGGAGTAGTCAGCCGCCTATATAAATAGGGGTATGCTTCCCTCCTCAAAACTCGTCCCAAGCTCTAGATCTGAGCGGCTATTGTAAATGTTGGAGCACGCTCAGATCTAGGCTGAAATTAGTATTCTCTATCTCCCTATGTTTCTGCCTTACTCCTGAGGGCTCTAACAAAGCCACGAAGGAGTTCGGATTCGGATCCGAAATGTAAGCGAAGGTTTCACTCGCGTGTAACTTTCTTCGGCGCGTGGTTGGCTCGGTGACACGAGGATTGCTCGCCTAGGGATGCAGAGCGGTTCGAGGAGCGGTTCGAGAAGCAACTCAGCATGGGATGGGGAGCGGCTCGAAAGACAGTGCGGAACATCTCGCCTGTCCCAGGGTTGAAATTCCAGGTATATGTTTTAAGCATTAGTTTAATTTAATCGCAGTAGGTTAGATCCTGCTTGGGATGGTCAGATCCATCCCGAGTCGACATAGATCTTGGCTAAGGTCTTGTACCTAAGGGCTAAGTTAAATTGTTTAACTGCTTGTTAATTAGATTAACTTGTTTATTCTTCCGCTGTAAATTTTTATGTCTATGTTCCGTCCGACTTAGGACGGTAATAGAGTTTTTGTGCCCTAAGGATCCTAGAAAACCCTTCACAACCTCTGTCCCAGTCGTCACTGGGATGTGATGTACCACCAGACGCACTCAAATACACCATTGGTTTGTTTCTGGAATGGTGAGGATCTCGGAATGATAAGATGATGTTGCCTTCATAGTTTGCATTGCAGATCTGTAGTAGATAGTCGTTCCACTGTATGTACCCAGTCTGTGATTTCTCATTATAGGGGTCGAACCTGTAACCTGCATTTGCATAAGCATGGAGGATAATTATTTATAATGTAAGCCCAAATCTATTGACCCTTGGAGGAAGCGCAGAAGAAGCTTAACTCCAGTCTAATGGAACTATTTAAGTGCCTAACTGTCTCTGGCTAGTGAATTTACTGCAACTGATATATCGGGATGCATGCAGTTAGCCAGGAGTGCACTGATGGCACTTAGATAAGGGACTTCAGGACCAAGTATATCATCCCCCTCTTCCAGCAAATGGAAGGGGTCTTTTTGTACATCCATTGAGTGTACTACCATAGTTGTACTTATTGGATGACAATTATGCTTGTAATTTCTTCAACGCACCTAGGGCGGATGAATTTATAACATGATTTTATCTTTTTAAATAAATCTGTGAGCCATGACTAATCTTTATTTTGCCTATGTATTTAATTTCATGTTTGATAGTCAGGCTTGATCAGATATTTCGGTTTTCTCTTCAGGAGATCCGATGAGATTTAAGTTGTTTACAACTATGATCTCGAATCTTGTCCTTTACTCTTTATAAAGATGCAAAGACAGCCCTTAGTAGGGATCCTTGCCTTGTCAAGTGATTCTTTTGGTTGTACAATATTTATTATTATTCTTCTTCTTCTTCAATAGAATAGACGTCCTGAAGTCTATTCAGGCTTTTTAAGGAAATGTGGAATTTATATTTATAAAGATATCCATAGAGGTATGCTATCACAACATCCAATAGCAAAATATCCAAAATTTTCTTTGCCAAATCATAAGGTATTCGCAGTGTATAACTTAGGGAATCTGATGCATCATTTATGAGTCATACTCATTTTAATTTGTTTATTCCCCAGTTTCAGCGAAATTATCCTTGAGCTATAGGTTGTACCTTATAGCATACGATTTTGTACTTATTTATTCTCATTTGTGCAATACTTATTTTTGCACATATGTTTGACTCCTTTTGGTGTCTGGACTTCAGGTCCGAACACTTCACATTTTATAAGCGAGTCCAGCTCATCTTTTATTGCCTCGTTCCATATTTGGCCAATCTCTACGTTTGCATTTAAGCAACGGAGTATGGAACAATATTATATAATTATCATCGCTTTTGCGATGTATGTGGCAATATGATACATGAATATATTGTCGACAATTGTGTTCTTTTTGTCCAACACCTCCCCAGTACGTACAACATTTACTTTCATTTCTGTTTTTCACGGCATTTCCTCTGCAATGGATTCTAGGAAGGGTGAGGGTATGAACATGAGCTCATTGTCTTATAGTAGTATTGTCTCAATGTCTCCATGAGTTTTTATTTTTCTTCGATTTTTGCCCTTAGAGCCTGATGGTCTGCCTCTTTTCTGTTGAGGAACATCCACTTTTTCTGCTGGTGGATTGCGTATATTCTCGAGGATGTCAATCCTCGCTAGAGTATTTGCAGCAAGGATATATGATCTGACAATCTTCTTGTAGTTGTAACGACATGCTCTTGGGGGGCTATTACTTATTTGATATACTCGCAGGTTCTGCAGATCACCAGTGAAAATAATATTGCCACGATGCAAAGATGTACAAAAATACTCAAACATTGTCCATTTATTACAATCCATACTGTACAATATGATCCAATAAAGATATATGAAAGAAAAGAAGTACAAATAGTAATATGTCACGACATGAACTCTAAACTACAGCCCCTGGGTAGAATTCTCGCTCCTCATACTAAGAAACCTCTTCTTCTACCTGTACATAGTCTGACGGTGCCACAAAGATGGAACCATAGGTAAGTCACAACAATTCTAGCAATAGTAGTAAAAGCAGTGTACAAGTATGTGAATGTACATGCTACGAAAAGTAACTAAGGGTGAGCATGCAAGTGCAACAGTTACGGTAAAAGTAAACGTACATGCAAGTGCAATGAGTAAATGAAATGGTGACGATGCAGGTACAATAAGTAACATACAAGAGCAACCATGGTGATATCAATAGTAAGACTAGCAGGCATGAACTGTAACAATAGTAAACAAGTAAAGTACAGAACAAGACGTTTAATCGAGTGATTATTATGGTGTTAGCAGTAATTAACTAAACTATGTGACTTATGTAGGAGAGTATGATATGCAATCATGGAGCCCACCTCTTTCGCAACGGGGAGCTAATCCTGCGCGGCTACACACAACATACTTTTGAAATCTGGAATACTTTTGAAAACTAGACAACACGTGAAAAGGAGACGAGACTCCTAGTTACTTGACAAGAGAGGTGCCTCCGGTCATAGCTCCGACACACTCTCTAGAATGAGTTACCCAAAACCCCAGTAATGTGTCATGTGTATCAAGTATATGTTTATTACAGGATATTCCACAAGATGTACCACAATATATTCCACAAAATATACCACAAGATATTCCACAAAATGTACCACAAGATATTCCACAAGATAATTCATTAGCATTCACTGAGTCATAGATGTCATGCAGCAAGTGATGTAACTATTTAAACGTAAGTAATCATGCAACAAGTGTATACAACGTTCATGCATAGTTTTCAAGTGAAAAGCATCAAAACATGGTAGACAAGGGTGAACGAGAGCTATCAAAGTGAATACGAGTTTACGTGCGATGAAAGGTCGAAGTAACTCATTTAAATGTGTTTATAATCAATGGTTACAAACTGATGATAATTGGAATTCTAACACTGATCCATGCATATACGGCCAGTCAGGTTTGGCCAAGCAGGTCACTATCCCTGTAAGTAGGGTGATCCAAACTTTGGCGCAAACGATCCTAGACACCGGGTGGTACTAATGTTAAGATTGCCGATTATCACATCTGGTCCATCGATTATATTACAAACGAGTAGAGTAGTTCCCTATTTATTTAGATCTCTACAATTATGATAGTTAAACCAGGACCACTGATTGACTTTCTTATAGAAAACTATAAAGTTAGGAACCCATTTCATGATCTCATGCTTTGAGCATGTAGTATTTCCATTAGTACATAGTTTACCCAAGTAAATGGTCGCGTGCTACAATCACCAAAGTTGAAAGTTGGCAATGTTGTATGCTTAAGTTAATAGTTGTTCTGCAGTTGATTAGTTCCCTATTCAATTAGGTCTCTAGTTGTCATGTCGTTTGTTCAAGTCAATAGCCGTTCTTAGGCTATATATGATATCCTAAGTTCATACTTATACACTTGCTTAGATTTCTAAAGTTAGAATTAGAGTGACTTACTGGTTTCGAGGTTGTTGTAGTAAGTCGAGGTTGGAGCTGTAGCTTCCAATGGGGCTTGTGCGCGAGAAACGGTACCTGCAAACATCAGAAATCATTGGTTAACTATATACTATTTTTCTAACCATTTATCTTAACGTGTTCGTATTTTTATATTGGCGTAAAACTCATCAAAATACGTACTGATAATTTTTTGATAGGCTTGATGAGAGGTAAATAATTTTATATATGAAGAAAATATTTTCTGAATCGTATAGGTATTTTTATAATTTTTAAAAAGCTTAAAATCAATTTTATAGATTTAAAATGAATTTAAAACTAATTTTCAAATTTATAAAATAGGTATCATAAACGTTTGAAGATTTATTTAGAGAAATGTACCCGTCAAAATATTTCATATGATAGGTCAAAACGTTTCTCTTAACTAGTAGAATACACAGGTATTTTTGTATTAGAAAAATACGGGTAATATTTGAAGATACTAATTTTAAAGGCAAAATAGAAATAATTATGTATAACTTCCAAAAATCATTTTTAACAAAATAGGTTTCAGATTGGAATGATTCCAGCGTCTACGTGTTCGCGTCGATGCGTAGAATTTTCCAGCGCTTACCGTGTATTTTTCTGATCATTATATGATTTATTATGAATTTTAGTTCAATAAACACATATAATAAATATATACGCGTACATATACGTATACGTATATATGTTACTTCCTCTTTCTTCTCGCATGCAGTAACAGAGGCGGGGTTCCTCGTCGTGGCAGTGGCGACGTGGAGCGGCGGAGGGGGCATTGGGTGGCACCGAAGGTGGCGACGAAGTGGTGGTGGTCCGGAGGAGCGGGCGGCGGCACACGGCGGTGAGCGGTGCGGAGGCATCGATGTGAAGAAGGGGAGGTAGTGGGTGGAGGCTGCGAGGGTTGTCGGGGCTACACGGGACGGCGACGTTTGTAGCGACGGTGCTAACAGAGAGCTGGCACTGTGGCTAGGTCCCCGGCGGCGGTACGACGCTGGAGGCAGGGATTGATGACGCTGTCGATGTCAGGCGACGACTACAGTGGAGGCCCACAGCTATGCTATCATGGCAAGCTGGAAGGGGGGTCACTGGGTCTCGACGGCGCTGTGGCGAGATCGGCGGCTTCAGCGGTAGTCACGGGGGTCGTCGGGCACGGCAGGGAGGCAAGATGCCGACGGGGATCAGTGCGATAGTAGGGGCTGCTTGGGTTGGGTTTCATCGACATCGAGGCCTCAAGAAGGGAGCAGCGGGGCGGTTGATGAGGTAGAGGCGTAATGTTCACCGGAGATGGAGAATGGGAGGAAAGGGAGGCCGAGCTTCAGGGTGTTTCGTTATTGCGGAGGGGCTAGCGGCATGGTACGATGGGGAGCTGTGGCCGTTGGGGAAGCTGCCTGATGAGAAGGTGGAGCTCGGCGAGAGGGCGGTGACGTTGGGGGAACATCGGAGAGGGCCTCGGAGGCTTGGACAGAGAGTGGGTAGGGCTCGGGGGAGGAGCAGAGAGAGGGGGGAGACACGGCGGGGGGAAGAGCTGCATGCATGGGTTCAAGCTGTGAGGAACGAAGAAAGGGAGGGTTGGGCTTTATAACAAAGATTTATATTATAATAATATGATAGGTATTATGATGTAATTATTAAGTTGGTGGGGATTTGTGACTAAACGTAGAAGATAATCCCCACGTTTAGGTGAGGGGATGCCGACGGGTGGGGTAGGTGAAGGTAATTACGCGAGTGATTAGTTTCAGGTAATTAAGTAAAAGTTAATCAGTAAAAAAGTAATTAGTAAAAATAATTAAAATACGTGATTACAATTTTGCCCCTAGACTAAACGTCTCCAAAAAATTACGAAAATAATATCACGGGTTGGTATCATCGCGTGGATCATGAAAATAAAGTCCATTTTTAGATTTGAGCGACGAAAAAAAATATAAAAAAATTATTTACTCAATTTTTGAAATCGTTTAAATACGGAAAAACGTGTACGACGAAAACAGACCGATACATTCTACACTCCTTATAAAAATTTCGTCCTCAGAATTTATAAGACCGATCATTGCCTAAGCAATTAAACGATCAAATGAAAGGCTTGATGGATAATAACGATCTATTAAAATAAGTTTTTAATATCATGAAATATAATGTAACTTTATAGCATTAAGAAAACAAGAGATATTATTTATGAATACTTACTAATAATATTACCATAGCTTTCGTAACTAGTCCTGAGACTAGTATCATCATAATAGCTATCCCGGCTTCTCAAGTAGCCCAAGTTAATATGAGATAATTGCATCACATGAAAATGAGGGCTATTATGATGACAACATCTGTTCAAACTTGAAACTTGAGGTGATAAGCCAGTAGCAAGCTAGATAAACCATATCAAAAGGGAGATCATAAAGTTTAAAGTTTCTACTCGTGCTAATGGTGATTAATGGGGCCTAACCAAGGGTGTCATTCATAATATAGCATACAAAGGAGGGTATCGACTAATCCATATGCAATCGTGCTGTTACACCTAACCAGCCAAGCACCAATGCCATCAATTCTTATAACACCCAACAACAAGCCAACATCCAAGACAACACAAAAAAACAAATACAAGGCCAACTTTCAAGGACCATACTTATCGCTATCACTCCTTCCAGTAATTCCCATAACGTCCAACAACAAGCCAACACCAAAGCCATCATCTAAAGCCAGGCACAAGGCCGACATCCAACCTCAACACCTAAAGCCAATAGCATGCTAATACTCATCCCCAACGATACCCCTTTCCAACACCAATGGTTTGCTGAGGGATGTATGCCCTCAGTTCATTTGTATTTGATGTAAATGGATTTTAATATTAGATGTGGGAATTTTGCATATAATGCAAAGGGGATTAAATGTGTCGTAAAATGTTTACGTCCATATTTAATATAATAAATGTATGAAAATGGTTGCCTGGATGACGGGATCGACTCGGTCTAAACGCAGGTTCAAACTGCATCAAAAACGGACTCCAAACGCACAAAATAGAGCCAAAACAGCCATCTTAGCCCATTAGAGGCATTGCGAGTCGGGGCCCGCACCCGCAAGCACCCAACCCACAGGCCGCCCTACCCGTTAGATAGACGGGCGGGTGCCTGCCCTGCAAGGCAGGCAGGCGCCCCACCCGCATGCACGCGGGCGTGCCCACGTGTTGTGTACGCAGGCACGTGCACAGTACGCGCCCGAGTGTTGTGCATTCGCCCGCTGGGCATGTGCAAGGCATGCACCCAGCTATGTTGGACATGTGCCTTGCATGCACCAGTGATAGCTGGCACGTGGGGCCCACCCGGTGGGCCCCTCATGGGGTTTCGAATCCTAATAGCTCTGGCGGCTGAAGTTTTTGCGAAAATCAAACTTTTGGTCAACTTTGGAGATACGTTCGAGGGGTCAAACGAACTCGAAATGACGTGCCGTTTTTTCCTACGTGTTCACCGTTCAGTGCTCTTCGATTTGATAGGTTGTCACTTGCAAAGGTCAATGGTGATGGAGGAAAAATTAGTTGAAGTTTAGCCTTAGTGTAAGGCAAACTAATTTAATTTTTCCATCTCCAATAATTTAGTCCCACATCAAATATGGAGTGAAGGGGAGGGGCCAGCCGCCTATATAAATAGGGGCCTACTCCCTTCCTTGAAACTAGTTCCAAGCTCCAGATCTGAGTTGCTCCATTAACCATGAGCAGGCCCGGATCTGAGCTTAAAGTAAATATTCTCTCTTTCTCTCTAAAATTCTTCATTGCTCCTGATCAGGCTCTAGCAAAGCTACGAAGGAGCTCGGATCGGATCCGAAGTCTTGAAAAGGATCCACTCAAGGTGAAATCTTCTTCGATGCATGATTGGCTCGGTGACAAGGGTGTTGCTCGCCTCGGGACGCGGTGCTGTTCGAGAAGTGGTTCTGCTCGAGATGAGATGCTGCTCGGGATGCGGTTTGGCTTGGGTGAAGCGACACAGGGCCAAAGAAATGTTGCTGAAAACGACGCTTCATTATTCTGTAGAAACAAAGTGAAAGGTATGCAGTTTAAATATTCATGTGTTTATAATTGCAAATATTAGATAGATCTACCCTTAGGGGTTGGTCGGACCCAACCCCGGGATAGTAAAGATCTTGGCTAGGGTTTATATCTTTGGGGCTCGATTTAAAATTGTTTTAAATCTAGTTTTTCTGCTGTTTTGTTTTCGTCGTCTGTCCGACTTAGGCCGGACGTCGATTTTATAGCCATAAGGACCCAGAAAGCCCTTTGGTGGTATCAGAGCCAATCTACATGATATATATGTTGCAGTTATAAATTGTAGGTGATACAACATGTTTCTTCATCAGATGGAGGTTTTATTTAAACTATTAAATTGTCGTTTTCGTGTGCTGAATTTCGAAAAATTGTTTCTCGAAAATTAGATCTAATTATAAAATCATGAGATAATTTTAATAAGTTAGATCTTTAAAATTATATGATAATTTTGGTGTAACTTAAACTTATGAGATAAAATTTTAAGTTGCATGTTTAGCAAAATAATTATGAGATAATTTTGTTTGCTATACTAAAATGTTTAGCTGATAAATTTTAATGGTTATATGATGTTTCTTGTTAATTATGTGATAATACAAGAAGAACTATTAGGTTAGCCATTAAAAACTTTAAGAAAATTATATGATAATTTTTTGAAGGACATGCTATGATTTAAACTTGTTTAAATGCCTAATACATGATTAGGATAGCACCTTAAAAATCCTTATAGTTAATAAGGACATTAATAAACGTTATTAACCAATCCTAATAACTTCGAATTTTAGGATTCAGCTAGTTGATAGGAGTAACTAGTTTTAATGAAGTCATATCCAATCGATGGTACACATATGAATAATAAGTTTCCTTTAATGGACCAAGATCCGGTCTAGTGTGTTTTGACTAGTGTTGTGGATCACCCTAGCTCGACTGGAGATAGTGATCCTAGCCTAGCCAAATCCCTTGTCATGTTCCGTTGGACCGCAAGGATGCGAATTATGATTATGTGACACCATCGATTACATCTAGTCAATTACGTTAAAAATCTTCTTCGAGGTTAGCCGTAGCCCTCCTTACTTTTGGATTTTGGAAACCGGGGATTTCATGTTATAGTTGTTGAGTCAATTCAAGCTGTAACATGACTATATTTTGGGAACAAATTCTATTAAACATGTGATGTAGTTCGACTTAACCCAAACAGTCGCGTCGTGAACAAACCGAGTGCAGGTGTAAGTTAGGATTGGACAAGAAAGTAAGGGTCTGACTAGACTAGGCTTTATGATTTGTTGAGCCAACTTAAGGTCATAAGTGGCTAGGGGTAAAAACCATAAGGGAATTGCATTCGATGTGATTGATTAAGAGTCGTCTACCGATCGCAGAGTTAAGCAACTTGTTGAGTCATCTCAAGGTTGTGATACTCAGGGTGGTCGGGTCCCTTTCCCACTAAATATATTATTTGTTCATCTTATGGCTTAAGATGATCGTTAAAATAGTGGGAGGATATAGTTGAATAAAATCCATTTTGACTATATTTAAATATCATTGAACATATGCGAAACTATGATAGTCCTATGTTTCTATAACGCCCCGCTTCCCAAAATACTATGGAAGCGAGAACGTTACGAATATCCGCATGAACTGGAGCGATGAAGCTTGAGTTCACTAACCGTCTGTGATAACAACCTTGCAGGATTCTTGCATGCAGTCAGAACAATAAAAACATTCATTAATTTCTAAGCCACATCCAGAAGTTCGTACACAAAATAAAAGCAACACGGCCTCGGCATGGCCAAAGGAAAATACAACATAGAAACATACTCCTACTATAAGGTGCTAAAGCAAATCTGAAGCAACAACAGAACAAGTCTCTAGTCCTCCGCAGGGAGCAACTCTGGGTCAACAAAATCCTGGCTCTCTGGGTCAGCCACCTCAAACAACTCCTCCTCCTTGTAATCTGTCTCGCGATCTGACATGCATTCCAAAAATATGAATGTATGTCAGCAATGGTCTGGCAAGTAAATGGTGAGATGACCCAAGTAGGGGTGTACGAATTATTAAACAGATTAAATGGTGATAATAGTTCTAAAGTCGCAGTTATACATTTATTTAACATGCAGTTATGAACATGGCAATTCTAAGCATTTAAAGTAAAAGCATTTATGATCATGGCAGTTCTAAAGATAGCACAAGACAATAGTCATAGCAATTCTAGTGTGCAAGTGAAGTGACAATAAATGATTTAAGTTCCATGCATATGATTTATATCTGTATAGGGTTCTCGCCTTTAAGACGTGGTGAGTGAGTCATCCTTCTCACGGGGGTATAATCGTGATTGACGCCATCCAACGCATGCGGGTGGTGCTCTTGAAGGGGACCATTTGCACACGCTTAGTGGCCGCTCAACCCTAACCCCACCCAAATGTTGTGTTGTAACATGAGCCAGCCTAATCAAGTTGCATGAGTTCACGAATTCAAGATCTTGCCTTTGAGGCACACGAATTCACGAATTCAAGTCTTTTCAAGTTATTCCATCAATGTCCATCCTAACAAGTGTGTACAAGCATGATGTGAGCATAATAACATATTAATCATTTGCATTTTCATATTTTCATTTTGACATTTAACACAATCTAAAACAAGGCAATTTATTGGTTAATTAATAAACGTATTGTATACAAGTGTTTTTCATTAACAAGTCAAAATGCGATTATTATATATTAAACTGTAATAGTTCGCACACTTGCTTACTGGGACGGTTTTGGGTGTCCAAGCAATTGTATGGAAAGACGCGACGTATCTGCGTCATTAAATATACGATATTAAGCCAGCCGATCATAATCGATTAAAATATTATTAAACTAACAACTTATAACACTAACATTTATAATAACTTAGGTTATGAAATTAACTTACTAGCTTTAATAGACCCAACCCAATGACTTAAATAAACTAACAACTCAAATAACCAATTAACTTAATTAAATTCATTTAAATACCAATAGGTTAATAATCTCATACCCAATACTCAAGAAGCTACTTAAAACTCAATAAGTAATAACTTACCCAATCAAACCCAATACCCAATTAAATCCATTAGAACTCAAAAACCAATAAGCTTAACTCGTCTAAACCCACTAAAACTCATACCCAATAGAAATAACTTAAACCCAATAAGATTACCTTACCTTCTATTCTATCTCTTCTATCTTTTTTCTCTTCTTTTCTTTTTCTTTTCTTTCTCCTTTCTTTTTCTTCCTCTTTTTTCTTTTGCAGGTAGCTCAAGAGGAGGCAGTGCAGCAAGGGGGGCGGCGGCCTGGTAATGGGGGGCGTCGGCCTGTAAGGAGTGGCGGTGGCCTGGTTACTGGTGGCACGCGCAGCTCTGGCAACGAGGGTGGCAGGGGAGGAGAGGGGCACGGGGGAGAGTGGGAAATTTGGTTTGGGTTTGATTTGATCAGAAATTGATTCCAGATCATGATTTCTCCTCTTCTCAATTTCAATTTCAGATTTCAATTTTGATTTGGGTTGAACTGTAGTATGGGATGATGAAATTGGGATGAATGGAGGCTGAATTTGAGTTGGAGGAGGCTGAATTTGATTTGGTGAATTGATTTGGGCTGAGTTTCAATTTGGGCATGGAATTTGGTGAATGGTTTGCAGATATTGGATTTTGGGTTGATCAGAGATAGTGGAAATTTGCAGGGAGATGAGGAGGTCGTCGTTGTTGTTGCCTGTTGTTGTTGTTTGCTATTGTTATTATAAGAACAGTGAAGGGGGCCGCTTGATGAGGGAAGCTGTATGCGGGGGTGGGAATGAAGACAATGTTGGATCTCACCGATATAATTCGGTGGGGATTAGGATTAGGTTAATAGATAGTTTAGTTAGTAATATAATTCGAGCTAAGTAATTAGTTACGACACGGTAAAAACTAAAAACAGAGATGCGCTCGTGTCGACGCATAGAAGAAAAGAAAATACGGACGAAAAATCACTCGGATGACTGAAATAAATTACCGGCATGCACAAACTTAAACACGCCTAAAATACAGGCCGTTACATTCTACCGACTTTAAGAAAACTTCCACCCTAGGAATTCTTATCAACTAAGGAGCAGAGAACAAATATGGATAACGCTCTCGCATTTCATCTTCCCACTCCTAGGTGGACTCTCCTAGCGAGTCACGACGCCACATCACTCTGACTATATCAACAGTCATGTTCCTGAAGACTTTCTGGTGTCGATCTAGGATCTCCACTGGTTGTCGCTCGTACGTCAGATCCGACTGAACTGTAATCTCTGAGTTAGTCCATAGCGTGAGAAGGGTCGCTGATATAACGACAGAGCTAGGAGACATGAAAGATGTCATGAACTCCCTCTAAGGATGGTGGCAGTGCTAAGAGTTAAGCTACCTATCCAACTCGCTCTAGCACATCGAATGGTCCAATGTATCTTGGACTAAGCTTGCCTTGCTTCCCAAAGCAGAACACCCCTCGATTCGGGAAGATCTTAAGGAACACATGAACTCCCGACTGAAATTCCAGAGGACGTCGTTTAGCATCCGCCCAATGCTTGCAACGGTCCTGGGCGATCCAAAGCTTGTCCCTGATATCCTGCACAACATCAACCGCTTCGACTATCATCTCTGGTCCAAACAGCTCTCTATCACCAATGTCATCCCAACTCAGTGGTGATCGACATTTCCTCCTATAGAGAGCAGCAAATGGCGCCATGCCAATGCTCGCCTGATAACTATTGTTGTAGGAGAACTCCACCATGTGCAGAGGAACTCCATGCAGTCGTACGATCTCCTACACGACATGTTACACATCACAATTATACTGAAAGAATAGTAAAGGTATGAGTTAGATCATTACCTCCATATACCTTCTCGCCAGTATCTCCGTAGATTGTCCCACTCGGAATGGTATGAAGTGCACAGACTTGGTCAATCAATCAACGATGACCCAGATTGCGCTGTTCTGCTTGGTGCTCTAAGGTAACCCAATCACGAAGTCCATCGTGATGTGCTGCCACTTTCACTCCGGGATCAACAGAGGTTGTAGAAGTCCAGCAGTGTGATGATGCTCTGCCACTACTTGTTGACACACAAGGCACTTGGCAACGCTCCGTGCCACTCTCCTCTTCATTCCGTGCCACCAAAAATTCTGACGAAGATCTTTGTACATCTTCATACCACCAGGATGAATATAATAAGGTGAACTGTGAGCCTCATTCATCAATTCCTCTCTGATATCCCCTGCAGGTCCGCAGACTCTACTGCCATATCTCAGAGACCATCCTCATGAATAAGAAAATCAGTTCAGAGTCCTGCTTCAACCTGCTTTCTGATCTTCTGCAACTTAACATCTCCAGCTTGAGCAGCCTTGATCTGATCTATAATCATCGACTGAATCTGCATGTTCATCAACGATGAGGTGACTCCCGGTACAATAACTTCTATACCCATCTGAAGATACGCCGTACCCGACAACGACGCCAATTTGCTTGACTCTCCTTGAAAGGTGATACTCGCAAGTGTATGAGGTCGGAAAATAATATATCCGATAAGTACGGGATCATATCCACATAGACGGAACTAATCTACAAATTCACACAAATAGTCAGAGCATGTAAAGAATGGCTGAGGGTTCTAACAACCCTTTGAGGGTGAATTCTCGTTTGTATAGATGATTTATCTAAGTACCCTAGAGTTAGGGTAATGTCCCAAGATTTGGATGCAAGGGAGAGAAAGTGTGCGGGTATTGAGGATATCGGTAGGATTACTCAATTGCTCTGCTAAATGTTAATACCATGATAACTCGATCACTCATCCATGTCAATGTATGAGGATCGGGAAAGAGATCAATTAAGCACATATGGGGTGCACCAAAGGTAATTGCTTTCTTCTCCTAATCAAAGCTCATGAATCACTCTCACACCCATTTCAAGGTATATGAGAGTAGTGCATGTAGGTCGTGTTACGCATCACACAACCACCGTTCTGCGGCCCCTTTCGGGTAATGCACAATTCGATAAATGGGTTACAACCCAATTAACAATTTAGGTTATTGGGTGAATTAGACTTCTAAATTACGAAATATGGATTGAAGGGTCTTGCATTCCTCTCAAGATATGCAATACCCATTGGATACATAGATGCAATAATTACGAAGCACCACCGTTCTGCGGCTCCTCCATGCATAGTATCAAATCCAATTAATCATAAGCTTATTTCATCCAACAACATGGATTAACAAAGGGGTGCTGGAAATTAACATTAGCAAGGCAATCAAGACATCCTATATCAATCCCAAACACCCACACAATGAATCTAGCCTAACATATCAAGAATAGAATGAACATTCATATAAATAGACATAGTTTAATGCAAGGAATGAAAGCAAATGTGTATTAGCAAGAGGGTTGGAGATTTGTCACCAAAAACAAGCTTCCTCAATCTTCAATTAATCTTAGCAACAGCAAAAATGAAATCAGAAAGCTCACAACTCTCCAAACCCCTAATCCCCTTCTTAAGGAAGAAGATGACCTAAAAATAGTAAAAGATTAAGTTCTATATCTATTGCATCTGAATAGTAGTGTTTTATACCCCCTAGGGGTTACATCTCATCCCTCCAAATTATCATCCAACGATTCACAGCAACTAGAGAGAAATCGGTTTAAGAAAACCCCGCTTCTCGCAACCCAGACTGCGGGCAAAAAACCCCGATCAGTCGACTGCTAAACACGAGCGGCTCTTATTGCTTCCAAAGGGCGACAGGCGATAGTCTTGAAAATCACAGTCGCCTGTGTGATCCACAGGCGACTGTCTTTTGTTCTTCAGTCGCCTGCTGTAGAAATGTCAAAAAAACAGAGAGTCTGCGCTTTTTGCTCCCTCAGGAATCTGAAAAATCAGTCGATTGATGCGAAGATGACATACGACTGTACAATATTATAGTCGACTATCAATCCTCTTGCAGGCGACTGTCAGTTGGCTTCAGCTTCCCCAGTTCCTGTTCCTTAAAGGCAGGCGACTGCTGTTGTTTGGGCAATCGACTGTCGGGTTGCCAAGGCGATTGTCATTCCTTCTACAGGCACCAGTTTTGTACTCCTCTTCTTGAGTTGATTTGGTCCCCTTTGGGGCACCTGAAGAATCCAGAAAAATCCCTAAAAATATAATAGACATTTATAATGCTTTGGGAAGTGAAATTGTGCCAAAATAAAATCATACGCTCATAAATGATGCATTAACGTAAATGTAGTTAAGCGAGCATGATACCAAGGATTATATGCATAAGACGAGATGATTATGGGGATAAAATATGCAATATTCAATCATAATCACACCCCCTAACTAGCGTTTTGCTAATCCGTAGCAAAATAAGTGACCAATCCCAAAATACAATGTTGACTCCATTCATGGATTATTGACAATACTAAAGGTGTTGAAATCATATATATATAAGGGCAAAGTTCTCAAGTCTATACACTCTTCCCAATGACTATAATCTCATTCCTCTTACACGCTCCACCATTCACACCTAAGCTTAGTATATCCCTTAATATGTCACAATCTCCTGATGTAAGATCCTTAGGAACTCTCGAGCTTATGGGATATAACACTTACTCCCTCAAGAGATCATGGAAATGAGTTGTGGTTCAAATTTCATGCATTTACTCAAATTTCATAGCAATTTTTGCCTTATTCAAAGTACCATGGCAAAAGTTTATGCCTTATTCAAATGTGCACAAGTGCACTTGTTAATGTAGCATTTGATGGCATTTATTTGAGTAACTCCAATCACTATATTAGGATCCATGAATATAAACCTAGCTGAATTTTTAAAATTCCTAAGGCTTAATCAATTGATAGTTGATACCAAGGTTTCTACATCACTATAAGGTTTCAAATAGGTGGTAATTGTCATGAGCTTCAAGCTAAAGGGTCAAGAGTAAACATGTAGAGAAGCAATTAATTGCCCATAGTACATAAAGATACAACACATCCTAATTTGCCAAAATCCACTTCAATAATACATTTTTACCATAGTTGGGAAAAATCACCGCATTTAATCAATGGGTCTAAAAAAAGCTATGGGTTGCAGAAATGTTGGCGATAGATGGAAAAATTTTTATTTCATTCAATTTATTCACAAAAAAGATGAAAATAATAAAAAGATGCTCAAGAAGTTTCTATATCCTAGTCCACACACCCCAACTAAAAATAAACATGGTCCTCAATGTTTGAAGGGTGAGATGAAATACATGCATAAAATGGATAAACTAGGATAAAAAAGCTTGAGCAAGAGTTATTCATTACTACATATTACTAGATAGGAAAGTTTTGGAACGAATACACCTAGTTGGTTCCACCCGGCGGTGGTTCCGTAAGCTCCATGGTATACTCGTCTCTGCTCCACGGCTTTTGGTAATGCTTTAAGCATTGGCCGTTCACCTTGAATTCATTGCTATTTTGTGGGTTGGCAATAGTCACCGCGCCATGTGAAAACACCTCCCGAACAATGAAAGGTCCAATCCACTTTGAACGAAGCTTTCCGGGGAAGAGATGAAGTCTTGAGTTGTAGAGTAGAACTTTCTCCTCCGGGGTGAATTCTCTCCTCAAAATGATTCGATCATGGGCACACTTAAGCCTCTCCTTCACAAGCTTGGAATTGTTGTATGCCTCCCTCCTTATCTCTTTGAGCTCCACTAACTGTAATTTACGAGAAGAGGTGTCAATTCCACAATTAAATTTTTTAATTACCCAAAAAGATTTGTGTTTAAGTTCAATGGGCAAGTGGCAAAATTTCCCAAAAACTAAGCGATATGGGGGACATCCCTAAAATCGTTTTGTAGGCGGTACGGTATGCCCACAATGCCTTGGAAAGACGCATGCTCCAATCCTTCCTTGATGGATTCACCATCTTTTGAAGTATGTTCTTAATCTCCCGATTCGCCAACTCTGATTGTCCATTGGTTTAGGGGTGGTATAGTGTAGAAACCTTGTGTTTCACTCCAAACTTCTTCATTAAGCTTGCGAAGAGGCGGTTGCAGAAGTGTGACCCTTCGTCGCTTATCATTCACTTTGGCATCCTAAATCGTGCGAACATGTTTTCCTTCATGAATTTAAGCACGATAGGCATCATTGGTCCTACAAGGAATAGCCTCCACCCATTTAGATACATAATCTACAGAAAGCGGGATATATGTGTACCCAAAAGATGGGGGAAATGGCATCATATTTCTTTTAGTAATCCTCCCCCCAACTTTTGGCAAGCTAATCATGACTCACAATATGGATAAGTGTCATTAAACATGCTAGGCCAAAAAAACAACATTATAGAGTTTTTGCTACGGTCTTTTGGACAGAAAAATGACCACCACACACATCCTTATGGTAAAAATGTAAAACACTATCAAACTCATGGTCGGGTATGCATATCCTTACTATTTGGTCATTACAATACTTATAAAGGTAAGGGTCCTCGAAAAAGAAAGATTTTACCTCAAAGATGAACTTTTTGTAATCTTGGTGAGACCAAGTGTAGGGAGTCTTACCGATGACCAAATAGTTTATGATGTCCGCATACCATGGGAGTGTGTAGGAGATCGCGAAAAGATGTTCGTCAGGGAACGAATCATTTAATGGGATGGTTGTTGGCTCCATGCTCATCGTTAATCGTGAAAGGTGATTGGCAACATGATTTTCCACCCCCTTCTTATCCTTAATGGCGATGTTGAATTCCTGCAAGAGCAAAATCCAACGGATTAGTCTAGGCTTGGCGTCTTTCTTGGAAAGGATATATTTAAGAGCGGCATGGTCGGTGAAGATTGTAATTGGGATGCCCAATATGTAGCTTCTGAATTTCTCTGACGCGAAGACAACGGCTAAAAGCTCCTTCTCCGTGGTGGTGTAGTTTCGTTGAGCTTCATTCATGCTATTGCTTGCATAGTAAATCACCACAGGGACATTGTCCTTGCGTTGTCCAAGCACGGCATCAACCACATAGTCACTAGCATCGCACATAATCTCGAAGGGTGATGTCCAATTTGGCACCTGAAGGGTGGGTGAATATGTAAGCAAATTTTTCAACTTCTCAAAAGCAAGTTGACAATAATTATTCCAAACAAAATCTACATCATTTTTCAAAAGCATGCAAAGAGGTTGAGATATTGAACTAAAATCTTTTATGAACCTCCTATAAAAACTGCATGCCCAAGAAATGATCGAATATCTCTTACACAACGAGGAGTGGGTAGCTTTTCTATTACCTCGATCTTGGCTTTGTCAACTTGCATACCTTCCTTGGATACAATATGACCGAGGACTAAGCCTTCGGTGGTCATGAAATTGCATTTCTCCCAATTCAAGAGAAGGTTTTTCTCGATGCACCGATCTAACACCAAAGCCAAGTTAGATAAACAATTATTAAATGAGCTACCATACACAGAGGAATCATCCATGAATACCTCCACAATCTTTTCAACCATATCATGAAAAATGATAAGCATACAAAGTTGAAAAGTTGCGGGGCATTACATAAGCCAAAAGGCATCCTCCAGAATGCAAATGTGCCAAAGGGACAAGTGAAGGTGGTTTTCTCTTGTTCTTCGGGTGCTATTTCAATTTGATAATATCCAGAGTAGCCATCAAGGAAGCAATAATACTCGTGTCCAGCCACTCTCTCTAGGATTTGATTTAGGAATGGGAGAGGGAAGTGGTCTTTACGGGTCTTAGAATTAAGCTTCCTATAGTCAACACACACGTGTCATCCCATGGTGGCTCGCATGGGGACTAACTCATTGTTCTCATTTTTAACTACCGTTAGCCCCGACTTCTTAGGTACAACTTGAATGGGGCTAACCCATCTACTATCGGCAATGGGGTATATAATACCTGCATCAAGAAGCTCAAGGATTTCACCCTTTATCACTTCTTTTAGATTAGGATTTAACCTATGTTGCATCTCTCTAGTGGGTTTGGTGTCATCCTCTAAGTAGATGCGGTGCTCACAAATTAGGGGGTCGATACCTTTAATGTCAGCAATTGTCCAACCAATTGCCCACTTGTGAGTTTTAAGCACTTGTAATAATTGCATTTCTTGCTCATTAGAGAGTTTAGACGATGTTACCACGGGAAATGTGCCAGATTCCCCAAGAAATGCATACTTCAAATATAACGGCAACGGCTTCAAATCCAAGGATGGTTGTTCTAGCTTTGACGGCCTTTAGTATGGCGTGTCCAACGGTAGCGGCTCAAAAGATGGCATCCACTTAGTTACCGTGCCAACTTCCAGCGAAAAACAATCGGTGTCAATATTTTCATAAAAATGTTCAACAAAATTAAGTGCTTCAACAAACTCCGCATCAAAATGCTCTTCAATTAGAGTCTCAATCATGCAAGCATCCTCAAACTCACCATCCCCCGATGGCAACTTACAAGCATTAAAATGTTTAAGTCAACGGCCATGTTGCCAAAAGAGATCTTAAGTTGACCATCCCTACAATTGATTATAGCATTGCTTGTGGCTATGAATGGCCTACCTAAGATAATGGGGGTTGGTGTCTTGGTTTGAGGTCCAAGAATGTCCAATACGACAAAGTCCACCGGGTAGTAAAAGTTGTCCACTTGGACAAGCACGTCTCTATGCTACCCTTAGGGACCTTGATGGATCTATCGACCAATTGGAGAATAATGGGTGTAGATTTTAATTCTCCTACTCCTAATTGCACGTACAAGTCATATGGAAAAATGTTAACACTCGAACCTAAATCAAGGAGGGCTTGCCCTATCTTTTTGGTTCCTATGATGCATGCGATTATAGGTGAGCCGGGATCCTTGTATTTAGTAGGAGTGTTGTGTTGCATAATAGCACTAACTTGTTGTGTTAGGAAGGCGTTTTTCTTAACACTAACATTCCTCTTGACTGTGCATAAATCTTTTAAAAATTTAGCATATGCGGGAATTTGATTTATTGCATCAAGAAGAGGAATGTTAATTTGACATTTTTGAAATATTTCGCAATTTCAGATTGAAACTTATCTTTCCGTGGAGGTTGAAGCCTTTGAGGGAAAGGTGCGGGAGGAATGTACAGCTCGGGCTCTTCAATGACGATCTCTTCGGAATGGTTGCCTTTGTCCGATCTTTCCTCTTGCACCTCTTCATTTGATGCGGCCTCATTCTCCATAACTATCTCTGCCTTGACTCTCGGTGGCTCCGGCTTCTCAATTTCTCGACCACTCCTCAAGGTTGTCATCGCTTGACAAGACTTGACATTGGGTCCTCCCGATGATGAATTCATGTTGGGGTTGGAGAGTGGTTGTGCTGGAAGCTTGCCCTTCTCTAGAGTAGCCGCAAGCTTTGACATGTTCTCGTTGAGTTGTTGAAATTGTTATTAATGTTGCGCCTGGGTTTGTTGCAGTTGTTGCCATTGTTGGAATTTGGCTTGATTTTGCGTTGTTTGCATTTGGATGAATTGTTGCAATGTATCGCTCAGAGATTGCACTTGTGGTTCACTTGTTTCATCCCTCCTCCTTTGGATGCCTTGTTGATTGTTGTTGTTGTTGAAGGGTGGACGATACGATGGTTGAGCTTGTTGTTGTCTTTGGGGCCCCCAATTCAAACTCAGGTTATTCCTCCAACTCGGGCCTTGATTGTGGGAATTGTTGTATCCTTGCCCTTGGTTGGAATTTGCCACATAATTTACTTGTGTGGGGTCTTGAAGTACTTCCTTTGCTAGAGATAGGTTGGGACATTGGTTGATGCCATGGTCTGCATTACTACAAAGGTTACATAACCCTTTATTACCAATCGCCACGGCCTTCACTCCTTTCAACCACAACCCTTCAAGTCTCTTGCAAATGATGGCATTCATTCTTGCCTCTAAGGCTTCCTCTTGTGTCAATGTAAGGAGACCTCCACGGGCCAAAGGTTGAGGTAATTCTCTTCTCTCAGATTCGGGAGTCGCCTCCCAACTTCGTGCATCCTTTGTTGAGTATTGGTGTTTCATACCAATCTTCTTTTGATGATGATCACAAGATTATGTTGTTGCTAATGACTCTCATGTTTTAGTCTCTCAGTTTTATTTCAAGATTATCTTTCTTGGAGACTAATCACTTGGTGCAAGGATGGACATCAAGTGGAGAAGAGCCAAAGCTTGGACTCAAGGAGTGCCAAAGCTTGTAGATGATGGAGAGCTATCAAGGCATCAAGATTGAAGACTTAGACTCTAAGGAAAGCATTGTATTCCATGTAATTTACTTTATTGCTTTCTCTCTCTTTTGAGTCTAGGATTAATGTAATGCCTTGTTAGATGGTTTACTCATTCATGCATATGCATGTAACCATCTTAGTGAGCCTTAGGATTATCATAGAATCCAACCCAATAGGTTTACTTTGTCCAAAGACTCATTTGGAGTCTCTGGCTTTCCATCAGTCGCCTGCTGAAGGAAACACAGTCGACTGAGTGATTTCCAGTCGCCTGTAGATCCTTCTACAGTCGCCTGATATGCACAGCTCAAGTCAACATTTCAAATGACTCAAACTTGAGCTTTACGCACAGTCGACTACTAGTCAGTTTACAGTCGCCTGTATATTTACAGTCGCCTGTAGATTGGTTATCAGTCGCCTGAGTAGTGTAAGTGCAATCTCTGCATCTCTCTGTTGTTTCTCCATCTTATACAGCAGACGACTGATTAAGGTTTTACAGTCGCCTGACTAATACACAGTCAACTGTATTATTGACATCAGTCGCATGTGTGCTTAACTGGAGAAAGAGTGCAGCTCTCTGTTTTATTCCATCCCCTGCAGCAGTCGCCTGCTGAAGGATTTACAGGCGACTGTCCTGTTCTCAGTCGACTGTACTGTCTTCATCAGTCGACTGTCTTGGCTCAGATTATAGCCGTTGGATATTTTTTAGCTGTTGATCAGTCGACTGTCTTTTGATCATCAGTCGACTGTTCCTGTCGTTTTCGCCCAGTTTCTAGTCGTTGCAGAATTGATTCTTTGGTTGTTTTCTTGGGTTTTGGGGTTTGATATAAGGTTCCTATATATATGAGTGTGCTGCCATCTCTTATACTTCTTGATGCTATTGAATATCTCGAGAGATCTATAAGCAACTCTCAAACTCTCTCAATTCCCTCATTTGAGCTCTAATTCCTCTTCATGCATTGAAGTCCAGCTCAAGGGAATTCATCCATGTGCTTTCAAGCAAATCTCAACACTTGGAGATCCTCTTCCATGCCTTGCATTCATCTCTGAGTAAGTACATCTCAAGGCATATGTAAGAGTATTTGTTTTACTTTGTTATTTCTTTGTAACCCTAGCTTTCTGTGTGAGAGCTAGTTACCCTCTGTGTGAGAGTATAACCTTCTGTGTGAGGGTTGGTTAGGATCTCTCTGTGTGAAAGTTTAAGTCTTTCTGTGTGAAAACAATGATTTCTCTGTGTGAGGTTCCTAAATCCTCTGTGTGAGGTCTCTCTATGTGAGAGTGAGGATTTCTCTGTGTGAGAATCCAAATCCTCTGTGTGAGGTATCTCTGTGTGAGATTGTATTCACTTCTCTGTGTGAGAATAATAGTGGATATTGGTGTGGCTGGACGTACCCAAGTTTGGGAAACCAGGGTAATTCTTGTGTTCGCGTTTGGATTGATTGTGTTGATTAATTCCTCTTGCACTTATTACTCTGCATTTGCAAGTTTAATTTTAATTGCACAATTTATTGCCATTACTCTATTCACCCCCCCTCCCCCCTCTAGAGTGTTTATTGTTAGTATTGCAAGGTAGGCGATCCTTACAATTGGTATCATAGAGAGGTTGAAGCATACAACAACGATGGCATACAACGCTTCATCCATCTCTCATGAAGAAGGTCTATCAACCGTTCGACCCCCGCTCTTCAATGGAACCAACTATCCTAGTTGGAAGATCAAGATGATGATCTACTTGGAGGGTCAAGACCTTTGGGACATCACAGAGTCGCCATTTGAGAAGCTTACTACACCCGCGGCTTCGAGAACAAAAGCGAAGAAGGACTCGATCAACTTTAATGCGAGGGCTATAAATGCATTCCATTGCGCCCTCACTTCAAATGAGTTCAACCGCATCTCCATGTGCAAAATGGCCAACAAAATTTGGCATACATTGGAGATTTCTTATGAAGGGACTTCGAAGGTAAATAAATCTAAACAATGCATATTTAGATCTAAATATGAGTTGTTTAAGATGCAGGAAGGTGAAAACATCTCGGAGATGTTCACAAGGTTCATAGAAATCGTGAACACTTTGGAAGGACTTGGAAAGGTGATTTCCCAAGAGGATTGACTGGAGAAGATCCTTGACTCGCTCACATCTCAATGGAAGTCAAAGGCCAACGGGATTTTGGAGTCAAATGACTTGTCCAAATACACCGTTGAGGAGTGCATTGGGAATCTCATGGCATATGAAGTAAAGTTTCAACATAAGAAAGAGATTCAACCAACGAAGCCCGAGAAGCAAAAAGGGGTTGCATTCCATGCCGAGAAGGAGCCAATCAAGTGGAGAAAGAAGTTCCATCGGGAAGCTCCAAGTGAAGAAGAAGATGATGATGATGTTAGCGATGATGATTAAATCGATCTTGCCAAGCAATTCAAGCAAATCAAGGCTTTCCTCAAGGACAAGCAAGGTAAATCTTTGTCAAAGTTTGCCTCCAAGTCTAACAATTCTATTTGTTTCAATTGTAGAAGAAAAAGTCATCTTTCTACCGAATGCCCTTCCAAGCCCGACAAAGAAAATTACAAAGAGAAAGGGAAGAAGCATTGGAAAGGCAAGTCCAAATTCAAGAATCAAAAGAAGGGACTTGTCGGCACATTTGATGATTCCGATGAGGACACTTCAAGTGATGATGAAGAGGATGATAAGGAGCGAGCTCATATGTGCTTTGCGGATTTTGATGATTCTTCATCAATCTCCTCGAGTTCAAGCAATGAAGAGGTGGAGGCGTGGCTCAACCCCAACAAGGAAATGTGCTTCATGGCAAAGGGGGAAGAGTCTTCGTCAAGCTTTAGTAAGGAGGAAAGTGATGAGGAAGTTAAGGAGGAGAAGCTATCCTACGAGGAACTCAAATACCGCTTCAACGTGGTCTCCAATGGGGCAAGTAAGTGCATTGACTCATATGCTAAATTGAAAGCTAAATTTAAAAATGCTATGAGTAGGTTGCATGCCTTAGAATCTACTAGTGTAAATGACAATGATGATTTGCATGTTTGTGACACTAGTGAGAGAGACACACTTTTCTCTCAAGTTAAGGAATTGAGTTTAACTAATGAGAATCTTGGTGCTCAAAACCTTAGCTTAGAAACTCGCATTCAACAACTTACGTTGAAATACAAAGAGGAATCCCAAAAGCTCAAAAGCTTTGTTTATTCTAGGGATTCACTCCACGGTTTGCTTGAAAAACAACATCCGGCAAACCATAGAGGAGGTTTGGTATACACTCCAAAGGTGGTTACCAAACCCACCTCTAATTCCTCTTATGGTGCAAATACAAGAAATATTGCTAAAGCACCTAGGGAGAATCACCATGCTTTCTTGTACAACAATAACATCAACAAGAAGCATGTAGATCACAAGGTGATGAGGCAGAATGAAGAATCTTCATTTTTTGCTAAGAAGCAAAATCCTCATTCTTTGCATGCCAAGAAATTCGTTTCTACACCTAAGCATGCCACATCCACCCCTCTTGCAAAGGCAAAACCCTTGCCTAGGAAATCCTTGAGTTTATGGATTCCCACTAAGGTTAGTGTGCAAGAGAGGGATAGCTGCATCAACTCTCTAGTTAGGGATGTGATCACCTCATGTGATTACATTAGGAAGTCAAACTCCTCTTGGGGTTGGTTCCTTAATGTTTAGGTTCCTCACACATATGCATATTGCATGGGTATTGTGCTTGAATGTTTTTTAGCATACACATTGTGTGTGTGTGTGTTTCAAGATTTTGAAAATTATTTTCAAATTTATTCTTTTCATGAAAATGGGAATCTTGGTGTTTATATTGACATACATGCATTTTTGATCCATGTGTATGTCAATGGGGGAGTTAATATGTTATATGTTTAAAATATTTTAAGACATATTTTAACTCTCATTTCGGGGGATGTTTGAGATCATTATTTACAATTGGTTATTTTTGGTCTCAAACTAAACCTCTTAGACATTGCCAACATGTTCATGTTCTATTTTGTTTTGGCAATATCTTTGTGTATCTTTGAAGCTTGATTTTTCCATATCTATTGCTTTGATACACTTTAGGCCAATGGCTACATTGTTTGTATAATTGGTATTAGATCCTAGAAGTCAAAAGTTGACCATTTTTATGATCTAGGGGGGCATGGGATAGTGAATTGATACCCACTAAATTTTCCAATTTGGTATCATACATATCTTTCTTTTCTTGCATATTGTCACATTTTGGTTAAGATGACAAAGGGGGGTATATTTGATGTCCACCTTTTTGACGATGTCAAGGGGAGAGATATATGCATTATGTAAATATATATTGTGAGATATATTCACATGCATATGGGGAGAGATATATCTATGGGGAGAGATATATCTATGGGGAGAGATATATGGGATTAGATAAACCTTGCATGTTTGCTTGATATTGTCTATTAACAATTGGTTTATTTAATTCATGCCTATTATATGACATCATGATCTTATTTGGTAGAATGAGTATTTACTCTTTTGTAGCTCATTGTATAATTGGTGCATATAAGTAGGGGGAGCTCATTAGAATTGTGCTTTAATTATTTGTATTTTATATAATGTGTGTCATCATCAAAAGGGGGGAGATTGTTGAGTATTGGTGTTTCATACCAATCTTATTTTTATGATGATCACAACATTATATTGTTGCTAATGACTCTCATGTTTTAGTCTCTCAGTTTTATTTCAAGATTATCTTTCTTGGAGGCTAATCACTTGGTGCAAGGATGGACATCAAGTGGAGAAGAGCCAAAGCTTGGACTCAAGGAGTGCCAAAGCTTATAGATGATGGAGAGCTATCAAGGCATCAAGATTGAAGACTTAGACTCTAAGGAAAGCATTGTAATCCATGTAATTTACTTTATTGCTTTCTCTCTCTTTTGAGTCTAGGATTAATATAATGCCTTGTTAGATGGTTTACTCATTCATGCATATGCATTTAACCATCTTAGTGAGCATTAGGATTATCATAGAATCCAGCCCATTAGGTTCACTTTGTCCAAAGACTCATTTGGAGTCTCTGGCTTTCCATCAGTCGCATGCTGAAGGAAACACAGTCGACTGGGTGATTTCCAGTCGCCTATAGATCCTTCTACAGTCACCTGATATGCACACCTCAAGTCAACATTTCAATTGACTCAAACTTGAGCTTTACGCACAGTCGACTACTGGTCAATTTACAAGCCTGTATATTTACAGTCGCCTGTAGATTGGTTATCAGTCGCCTGAGTAGCGTAAGTGTAATCTCTGCATCTCTCTGTTGTTTCTCCATCTTATACAGCAGACGACTGATTAAGGTTTTACAGTCGCCTGACTAATACACAGTCAACTGTATTATTGACATCAGTCGCATGTGTGCTTAACTGGAGAAAGAGTGCAGCTCTCTGTTTTATTCCATCCCCTGCAGCAGTCGCCTGCTGAAGGATTTACAGGCGACTGTCCTGTTCTCAGTCGACTGTATAGTCTTCATCAGTCGACTGTCCTGGCTCAGATTATAGCCGTTGGATATTTTCTAGTCGTTGATCAGTCGACTTTCTTTTGATCATCAGTCGACTGTTCCTGTCGTTTTCGCCCAGTTTCTAGGCGTTGCAGAATTGATTCTTTGGCTGTTTTCTTGGGTTTTGGGGTTTGATATAGGGTTCCTATATATATGAGTGTGCTGCTATCTCTTATACTTCTTGATGCTATTGAATATCTCAAGAGATCTATATGCAACTCTCAAACTCTCTCAATTCCCTCATTTGAGCTCTAATTCCTCTTCATGCATTGAAGTCCAGCTCAAGGGAATTCATCCATGTGCTTTCAAGCAAATCTCAACACTTGGAGATCCTCTTCCATGCCTTGTATTCATCTATAAGTAAGTACGTCTCAAGGCATAGGTAAGAGTATTTGTTTTACTTTGTTATTTCTTTGTAACCATAGCTTTCTGTGTGAGAGCTAGTTACCCTCTGTGTGAGAGTATAACCTTCTGTGTGAGGGTTGGTTAGGATCTCTCTGTGTGAGAGTTTAAGTCTTTCTGTGTGAAAACAAGGATTTCTCTATGTGAGAATCCTAAATCCTCTGTGTGAGGTCTCTCTATGCGAGAGTGAGGATTTCTCTTTGTGAGAATCTAAATCCTCTGTGTGAGGTATCTCTATGTGAGATTGTATTCACTTCTCTGTGTGAGAATAATAGTGGATATTGGTGTGGCTGGACGTACCCAAGTTTGGGGAACCAATGTAATTCTTGTGTTTGTGTTTGGATTGATTGTGTTGATTAATTCCTCGTGCACTTATTATTCCGCATTTGCAAGTTTAATTTTAATTGCACATTTTATTGCCATTACTCTATTCATCCCCCCCCTCTAGAGTGTTTGTTGTTAGATTGCAAGGTAGGTGATCCTTACATTCTTCTCTATGGATTCTAAGTAATCCCATGCCTCCTCCGATGTCTTATCTAGGAATTCCCCGTTGCACATTATTTTCACGAATTGTTTCATGGATGGGATGAGTCCGTCATAAAAGAAACCGATGAGACGGTATTCATCAAATACATGGTGTGGACATGCTAGTAGCAGCTCTTTGAACCTTTCCCAAGTGATATCAAAGCTTTCGTTTGGCTTCTGAGAAAAGTTTGCCATTTGCTGCTTTAATCTTGAGTCCTGTGCATGGGAAAAAACTTTTTCAGAAATTCAGCTTGCATTGCCAACCAGGAGTTAATAGTATGAGGAGGTATAGCATTAAACCAATTTTTAGCTTTATTCTTTAAAGAAAAAGGAAACAGTTTAAGATAAATGGTTTCATTGCCAGCCTTCCCATCAGAACATGTGAGGCAGAAATCTTCGAAATCCTTTATATGTAGATAAGGGTTCTCCTTCTCTACACCATGAAAAGTGGGGAGAATTTGAAATATCCCAGGTCTTGGGCTAAAGGAATTCGCATCAGCTGGAAGTACAATGCATGAGCCGGTAGCAGACCTACTCGGTCTTAACACATATTTCAAACTTTGATCACTCTCATGTTGAGAGTGATCGTCGTCACTATGATTGGTGTTGTCATTACCATTGGTGTTGGTATTATTATCGGCCATGTCTATGTTTCTTACTAGTCTATGTGTTCGAGGAGTCCTTAACCACATAAACGAGACAATTGAGTTCAAGCCAAAACTTTCCAAGATTAGCTTAATTTTTATAGTTTTGATGATTATAAAAATTGAAAAACAAACTCAGATATCCACAATGAGTATAAACAAACGAATGGAAAGATCTCACCAAACTTTCATGATAAAAACCAAATTGTGAAATGAATATACGATGTACCCGGCAACGGCGCCAATTTGCTTAACTCTCCCTGAAAGGTGATACTCGCAAGTGTACGAGGTCGGCAAATAATATACCCGGTAAGTACGGGATCGTATCCATAGATACGGAACTAATCTGCAAATTCACACAAATAGTCAGAGCGTGTAAAGAATGGTTGAGGGTTCTAACCACCCTTTGAGTGTGAATTCTTGTTTGTATAGATGATTTATCTAAGTACCCCAGAGTTAGGGTAATGTCCTAAGATTTGGATGCAAGGGAGAGAAAGAGTGCGGGTGTTGAGGATATCGATAGGATTACTAAATTGCTCTGCTAAATGTTAATTCCATGATAACTCGATCACTCATCCATGTCAATGTATGAGGATCGGGTAATAGATCAATTAAGCACATATGGGGTGCACCAAAGGTAATTGCTAATTGGGTTCTTCTCCTAATCAAAGCTCATGAATCACTCTCACGCCCATTTCAAGGTATGTGAGAGTAGTGCATGTAGGTCGTGTTGCGCATCACACAACCACCGTTCTGCGGCCCCTTTTGGGTAATGCACGATTCGATAAACGGGTTACAACCCAATTAAAAATTTAGGTTATTGGGTGAATTAGACTTCTAAATTACGAAATATGGATTGAAGGGTCTTGCATTACTCTCAAGATATGCAATACCCATTGGATACATAGATGCTACAATTATGAAGCACCACCGTTCTGCGGCTCCTCCATGATCATAAGCTTATTTCACCCAACAACATGGATTAACAAAGGGGTGCTGGAAATTAACATTGGCAAGGCAATCAAGACATCATACATCAATCCCAAACACCCACACAATGAATCTAGCCTAATATATCAAGAATAGAATGAACATTCATATAAATAGACATAGTTCAATGCAAGGAATGAAAGCAAATGTGTATTAGTAAGAGGGTTGGAGATTTGTCACCAAATACAAGCTTCCTCAATCTTTAATTAATCTCAGCAACAGCAAAAACGAAATCAGAAAGCTCAAAACTCTCCAAAACCCTAATCCCCTTCTTAAGGAAGAAGATGACCTAAAATAGTAAAAGATTAAGCTCTATATCTATTACATCTGAATAGTAGTGTTTTATACCCCCTAGGGGTTACATCTCATCCCTCCAAATTATCATCCAACGATTCACGGCAACTGGAGAGAAATCGGTTTAAGAAAACCCTGTTTCTCGCAACCCAGACTGCGGGCAAAAAACCCCGATCAGTCGACTGCTGAACATGGCAGCTCTTTTTGCTTCCAAAGGGCGACCGGCGACAGTCTTGAAAATCACAGTCGCCTGTGTGATCCACAGGCGACTGTCTTTTGTTCTTCAGTCGCCTGCTACAGAAGTGTCAAAATAACAGAGAGTCTACGCTTTTGCTCCCTCAGGAATCTGAAAAATCAGTCGACTGATGCGAAGATGACATACGACTATACAATATTACAGTCGATTGTCAATCCTCTTGTAGGCGACTGTCAGTTGGCTTCAGCTTCCCCAGCTCCAGTTCCTTAAAGGCAGGCGACTGATGTTGTTTGGGCAGTCGACTGTCGGGTTGCCAATGCGACTGTCATTCCTTCTACAGGTGCATGTTTTGTACTCCTCTTCTTGAGTTGATTTGGTCCCCTTCGGGGCACCTGAAGAATCCCAAAAAATCCCTAAAAATATAGTATACATTTATAATGCTTTGGGAAGTGAAATTGTGCCAAAATAAAATCATATGCTCACAAATGATGAATTAACGTAAATGTAGTTAAGAGAGCATGATACCAAGGATTATGTGCATAAGAGGAGATGATTATGGGGATAAAATATGCAATATTCAATCATAATCACCATCCCCCGTAGATCCTGATGTAACTCCCACTGAGTTGTAAGAATCATCACCTCTGGATGACTCAAAGCGTCCGGTACAACATTCACCTTCCTCGGATAATACTGAAGGTCGATGTCATAGTTAGCCATCAACTCCAACCATCTACGTTGTCTCATATTCAGCTCCTTCTGAGTGAATATGTACTTCAAACTTTTGTGATCGATGAAGATTTTCACTTGCTCACTCAGTAAGAAATGTCGCCAAATCTTCAATGCAAAGACGACAATGGCTAACTCCAAGTCATGGATCGGATAGTTCTTCTCATGAACCTTCAACTGACGTAAAGCATATGCGACCACATGTTTGTGCTGATGCAGAACACATCCAAGGCCCTTGTCTTATTCATCACAAAATATTGCGAAGACTCCACTTCTATTTGGAATAGCCAAGACCGGTGCGGTAGTCAGCCTCTCCTTCAAAGTGATAAAGGCTTGCTCACAAGAATCTAACCAACTGAAACTTGATATCCCTCCTCGTCAATCTCGTCATAGGCTCAGCTATCCTCGAAAAGTCCTTGATGAATCTGCGATAATATCCCGCCAATCCAAGGAAACTTCTAATGTCAGATGCTGATCGAGGTATAGGCCATTCACTGACTGCTTTGACCTTCTTCGGATACACTGAAATACCAGCTCCTGATACCACATGTCCAAGGAATGCAACTCTATCCAGCCAGAATTCGTATTTACTGAACTTGGCATATAGACTATGACGACGAAGCGTCTCCAATACCATCCTCAATTGCTCGGTGTGCTCCTCCTCGCTCTTCAAATATACCAAGATATCATCTAAGAAAATCACCACGAACTTATCTAGGAAATCATAGAAGATAAGACTCATGAGATTCATGAACACAGTAGTGACATTGGTCACACCGAATGGCATAACAACAAATTCGTAATGCCCGTACTTGGTCCGAAAGGCTGTTTTGGACACATCTTCCTTCTTGACTTTCACCTGGTGGTATCCGCTCCGGAGATCCAACTTCGAGAATACACTCGATCTACCAAGCTGGTCGAAGATGTCGCCAATGCAAGGCAATGGGTACTTGTTCTTCATTGTGACCTTGTTCAGCTCCCGATAGTCAATGCACATTCTCCTCGATCCGTCCTTCTTCTTCACCAACAAGACAGGTGCACCCCAGGGATATACACTGGGATGAATGAAACCTTTCTGCAATAGCTCATCCAACTGCTTCTTCAGCTCTTCCAGCTCTGCAGGAGCCATATGATAAGGCGCCTTCGAAATCGGTTAAGCCACTGGTATAAGATTAATGCCGAACTCCAACGCTCGATCGGGCGATAGTCCAGAAATGTCTTCCAGGAAGACATCTTCAAATCTCTCACTACTGCAGGCTTCTCAGGTTTAGCCAACAAAGATGCAACAATCAAATCACTCGGCTGGGCCCGGAATTTGTCAGGCCCAAATGAACGACCTCCACTAACGAACTCGAACACCGGGTGATTAGGAATTTCGAATGCCACCTTCTTCCTGTGACATTCGATCATGGCATAGAAAGCTCCTAACCAATCAATGCCGAGAACAGCATCAAAGTTGGGTAGATCGTGGACAATAAAGTTAGCATATAACTCATGCCCACTACTCATCAACAGACAGGGTCTGCATCCCAATGCAACTTTCACTACACCATTCCCAGTAGTGATATTCTAACACGTGGGGAGAGTGAAAGTGGAAATCGAATGTTCACATACAAACTTCCGGGATAAGATGCACATAGAAGCCCCAGAATCAAACAGGGTCAGGGCTGGGTGAGATGATACTAAGATAATACCTAAGATATAATATAACTACGTTAAGCATGGTGATATAATCCAAGCATGAATATATAAACAAGGTAAAAACTAAGTCTAGATGTTACCAGCGATTACATCATCCTCATCCCCACCTGGTGCTTCAGCTGATTGGCCTATTGAAAAGCTCGATTCTGTGGAACCAGAGGCGGTCCACGTTGTCCATGTGCATGTAGCATCTGCAGAGCAGGTCCAGGTGCTCCAGCAGGTACAGGTCGAGTGCTGCAGGGGCAGTCCCTGCAGTATGATCAGGCAATCCATAAACTAGGCACTGGTTCAGCAGCCTCCTGCAACTTCTTCACATGTCCAGACTTGACGTAGTAATGACAAGTCAGCTGAGCTCGGTTGGGGACGGTTGCAGCTAACCTCTTGAACTGAGTAGTCTGAACTGCACGAGTAATGGGCCTGGGTACACTCCTCTGCAACTCCATCGGGCGCTTGCCTGCCTGACGCGCCTTCTTCTGATTCACGATCAGCTCGTGCTTCTTTGCTGCCACCAGGACTTCCTCATGAGTAGTAGAAGTGCTCGAGGACATCGAAGCTTGAATGTCCAGATCTAAGCCCTGCTGGAAACGGTGGGCACAGTCCTCTGGGTCTGCCACCAGAGTAGGGGCAAAGTGACTCAACATGGTGAACTCGGCCTCATACTCATCAACAGTCATGGTGTCCTGGACCAAGTTGATGAATCACTGCTGCATCGCTCTCTTTGCAGCCTTGGAAAAATACTAAGCATCGAACCTCTGTCGGAAGGTAGCCCATGAAATTGCTTGATGAACCTGGTCTCCTCCGCATCCCACCAGTTGTAGGCATTATCCGTTAACTGCTTCTTCGCTAGCTCTACCAACTCGATCGGATTGACTTGGGAAAGACCCAAGTCGTCCTCAGTGCTACGAATCCACTCCTCGACCTCCAGTGAATCCTCTCTTCCAGAGAAGCTCTTCGGACGCATTTCTCGGAATTGCTTGGCTACAGGCTCAAAGTGAGGGTGAGGTGGTGCAACTGGTGCAGCCTTCTGTCCATGCTGAACTAGATGGTGCTGAACCTCTAGCATCTCTCTCATGACTCCAAGCATCTGGTGGAGATCACCATCGCTGACTCCGACAGCACCGGCTCCAGGTCGAGCATTATGTCTTCCTGCCATTCTGAGACAAAAAACCCCGAATTAATTTCATGTACGTGATTAATCTAGATGTTTGGCTAACAATAACATTCTTATTGTTCTGAATTTTTGCAGATGCATGACCTGCATGGGCCACCACTAAAACCTGTAACGCCCCGCTTCCCAAAATACTATGGAAGCGAGAACATTACGAAGGTCCGTATGAACTGCAGCGATGAAGCTCGAGTTCACTAAGCATCTATGATAACAACCTTGCAGGATTCTTGCTTGCAGTCAGAACAATAAAAACTTTCATTAATTCAAAGCAACTTCCAGAAGTTCATACACGAAATAAAAGCAACACGGCCTCGGCATAGCCAAAGGAAAATACAACATAAAAACATACTCCTACTACAAGGTGTTAAAGCAAATCTGAAACAACAACAAAACAAGTCTCTAGTCCTTCGCAGGGAGCGACTCTGGGTCAACAAAATCCTGGCTCTCTGGGTCAATCACCTCAAACAACTCCTCCTCCTGGTAATCTGTCTCGTGATCTGACACACATTCCAAAAACATGAATGTATGTCAGCAATGGTCTGGCAAGTAAATGGTGAGATGACCCAAGTCGGGGTGTACGAATTATTAAACAGATTAAATGATGATAATAGTTCTAAATTCGCAGTTATACATTTATTAAACATGCAATTATGAACATGGCAATTCTAGGCAATTAAAGTAAAAGCATTTATGATTATGGCAGTTCTAAAGATTGCACAAGACGATAATCATAGCAATTCTAGTGTGCAAGTGAAGTGACAATAAATGATTTAAGTTCCATGCACATGATTTCTATCTGTATAGGGTTCTCGCCTTTAAGACGTGGTGAGTGAGTCAGTCCTTCTCATGGGGGTATAATCATGATTGACGCCACACACCGCATGCGGGTGGTGCTCTTGAAGAGGACCATTTGCACACGCTTAGTGGCCGCTCAACCCTAACCCCACCCAAATGTTGTGCTGTAACACGAGCCAGCCTAATCAAGTTGCACGAGTTCACAAATTCAAGATTTTACCTTTGAGGCGCACGAATTCACGAATTCAAGTCCTTTCAAGTTATTCTGTCAATGTCCATCCTAACAAGTTATAATACTAACATTTGTAATAACTTAGGGTATGAAATTAACTTACTAGCTTTAATAGACCCAACCCAATGACTTAAATAAACCAACAACCCAAATAACCAATTAACTTAATTAAATTCATTTAAATACCAATAGGTTAATAATCTCATTCCCAATACTCAAGAAGCTACTTAAAACCCAATAAGTAATAACTTACCCAATCAAACCCAATACCCAATTAAATGCATTAGAACCCAAAACCCAATAAGCGTAACTCATCTAAACCCACTAAAACCCATACCCAATAGCAATAACTTAAACCCAATAAGATTAACTTACCTTCTCTTCTATCTCTTCTATATTTTTTCTCTTCTGTTCTTTTTCTTTTCTTTCTCCTTTCTTTTTCTTCCTCTGTTTTCTTTTGCAGGCAACTCAAGAGGAGGTAGGGCGACAAGGGGAGCAACGGCCTGCAAGGGGGGCGACTGCTTGGCCAGGGGGCGACTGCTTGGCCAGGGGGCGGCGGCCTGGCAATGGGAGGGCGGCGGCCTGGCAAGGAGCGGCGGCGGCCTGGTTGCTGGTGGCGCGTGCAGCTTCGGCAGTGAGGGCGGTATGGGGAGGAGAGGGGCATGGGAGAGAGGGGGAAATTTGGTGTTGGGTTTGATTTGATCTGAAATTGATTTCAGATCCTGATTTCTCCTATTCTCAATTTCAATTTCAGATTTCAATTTTGATTTGGGTTGAACTAGAGTATGAGATGATGAAATTCGGATGAATGGAGGCCGAATTTGAGTTGGAGGAGGCTGAATTTGATTTGGTGAATTGGTTTGGGCTGAGTTTCAATTTGGGTGTTGAATTTGGTGAATGGTTTGCAGATATTTGGATTTGGGTTGATCATAGAGAGTGGAAATTTGCAGGGAGATAAGGAGGTCGTCGTTGTTATTGCCTGTTGTTGTTGTTTGTTGTTATTATTATAAGAACAGTGAAGGGGGCAGCTTGATGAGGGAAGCTGGATGTGGGGGTGGGAATGAAGACAATGTTGGATCTCACCAATATAATTCGGTGGGATTCAATCTGGTAGGGTTAGGTTAATAGATATTTTGGTTAGTAATATAATTAGGGTTAAGTAATTAGTTACGATACGGTAAAAACTAAAAATAGATACACGCTCGCGTCGACACGTAGAAGAAAAGAACATACGGACGAAAAATCACTTGGATGACTGAAATAAATTACCGTCATGCACAAACTTAAACACTCCTAAAATACAGGCAGTTACAGTTTCACCAGATGGAATCCAAGACATAATATCCTAAAGGAAAATGTAAACTGGTTAAGATGACTGTTTAAGGAATATCAAGCAAGGATCAAGTTTGATAGTCTAAACCAGGTTCTCACTGACCTTAAAATGCCCTTTCTAGCACATGCTTAAGGACAATGATTTCCTTGAGCTCTGTGTCCAACTAAATAAAAGCATGCTACCTGTCACTCGCCTCTATGAGGGGCAGCTTGAACATACAGATGTTCAAAGCAAGTTTCTTCATACAATTTGTTGAGTCAACTCAAGATTGTAAGGAAAACGGTTTCGATCCTCAAGATTCGAAACTTCGATCAAACTATTTGACTCGAAGATGAGTGCAGGGCGGTGCAAGACCATGTATCCAAATCAGATCTTGAGTCAAGCAACTTGTTGAGTCAGCTCAAGGTTGTGAAGCTCAAGTGTTTGGATACATGAGGTGCTTGCATAACTAATAATTTTATTGGGAAAGTAGTGTCTAAATGTGATTTAGAATGGAGAAGGCATTGAGGAAAGTCGGTTGAGAAAGAATGTTTTGACTATGATAAGAAAAGACAAAAGTAGGAGGAACTGAAAATGTGACATTTGATGTCACGATTTCAGGATGATTGTTATACAAAAGGAGAGCACATTTTAGCGAATGTCGTCACTTTGCTTCTGGAGCAATGTCTCGGTGTGAATGTTTTATATAATGATATTGTATTAAATGTTAATACACAAATACGCAAGTTATAGAAACTTTATCTATGGAAAAATATAGTAGGTCGTACTGATGAGAACAAACTTGACAAGTCACATAAAGAGAGTTTCGATCTCTCGTATTATGTGTCGAAAGACACTTGTAAGTATTGTCTCAAAGGTATGATGGCCAAATACCTTCTGTAAGACAGTGGGAGAATGTGTTGGAGAACTAGTGGTCTCGTATATACGGATGTACTCAGACCCAAGTCTTAATTAGCCTAGATATGTTATACTTTTTTTATTACGACACGTGTTCTTGATGAAACAATAGTCTAATAAAATAGAGTACACAGTAACAGAAGTATTTGAACTGCTTCGATCAGATCGAAGAGTCGAATAGCTAAATAATTTTTGGGTAATTAAAAGAAAATGTGTTTATTTTCTCTCAGGTCAATTCCCTTAACACATTGGTGTCTTGGAGAGCATGAATCGCATTTTGTTAGATATGATGCGATACATGGCAAGTGGCTTTGAGTTACAATCATCCTTCTGGGTTAATCCCCAGATAATACTACCTAGGTTCTTGATAAGGTTCTGTTAGGACCTTATCAATATGATATTCCTCAAATTAAATCGTTAGGAAGTCACAAGTTACTCGAGTCTCGTGAAACGAAAAGTCGAGTATGACAGCATAGTTGACGATGGCATAAACAACTTCTAAAATGCCATTTGGAATAGTGACTCTAAGAAATAGCTTGATGCAATCCGAAAAAGGTCCTTGACGTAAACACGGTATAGACTTTGGTTGACGTGTCTAAGGAAAGTGTTTCCTTTGGCTGCTAGTGAATCTTCGAGACAGAAGATTAGTGCAGATGGAAAAGAGTGAAGTACAAGTTATACTGGTTGAGAATAGTCATCATCAGAACTCCTTTAAACAGATTGTGATGAAATTTTCTCGCTGTACAGATTTATTCGGATTAGACTCGATGAATATACTTATGAAGACCATGAAAATTGGAACATTCATGTATAGTCTGTTTTCTAAATATGATTTAGAAGAACAAACTTATATGAATCAGTCAGAGAGTTTTCAAGGTCAGTGGGAGAGAATTAAAAGCATGCGAGGCATTAAGGAGCCTGAACATATATTTTGACAAAGTGGTCAAAGAGTTTGACACGTTATCAGAAATTATTATGAACCGTGCAGTTGATCGGTAACTATGTAGGATTATTCTCGTAAGGTAGGATGAGCTGGATAAGATCCAGGCAAATTAAATATTATGGATTCTAAGATTCCAAGGAAATTATTTGGATGAGATTCAAATGTGTGGTCAACATGAACATAGAAACTCCTTAAGTCTATAACTAAAGACGGTTTAACAGATTCACTCACAAAGGCTCCGCCTCATAAAGTCTATAGAGACTTATGTGTAAATGCGGTATGAGATATCGGGATAAATGGGCCTGAGTGCAAGTGCAAGATGTTGGGAGATATGTATGCCCTCGAACTCGAGGTAATTTATCTCTATGTAAGTGTACAAACATATTGTTCAAAATTACAGTAAGATGTATGGTAAGAATTTATTTAAGTTAATAAAAATGTAGTCGACATTAGAACTTAGGTAAAGTCCTAAGACTTAATGCGAGGTTAAACAAGTATCGAAATGTGGATCTTGATCATGAAGAATTGTTTAACCGTTAGTAGCATAAAGTCTAAAATAGTTCATGGTCAGATATGTTTCGAGAAAAGGATAACGAAACATCGGATAAACCATTATGTCATTGTCTTCACCATGGAGTGGTGACAATGATCTCATGGTCGTTCGACTTGGTGAAGTCGGAGACGAGACACAGGTGCTCATTGGAGAACGAGTTCACTGAACGACCCAACAAGAGTTATCATATGGTTTATATTGACCAATCAGTCAATGATAACTCTTAGCGATGATAGGCAAGTTGGTCTTTTGACTTGAGGTCATTGTACGAACCTGTGCATGAACGGTGTCACTTAGATCATTGATCTAGCCTCGGGAAGGCCCCATTGAAAGGTCTTTGGTTGGGTGATATTTGAAGCGTGCGAGGAGAGTAATGACCAAGATAGGATTCATCTCTCTCGGTCAAGGGGAGTTAGTGTCGCAGTGTTAGTTCGATCTTTTAGTGAAAACTCTGGCCAGAGTATGTTGGAAGTAGTCCAACATTATTTGACTAAAGATCGATGGAGACTAACCAAGTTCAAGCTATTAGGGTTGACAGTTGACCATACCCTAGGCTTGACTAGACGACATAGTTTTGACAAAGAGACTAACTCCCAATAATACACATGTCGATGAGTTAACCACAGAAGTATGATACCGAAACAGGAACAACACTTGTTGCTCGTAGTTACTTTCGTCTGGGGTTTCGAGCCCCACCTGTAGTAGGGTCAGGCTGTAGGGTCTCACACAGAGTGAGACCTTCATCAAGTAATGAGATAGAAATTAGGAAGAAAATACTTTTGATGCAAGAGATAGAAACCTACAAACAGTTTGCAGTTAGCTTGTGGACTCGGGATAAATGATCATGAGTGTAAGTGGGAGACATTGAGGGTTGTATGCTCTTAGTTCATTTGTATTTGATGCAAATGGAATTTAATATTAGACGTGGGAATTTTTCATATGATGCAGAGGGGATTAAATGTGTCGTACAATGTCTACGTGCATATTTAATATAATAAATGCATGAAAATGGTTACCTGTATGATGGGATCGTCCCGATCTAAACGCAGGTTCAACCCGCGTCAAAAACGGACTCTAAATGCACAAAATAGAGCCAAAACAGCCATCTTAGCCCATTAGGGGCATTGCGGGTCGGGGCCGCACCCGCAGGCAACTGACCCGCGGGCCGCCCTACCCGTTAGATGGGTAGGCAGGTGCCTATACCCGCTAAGGCGGTCGCATGCCCGCGCCTGCTAGGTGGGGTCCACCCGCTTCATGCGGGCGGGGCCCCGCCCGCATGCACGTGGGCCCGTGCCCGCGTGCTGTGCACCCGTGTGCATAGCACGCGCCCGCTGGGTGCATGCCTTGCACGTGCCAGCGATAGCTGGCGGGTTATGAACCCTAATAGCTTTGGCGACTGCAGTTTTTACGAAAATCAAACTTTTGGGCAACTTTGGAGCTACGTTTGAGGGGTCAAACGAACTCGGAATGACGTACTTTTTTTCTCTACGCGTTCACCGTTCAGTGCTCTTCGATTTGATAGGTTGTATCAGTTGCAAATCTCAACGGTGAGGGAGAAAAAATTAGTGGAAGTTTAGCCTTAGTGTAAGGCAAACTAATTTAATTTTTTCCTCTCCAATAATTTAGTCTCACATCGGATATGGAGTGAAGGGGAGGGGTCAGCCGCCTATATAAATAGGGGCATACTCCCTTCCTTGAAACTAGTCCCAAAGCTCCAGATTTGAGTAGCTCCATTAAACGTGAGCAAGCCCAGATCTGAGCTTAAAGTAAATATTCTATCTTTCTCCCTAAAATTCTTCCTTGCTCCTGATCAGGCTCTAGCAAAGCTATGAAGGAGCTCGGATCGGATCCGAAGTCTTGACGGAGGATCCATTCAGGTGAAATCTTCTTTGTCGTGTGGTTGGCTCGGCGACAATGGTGTTGCTCGTCTCGGAACACGGTGCGGTTCGGGAAGTGGTTCGGCTTGGGACGAGGCGCGGCTCGAGACGCAGCGCAAAGAAATGTTACTGAAAACGATGCTTCGTATTCTGCGGAAACGAAGTGAAAGGTATGTAGTTTAAATATTCATGTGTTTATAATTGCAAATGTTAGATAGATCTATCCTTAGGGGTTGGTCGGACCCAACCCCATGATAATAGAGATCTTGGCTAGAGTTTATATCTTTCGGGCTTGATTTAAAATTGTTTTAAATCTGGTTTTTCTGCTAGAATTTTGTTTTCGTTGTCTGTCTGACTTAGGCCGGACATCGATTTTATAGCCTTAAGGACCCAGAAAACCCTTCATAGTTTACATCCACAATTATCATCATTAACCCTAAACAAGTCAACTACCAAGAACCCACAGTCCAACAAACATGAAGGAGTGGACCCAAGAAGAAACCGAAGCAGTACACCAATAGGGTTAAGACCCGGGGCAAGGAGCTCAGAAGAAGCCCAAGAATCGTAACTTTCCAAGATCTCAACCACACGACAACAACAAGGGTGGCAGAGAGAGTCGTCGCTAAGCCCAACAATCCCCAAAATCCTAAAGCATATCATCGGAGGGCCATCAGTGATTATCGATCCATGTCGTGCGACAGCTACGGCTACTTGGTGGCCACGGGTGGTATGTCAGAGTTTCGGGGAGGTGGATTGGGCTCGCTGGGAGGGAGACAATGTGAAGGAGTGGGTGTCGTCGTGGCATAGGGGAAGCCACGTCATGAGGGGATTAAATGGGGTGACGAATTAGTCGATATGGTTGCGTAGGGTAGGCCGGGCAGGGGATCGATGAGAGGATGCAGACAAAAAGGAAATAAAGAGGGGGAGACGGCGGGCTGGAAAAAGGATTCAACCCATGTGAAACAGGGTACATGATAGATAGAAGAAAACTACGATCTCAAGAGAGATGAAGAGGAAGTAACTGCATACACTTGCACTTCCCAGATTGGATCATCTCCAAGTCTCTAACACCATTCTCAATTGCTTGGCATGCTTCTGATCGTCCTTTGTAAAATGACATTGAAGAGGACTACCATGAATATATTTAAGCATTCGTAGAATACTCGGATTACGAGACTTATGAATACCATCGGTGGGTTGACCACACCAACGACATCATCAAGTATTTGTAGATTATACACTTATCTTGAAAGCTGTCCTCGAGACGTTGACTCTCAATTGGTGACATCCTCTTTTTAAGTCCAACTTTACTTGATCCTTCAAGTTGATCGAAATATAACCAGTGCAAGGAAGAAGACGTTCGCTCTTCTCAATCATCCCATTCAGCAAACATTAGTCGATACTCTTTTGCCAAGATCCATCCTTCCAAGAACACTCCAATGGGATTACGAGACTTATGAATACCATCGGTGGGTTGACCACACCAACGACATCATCAAGTATTTGTAGATTATACACTTATCTTGAAAGCTGTCCTCGAGACGTTGACTCTCAATTGGTGACATCCTCTTTTTAAGTCCAACTTTACTTGATCCTTCAAGTTGATCGAAATATAACCAGTGCAAGGAAGAAGACGTTCGCTCTTCTCAATCATCCCATTCAGCAAACATTAGTCGATACTCTTTTGCCAAGATCCATCCTTCCAAGAACACTCCAATGTTAGGTCGTATCCATTCATTTCGCGACAAATCATCCAACCGAGCCTGAAGCTCAAGTGGCATTGTGCGTAAAGTGCCTTCGATATTGGTTGAGTGTCTGACATCAAATCAATTGAATACTCGAGCGTTTGATCCAAAATAATCCTAGGAGATTATTTAGAAATATGTCCATGAGTTCTCGAATCACTTCAGGTTTCTCTTGGCTCAACTTCCATTGCGGTCTCCACTGCATCCATAGGTCTGTCATGATCTTCACTGGTCTTTCTGATCTGCTCTTGTTTATTGGTCTCGAACTTCAAATGATCGAAAATTTCTAACGCTGCCCTCCTTACAAAAGGATGTCGTTAGAGTTAGGATGACCTAAACACAACTAGAAACATTATAAGAATAAGAAGGACGATCGAAAGGCCATCAAGCTAAACGAAAGGTGATGGCGAAGAAAATGATCAGGCATGTGGAAGATCCCTCTGATTTTCGACGAAGAAGGTTACGAAAATATATCCAAAGATTGGAACACAAGTTCGTGGACAAGGCTTAAATAGTTTAAAGAAGGTAGTGAGGATCAAGGAAGATGTGTAATAAGGACACTCCGCATGTACGCCACTTACATGTGAAAACTCGAGACATAGTGTACTCGAGATCAATTTGAGTATTTCATACTGTATATCCTAATCTTACTATATTGTTCACGAGGTAGTTAGCGTGGACATGCATGGGCCACCAAACTTGTAACAACCCGCTCTCAGGGGGCCATTACTTATTTGATATACTCGTAGGTTCTGCAGATCACCAGTGAAAACAATATAGTCACGATGCAAAGATGTAAAAAAATACTCAAACATTGTCCATTTATTACAATCCATACTACAAAATATGATCCAACAAATATATATGAAAGAAACGAAGTACAAATAGTAATACGTCCCGACATGAACTCTAAACTGCAGCCCCTAGATCGAATTCTCGCTCCTCATTCTCAGGAACCTCTTCCTCTACATGTACGTCGTCTGATAGTGCCACGAAGATGGAACCGTAGATAAGTCACAACAATTCTAGCAATAGTAGTAAAAGTAGTGTACAAGTATGTGAATGTACAGGCTACGAAAAGTTACTAAGGGTGAGCATGCAAGTGCAACAGTTACAGTAAAAGTAAACGTACATGCAGGTGCAATGAGTAAATGAAATGGTGATGATGCAGGTACAATAAGTAACATACAAGAGCAACCATGGTGATATCAATAGTAAGACTAGCATGCATGAAATGTAACAATAGTACACATGTAAAGTACAGAACAAGACGTTTAATCAAGTGATTATTATGGTCTTAGCAGTAATTAACAAGACGTTTAATCAACTAATTTTCTAATTTATAAAATAGCTGATCGCAATCCCCGAGAGGGGACCGAATGATGCTAATAAAAACCGCAGTGCGCGGGTCGTGTGTAGTCGCTTACGGGTCGAACACAAGGAGGTGATCAATGAGTATCGGTTTATATAGGTCTTTGGATGAAAGCTACGTGATAGTCACGGTGATTTATCGGTGACTGATAGAAAAGTGTGAACAATGGGTAAAAGCTCTAGGTCATGGGGAATCCATGCTATTTGACTAGGGTTAAGGCTAAATTAATACTTAACAGGTCGCCGGGTTCATTGGGAGTAGGGAGAGGTCGTGTGATCTAAGGGCATTCGCCTATCACCCACCGTCGTGATGCATGATAGGTTATTCCCTTATGTCATGTCCAAACCCTTGCTGTCGCGATGCAATGATAGGCCAACCCAACCTACACCGATGTCGGGGGTCTCCGATGCATCGGTGTACGTTAGGCGCATTATGCTCGACGAATATCCTCGATCTTACTCCCGCCCACAGTTGCATTCAGGGATTAGACCTACGTTGGGAGAGCTCTAATCGATGCCCATTGGTGTTCAGTCACACCGATAGTATGGATCGTCGTAGGGATCTGATCCCCGGATCGGTCCCGACTTTTGATTGGCGGTCGACCCGATCTCCCTGAAGGGAGGGGTCGAATCTACGCCGATAATAATCGTCCTAATGTACCCCTAATCTCAACTATCCCAGTAACTAAATCACTTATTTGGTTTAACCCATGGCCCTAATCCAATAGGGTTCATCCCATTGCCCTAGATAAAAACTACTCATTACCCATCGCATTAGGAGTTTCTAGTGATGGGTAATCACTTAAAGCCATAGATTCAAGCTACAACAGCAGTAGATGATAAAACAAAGCCGCAATAGTAAAGAGAGAGAAATTATAATGAGCAATGATAGAGTATTACACTAATAATTGTTTAGAACAATAAAAATAACTAAATAAAAGAGTTGGAATTCTTACAAAACGACCCAAAACCCTAAAAAAGATAGAAAAATTGTTGAAAACAAGATTCCCCTCGCAGGAGGATGAAGGGGCGCTTAAATACGCATGCCCAAATGACAAAAATACCCCCCAGATCTGCCCTAGAAATCGTAGGGAATCGGGTTTGATTCGACCGCATCAAGAAACGACGATGTCGCGTCATTCCCTAAATGAATGGGGGAACTGGGGGTAGCCACGCGGTCACGTCGATATAGACGCGGTCGCGATGAAAATAATCTCGCGACTGCGTGGTCTATTGACGTGCCGCGTCGTTCTACTCTGGATGTGTTAGTTTCGCGGCAGCGTCGTCCTAGCTCATGCGGGCTGCGAAAGTCTCTGATCTTCATTCTTCACTTCACTCCAAAAGTCTTCTGACGCAAATGTTTGGTGGAAATTGATGCGGCTGCGTGGATATAGTGCCGCGACCATGTGGAGCTCTACGCTTCACAAAACTCTTCTCCCTTGCGCAATTGACTCCCCGGCTTCGCTCCGTTCGTCCTTTTGCGCTAAGATGTTGATTTATGATCCCAAATCGGCATATATCTCCTGCAAAGCATTTGAGAGACCACAAAAGCAAAAGAAGAGACAAAATTATGGAAAATGAGGAGGAATAGAGAATAAAACGGTGTAAAACATGCATGAAAAAGAGTGGAAAGCTATATACAATAAATACTCAACAAAATCCCCCAAGCTAAACTCTTCATTGTCATCAAGGAAAACAAGAGAGAGCGTAGATCAGAGGAATGCAGTTAACATGCAAATGATGCGATGAAGCTTCGAGAATTTTCAAAAATCGAGAATATATACGTGAGTGAAGTGAAAATTCGAATTCGAGAAACCAAAATGCTCGAAAATCTTTCCGTCGATGAGAATATGTTCCTAGGACGTCATTCCTACTCAAAATGCCAAGTGATACACTAGGCAACGACCATATTCGCATTCTAAGACATTTCCTCTAACCCGACCTTAGATTGAGCGTGTAGGAACCTAAGCTATACAATGGTCGAAGAGGGGATACATACATGATAATGGGCTATTAGTCGATCGAGGAAGTGGTGCTCACAACACGACACGGTTCCTTAATTCAAGGAATCGCCAAGTTTATCCATGATTTCATATATACAACGTATATACAAAAAGAAATTCTATACACACATATAAAAATTTTCCTTTTTTTGGGGATTTGCACTTGAGTCGTGTAAGAAGCGTTGGGTCGGTGACTCCCAGATCAGACGACCTTAGGCATCAGGCCAAGAAGGACCCCTCGGACTTACTAACTCAACCGAAATGAAATCCTTATTCATACGCACTCCCCCAAGATAGGCCTTTTTACGCGAGGCCCCAACGGTTACTATCGTGGGGATCAGTTACTTAGCTTCAATGGGGGAACGGTGCGTATTATTTTCTTTGCTATTCATAAATTTTTTTCTTTTGATTTTTTTTTAAATCATGGGGGTAAACTAGGCAGATTCAATCCTCAATACTTGGTGAAGTGTGGTTATCCAAGTCTCGAGGGACTATAAACCATTATACATGATGATCGGCTCTAGGGTCCATGCATAGAATGAGTTCCCAGGTGTCAATATAGATCGGTTTCAAGCACCCCTATCTTAGGGGTTGCGAGGACGGCCAAAGCTAGGGTATTACAAGGGATTTGAGTTTAGGCTACGAACTATTCACATATTCAAATCGACATCATGGAAATCGAGCATTAAAGTTCGGAAAACGAATTTTGAATCAAGATTCAGTGCATATAAAAGCTCGTTTTCGAAAAATTCTCGAGGCGAATGCAAGTATATACAAATGCATGCATGAAGGTGCAAGGTGCATGATGTGAATGCAGATATTTTTGGAGTTTTTTGATTTTTTTCATTTTTTTGTCCTTTTGGATGCATATATTGAATTTAAACATGCTGCATATGAAAAAGAAAGAAAGATGGAAAAATAAGAAAGAAAAAGTGGAAAGAAAACGAAAATAACGATAAAAATGGGAAAATAAGAGAGAAAAAAGAGAAAATTAGCGCGAAAGAGCTCCTCCCCAAGCTAAATGGAGTGTTGTCCTCAACGCAAATAAAACACAAAAAAAATCGTGAGGACAAATAAAATGAGGGGAAGGAGACACATGAGCATCCCCAAGCTGTGTAAAACTGTGACCGAAAATGATGCAAGTGTGCGATGCATGGGTAAATGATGAGGGGGTGCCAAAAATGTGTGGTGCTCCTACCAGGCTAAGCCATCATTAGGTGGTGGCTGGGTGGGTGGAGTGGACGGGACGATGGAATCAGCTGAATGCTCAGTTACCGTGTTAGCGTGTGGTGGGGATGGAGTGGTGTGGACAAGCTCAGAGTTGATGGGTGAGGTGGAGATGGAGATGGGGTGGTCCAATCGTCAGAGGAGGAAGACGAGAGGAGGATGATGGTGCTGTCATGTGGTGGGGAAGTGGGATGAGGTGAGGGAGAATGTGTAGGGGATGGAATGGGAACGGACTTCGTGATGGGTGTATGGGAGGTGTGTGAAATCAGGGGGTCAGGATGGGGTGATGGTGGGGGTGGGATGTGCCCAAGCTCTGGATCAGGCTGTGGACAGGGTGGTGGTGTGGTGAGACGTGGTGTGACATCGGATGTGTCCTCGGGTACCAGGGATGTGTGGGATGGGATGGATACGCGTAGTGATGTGGAGGGAATATCTACGGGAGTGGAAGTGGATGCGGGGGTCTGAGCAGTCTGAGGGGGTGATATTGTGGGGGGTATGTGGACAGGAAGGAGATGCGGTGCAGCTGCTGTGTAATCACCCTGACTATAATGTTACTGATAGACATGGTCGAACTGGGACTGGAGTGTCACCCTAACAAGAGCCATGCCATCGAAAGAAGTCCAGAAGTCAGAGAGGGTATCTCTGACCTCAGTCAGGGTGTTAGTAGTGGAGTCTCTAAAAGATCGAAACTCCTCCTCCAAGCGAGCTAGCTGCTCGGAATGGGGTCATGGTGGGGGAGGAGGAGCACTGCTAGAACACTCGAGTGTGGTCGAGATCTCCTATACTGTCGTAGGGCTGGGATGCCGACGGGGTTAGGAATGGATAAGGAGGCATCGGGAGTGTCAGCATGGTCCCAGGGCTGGGGCTGGCTGGGGTCAATCAGCTGGACCGGGGCCTGGACACCTGAAGCTAGATTAGTGTAACGACTGCTTTTCATGTATCTGGATTTATTATATTATAATATATGTTTTGGTGGATTTTCTCCTCATGTGTGGTTTTCATCTCCGTAGCTTTCATTTTCGATCGTTTCGTCGTGTTTTCTCGTTTCTTCCTTAGGATCGTCGATTTCGAAGCAAGTCATTCGTGACGGGCTTCATAACGGTCGTATCTTACTATTAGATCAAGCCTAGGAGTCATAGGAATCGATCCCGAAGCTTCGCGCTCCGTATCGGAACTTTTGGTGCACGTTAGCCGGTGTAAGAAGGGGCACCGACCGACTAGATGACGATCCAGTCGGTCGGCAATCCTTCTTGGACCGACTAGTTGGCTTTCTAAATTATTCAGGAGTTACTGTTTATCGTTAGTCGGTCTAAGAACGTTGGTTGACCGACTAGGTTGCAAACTAGTCGGTCAGCAATGCTTCTTTAACCGACTAACTCTTCAACTTAATTTTAGTATCAATACTGTTCACTCTTAGTCGGTCTAAGACCGTTCATCGACCGACTAGATGTTAAACTAGTCGATCAGTAGTTGTTCATCGACCGACTAATTCTAAATCCTATTTTCGTTCAGAAGTTACTGTTTACACTTAGTCGGTCTGCGTTGGTCGACCGACCGACTAGTTACCAAACTAATCGGTCAGTGGTTGCTCTTTGACCGACTAATCTGTGTTAAAACCCTAATTTCTGGGCAGCCGCCAGCCCAACCTATTTATACCCCTCCCAAACGTTTTCATCTTCCTCCACTCGACCCAAAACCCTAGTTTCTCCCCCATTGAGCCCCCATCTTCCTCCAAGCCTTATTCCTTCATTCCAAGCCCTAGATCCATCATCTAAACCCTCCATCAACTCATTCTACCTCTCATCTTCCTCAAATCTCCATCAAATCCCCAAAATCCCCCAAAACCCTAGTTTCCCCAAACTTCTCCATTGGTTTCCAGATCTGGTCCTTAGGTTCTCCGGAGTGTTTCTTCCGCTTCCTCTCGGTAAGAAATCGATCTCTCGATGTTTTCATAACCTATTTGTATTTTTTATGAAACCCTAATGAAGTTTCATGTTGTTTGATGATTGTTTCCCCAAAACAGCGATTTCCCCCGTAGATTAGCATCCACGAGACGAACCTTCGTGATCGTCATCCCCGGTGCTAGGCAAGTGAAACTTGCCACTTAGGGTTTAGGCCATGTTTTAGGCCACTTTGCTTGTTGTAGGCGTAAAAGAGGCTAGGCGACGAAATGATACTCGCCTAGGCGCAAATTGGGGAACTAGCTTGACAACGAAGCTAGTTCCGACATATATCATGTTGCACAATTACCATGTCATGTTTACTTTCCATTAACGGTACGCAAATTAATTGTCATGTCATTGCATCCTTTAAGTGTTTCTGTGAATGCGTAGCTTCGCTACAATGCTTGTGTTCCTGGCTCGTGTTCCAGAAGCGGGCCATGTGTTGGTTGATAGCCAATGCCCGAATTGCTTGTTTCCGGCTAGGTGCACCCCTACGCCAATTGTTTATGAATCGTGATATAGAATGCGAGCTCCTGTGCGGGGCAACCCCGGCTCATTTACTGAGCTCATGTGCGGGGACCCTGGCTCGATTACATGTGGGTATTGGGGGTAAGAGTTAAGCGGCCAATCAACTGGGAGTCTGCCCGATCAGCAACTGCAGTGGTAAGGCGTAAACTCTGGGTTTGGGGTAGTTGTTAAGCGGTCAATCAGCGTGAATGTGGAACCGTTCAGCTGTAAGGCGTAAACATCTACAAACAACGTGAAACGTGAATAGTGAATTGATTGAGATTGTTAGTAGCTTGGCTACTCATGTCTTGTCCCGATAATTGTTCTCTTGTACTTATTGTCTCGCCATGCCTTGTTTGTACACTCATGTTATAACTGCCATGTCATGCATACTATAACTGCTAGCTTGCTAGAGCCTTACTTTCAGTTTCCTTGCTCAAGTCTTTTAGACTTGCTGACATGTGCCCTTTACTCTTTTGGGTGACACATGTTAGATCCCGAGCCTGAGTACCTTGTTGAGGACGAGGTGTTTGCTGACGCCGAGCCCGAGCTTGTGTTTGACGGGGAGTACGTGGACACTGGGGACCAGTCCTAGTGTTTTCGTTGTGTTTCCCTTTTTGTTTTAGACTGCTGTTTTGTTGTCGGTGCATGGCACCTATACTTTGTTATGTCGTTGCTTTTGTTGGCCTTGTTCTGGGCCTTTAGACTCTTTCTTTTAGCCTGGTGGCTTTTCTGGATGTTGAACTTATTTTTAATGTTGGACAATCGTGAGATATGAGAATTTTATTTCAGTCTAATTGCTTGTGTTATTATTATTGTTCCGTTGTGGTTACATGGACCTGCTTATGTTTTATTGACGCTTATCGGGTTTGGGGCTTCACAGCTCCACTCTCGTGCGGACCTTTTCACGTCTCGCCTCCATTTTAGGGAAGCGGGTCGTGACAGGTTTTGTTGGTGGCCCATGCAGGTCCTTCTGTAACTGCGATTTTTGGAATAGCGATAATAATATTAGAATGTCCAATAAACTGAGTTCGACGTCCGAGTCATAAGCTATGAGTCTAATCTGATTCGTTCTCTGTGTCACTAGATGGCAGGAAGACGATTCACCCGTGGTGGGGGTAGTGGTGCGCTCCCTCATGATGAGGAGCCTGAGCGGGAACCCACCAACGGGGAGATGATGCGGATGATGCTCCAGATGATGCAAGTGCAGCAGGGCGTGCTCCTGCAAGTCCAGAATGCTCCACTTGCTCGAGCTGCCCGGGCTCTTCCGGATGCCCCTCGCTCTGAGCCGGGAGCGAAGCAATTTCGGGAGCTGGGTCCCGCATATTTTGATGGGTCTGAGGGTCCTCTAGCTGCCGATGAGTGGATTCGGAACATCGAGGACAATCTGAAGATGGCCAAGATCACCCCGGCTGGATGGGTTGATTTGGCGAAGAGGCAACTCAAGGATAATGCTCGGAATTGGTGGGATGCGGAAGAAAAGATGATGGTGGAGCCGATAGCTTGGGCTGCCTTTAAGGCCAGATTTGAGGGTGAGTTCTTCCCGAAAGCTGCCAGGGAAGAGATGCTGCAGCGTTTTATCGATTTGAAGCAAGGAGCTCGTCGGTGGACCTGTACCACCAAGAGTTCATGAGGCTGAGTCGGTTTGCACCAAAGATGGTGCAGGACGTTGAGGAGAGAGCTCAGAGGTTCCTGCAGGGACTTGCTTCGGAGCTCCAGAGTTTTGTGACCTCTTCTGACCGGGAGTCTTATCAGAAGGTTCTAGTAGCAGCCAAGAGGCAGGAGCTGCTCGTGAACCAGAGGAGGGGGTCTGTTGTTGGTGCTGGGAAGAGGCCTATGGAGCAGGCCAGAGCGGTGGTTAGGCCTGGTTTCAAGCCTAATCAGTCGGCTCAGTTTAAGAGGCCAGGAGGGCCTATTCTGAAGACTTGCCATTTCTGCGGCAAGCCTGGCCACATCAAGGATCAGTGTCGGAAGTTTTTGGGCCAGTGTCTGGTTTGTGGTGATGCTTCCCATGTTGCGAAGGATTGTCGGCATGCGAATCAGCTGCGGAGGGCACCTGTTGCAGCTCAGCCGTTGCAGTAGCGAGCGTCTGTTCCTGCTGGACGTGGAGCAGCTCTTGTTCCACAGGGACAGGCTTTTCGGCAGGCTGTTCCACCAAGGAGGCAGGCTTTTCTGATGACCGCTGTGGAGAGCGAAGCTGTGGATGAGGTTATCACAGGTAATCCTCAATCTAGCTGTTACTTTCCTAGCTGGTTTTGATTGTTAGATTGTGTTGTTTGCTTGAACATGGTTGTTTGCTAGACTAGGGTTTGATTGTTAATTGATTGTTAGGTGTGGTTTTGGTTTGCACATTTCCTGCACGAGTCCTCTTTGACTCTGGTGCATCGATGTGCATTATTTCTCGGAGCTTCATGGAGAGGCATTCCTTGTCGACGTCCCCTCTTCCCAAGAGTTGGAATATCGTCACATGGAATGGCGTGGTCTCGGTGCATCGTGGTTGCAATTCTTGCTCGTTGGTGGTCTGTGGACATGAGCTTTTCGCTGATTTCATTGTCCACGACATCATCAACTATGATGCAGTTCTTGGGATGGACTGGCTTGCGAGCTTCTATGCTACGATCGACTGTCGGAGGAAGAAGGTGGTGTTCGAGATTCCCGGACATCCAGTATTTGAGTTCAGTCGTGGTAGCAGTTCGCTTGGTCCTGTCAGATTTCGGGCCAGGCCGGTGGAGGTTGTGGCTATGCAGATGGAGCTGGAGTGGCCAGCTGTGGTGCGTGATTTCGGCGACGTCTTCCCCGAGGAGATGTCTGGTTTGCCACCTGATCGAGCCCTAGAATTTTCTATCGATCTTGTTCCAGGTGCGTAGCCGATTTTGAAGGCGCCGTATCGTATGGCACCTGCAGAATTGGAGGAGTTGTGGAAGCAGTTGGATGAGCTTTTGCAGAAGGGTTATATCAATCCTAGTGTGTCTCCGTGGGGAGCGCCGGTGCTGCTAGTGAAGAAGAAGGATGGTTCGCGTTGCATGTGCGTGGACTATCGGGAGTTGAATGCGGTGACCATTAAGAATAAATACCCGTTGCCTCGCATCGATGATATTTTTGATCAGCTTGGAGGTTCGAGGGTGTTTTCTAAGTTGGATTTGAGGAGTGGTTACCATCAGTTGAAGGTGAAGAAGGATGATGTTCCGAAGACAGCGTTCAGGACGAAGTATGGACACTATGAGTTCGTGGTTATGCCTTTCGGCGTAACTAACGTGCCCGCAGTTTTCATGAATCTGATGAACCTGATTTTCTACGACTTTTTGGATAAGTTTGTTGTTATCTTTATTGACGACATTCTGATCTATTCGAAGTCGGAGGAAGAGCATGCTTCGCACTTAAGGACGGTATTGGAGATCTTGAGGAAGGATCGGTTGTATGCTAAGTTTTCGAAGTGCGAGTTTTGGCTGGATAGAGTTGCTTTTCTCGGGCATGTGGTGACTGGAGATGGTATTTCAGTGGATCCCGATAAGATTAGGGCCATCAGGGAGTGGCCTGTTCCGTCGTCTGCATCTGAGATTCGGAGTTTCCTTGGACTTGCTGGTTATTATCGGCGATTCATTAAGGACTTTTCTCGTATTGCTGAGCCAATGACCAGGTTGACACGGAAGGATGTTGCTTTTGTTTGGTCGGGTGATTGCGAGAGTGCTTTTGGTGTTCTGAAGGAGAGGTTGACGACTGCCCCTATTCTTGTTGTGCCTGATCGCAGCGGTGGATTTGAGATCTTTTGCGATTCTTCTGGCAAGGGTCTTGGTTGTGTGTTGCATCAGCATGGGCATGTTGTGGCGTATGCGTCTCGTCAGCTTAAGGTTCATGAGAAGAATTACCCGACGCATGATTTGGAGTTGGCGGCCGTTGTGTTTGCTCTTAAGATTTGGAGGCACTTCCTGCTGAGTGAGAAAGTGAAGATTTTCACCGATCACAAAAGCTTGAAGTACATTTTCACTCAGAAGGAGCTCAACATGCGACAGCGTCGATGGTTGGAGCTTATGGCAGATTATGAGATTGATTTGCAGTATCACCCTGGCAAGGTGAATGTGGTTCCGGATGCTTTGAGTAGGCTTCCAGCGGTGATGATTTTGACCTCGCAGTGGAGATTGCAGCAGGATTTTTGTGAGTATGGCGTGGAGATTGTTCTTCCTGGGGAGGCTTCTTCGTTGATGTACATGCAGGTACAGTCGACGATCGTGGATCGGATTAAGGCTGGCCAGGCTGAGGATCCGAAGCTGGTGAAGATTCGGGAGCAGGTGGAAGCCGGTCTGCGGACTGACTTTTTGATTCATGAGGATGGCTCGCTGAGGTTTGGAGCCAGGTTGTGTGTGCCAGCTGGGGATATTAGAGAGGAGTTGATGGTGGAGGCACACAGTTCGCCGTATTCTGTGCATCCTGGTGGCACCAAGATGTACTAGGATCTTCGTCTGAATTATTGGTGGCATGGTATGAAGAGGAGTGTGGCTCGGAGTGTAGCCAAGTGCTTGGTTTGCCAGCAAGTGAAGGCGGAGCATCAGCGTATGGCCGGGTTGCTACAACCGCTTCCGATTCCGGAGTGGAAATGGCAACACATCATTATGGATTTCTTGACTGGACTACCTCGGAGTCCGAAGCAGAATGACGCGATTTGGGTGATCGTAGATCGATTGACCAAATCCGCGCACTTTATTCCATTCCGAGTGGGACAGTCCACTGAGGCGCTAGCGAGGAGATATATGGAGGTAAAATTCTTTTAATCTCCGTTTTTATTTACTTTTCCTAGTTTGGATAGTGATGTGACGTGAATCGTGCAGGAGGTCGTGCGACTTCATGGAGTCCCCGTGAGTATCGTGTCTGACAGAGACACGAGGTTCACATCTCAGTTCTGGCAGAGTTTGCAGAAGAGTTTGGGTACGCGTCTGAGTTTCAGCACGGCGTACCATCCGCAGACGGATGGCCAGTCCGAGAGGACGATTCAGATTTTGGACGACATGCTGAGGGCGTGCATGTTGGATTTCAAGGGTTCGTGGGAGGACCATCTACATCTGGTAGAGTTCTCTTACAACAACAGCTTCCAGGCGAGTATTGGCATGGCGCCTTTCGCCGCTCTTTATGGGAGGAAATGTCGATCGCCATTGAGTTGGGATGACGTTGGTGATCGGGAGTTGTTGGGACCTGAGATGATCGTGGAGGCCGTGGATATCGTCAGGAATATTCGGGAGAGGTTGAGGATTGCTCAGGATCGTTTTAAGCATTGGGCGGATGCTAAACGTCGTCCTTTGGAATTTCAGCCGGGCAATCATGTGTTCTTGAAGATTTCCCTGAATCGTGGTGTGATTCGTTTCGGGAAGCGAGGGAAGTTGAGCCCGCGATACATTGGACCGTTTGACATTTTGGAGAGGGTTGTCGAGGTAGCGTATCGCTTGGCCTTGCCGCCATCTTTGGAAGGAGTTCACAATGTTTTCCATGTGTCGCAGCTTCGTCGATACATTAGCGATCCATCTCATGCTGTGGATTTTTCGGAGATTACCGTTCGCCCCGATATGACGTATGACCAGCATCCAGTGCAGATTCTGGACAGGCGTCAAAAATCGCTTCGGAACAAGATTGTCAATCTTGTGAGGGTGATGTGGCGACACGGCTCACCTGGAGAGTCTACTTGGGAGAATGAGGATGAGATGCGAGAGCGTTTCCCACTTTTGTTTTCGGACTCGTGAGTATTCGGAAATTCCGAGGACGGAATTTTTCTTACGTTGGGGAGGATGTAACGACTGCTTTTCATGTATCTGGATTTATTATATTATAATATATGTTTTGGTGGATTTTCTCCTCATGTGTGGTTTTCGTCTCCGTAGCTTTCATTTTCTATCGTTTCGTCGTGTTTTCTCGTTTCTTCCTTAGGATCGTCGATTTCGAAGCAAGTCATTCGTGACGGGCTTCATAACGGTCGTATCTTACTATTAGATCAAGCCTAGGAGTCATAGGAATCGATCCCGGAGCTCCGCGCTCCGTATCGGAACTTTTGGTGCACGTTAGCCGGTGTAAGAAGGGGCACCGACCGACTAGATGACGATCCAGTCGGTCGGCAATCCTTCTTGGACCGACTAGTTGGCTTTCTAAATTATTCAGGAGTTACTGTTTATCGTTAGTCGGTCTAAGAACGTTGGTTGACCGACTAGGTTGCAAACTAGTCGGTCAGCAATGCTTCTTTAACCGACTAACTCTTCAACTTAATTTTAGTATCAATATTGTTCACTCTTAGTCGGTCTAAGAACGTTCATCGACCGACTAGATGTTAAACTAGTCGGTCAGTAGTTGTTCATCGACCGACTAATTCTAAATCCTATTTTCGTTCAAAAGTTACTGTTTACACTTAGTCGGTCTGCGTTGGTCAACCGACCGACTAGTTGCCAAACTAGTCGGTCAGTGGTTGCTCTTTGACCGACTAATCTGTGTTAAAACCCTAATTTCTGGGCAGCCGCCAGCCCAACCTATTTATACCCCTCCCAAACGTTTTCATCTTCCTCCACTCGACCCAAAATCCTAGTTTCTCCCCCATTGAGCCCCCATCTTCCTCCAAGCCTTATTCCTTCATTCCAAGCCCTAGATCCATCATCTAAACCCTCCATCAACTCATTCTACCTCTCATCTTCCTCAAATCTCCATCAAATCCCCAAAATCCCCAAAAACCCTAATTTCCCCAAACTTCTCCATTGGTTTCCAGATCTGGTCCTTAGGTTCTCCGGAGTGTTTCTTCCGCTTCCTCTCGGTAAGAAATCGATCTCTCGATGTTTTCATAACCTATTTGTATTTTTTATGAAACCCTAATGAAGTTTCATGTTGTTTGATGATTGTTTCCCCAAAACAGCGATTTCCCCCGTAGATTAGCATCCACGAGACGAACCTTCGTGATCGTCATCCCCGGTGCTAGGCAAGTGAAACTTGCCACTTAGGGTTTAGGCCATGTTTTAGGCCACTTTGCTTGTTGTAGGCGTAAAAGAGGCTAGGCGACGAAATGATACTCGCCTAGGCGCAAATTGGGGAACTAGCTTGACAACGAAGCTAGTTCTGACATATATCATGTTGCACAATTACCATGTCATGTTTACTTTCCATTAACGGTACGCAAATTAATTGCCATGTCATTGCATCCTTTAAGTGTTTCTGTGAATGCGTAGCTTCGCTACAATGCTTGTGTTCCTGGCTCGTGTTCCAGAAGCGGGCCATGTGTTGGTTGATAGCCAATGCCCGAATTGCTTGTTTCCGGCTAGGTGCACCCCTACGCCAATTGTTTATGAATCGTGATATAGAATGCGAGCTCCTGTGCGGGGCAACCCCGGCTCATTTACTGAGCTCATGTGCGGGGACCCTGGCTCGATTACATGTGGGTATTGGGGGTAAGAGTTAAGCGGCCAATCAACTGGGAGTCTGCTCGATCAGCAACTGCAGTGGTAAGGTGTAAACTCTGGGTTTGGGGTAGTTGTTAAGCGGCCAATCAGCGTGAATGTGGAACCGTTCAGCTGTAAGGCGTAAACATCTACAAACAACGTGAAACGTGAATAGTGAATTGATTGAGATTGTTAGTAGCTTGGCTACTCATGTCTTGTCCCGATAATTGTTCTCTTGTACTTATTGTCTCGCCATGCCTTGTTTGTACACTCATGTTATAACTGCCATGTCATGCATACTATAACTGCTAGGTTGCTAGAGCCTTACTTTCAGTTTCCTTGCTCAAGTCTTTTAGACTTGCTGACATGTTCCCTTTACTCTTTTGGGTGACACATGTTAGATCCCGAGCCTGAGTACCTTGTTGAGGACGAGGTGTTTGCTGACGCCGAGCCCGAGCTTGTGTTTGACGGGGAGTACGTGGACACTGGGGACCAGTCCTAGTGTTTTCGTTGTGTTTCCCTTTTTGTTTTAGACTGCTGTTTTGTTGTCGGTGCATGGCACCTATACTTTGTTATGTCGTTGCTTTTGTTGGCCTTGTTCTGGGCCTTTAGACTCTTTCTTTTAGCCTGGTGGTTTTTCTGGATGTTGAACTTATTTTTAATGTTGGACAATCGTGAGATATGAGAATTTTATTTCAGTCTCAATGCTTGTGTTATTATTGGTGTTCCGTTGTGGTTACATGGGCCTGCTTATGTTTTATTGACGCTTATCGGGTTTGGGGCTTCACAGCTCCACTCTCGTGCGGACCTTTTCACGTCTCGCCTCCATTTTAGGGAAGCGGGTCGTGACAATTAGTGTCGGGTGAGAAGAACCACCTCAAAGTGGTGCCAGGTCCGAACAGTCCAGAGTTGGGCAGCCTAGTGTATGGAGTGGATGATGGGCCATAAATCCAGAAATAACGCTCTTGGTCAAGCACTCAGATCATATGTATATTCGTGAGCACCGAGAGGTCTAGGGAGGTAAGACCGCGGATATGAGTCATGGAATCAGGGATCCTAAAAGAAATAGGAGCGAAGGAGGCTATGGCGGTGACGCGTCCCCCACAGCAGATAGGTGATCTGGGGTCGACTATAGTGTGGAGAAATCTCTACATGAGCCAAGACCCAGCATGCAAGATATAGTGGGTGACTGAGGCATTGTCCTCGCGGAGGACACAGCCATGCATATCACACCACATGAAGAAAAGCTCATCCTGAGAGACCTGGCATGTCTCGTATCAACAGAAAAGTGTGTTCGCGATAATGCGATGCACGATATAGAGGCCAGGATGAATGATGCTAGACGCCTTTGCTCGAGTCTTCTGAAGACATCGAGCCTGGTGATCTGGAACCAAAAATGGTTAGCATCAAACTCTCGAGGGTACAAGTGGTTGTTATGGATGGCTATGAGCTCAAGCGCTCTGGGCCACCTAAAGAGCAGGTTCAAGGAGCCTTTGGAAACACCATACTCCTTGTTCATGGTCCTAAATAAAAAACCAGTGGGGTAAACCCTAAAGGTGGAGAGGAACTCCAAAGCGAGCCTCCTATAGGTCATAGCCTCACATTGTAAAAATTCCTCTCATCCGAGATTTTGGAGGAGGGTGCCGACGATATCTTAGAGGCCTAGGGCTGACAGAGCGTGGACACTAGGGAATTGGTGGGGACGATCGCACGATAGTTCATCGAAATAAACTTCGTGTGCTCTTCCTCACTCAGGAAGTTTATGCCTAGTGTGTCCAATTAAGGGGCAGGAAGTGGTTCACCCCCCCCATTCTAATGTCATGTGCCCGAGCAATGTCGGCTTCAAGAGCCGTCATCTTTTGACGCTTTTTCGTGCCTTTGGAGGGGCCAATGGTTGTTGACATCTTTCTGCGCTCACGAGGAGGCATCGTATGAAGGCGTGAGTGATGTAATGAGGTGGATGTGAGAGTGTGCAAACTCACGCAAAGATCGACGATTTTTCAGCGATAAAAATACGGAGTTTAAAGAGTAAAGGAGCGAAGTTACCCAACCGGTGCTCCTTGCTCAAGGCGATGCTCCCAACGCTCATAGATCAGTCCCCCCAAGCTGTCCAAGGCAAGAACACGAGTAATCGCTTTCCGCGTCATTTGGGTTTACAAACCCCCTAAAAAATGGATGCCCTGGGATTTGATCGAAACGAGTGAGAGATGGAGAGGGTGATGGAGAGGGTAGATGAAGGGGAGGGAGGCTTTGGGAGTTTATTGGAAGAGATTTGGGGGAGATCGCATCAGAGGAGAATGAGAGAAGTCGAACAGTTTCAAGGGAAATGAGAATAATCGGGTCGTTTGGTATTTGTAGGGCTTAAATAGGCATTTTACGTGAGCTGCATGATAAGTTAAAAACGGCCGCGTAAAATTTTTATGAAAGTAATGGTTGACGCGGTCGCGTCGTCTGAACGACGCTTCCGTGAAAGCTCTGGTCGTTTTGAAAAATTTTGGGTTGAAAAATCAGAGAGATTCGCGGCATGCGTCAGTTAGATTAACGTGGTCACGTCGTTTCATCCAAGAAGCAAAATCGACGCGGTCGCGCCAACTAAAATGACGCAGTCGCGAAAATGCTCTAAGAATTTTGGTTTTGGCTCAAGTTTCAGTAACGTTCGCGGCCCGTTTGGATATGAATGATGCGGGCACGTCAATTGCTCTTCCAAGTGTCATCCACGCAGCCACGTAAGTCTGAATGATGCGGCCGCGTGTGGTCCTTTCCTCCATAATTCTTCTTCTCCTCCCTGTAATTAAACACTTAGTTAATTTCCTTGGGTTTTGGCGATTTATTGAAGACAAAAATCTAAATTAACCTAGTCTAAAAATAAAGATGAAAATAAAAAAGGAAGATCTAAATCGAAAATGCTTGGGTTGCCTCCCAAGAAGTGCTCGTTTTAAGTCGTGAGCTCGAATCCCTATCTTGATGTCACCATGGGGGTTTTAAGGTGGAGAGATCCCGAATGTGCTTGTTCAGGGGTTCTTCCTGAGGGTATACCATCAAGGTCTCCTTTTCATCAACGGGGTCACCTGTGAAGTAGTGCTTGAGTCTATGCATGTTTACCTTGAATGAATCCCCATTTCTGATAATTTCGATGGAACCATAGGAAAAGACTTGAACGATCTTGAATGGTGCAGACCATCTCGATCATAGCTTTCCGGGGAATAGCTTCAACCTTGAATTGAAGAGAAGGACCATATCGCCTTCCTTGAACTCCCTTTTTTGACGTGCTTATCGTGCCACTTCTTCGCTTTTTCCTTGTAGATTCGGGAATTCTCGTAGCGTTGAGCCTAAACCTGTCCGATTCGTTCAGCTATATAAGACATCGCTTCTGTGCACCTTTGCTATCAAAGTTCAAATGCTTGATCGCCCAGTAAGCATTGTGCTCTAGTTCCACCGTGAGATGGCATGCCTTTCCATAAATCATGGGCTATGGGGACGTTCTGATAAGGGTTTTGTAGGCCGTCTGATAAGCCCAAAGGGCGTCATCTAATTTTGTCGTATAATCCTTTCTCGAACTTGCAACGGTCTTTTACAGGATGTTCTTTATCTCCCTGTTGGAGACCTCCACTTGGCCGCTTGTTTGGGGATGGTAGGCGAGTCCACGATGGCGTATTCCATATTTCCTCAATAGGGCTTCGAATTTGTTCTCGATAAAATGTTTTTCTCGATCGCTAATCACAACTCTTAGAACACCGAATCTGGGAAAAATGTCTTCTTGAAGAACTTGGAGACTGCACGGGTGTCATTAGTTGGCGAGGCTATTGCTTCAACCCATTTAGAGACGTAGTCTACCGCGACCAATATATATTAGTTGCCAAGACTAGATGGGAATAGCCCCATGAAGTCTATCCCCCAAACGTCAAATATTTCGATTTCTAGGATGCTATTCTGTGGCATTTCATTCCTTCTGGAGATGGTCCCCACCCTTTGACATCTATTGCACTCCTTGATAAATATGTTCACATCCTTGAATAGTGTGGACTAGTAGAAACCGTTTTGGAGGATTTTCGTCCCTGTTTTCATCATACTGGCATGCCTTATGCATTGCAAGCTGTGACATTGTGAAATTACGGATGTCATCTCACTCTCCGGGACACATCTCCTGATGATTCCATCGTTGCAAGTCTTGTAGAGGAGTGGGTCGTCCCAACAATAGCTCTGGATGTCGTGCAGGAACCTCTTGCGCTGTGGTGAGGTCATGTCGTATGGCATGATCCCGCAAGCAAGATAATTGACGATATCGATGAACCAAGGAGTTTCTGCAAGGGAGACAGCGAATAGATGATCATCCGGGTAGGAGTCGTCTATCGAAAGGGGAGGATTTGGGTCGTCAAATGTAAGGCGTGAGAGGTGGTATGTGACTACCTTCTTGGCACCCTTCTTGTCGCTGATCTCCAAATCAAATTCCTGAAGTAAAATGATCCACCTGATTAGCCGGGGTTTGGCATCCTTCTTGTTTAACAGATATCTGGGGGCGGCATGATCGGTGTGGACAATGACCTTGGACCCAGCGATATATGACCTGAACTTTTCGATGGTGAAAATGACGGCGAGAAGTTCTTTTTCTGTTGTAGTGTAATTCCGTTGGCTTCATCCAAGGTTTTGCTGGTATAGTATACGACGTGGAGTCTATTGTCCTTTCTCTACCCCAAAACTACTCCAACGGCAACATCTCTTGTGTCACACATTAATTCAAAAGGTAAGCTCCAGTCCGGGGGTTGGATGATCGGCGCAGTGGTGAGATCCTTCTTTAACCTGTTAAAAGCTAAATGAAAATCGTCAGAGAATACAAAAAGGGTGTCTTTAGCCAGTAATTCTGTTAGTGGTCGTGCGATCTTGGAAAAATCTTTAATGAAGAGGCGATAAAACCCTGCGTGTCCAAGAAAGCTCCTAATCCCTCTCACATTTACGGGAGGTAGAAACCTCTCGATAACTTCAATCTTGGACATGTCGACCTCTATTCCACGAGATGAGATGATGTTTAATAGAACTACCCCCTCTTGGACTATGAAATGACATTTTTCCCAGTTGAGCACCAAATTAACTTCTTGACACCTCTCGAGCACTCTAGTCAGATTTTTTAGACAAGCGCCAAAGCTTGCGCCATAGACGGAGAATTCGTCCACGTACACCTCTATGATATTATCGACAAATTCAAAAAAGGTGGCAGTCATGCACCTTTGGAATGTCGTAAGTGCATTGCATAGTCCAAACAGCATCCTTCGGTAGGCAAAGGTGCCATAGGGACAAGTGAATGTAGTCTTTTCCTGGTCGTCGGGGTGGATGGGTATTTGGAGGAATCCAGAATACCCATCTAGGAAGCAAAAGTGTGAGTGCTTGGCTAGACGCTCCATCATTTGATCAATGAAGGGAAGAGGGTAATGGTCTTTTCGGTTTGCATTATTGAGCTTCCTATAGTCGATGCACATCCTCTACCCTGTGACAGTCCGAGTGGGGACGAGCTCATCCTTATCATTCTTAACCACTGTCATTCCTTCCTTCTTTGGAACTACCTGGACCGGGCTACCCCACCTACTATCAGAGATAGGATAGATTATTCATGCTTCAAGTAGTTTCAGAACTTCCTTTTTGACCACCACCTTCATATTGGGGTTAAGACGCCTTTGTGGCTCGATAGAGGTGGCACTCTCATCCTCAAGAAGGATCATATAAGTGCACCTACCGGGGCTAAGACCTTTTATATCATCGATCGAGTATCCTATGACGTTTCTAAATTTTTTTAAGATATCTAGGAGGTCGTCAAGTTCAGTGTTACACAATGACTGGGTAAGTGGAATTCTCCACTAGAAAGGCATACTTTAAATCAGGGGAGAGGGGTTTGAGATCTACCTCTGGGGAGTCGACATCCCCTACCTCCATTATCTCGGTATGTGGCATGTCCCTTGAAGGTTCAACATCCCGACATGGAGCATGGTGGCTTTTGTGTCTTACAACTTCTGAAGTTGAGGATTTCCCCAGTGATGGCATTAGTGTACTAATCTGGTAGCAAGTTTCGATAATTTGTGGTCCATCTTCTTGAGGCATAATCGGTTCTTGCTCACAGTCGAGTCTCCCAGGTGGAGGTTGGTACTCAATGCTACAGGTGGCCCCGGAGCTGGGCTATCCATCACGATCCTCTCAAGTGGCGTCAGTTGTAGGAAGGAATACTATGCGTCCATCTAGAAATCTTGATGTGGAGGGGTGGCGTAGTTCGTCCAATGATGGCAGGGTAGGTGAGGAAAAGGGTCGTAGGGTTGAATTGTAAGTCGATGCTGGTCATGTATGTGTCCCTGCATGTGGTATACCTCGTGGCTCACCAACACATTTGGATTGAAGGAAGCTGCTGCCATTCTCAGCTGGGTTAAATGATGTATCAGGTTGTCCATCTTATTTGCAATGGCTAGTACGGTTCTCGTGGTGGCCAACATCATCAGAAAAACCTGTATTCACCGGCAAAATAAGAAAAGTAGAGAAGTGAATGTAGGGTAAAGAAATACGTAGTCTCTCGACTAAGACTAAAAACCAATATCAAATCGTGCCTCCTCGGCAACGACGCCAAAAAGCTGATCGCGATCCCCGAGAGGAGACCGAATGATGCTAATAAAAATCGCAGTGCACGGGTCCTGTGTAGTCGCTTACGGGTCGAACACGAGGAGGCGCTCAATGAGTATCGGTTTCTATAGGTCTTCAGATGAAAGCTACGCGATAGTCACGGTGATTTGTCGGTGAATGGTAGAAAAGTGTGATCAAGGGGTAAAAGCTCTAGGGCGTGGGGAATCCCCGCCATTTGACTAGGGTTAAGGATAAATTAATAATTAACAGGTTACTGGGTTCATTGGGACTTGGGAGAGGTCATGTGATCTAAGGGCATTTGCCTATCCCCCACTGTCGTGATGCATGATAGGTTATTTCCTTATGTCATGTCCTACCCCCCGCTGTCGCGATGCAATGATGGGCCAACCCAACCTACACCGATGTCGGGGGTCTCCAATGCATCGGTGTATGTTGGGCACATTACTCTCGACGAATATCCCCGATCTTTGGCCCACGCATAGTGGCATTCGGGGATTAGACCTACATTGGAAGAGCTCTAATCGATGCCCATTGGTTTTCAGTCACATCGATAGTATGGATCGTCGTAGGGATCTAATCCCCAGATCGGTCCCGACTTTTGATCGGCGGCCGACCCGATCGCCCCGAATGGAGGGGTAGAATCTACGACGATAATAATCCTCCTAATGTACCCCTAATCTCAACTAGCCCATCAACTAAATCAGTTATTTGGTCCAACCCATGGCCCTAATCCAATGGGGTTCATCCCATTGTCCTAGATAAGAACTACTCACTGCCCATCGCAATAAAAGGATTTTCTAGCGATGGGTAAGCGCTCAAAGCCATAGATTCAAGTTACAACAGCAATAAATGATAAAACAAAGCAGCAATAGCAAAGAAAGAAAAATTAGATTAAGCAATGATATAGTATTACACTAATAATTGTTTAGAACAATAAAAACAACTAAATAAAAGAGTTGGAATTCTTACAAAACGACCCAAAACCCTAGAAAAGTAGAAAAAAGCTTAAAACAGGATTCCCCTCGTAGGAGGATGAAGGGGCGCTTATATACGCCGCTCAAAAGATAAAAATACCCCCCGGATCTACCATAGAAATCGTAGGGATTGGGTTTGATGCGACCACGTTAAGAAACAATGTGGTCGTGTCATTCCCTAAATGAATGGGGAAACTGGGGGTCAGCCACGTGGTCGCGTCGATATAGATGCGGTCGTGATGAAAATAATCATGCGACTGCGTGGTCTGTTGATGCGGTCGCGTCGTTCTGCTCTGGATGTGTTAGTTTCATGGCCGCATCATCCTAGCTCACACGGGCCGCGAAAGTCTCTGATCTTCATTCTTCACTTCACTCCAAAAGTCTTCTGATGCGTCCGTTTGGTGGAAATTGACGCGGCCGCGTGGATATAGTGACATGGTCGTGTGGAGCTCTATGCTTCACAAAACTCTCCTCCCTTGCGCAATTGACTCTCCAGCTTCGCTCCTTTCGCCTCTTTGTGCTAAGATCTTGCTATATGATCCCAAATCGGCATGTATCTCCTACAAAGCATGCGAGGGACCACAAAAGCAAAAGAAGGGACAAAACGGTGAAAACATGGAGGAATAGAGAATGAAACGGTGTAAACGTGCAAGAAAAAGAGTGGAAAACTATATATAATAAACACTCATCAATAGCTACCATAAGCATTTGAATATTTATTTAGAGAAATGTACCCGTCAAAATATTTCATATTATAGGTCAAAACGTTGTTCTTAACCAGTAGAATACTTAGGTATTTTTGTATTAGAAAAATATGGGTAATATTTGAAGATACGAATTTTAAAGGCAAAATAGAAATAATTATGTATAACTTCCAAAAATCATTTTTAACAAAATAGGTTTCAGATTGGGATGATTCTAGCGTCTACGCGTTCGCGTCGATGCGTAGAATTTTCTTGTGCTTACCGTGTATTTTTCTGATCATTATGGGATTTATTATGAATTTTAGTTCAATAAACACATATAATAAATATATATACGTATATATACGTATATGTATATACATTACTTCCTCTTTCTTCTCGCATGCAGCAACAGAGGCAGGGTTCCTCGTCGTGGCAGGGTGGCGTGGAATGGCGGAGGGGGCATTGGGCGGCACCGAAGGCAGCGACGGAGGGTCGGTGGTCCGGAGGAGCGGGTGGCTGCACACGACGGCGAGCGGCACAGAGGTAGCGATGAGAAGAAGGGGAGGTAGTGGAAGGAGGCTACGAGGGTTGTCGGGGCTGCACGGGACATCGGAATTTGTGGCGACGGTGCTGACATTGAGTTGGCACAACAGCAGGGTCCACGGTGGTTGTACGACGCTGGAGGCAGGGATCAACGGCACCGGTTGTGTCGGCCGACAACTACAACGGAGGCCAGCGACTAAGCTCGCACGGCAATTTGGAAGGGGGTCACGGGGGTCTTACCGGCGCGGTGGCGAGCTCGTGGCTTCAGCGGCGGTCACGGGGGTCGTCGGGCACAATGAGGGCGGCGAGACGCCTGCGGGGATCATCGCGGCAGCGGGGGCTACTTGGGTTGGGTTTCATCGACGTCGAGGCCTCGGGAAGGGAGCAGTGGGGCGGTTGAGGAGGCGGGGGCACAATAGTTCACCGACGATGGAGCTTGGAGGATAGGGAGGTTAAGCTTCAGGGTGCTTCGTCGTTGCGGAGGGGCGAGCGGCTTGGTGCGGTGGGGAGCTGGGGCCGCTTCGTTGGGGAAGCTGCCAGATGAGAAGGTGGATCTCAGCAAGGGGGCGACGATATTGAGGGAACGTCGGAGAGGGCCTCATATGCTTGGGCGGAGAGAGGGTAGGGCTCGGGGGAGGAGCACGGAGATAGAGAGAAAAGAAGGGGATGTAGACACGGCGGGGGGAAGAGCTGCATGCATGGGTTCAAGCTATGAGGAACGAAGAAGGGGAGGGTTTGGTTTTATAACAAAGATTTATATTATAATAATATGATAGGTATTATTGTTGTAATTAATAAGTTGGTGGGGATTTGTTGACTAAACGTAGAAGATAATCCCCACGTTTAGGTGAGGGGCTACCGACGAGTTGGTAGGTGAAGGTAATTAAGCTCGTGATTAGTTTAGGGTAATTAAGTAAAAAGTAATCAGTAAAAACGTAACTAGTAAAAATAATTAAAATACGAGATTACGATTTTGTCCCTGAGACTAAACGTCTCCGAAAAATTACGAAAATAATATCACAGGTTCGTATCATTGCGCGGTCATGAAAATGAAGTCCATTTTCAGATTTGAGCGACGAAAAAATAGAAAAAATATCATTTACTCAATTTTTGAAATCGTTTGAAATTGTTTAAATACGGAAAAACGTGTACGACGAAAACAGACCGTTACACTTCTGGTTGTCAGTAAATGAGTCCGGTAACTATTTATTTGTATGATCTTCAGGATCTCATCTTTACATTTCTCTGTTACCGGATCATAGTTGGTTAATAATTCTGTATCCCACGATATTATTTGTGCACCTTAAGATTTTTCAGTATCTGGGCCCAATTTGGGGAAAATTAGTCTCATCAAATTCACAGTCTTCAAGACGTGCCTTAAATGTGTCTCCCGTTTGAGGTTCTAGGTATATGATTGAGGGTGAGTCAAACCCTATATAGATACCTAGACGACGCCGAGGACCCTATTCTTGTCCAATGCGATGGTGTTATGAGGATATAAACTGCGCAACTGAAAATTCTCAAGTGAGAGTTGTTCGGTGGTATTCCATATGCATGTTGCATTGGAGATAGAGTTTGACCTCCAGAGGGTCTTGCTCTTATTTTTATTAACGATGAGCATGCAATATTGCATATCCCCGTGCATTCACTGGTAACTGGATTTTCATGGATGTGTAATCCATTGGAGTCTTTTTATTAATGACTCTTTCAACCCATTTTGGGTATGAACATGTGGCACATGATGTTCAATTTCTATTCCAATTGCTAGGCAGTATTCTAGAAATGACCGGAAGGTAAATTCCCCAGCATTAACTAGACGTCTTTACTTTATTTGGTTGTCTGGAAAATGCACCTGCAACATTATTATTTGTGCCAATGGCTTTGGAAAAAGCTAGGTTGCGGGTCGATAGTAGACACACATACGAATATTTTGAGGATGCATTTATCAGTACCATAAAGTACCGAAATGACCCACTAGGGGTGGTGGATTTGTCCACATATATCTCCTTGTATTATTTAGAGGAAGCATGGAGATTTTTTGTCAACATTTAGTAGAGATGGCCTTGTAATTTGTTTTCCCTTAAGGTGCAAGGGATTTCTCCCTTCTGAAGAATCTTCTGGTTCTTCATGTCATGCCCATATGAAGGGGATAATATGTGGTGCATGATAACCGATCCAGGGTGGCCAAATCTGTCAGCCAAAGTAGAAACTTGGCTGGTATCAGGAACTTCAGGTGCTCCGTCACAATTTGCTTCCTTTCTCCGAATTATTGTATGATAGAGGCCTGATGAAAGGCTCTCAAAACGTTCAAGTATGGATTTTACTCCTTTTTCTTGAGACGTTACATATAGATGTTTATTCATTCACATTTGCAGTTATAAGTGGAATCCGGTTAAATGGATGTCCTTGAAACTTAGTAAGTTTCCTTTTGAATTCGAAGAGAATAATGCATCCTTTATTATTAATTTCTGTGTAATTTGGTAGCAACAGAGTTGCGTTTCCAGACCCTTCAATAATATTTGATGGCCCTAATATTTATTGGGCTTTCATATGCTATGAAAATAGCATTTGTATTGAAGGATCATATGTATTACTGTCTACTAATCAGTTATGAGAGCATTTCATCTATTAAAAGATGAATCATATAACACATTTCATTTCAGAAAAACATTTTCACATTTATTCATACTTCATTCAATCATTCAGATAGCTCTCATAACATTTTTTTCAAAACAATGATAAAAATGGCTAATCAAATAAGTCGTCTTTTCGAAGTCATCAACAATGAACTGGGCTGAAGTATTGGTGGTCACCAGATTTGTTTCAGCTTTCTGCTTTAAGCTTTCTTTGTACAAATCTTACAGGTACTACAGAGTTCTGCACACTCTAGACCAATGTTCTTTCATGCCACAGCTATGGCACTGGTCTTCCCATTCCCTTATGGGTGTTGTGCATCATTTTTGTTGTTGTCATTTCTGCGCAAAGTGAACTTCTGCCTCCCTTCAATTCTTCGCGGTTGGACTTGACCTCCGGCCATTTTGTTCGGTCCCCACTTCTGTGGTCTTCCTTTTTCTTTCATTATCTTTCTTCTTTTTAGAACTTGATGCATTGTGAGCTGCTGGGAGGGGGCAGTGCCAGGGGCGCATATTATGAGTGGCGAGGAGAAGCTATCTGGTTTGTTCAGCCATGAGTAAACATGACAACAGCTCAGCATACTTGGTGAATTTTCGTTCACGGTATTACTGCATTTCAATATCGCATCCTTTTCCTGGAAAGACGCATATGTCTTTTCCAGCATACAATCTTCTGAGACCTTTTCACCACATAACTTCAGGTGTGAGGTGATACTAAAAGGAGCTGAGTTGTACTCATCTATGGACTTAAAGTCCTGCAGTCTCATGTTCTCCCACTCATATCTTGCCCTTGGAAGTATAACATCTTTCTGATGTTTATATCTTTCCTCAAGGGTAGTCCACAGCTTAAGTGGATCTTCGACCGTAAGGTATTCAACCTTTAGGGTCTTGTCCAAATGGCAAAGAATATAAATAATGGCTTGTGCCTTTTCAATGTCAGTCGTCTTTCCATCTTTTGTCACAGCAAAAATGAGGGAGTTAGCATGCAGGTGAAATTTAACATCGAGCTGCCAGCTCAAGTAATTCCTGCTTGATGCATCCAGCACTTTGAAATCAACGCTTGTGATTTTTGCCAATTTATCTAGCATAGCACAAATTTGCATGAATTAATAATACATAAAACATTTTCATGCAGAGGCAATTTTTAAATGAATAAGCTAATTGCGTGGATCGGCCAGTCCCATATAAATTAAAAGTGTCCAAAGTCCATATTACAGTCCATATTACACAAATGAAAGCAAAAAAAATTACAACTTTGGAAACCTCATGGGTCCCATTTTTAAATTCTTCAGCTTCAAGAGGGGCCTCTGCCTCCATGGAAAGTAGTCATTGGGCTTGGACATTACATAATTTCCTCACTGCAATTTCTCTCAAAGGAAGAGAAAAATACAGGAAAAATAAAATGTGGGACTAAACAGTCGATCCAAAATCACAATTAGCCATCCATGCAAAAATTTGTGCTCAGTCAACATTTTCATAACACATCACAGGCATCACAGATTTATCGAAGGATAAACATAACAATTTAAAATACTTAATAATTATTCAGACCACGGAGCAATGTCATACACCGTTAGGTTAGGTAACTAACGGCAGAGCGGTCGCAGGATCTTTATAATTATTAAGTGAATGCCACACAACTTACCATAAGTTTATCCTCAGAATGAGCCATAAAATGTGATGTAATGCATATAAGTATGATCCTAAAAGGGGAATCATAATATGCAATTTGTTGTGCATTATGGGCTAGTTCAAAAGAATTTGAAAGGTGCACAAATTACTTATTCTTTGTGAAAAAGAAATAGTATTCCTTTTATATACCCCCAAATAATTCCCATGAGCCCCAAATATCTCCACAAAGTCCCCATTTTAATCCCCAATTTTTATGAATATTTTTTTGGAATTTTAGGGCCCAAAAGACCCTTTTTATTAATATATTTGCTTCCACATATCCCCTTTTCATATACCTTTTTTCCAATCATTTTCAGTCTGTGGGCCTGAGGCCCGCAGTGTGGCTGCGGGCTTTAGGCCCGCATTACCTTTCCTCCTTTTTTTTATTTTTAATTACGGGCCAAAACATGCAACATGAGCTGTGGGCTTCAGGCCCGCAGCGAGATTTCCCTTTTTTTGATTAATTGACAGCCTGAGCCCGCAATGTGTGCTGGGGATTCGGGCCCGCAACAAGTGTTTGTTAAAAACTTTTTTTGATTGATTGGTCCTTCGGCACAAAGGGATTGCGAGGAAATGGAGGGGGCGACGGCTAGGGTTTTCCGTAGCCGCCCCCTTCAGCACCGATTACACGGTGGAGGGCACCACCGCCTACGGGGAGGGGTGAGAAGGCGCCTCCGCCTGCAGGGCGGGGCGAGGGAGGGCGTCGCCTTTGCCTCCAGGGCGGGACGGGACAAGGAGGGGGTGACGCCTCTACCTACATGGTGGGGCGAAGGGGAGCAGACCACCGTGAGGCAGGGTTGGGGTGGGCGTCCTGCCGTGAGGCGGGGTCGGTGGAGTTGGCTCTACCTTCGGGGCGGAGCGAGGGGGTCGGTCTGACTACAGGGCGGATGGTTGGTGGCCCACGGCAGCCGGCGAAGCCGTGGGCAGGGATCGTATATAGTATGTGTATTTTTTCGGTTTTGATTTCTAATATCATATGTATGAATGAACCCTAAAGATATGGTTTATATGAGATGAAAAACATGAATTGACAATTAAAAATCGTCGTTTATAGACTATCAACCCAATTTTTGTTCTGATCTTACGAGATCGATGGATAATAAAATCATGATCATGATTAAAAAATAGAATTAAGGATAGTACCTTTAGATCCGTCTACAGATCAAGCGAAGGTTGACGAAGCCTACGCATGAAAAACGACGCCCGTTTGTAGGAGACGAAGCCGCGCACGTGGATCTACCGCCTTTCCGTCGCTTTCACAACGATTGGGTTTGTGGAAAAACTTTAGAGGCACGTGCTGATAACGTGTTGTGAAGCATTAAATTTGGGAGGAGACCCTAGTCCTTTATTTATAGCAGAGGGAGAGCGTACATTGATAGGGTTACAATAGATATGATCTTATACTATGGATAAGATGTAATCCTAACACTAATCGCGCCCGGATATACACCTGGAAAATGATTGTAGTCTTACCGCAAGCACACGGTGAAGTAGCGAGCGAGTATCGAACATAGGGAGGACAAATAACAGTACTCTATCTTGATCACCTAGTTATTGATGGTAGAATGGAACAGTTTGGATAATAATGTCACGGTCGTTCGAATAACAAATAGAATTCTACATAATAAAATCGTCTAGGGCTAGGGAATCCCCACTACAGATCGTCACTTGTCCTTGTGGATCATGAATCTCAATGTTGCAAGGCTTGAATTGAGGTGAACTAGTCGTAACTGAATATGGAACCAAGCTCACGCTCTCACGCTATTGCCGGTCTATAGCAACCTAGATTAGGGCCCACTCTCTTGCAACCCCTAACCTAAGCCACTAGCATGAAGATTGACATCATCGTCCAATCGCACCTCGAGCCCACTCTCGTGCAAACTTGAGCTACGATCTAGGTTATGATAGTTCGTATTCGTCCAATCTCTTGCAAACGAATATGAGTATAGATCTATAATAAAGATCCTAGCTTTGGTCCAATCTCTTGCAAACCAAGTCTAGAGAATCTCGATTATAAACCTAAATCGAATATCTATGCCTTCCCATCGATTGAAATCTAATCTCTTGCAAACCCCAATCAATGGAAATCCCTAGCTATCCGTAATAAATCAATCATAACCTAACCGTCATCAATCCTAGCAACAATTCAATTCATTCATCGCAATTCTAAGATCGGGTCCATAGGGTTCATCCCCACGCTCTAGAACGATGGAACTACTCATAATTCATCATAGAAATCTTAGAAATAAATAATAAGATCATAGCACAATTCATAGTTAAGAGAAAACAATTCATAAAAACAAGAATTTCAGATAGAAAGAACAAACCAAATTGCGCGTCTATGATCTCCGGCTGAGAATTACAATAAGAATAGCCGTCAAAATTAACTTCAAGTCTCCCCTTAAAACTAGGAATAAAACTAGCATTAAATACACGCCAAAATCATCCAGAAAATCCTGACAGATTTGCCCCTGGCGCAGCCTAAAACCCTAATTCGCGATACAGTCGGACTGCGCTACTCGACCGCGTGGAACATGTCACTCGGCCGGGTGACAAACCCAAAGAAAAATAGAGAAACTGGGAAAATTGGGGATCTGTCACCCTGTCACACTCGGGCGAGTGGTCTTTCTCATTCGGCCGAGTGAGCTTTCTTGCTCGGCCGAGTGAGCTTTCTCCAAATTCCAGTAAGTCAGATGATTTTCGGGAGAAAACCCCTGTCATACTCGAGTGAGGGGGCTTCTCCATTCGACCGAGTGAGTTTTCTTGGTCGGCCGAGTGAACTTTGATTTTAGGCGATCATGTACCCGTTTCACTCGGCCGAATGTACTCCTTCACTCGACCGAGTGAACTGTCTGTTCGGCCGAATGAGCTGCTATTGGGTCTCTTTCTTCTCCTCCTCGCCTCCTTGTCGATTCTATCGAGCTTCTTCCTCTTCCGCTCATCCTCTAGCGCTGCTAGCTCCTTAATAAGGTCGTGGGCAATGCTCTGGTGCGCGTGAAAGTCCCTTGATCTCATTTTTGCTCCAGATCGCTCCATATTTCCTGAAATACGACAAAAGAAAGAAATAGTGAAAAGCAACGCGATATCATCGAATAATCGTGAAAAACACAATATGGGCAATCGAAATGCATGAAAACATGCAGAAAAAGGTGTAAAATAAGGAGCGATCAAACCTCCAAGCTTACCTCTTACTCGTCCTCAAGGAAGATGAGTAAAAGGCGAACCCGGCGGGTAAAAATAAGAAAAAAAGAAAAAGAAGATAGAAAAGAAAACGAAGAGGGAGGTGCTAGATCATTTTCTCAGGACATGGAGCTGCTTACGCAAATAGCATACGACGAATAAAAACATGCCAAATATTTTTATCTCAATATCATGATCATATATAAATGCACTCGATATAGAAACCCAAGAATATCAAAACGATATGAAACATGAAATCATTCTAGAATTAGCATCGTCTGAGGCATCTAAAGTAATATACAAAATCATAGATCGCACACTCCTCAATTGATCGCTTTCTATTTGGAGTATAAGAGGTATCACACAATATGGAGTAATAAGAATAGAAAGAAGTGGTATTCATGAAATGCATGCCAAATTTCAACTCGTGGACTTCGTAATACTTCGAGTAATCTCACTGAGTATAAAAAATTACCTAGCTTAGGTCGTCATGCACAGATAAGTAGTCACTCTCTCACACATCATTGGATCCTCTCCCCCAAGCTTATCTATAAGTGTGGTGGCATCAAATAAAAGAATACAACTTTTCCCCATTTTTGAAGCTCCAAGAAAAATAAAAATAGAAGAGGGAAGAAAGAAAGAAAGAAATTGGATCGTGTATGAACTTTTCTTTTTTTCTTTTTTTTTCTTTTCGTCTCTCTTTCTTTTTTTTCTTTTTTTTGAAACTCATATACACAATAACAATCCCAAATCAAAAAATAGAGAGATATGCATGTATTTTTTCTCTCTTTGATTTTGGTGTGTTGGAGCTTGGGCTTTATCGCAAGGAAAAGATGCCAATATAAGATTTGCTAAAGGGAGATTCACCAATGATTTTAAGTATAGAAATGATGTTCAAGATATGTGGAGAAAGAAAAATATGTAACGCTCATTTCACTCTTTAGAATGTGCATGACAACTTTCAGCAGAGTAATGTAATCTACTCAGTTTGATTTCAGAATGTAAACTAATCCAGTTATATCAAAATGGCATACATTTAATCAACCTGAAAGTCAAGCGTACAATTTTCATGCAAAAAGAAGTGATAGCAGACAACAAAGCAGTACTCCAAATATATGCAATCAATGCGTGAAGCTTGGTGTATTTTCTATGAAGATTATACAATTTAAATCATCAGACTCAGCTAATGGTAGAATTTCATTCACACCCATATAATGAAGGTGCATGTTACTATTTCGAATGCATAGAAAAGTATAGCATATGATATCTGAAATAAAAACGATGGCATGGTTAGAGAATATGCATAAAAGTAAACTAGCTCCAGGTCATTGTCATCACAGAAAATTCATCTCTAGCCAAAAGGATAAAAGAAATAAAGATGACGGAAAAATAAGAACTACTATACATATGCAGCACAAAAAAAAGAAAACGTGCTGCATGAGAAAAAAACATGAAAAAGTGGGTGATAATAAGTGTAAAATAAAGAAAGGTGGAAAAAAATGAAAATAAAAATGAAGAAAACGAAAAGTGCATGAGACACTAACTCCCCCCAAGCTAAAATGCACAGTGTCCTCAATGTGCTACGTATGGCACACGGAGAGATATGATATGGGTGGGGTGGGTGAGGGTGCATGCATGATAAATGATGAAAATGAAAGAAAACGAGATGGATATGCAAGTGATGCATGCAGAGATCAAGATGGTGCAATATAACTGTCCCAAAAATACCTCCTCTCTCCCATGATAATATAGACAAATATGAACAAAAAGTGACCAAAATGTGCGTGGAGGAGGGGTACAAAATCAGCAGAAAAGATAGCATCAATCACAGCAGCAGCAAAAATATGGGAGGCATCAAGTGTGTACCCAAGCAGGTGGTGGAGCACCAGCACCGTCCTGTGGTGGGGGAGGTGGTGGTGGAGGCTGCTGTGAAATGGGACGGGCAGCGGCATATGGAGGCTGTGACAGTCGCGTAAGAATCTGGTTCAGGCTAGCCTGAATACCAGGGAGTAGAGCAACGCGAGACTGCACAGCGCTAACGATAGCGGAGAGGGCCCGAAAATCTCCTCTGAGCCCACTACCGGCCCCCTCTAGAGCATACAGGTTTTGAACTAGGGTGTCGGGGGGAGGAGGGACAGAGGGTCGAACAGGTGGGGATCGGGCTGCCTAGCACGGCTACCGTAGACTAGTGGTGCCACTACGGGGTGAGAGTGTAGTGCTGTGCTCACTAAAAGACGCTCAGCCCCTGTGTGAAGCTGGGACACAAGAATGCTCTCAGAGGTGTGAGCAGCGGCAGAAGCTGAACCGGTGGCAGAGGGCGAGAAGGGTGGAGAGGTCGCTGACATAGAAATGGGGACAGACGTCATGACACTCTTGGTGAAGACAGCGGCAGTGGAGACGATAGTGTCAACGACTAGGGAGGCCGTGAAGTCAACAGATAATGACTCCCCAGGGGTCGAGAAATATAGAGTGGATAGGGTCTCGGCTACAGAAATAAGGGAAGGCTCGCCTCTCTCAAGAATAGTGGTGGTGGCGCTCTCGAGACTCAAAAAAGAAATGGGATCAACGGTCAACGGCACAGTGGTGGTGGTGGCGACGGACTCAGCAAGTGTGCTACCGACACTGACAAAAGTGTGGACAGAAGTGTCGGGCGGAGCGATCAAATCAGGTGCAAGATGAGGGATCTTTGGATCCAGAGGTGGAAGGATGGGCTCCTGCTGAGTGCCCTCAGGCTCTAGCACGTACACAGCTGGGATGAGAAGGTCCATCGCTGGAATCCACACCCCTCCTGCGGGTCCAATATGGGTCCGAGCGAGGCTCAGAAGCACCATGTAATCTGCGCCAAATGGACCGTGCAGCCAAACCCAATGGTGCTGACCATGAGGACGCAACATCCTCATGCGGGCCATGACATCAATGAAAAGGGAAGTAGGGCCCGGGGGTCGTAACAAACCAGCTGGGAGGTCAACCCCGCACATGGGAGCCAGAAGGGTAATCAGACCGCCGCAACAGATAGGCGTCATGGCTCCGACAGAGATAATGATGCGGTCTAAGTACAAACTGGCTAAGTCGATCTGAACGGCAGGGAGTACGACGTCTGTGTCGTCCTCAAAGTCTCTCACTCTGGTCATCGCGTAGAGCATGTAAAGCTCAGGCGTCAACATCATCCTCGGCTCATACCTCGCTAGGAAAGTGGTCGCCATAAGGCGCTGTGCAATACGAAACCATGGGTGGAGGATAGCGGAGGCCTTAGCCCGGCTAGGGTCAGAGGCGAGAGGTTATCCCGTGATGAGTGTCCAGAAGGCATGAGTGTCGAATGACGGTGGGCGGATGTGCATGGGACTGTAAGCTTGGTCGGGTTTCAGGACCGGGGGCTACTGAAAATAGGCTCGGAGCATGTCGAGGGTAATATCGCACTCGCGATCCATCAATCGAAATGAGCAACCCCCAGGAGTCCTACAGATGGAACTAAGGACCTCAAGTGTCGGCCGGACGTAGGTGTCTGCCAACACCGACAAAAATTCACGCCACCGCATGTTGTCATACAATTGGAGCAGGCCCTCAAACACCCCTAGGCGCTCAAAATCTGCAATCTGCGCAAACCTAGAAGGGACAATCGAACGATGGGAGATCCTTTCAAATTTGGCGCGTGGTGCATCATCTCTGAAAGTGATCCCCATCGTGTCGAAAGCGGGGACGGCCTGTGCCGGTGGGGGTGGAATAGGTGCGGTAGGAGGCGGAAGTGTGGGTGGTGGTGGGCTAGGTGGCAGGGAGTCCGCTCTAGCGGAGGAGAAGCCAGGCTCGCTACGAGGCGGGCATCCGCGAACGTGATCTAGTCTGTGGAGGCATGTGTGCCGCGAAACGTGCATACCAATGCGAAGTGCAATATAGAAGGAGCGAGTGTACCCAAGCACGACGCGAATGCAAGTAGTGGATGTGAGCGGAGAAACGCCTCCTCCGAGAAGCTCCGAATCTGCCCCTGATTCTCCCCAAGTTATCCTGAAACACAAATTGATAAATTAGCAATGAATATCAATATATTTGGGGTAAAATCAAGAGTAATAGATGTGTATAGAGTTTAATTTCTATTCAAGGAAGAATAGGGCTTATGAAATGGCGATTGGGAGAAAAGGGGAGAAATCGGGCAAAATGGGGACGCACGACAGTGAAGGAGGGCGGCATCGGCGGCGTGGGGTCGCGGAGTCGTCGGCGTGGGGTCACCGACTCGGGCGGAGGAAGGGGCGGTTCGGGCGAGGGAAGGGGCGGTTTGGGCGATTGGGGGAGAAGTCGAAAGCTCGGGCTGAGAAATTGGGAATTTCGGGAAATTTTGGAATCTGGACCGTGAGTTTTCGATTATATAGGCTAAGTCACTCGGTTGAGTAGCGTGTCCACTCGTTCGAGTGGCTCAGTTTTTTTAAATTTTCAAAAAATTTCGTAAAAGTACCGACTTGGTCGAGCGTCACGTCTCACTCGAGCGAGTAGACCAAAGTTAATTGCTCGAGTGGCAAGGCCACTCAGAGCTTTTCAAGTGCTGAAAGTGTCTGATTCACTCGGGCGAGTGACAAAGTGACTCGGCCAAGTGGCATATAAATGACAGAGAGGGGTTTTTAGAATCTTCCCTGATCAGTACCCTACTCGGCCTAGTAGGGCCTTCACTCGGCCAAATGAAAATTTCACTTGGCCGAGTGGGCTGCTATTTTCAGCTCCAACTCTCTATTTTCGCTCCACTTTCTGATTTTCTTTTCCCCGTCAGTTTTTTCCTTCTCCTGAAGCCTGAGCGCATTCCTAGAGCGCTCTCCTTTTCCATGGTCGTCCTCCATTCATATGGTATCCTATTCTCCATCTCCTGCAATGAAAAATATTGCCCGTTGTCAGGTTTTCCTTCGACATTTGACTCTAAACACTAATGAAGATATAAAACAAAAATAAAAGGAAAAATTCAACTAAAAATAAAATAGAACCGTCGGGTTGCCTCCCGACAAGCGCTCGTTTAAGTTCTTGAGCTCGACCACTTAATATACGCGTTTGAAGCTCGATGTTCGGTGCATGTGAGATGCGCACGTCAAACTTGCCGAGAAGACCGCTTGGGTTTAGTTGTTGATTTTCATCGGCATTCCTCGGCTTCCCTTCATTATGGGTAGTAGTGGCGGATGAGTCCCCCAAGCTTGAGATTTTAACATCCTTTTTCTTGGCCGGCGACAAAGATTTGTTGTCCGGTGGAGATTTCTTCATATGCTTCGCCGTAGAGAGCTTGCATAGCTCTCTAATCTTGACGACATCAGCGTCGTCCTTCTCCTCATCCGTAAGAAGGTCCAGTGGGTCTCCCATCGTCTCGCCATCTTTAGTAAGTTGGCCATCTTCGATGCCATCATCGTGCTTGGCCCCGATGGTAAATGGCATGGAATCGTCAATTACCTCGTCGAGGAGGTCCACGTAGTCCACATCCTCTTGCCAAGGCATATGCTTCATTGCATTCGGAATGTGGAGCTCAACTTCAATATTGCCAATGTTCAAGGACAAGGTTCTTTCCCTCACATCTACAATCACCCCGACGGTGGCTAAGAAAGGGCAGCGAAGAATCATCGACGTATCACCCTCCTCTCTAATATCCATCACCACGAAGTCGCATGGCAAGCAAAGTCCGCCCGGTACTTGTAGTGGTATGTTTTTCGCAACCCCCACCGGCCTAGTGATTCGCCCGTCGGCGAGTTGTATCTTCATGTCTGTCGCCTTTAGGTCGGTCCCCGTATTCAATTTCTTAAACATCGTGAGGGGCATGAGGCTCACGCTTGCTTCTAAATCTACCAAAGCTTTCTGAAGTGAGACTCCTCCAAGCATGCAAGGGATTCGGAAACTACCGGGATCTTTGAACTTGGTCGGCGCTTTCTCCTTTCTAGCAAACCATGTATTTTGCCCGGCGATCATGATCCTTTCTTTTCGCATCTTTCCCGCCATCAAATCCTTTAGAAACTTAGCATATGACGGGATTTCGGCGATGGCATCCAAGAATGGAATATTCAAGCTCACACCTCGCAAATACTCCAGAAATTTGACGAGCCTTTTCTCAATCCTTGACTTTGCCAACCGTTGTGGGAATGGCACCGGTGGCATATAAGTGCGCTCCTCTTGTGGCTTATCTACTTCAGATTTTTCACCGTCGTTTTGGCGCCTTTAGGTCCTCCTCTTCATTGACTGGTTCCTTATCAACCGAAATTTCTTCCCCCGGCTCCTTAGTTTGAATCATGGCGGGGTAGTGTCCTTTATGCCTCTTGTAGTTACCGCCACAACCGCATTGATGTGGCCGGTATTGCTCTGTGGGTTTTGTTCCGGTTGAGCCGATAATTGTTGATTGTTCTTATTGAGCAATGCTAGTTGCTCCGATAATTGTGCCACAACGGTGTTGAGGGAGTCTTGTTGGGCCGTCAATCTTGCATTGATCTTCTTTCGTTCGGCCATGAACTCTTCAACCCTTGCTTCATGTTCCGACCTTGGCGGCGTTTGCAGTGGATTAGGTGCCCTTCATTCTTGATTTTACCCCGAGGGTCTATAGGGACCCGCTTGTTGCCTCGGCGGGAAGTTTTGTTGTTGGGGTGCTCTTTGTTGATATTGTGGTTGTTGTGGAGGCCGTGCTTGTGGTTGTTGCGGTGGTGGATTCAAGGCTCCATCATTGTTAGCGTATGAAAATCTGGGGTGACCCCTTGTAGCCGGGTTCACCCAATAACCGGTACTCCCCGCAACATATTGAGCTTGCTCCATGGCTCCGTCTCCTTGCTCCCTTCCAACAAACATGACATGGGCTTGATCTTGCCAATCGCTCATGCTTCCTCCCGGTGTAGAAATGGTTTGGGCTCCATGCAGTTCACTAATTAACTTTTCCAATCTTTCTACGACCTTGTGAAGAGAATCAAACTTTGTAGAGAGCTCCGCCACGGCCTTTGCTTCATAAATACTCGCCGGCTTCAAGGATGATGAAGAATGTCCCCTCTCGTCGGCCCACTGTTGATTATTCGAGGCCATCTCCTCTAGTAAAGCCGTAGCGTCATCTGGTGTCTTCGACAAGATAGATTCATTGGCGGTTGCATCTATTATTTGCTTGGTGCTCGGTTGTAATCCGTTATAAAAACTTTGCACAAGCTCCCTTGGCTCAATGCTATGATGGGGGCATTGGTGTTGGAGATCCTTGAAGCGGTCACATGCCTCATACATAGTCTCTTGAGGTCCTTGCTTGAAGGACATGAGTGTGCTTCGTATCTTGATAGTCTTGGATGGAGGGTAAAACTTGTTGACAAATGCGCTCGCCAGCTCATCCCAAGTGGTGAAGATCCCCTCAACTTGCGTCCTCAACCAATACAATGCCTTGTCTCGAAGAGTAAACGGGAAGAGGCGCAGTCGAATAGCGTTGGCCGGTACTCTAGGCATCTGGAAAGTGGCGCACTTAGACAAGAACAATTGAAGATGGTAGTGCGGGTTTTCTTGAGAGTTCCCATGAAATGGGTCTTGTTGCATTAACACTACAAGTCCGGTTTTAAGCTCGAAGTTCTTGTCTACCGCCAACTCCGGCATCATTATAGAAGAGGTGGTAGAAGTGGTCTTGGACCGTAGCCTATCTCAGATGGAGACAAGCCTAGCCATACGCGCTGCTAGCTCCTCAGGTGTTTTCGATGCGGCCATATGATTTTCCTCTATAGCAAATCTCCTCTCAGCTCTAAGCCTCCTTGCCGTACGCTCGATCTCAGGGTCAAATAATATGTTTTCTTGGTGTGCTTTCGATCTCGTGTACATGCACAGAAAAAGAGAGTCTAGATAGAGTTGTTAGCATAATAGAGGAATAAAAGAATGAAAATAATAAAATAAAAAGAAATAGCTAAGTAAAGAAAATAAAATACCGTCGCCTCCCCTGCAACAGCGCCAAAAACATGATCGTGCCCGGATATACACCCAGAAAACGATTGTAGTCTTACCGCAAGCGCACAGTGAAGTGCGAGCTGGTATCGAACACAGGAAGGACAAATGACAGTACTCTATCTTGATCACCTAGTTATTGATGGTAGAATGGAATAGTTTGGACAATAATGTCACGGTCTTTCGAATAACAAATAGAATTCTATATAATAAAAGCGTCTACGGCTAGGGAATCCCCAATACAGATCGTCACTTGTCCTTGTAGATCATGAATTTTAATGTTGCAAGGCCTGAATTGAGGTGAACTAGTCATAACTGAATATAAAACCAAGCTCACGCTCTCGCGCTATTGCCGGTCTATAGCAACCTAGATTAGGGCCCACTCTCTTGCAAATCCTAACATAAGCCACTAGCATGAAGATCGACGTCATCGTCCAATAGCACTTCGAGCCTACTCTCGTGCAAACTCGAGCTACGATCTAGGTTATGATAGTTCATATTCGTCCAATCTCTTGCAAACGAATATGAGTATAGATCTATAATAAAGATCCTAGCTTTGGTCCAATCTCTTGCAAACCAAGTCTAGAGAATCTCGATTATAAACCTAAATCGAATATCAAGGCCTTCACATCGATTGAAATCCAATCACTTGCAAACCACAATCAATGGAAATCCATAGCTATCCGTAATAAATCAATCACAACCTAACCGTCTATCAATCCTAGCAACAATTCAATTCATTCATCACAATTCTAAGATCGGGTCCATATGGTTCATCCCCACGCCCTATAACGGCTGAACTACTCACAATTCATTATAGAAATATCAGAAATAAAGAATAAGATCATAGCACAATTCTTAATTAAGAGAAAACAATTCATAAAAACAAGAATTTTAGATAGAAAGAACAAACCGAATTACACGTCTATGATCTCCAGCTAAGAATTACAATAAGAATAGCCGTCAAAATTAACTTCAAGTATCCCCTTAAAACTAGGAATAAAACTAGCCTTAAATACACGCCAAAATCGTCCAGAAAATCCTGACAGATTTGCCCCTGGCGTAGCCCAAAACCCTAATTCGCAATACAGTTGGACTGCGCTCCTCGGCCGAGTGGAACATGTCACTCGGCCGGGTGACAAACCCAAAGAAAAACAGAGAAACTGGGAAAATTGGGGGTCTGTCACCCTGTCACACTCGAGCGAGTGGTCTTTCTTATTCGACCGAGTGAGCTTTCTTGCTCGGCCGAGTGAGCTTTCTCCAAATTCCAGTAAGTCAGATGATTTTCAGGAGAAAAACCATGTCATACTCGGGCGAGGGGGCTTCTCCATTCGGCTGAGTGGGTTTTCTTGGTCGGCCGAGTGAACTTTGATTTTAGGCGATCATGTATCCGTTTCACTCGGCCAAACGTACTCCTTCACTTGGCCGAGTGAACTGTCTGTTCGGCCGAGTGAGCAGCTACCGGGTCTCTTTCTTCTCCTCCTCGCCTCCTTGTCGATTCTATCGAGCTTCTTCCTCTTCCGCTCATCCTCTAGCGCTGCTAGCTCCTCAATAAGGCCGTGGGCGATGCTCCGGTGCGCGTGAAAGTCCATTGATCTCATTTTTGCTCCAGATCGCTCCATATTTCCTGAAATACGACAAAAGCAAGAAATAGTGAAAAGCAACGCGATATCGTCGAATAATCGTGAAAAACGTAATATGGGCGATCGAAATGTCATGAAAACATGCAGAAAAAGGTGTAAAATAAGGAGCGATCAACGCGCACGTACCGTTTTGCTCAGCACCCACAACCACTATCTACAAGTCTGCCATTCAAAATTTACACATATTCTACCCTCGGCGTCTCCCCCCGCCCCCCGCTGTCCACAACGACGATGACGCTGGCAAAACCCTAATTTGCTTTCTTGCCTGTAAATTAGGTCGATTTTCTTTATCAAAACCCACGATATTCCCAGATTAATTTGCAAATAAAGAAAGCAACTTTAGGGTTTACAAATTAATCTGTAAATTATCTGTAAATTAATCGACCGTGGGCGGTGATGATGACGCCCCATTCTACCATATGTTTCTCTTTATCTGTAAATTAATCCACTTCCTTCATCCGATTCCTCTTCTATCTATTTACAATTATCTAAATTAATCAACTTGCTTCCTTCATCCGCGTGTAAAGAAATCTTCAACGAGAGCGGTGGAGAGGATGACGACAACGACGACTATCTACGAGGCCGGAGAAGGGGAAGTCGTGCCAGGCAGAAGTTAGAGCGGAAGTCAGAGCAGTCGTCTCCCCTCTTCGTTCGGAGCTCTCTCTCTTTCGTCCGGCAAAAGTCAGAACAAAACCGCCGGCGGTTGTGCGCGATCCGATTGTGCGCGCTGAGCAAAACTGCCGGCAGTCGTGTGTTTTTACTCATCGCGTACCACCGTGTCCAACTGGAGGGTATTTTCGCATTTCCGAACGGTTGTGCGCGGTAAGCAATTCTGAGGGGCAAACTTGTAAATAAACCGAATGTCGGGTGCGCGTGCGGGTATAACGGTGTGTGTCGTAGCAACTCCCAAATTAAATTTATAAGCCAGTAAAAAGAGAAAAATTTAACATGAAAAAAGCCTTATTTGGCAGTACCATAAGTTCCTTCCATATACTAGGAGCTAGGTTGGGCACTAAACACACAGTTCACAAAATAAACACGGGAATTGTTAAGCGCAATGACTGTTTCACTCACACGCCCAAACACTTGGTTACAAGTATACCATTCACTTATTTCCCACGTGCACAACCACTTTTTCTTTTTTACACTCGTCTGCCCCTACAACAACGATGACAACAACTCTGACGACGATTTACTAGGGGGAGGGAGGCTGGAGAGGTTGACAGACGGGGCGGCGGAGGGGAGAGGGGAAGAAGAAGAATGTGGCTGGGGTGGTCAGAGTGGGCATCGGAGTGGGCGATGGAAGAGGGAGAGGTGACACTGCGGGGTCAGAGGAGGGGGAGATGTGGCTTGGGATGTCGGAGGAGGAGTCGGCGTCGCAGGCTGACATTCAGCCATTTTACTCACCGCGCGTCCCAGGGTTATTTTCGGCAAAAATAAATGGTTGTGTGTGGTGAGTAATTTCAATGACAAACGTGTAAGTAAGTGGCAAACTTGTAAATAGGCGGTCGTGCGCGGAGTAAAACGGTAGGTGAGCTTAGCAATTCCCCATCCCATATCGAGGATTCGAGATCACTTGCCCGAACAAATAGTCTCGCGATTCCAGTGTCAAATCCCGAGCCCTCTCCCAAGATCCGTTCATCTCCTTCAAAATTAGGTCTCGATTTCGATTGACAGGCCCGATCCAGGAGATTTTTGGGCAGAAATGGCGGCAGGGCCAAACATGGAGGTGTTCGAGGGTTATTTCAAGCGAGCGGATTTGGATCAGGACGGGAGAATTAGCGGAGCTGAGGCCATCCCCTTCTTCAAAGGATCGAATTTGCCTCAACACGTCTTAGCCCAGGTGCCCGCCTCCTCCTCGCTTCCACTGTATAATTTGGAGAATTTGCTTCAATATGAATCAATATGATGTATAATTTTGGTCGATTCCGGTGAATTGGTGCTGAAAATTTAGTATCTTTTTTCGGTTTATTTTTTTTTCCGAAGGGGGGAGAGAGCAGTAGTAGGAGCTTCTTATTGGAGGTTTCTCTCCCAGTTAGTTTATTAAGTACTTATCTTTTTTTGTGGACGCTAGATCCAGTTGAAGATGACACTGGGCTTAAACAATTTCTCTTTATCTATCAGTTTTAGCCTAATTTTGATTGCATGTTTGGAATTATAGCTAATTCATTCGTTGATTTACTTTAAACGAACACATTCTACTTCTTATGAATGATAGATCTAATTTACGTTTATACTAGTTTTAGGAAATGAAGATAATGGCGCAGATCTACCATTTGCAATTGCGGTTATATCATGTTTGCTGAGAAAGCGCTTATCGTCTGAGAAACAATGGATTTTATGATTAGCTTATTATTGCTTCATAGAAGTGTAGAGAAGATAGATTTATGACGAATTAGATGCGCGCCAGCAGAATATTACTGTGGTACTTATTCTGACAACAGAGTTGGATCATGGTTATTGTTTTCTTTTAAAAGTTGATTTACTGCATGGCTTCTGTGTCCCACTAAATTTGTTAAGTGGATTAATGCAGGACCCTGCATCTTGTCCCACAACAATCTATGTGCCATAAAATAAAGAAACAATGTAAATCTACATATGCTGCAAAAATAGCATGCAACAAGTTGTACATGTAGAGGACCGATTACTTTGTATGTGCTCCAAACAATATTCTTTAGATAAAGAGAAAAGGCATACCGGATGTAAATAATGTCATCGATGTATATAACTTGCTATTATAATTCATATGGGTGCGGAGTCAAATGGAATATATAATCATAGGTTAGATTTCAGTTGCTAGTTTAGTGGCATGTGAAAGCACACCGATTTTCGCATCGTTGCTGTTTTTTACTTAGGTAAGATAGCCTATCCCATTAGTTGTTTGTTAGATCCATGCACGGCTAAGGAGGGGAGAAATTACTTGATGGGCCTGTGCCCAAACCCATGCGGGTTTACACCCGACCCTCTTTTTTGTACTTGCCCTTTCCGAGTCCTCCTTGGAGTAGGATTCCCCCTCCCGCCCCGAATCCTCCCAGGAGTAGGATTCCCCCTCCCGCCCCGAGTCCTCCTTGGAGTAGGATTCCCCCTCCCACCCTGAGTCCTACTTGGAGTAGGATTAGCCGGACTAGTCCTACTTGGTTTAGGATTGTCATGGTTTCTATTATAAATAGGGGGTAGCCTTCTCTTCTTTTCTCATGCTTAATATTGGAGAGAATTCTATTGAGCGTCCATTAGGAGTAGTTCTAGATCTAGACGAGTGCGGACGTCCTCTAGGCGTCTTGGGAGGAGGGCACACCTCTTTTGTGCCCAATTATCTTGTTCTTCTTTATTATTTTGCTATAAAAATCCTATCTTTGGTTGGTTCCTAACAATTTGGTATCAGAGCGCGTGGCGATCCATGGCGGGAATTGAAGGGGTAAAGAAATCGGTTGACGAATTGGTGGAATACATCGAGCACATGAAGGCAAGACAAGCAAAGAACGACGGGCAATTTGCAAAACGAGCAATTTTGCTATCAGGGGCGGAGTAATGTTAGATCCATGCACGGCTAAGGAGGGGAGAAATTACTTGATGGGCCTGTGCCCAAACCCATGCGGGTTTACACCCGACCCTCTTTTTTGTACTTGCCCTTTCCGAGTCCTCCTTGGAGTAGGATTCCCCCTCCCGCCCCGAGTCCTCCCAGGAGTAGGATTCCCCCTCCCGCCCCGAGTCCTCCTTGGAGTAGGATTCCCCCTCCCACACCGAGTCCTACTTGGAGTAGGATTAGCCGGACTAGTCCTACTTGGTTTAGGATTTTCATGGTTTCTATTATAAATAGGGGGTAGCATTCTCTTCTTTTCACATGCTTAATATTGGAGAGAATTCTATTGAGCGTCCATTAGGAGTAGTTCTAGATCTAGACGAGTGCGGACGTCCTCTAGGCGTCTTGGGAGGAGGGCACACCTCTTTTGTGCCCAATTATCTTGTTCTTCTTTATTATTTTGCTATAAAAATCCTATCTTTGGTTGGTTCCTAACAATTTGGTATCAGAGCGCGTGACGATCCATGGCGGGAATTGAAGGGGTAAAGAAATCGGTTGACGAATTGGTGGAATACATCGAGCACATGAAGGCAAGACAAGCAAAGAACGACGAGCAATTTGCAAAAATCATGGAGCTATTGACGGCGCGCATCCACGACGGCAAAAACCCTAATTTTGGGCAAAAGACGTCACCTTTGGAGGAGAAAAGCCCAGATCTAGAAATTTCAGATCTGAAATTTTCAGATCCAGATCTGAAGGCGACGGAGGAAGAAGAGAAAATTTTTAGATCTAAAAATTTCAGATTTGAATCCGATGGCGGTGAAAATCCAGATTTAAAGGCGGCCGCGGAAGACGAGGACGAGTCCCCAAGGCGAGCAAACCCTAGCCGTCATCTCAAGAAGGCGGACACGCCCTCTGCAGAATTTCTGCAGGGGCTGGCCGCCCTGCAGAAATTCTGCAGGGGTCACAGGAGCCCCTGCAGGGCCTGGCAGGGGCCCGGCAGGCCCTGCAGGTCCCTGCAGGGGCCTTGCAGGCCCTGCAGGGCCCGGCAGGAGCCAAGGAGCCCGTGCAGACTCCTGCCGTGGCCCTGCAAGGCCCGGCAGCCCCTTCAGCATCGACGACAGACCCTCCGATGTAGCGGACAACAATTTTTCAACTTTCTGGGCCCAAAACAGCGAGCATTTGAGCTTCTGGGAGGGCGGCGTGGGCCCCAAGGCCATTGGTTTTCAGTTCAAAGTCTTTCAGAGCGTCAACATCTCAGTTTTGGATATAGAGGGCCTTCAGATCTGACTGGTGGTGACCGTGGCTTTTATCTAGGCGTTGATGAAGGTGGTGGAGACCAATCTCATCCTTTCGATCCGGGAGGAGACATGCAATACGTGTGATGGATGGCACTCACACTCCATGCACCACCTTGAGGACAAGGTGGATTTTCAGGGGCGGAGTAATGTTAGATCCATGCACGGCTAAGGAGGGGAGAAATTACTTGATGGGCATGTGCCCAAACCCATGCGGGTTTACACCCGACCCTCTTTTTTGTACTTGCCCTTTCCGAGTCCTCCTTGGAGTAGGATTCCCCCTCCCGCCCCGAGTCCTCCCAGGAGTAGGATTCCCCCTCCCGCCCCGAGTCCTCCTTGGAGTAGGATTCCCCCTCCCACCCCGAGTCCTACTTGGAGTAGGATTAGCCGGACTAGTCCTACTTGGTTTAGGATTGTCATGGTTTCTATTATAAATAGGGGGTAGCCTTCTCTTCTTTTCTCATGCTTAATATTGGAGAGAATTCTATTGAGCGTCCATTAGGAGTAGTTCTAGATCTAGACGAGTGCGGACGTCCTCTAGGCGTCTTGGGAGGAGGGCACACCTCTTTTGTGCCCAATTATCTTGTTCTTCTTTATTATTTTGCTATAAAAATCCTATCTTTGGTTGGTTCCTAACATTGTTCAGATGTAACTGTAAGGTTATGATGCTAGTAATCTAGACTATTTTATGCAGCGGAAGACAGAAAATTCAAAATTATCTAATTAGCAATCATACCAAGGATCTATTGCTAATTTAGGAATTATATTGATGTATAATAAAACCATAAAGGTCGTAACTTTGTGCGAGTATACTTAAGCGATACTCATGGATCCTTAATCTCTTTCGGTGAAGACCAGAAGCGTCGTGTTCACCTACTCCAAGCAACACCTTAGATCCCATTTCTCCAACCAGCGCATTAGATGAATCACGTGATGAAGAATGCCTCCACAATTCACAAGCTCCAAGAACTCAAACCGCCTTTCTTGCTTTGCTAGAGTGAAAAAGAAGGAGAAGGAAAAGCTCTTATGTTGTCTCAAGAGAGATTGATCAATTCATGTATCTCAAGAGGGCCGGGGTAGCCCCATTTACTTAGTGATAGGGGAGAGCCAAATCTGATTCGGATTGAGCGTTTGATAGAACTCAACCTCATCCCTAAATCCACAAAAAAGAATAAGTATTTTTAATGAGTTCTAATCGCATTAGAACTCTTGGATATAAATTAGATTTGGTTTAGAGTTGATTTCTAATCAAAGCTTGCTTCAAATCCACGTCCTGCTATGTCAGCATTAATCGGCTAGTCGACTAGTTATTGTAACTAGTCGACTAGTCAACTCTCTGTAAAATTTACGATCTACCTAGTCGACTAGTGCTTAGGCACTAGTCAACTGATAGCTGATTAGTCGACTAATGCCTAAGCACTAGTCGACTAGTCCATGCTGACTTGCTGTCTTCTTATCTGATCATAACCCTGTGTGATCTTATCCATAGTATATCATATACATACTCATAGTTTATTCATTCACTTTTTGTGAGGAGTTCATCATCTGTGTGAGACTCTAATAGACCGATTCCTACTATAGTAGTGACCACGATCACATTGTGTCAACGATCGGTAGCGGCTCTAGTTGAACATGTCGATCCCCTGTTTTAGAAACGTCATTATCTGGTTTGGGACATTGGAATCCCTCTGAGATAGTCTGGGCCTTACCGTGACAGATTCCATGTAGCCCGGTCCATTCGTCATCACTATGTCGCTCAGATGTTTAGGGTATTGTATAGAGTCAAACCTCATTACACCTTAAACATTTTGAGTCAAATACGATCTCATAGTTATTGGTTGGATGACACTTGTTAACTCTTTACCAAGTTCATTTCTTACACCTCTTATAGTGGTCAGAGATTTATTATGGATCAATTTACTCAAATGCGACACTACGCTCCCATATCGGAGGAGACGAATCCTGGCAGTATGGCCACTCACTTCACATGCTACCAACTATACCCAGCAAGTATCTGCACATCAGCTGTAAAGACAATGTTCGATATTTACCAAAGTCTAATCTTCCACGTGTAAAGTCCATTATCACATCTCCGGTCAAAGGGATAACCTGCACATACTGTCACTAAAGATCTTCTGTTGACCCCAGAGTATAATAACCATACTGAAGTATCTCTAGTGAGTCGTTTTGTGAACTTGTTCTCCTAACACAAACATGTGCCTTATCTAACGATGTCTCCACACCGAGTGACTATGAGGCCAATCACTATCATCCGATGTTATAGATTAATGCATACTGGTCTAATCGGAATATCGATGTTCCGTCTCGATATTTTGCCGACCAGGGACAGTTCTGGATATATGGTCGACGGACACATTGACCCCATTATTATGATCTCATCATGATCCCAATGTTTCTCTCATAAGTTCTGGGACCTTATCCATACATCATATAATCATAACAAAGAAGTGACAGATGATGTCATAGATAAAGATTACCAAATAGCTTACTATCATTTCAAACAAATGTCTTATTACAATTACAATAATTGTCTTGAGGGCATACATTTTCCAACATCTCCCACTTGCACTTACAACCAATTATTACGATAACTCGTATCGATTTTATCTACTAAACACTCCACTCTATTTTGTTGAAGGGCTTTCGTAAGCGGGTCTGCTATATTATTGTCAGTATTAACTCTTTGTATCTCAATGTCCCGACATTTTTGAATTTCACGTATCAAGTGAACCTTCCTCAGGATGTGTCTAGATTTCTTGTGAGATCTAGGTTCGTTGGCCAGCGAAACTGGCACTTCATTGGCACATTGGTATCACAATACAACAGTATTGGATTAACAATCGAAGGAACACCACCAAAATTCTGTAATGAACTTCTTCATCCAGACCGCCTCCTTTGTGCATCATTGGCTGCGATGTACTCAGTTTCCATCATCAAAACGGCTACAATGTCTTGCTGGGAACTTTTCCAACTCACTGCCCATACGTTGAGAGTAAAAATATATCCTGACACGAATTTGTTGTCATCTGTCACTTTGGAAACTTGAGTCACTATATCCTTTAACTGAAAGATTACTACTTCCATTGTATACTAGGAACATATCTTTAGTCCTTTTCAAGTACTTGAGTATGTCCTTTACGATAGTCGAATGCATTTCTCTATGATTTGATTGATATCGACTAATTACGCCGAGTGCGTATGCAACATCAGCTCTAGTACATAACATTGAATACATTGTAGATCCTACACCCGAGGCGTAAGAAATCTTACTAATGCTTGCTTTCTCCTTATCTGTCTTAGGAGACAGGCTTGGAGAGAGTTATTCCATGACAAGCTGGTACCATACCACGCTTGGAGTTTTTCATGTTAAACATCTTTAACACGGTATCTATGTACCTAGATTGACAATCCCAGAATCCTATTCGATCTATCTCTATAGATTTTAATATCGAGTATATATGATGCTTCTCCCAAATCCTTCATGGAGAAGTTTTGGGACAACCATACTTTGATTGATTCTAACATCTCTATGTTGTCAATCAACAATATACATCCACGTACAATATGAGGAATGTAACGACGCTCCCACTAACCTTTTGATAAACGCATGGATCATCCGCATTCTTGACGAATTTTTTTTGACTAGCTCATCGAATCGAATGTTCAAGCTCCTTGATGCCTACTTTAGTCCATAGATGGACTTAAGCAATTTGCAAGCTTTTCTCTCGCTCCCATTGATTTCAAATCCATCTGACGGTGTCATGTAAACACACTCTTCTAAATCTCCATTTAGGAAAGCTGCCTTTACATCCATTTGTCATATCTTATAGACATAGTAGGCCGCTATAGCAAGCAGAATCTGAATGGATTTGTGCATGGCTACTGGTGAAAAGGTTTCGTCATAGTCTATGCTAAGCCTTTAAAGATATCCTTTAGTCACTAATCTTGCCTTGAAGATCTCTGCGTTCCCATCTACATCGATCTTCTTGAAGATCCATTTGTTTCCTATGGGTTTGATCCCTTTTGGGAACATCCTCCAAAGTTCATACTTTGTTGGTGTGCATGGAATACATTTCAGATTTCATCATGTCAAGCTATCTTACATAGTCCCCACTTTATATGGCTTCTTGGAAACTGGTAGGTTCATCATCATCCATGCTGCTATCCTCTATTTCACCATCGACGAGAAAACCATAGTATCTCTATGGTGGATGTGAACGTCTACCAGATCTCCCGATTGGTTGAGTTTTATCAACGGACGCATTGATGTCTGGTCCGGTCCCTTGTTCCATTATAATTTCTGTTTCTGGAACTTCTTCCAAATCTATCATTTCTCCTAGTGTCTCTTCACCAAGAGACTCCGTTAGGAAGATGGCATGTCGGGCAACACATTTTGTACCTCAATGTGATAGAAAAGATATCCTTGAGAGTTCTTAGGATACCCCACAAACTTATACATAACGGATCTAGCCTCCAGTTTATCTGGATTGTGCCTTTTTACTTAAGCAGTACAACCCCATATCTTAACAAATTAAAGATTAGCTTTTTTCCCAGTCCATATCTCATATGGAGTGGGAGGCACGGCTTTGGATGGAACCATGTTCAACATGCGCAAAGCCATTTTTAAGGCATATGCCCAAAAAAGAGGCAACTTTGTGTTACTCATCATGAATCGTATAATATCCAATAAGGTGCGATTCCTTCTCTCTGGCACACCATTGTGTTGTGTGTAAAAAGGAGCAACCTGAGAGAGAATCCCAATCTCTTTTAGAGATGCAAGGAATTCCGGACTTAAGTATTCTCCTCGATCTGATCGAAGGATTTTAATACTTTTTCCAGTAGGATTCTCTACATCACACTTATACTCTTTGAACTTTTCAAAGGTATGAGATTTTTGTTTCATCAAGAACACATATTTATATCTTGAGAGGTCAACAGTAAAAGTGATGAAGGAAGAATATACTCATTTGGCTTGAATAGACTTTAGGCAACATAAATCTGTATGTATTAGTCCCAAGGGTTCACTAACTCTTTCCCCCTTATCTCACAAATGGAGTTTTAACCATTTTACCTTTGAGACAAGACTTACAAATTGCAAACGATTCGTAATCGAACGGATTGCGATATCATTCTTTATGCAATTTCATAAGTCTTTTCTCACCAATATGGCTTAGTCTACAATGCCAAAGATAAGATTCATTAATACTTGGAGTTTTTTGTTAACATTTAACACATTGCTTACATATAAAACATATACACCATTGCATAGAGTACAAAAGCCATACGATATGTCTTTATTGAAAATGTCCATAACATTATTCTTCACTATGAAATTGTATCCTTCCTTGTCTAATAAGGATATGAATACACTATTATATATCATGCTCGGTACATGGTAGCAATTGCGTAAAACCAAAATTTTCCCTTCTGATAAGCTAAGATGGAATTCTCGTACGTCGATTGCAGCAACGCTTGCTTCAGTCTCCACTTGTAAAGTCATTTCACCTTTCTTCAGTCTCCTACTTTTCTCAATACCTATATAAAATTACAGATGTAAGAACCAGCTCTGATATCCATCCCCAAGAAGTAGTAGAAACCGAAAATATGTTTTGAATAACATACGCACCTGAAGATGAGGTATCGCCATGCCCCTTCTTCTTTATGGACTCCAAGTATTCCTTGCATTTCCTCTTCAAATGACCTGGCTTAAGACAATAAGGAGTCTTAGCTAGCATAACCAACGTCTTTTCTCCAAGCATGGAGCTCTTAGCCCGCCTCAATATATCGAGAAGCTCTGGAAGTGTACAATCCACTTTCTTCATATAAAATTCATTATGAACTGAGAGTAGGTAATGGGAAAGGACTGAAAAATTATATCAATATATAATTCATTGTCCACAATGCACCCTAGCTCTGCAAGTGCCTCGATGTAACTGACCATCTTAAGGACATGATCATGAACTGAAGATCCAGCCTATAACCTTGTATGAAACAATTTCTTCGAGGTCTCGAATCTAGCTATTTGAGATTGCTCTCTATATAACTATTTTACATGGAGAAATATGCATTGGACGTCTATATTCCCGTGTTGTCATTGCAACTCATTCTTCATGAATGCAAGAGACATTTGGCTAACTCACAGTCCCGAGTCCAGATCTTGAAAAGTTCCTTTTCTTCACTAGAGGACTTTTCAGTTGGGGGTCTTAGGAGGTGATTCATACAACACATGCAATTTTTTCATAAGTCAATGTTATCTTTACGTTTCTCAGCTAGTCTTTGTAATAAGGTCCAGTGAGTTTGTGTTTGTCGAAGATTAATTTCAAGCCAGTCATGATGCTGCAAATGAATATTAAAAGAGTTACGATGATAATAAAGCTGATATTCTTAAAATAATCAGATTGATTTTTATCTAATTAATTTTTCCATTAATTTTTGCGAATATCTTAAGCTTAAAGGATAAACGAAAATTATCATATAATTTCTTAGTGGGAATGGAGATCCAACTATCTTGAGTTCGATAACCTTGACCTTCGTCAACAAATTATTACACTACATAATTGGTATACAGACTCTTTGTCAATTGTAACACTTTGCAACTGTTAATTATGGTTTTTACACCTAGCCCTTTATGACATTGACCTTTGTCAAAAAATCATAGAGTCTAGTCAAGTCTTTTCCATCATTTCGTATTCAATAGGATGCGAGCAATGTGTCATTGACCTTCGCCAACAAGATACATCCTCATACCCTCCGAATCTATCTTATGGTAGCAAAGCTACATCACCTAGAGTTGAACACCTAAAGCTTGACCTTCGCCTACAACCATATCGTCAATCTAGGTGCTCTACATTCTTTGACATGATGGAGGGTTACGAATAATCCTTAAAAGGATTTTGAACGTAATAGACTTGACATAGTTGGAAAAACTAAGTCATTTCATTTAGTTAGATAAAAGAATTCAATCTGATCACTTGGTCAGACATGCACAATTTGGGGATGGAGGTTTTTCGTGGGTTGAATTACCAAGTCCACGTTTCTTAATTACAAGAACCTTGCTCACACTCGCCTTTCTTAGTAAAACACCAATACGATCAATTGACCTTTAAATCGAATAAAATATTTATGACCTTAATAGTTCCAACTTTCTTGGGTTTACATCTACTAATTAATTGGATTAATTAGGTTTTGGTGCAGAAAATGTGTTATGAACAAACAATTTGTAGACGAACTTTATTTTGCGAGCAACAACACATCAAGCGAACTTATTTAACTTAGCAAGCGACCTTGCAAGCAGTAATAAATAAAATCTCTAAATAATTACTTGGACCACGTGGCAACGTCCTACATTGTTAGGTTATATTACTAACAGCACAGCGGGTGTAAGATCCTCATAATTATTTAACCTATAATCATATTTTAGCTAGCATCCTCATGATCCTATTATGAAATTATTTTAAGAGAACTTTAAAACAATTTTAAAACCTTTTAAAATCATTACCTCTGAAGATTAATCATTAGTAAACAATTTAATCCATGTTATCCTAAAACACTTTGAGAATATCTTCTATTTAAAAATCAAAGATTTAAAATCATCAAAAACGTTGCATGTTGCTGGTTAGTCGACTAGACATCATATGCTAGTCGACTAATCCACTCTCGGCATGTTATGCAAATCGCCTGTAAGTAGAGTAGTCGACTAGCCTTTACGACCTAGTTGACTACTAGTCGCCTAATCGTTGTAACATGTGATTTACGCAAATACGATGTTTTGACGATAAAAATTTGATTTTTAAAGTTCTAACATGTTTAATTCTGTATAAAAACCTAGATAGCAGCGAGGCTCGGATACAATTGTAAGGTTATGATGCTAGTAATCTAAACTATTTAGATCATGGAGCGAAAGACGGAAATTTAAAATTTTCTAACTAACAATCATACTAAGGATCTACTATTAATTTAGGAATTATATTGCTGAATAATAAAACCATAAAGGTCATATCTTTGTGCGAGTATACTCAATCGATACTCGCGGATCCTTAATATCTTTCGGTGAAGACCAGAAGCGCTGCGTTCACCTCCTCCAAGCAACACCTTAGATCTACTTTCTCCAACCAACGCCTTAAGATGAATCACGGGATGAAGAATGCCTCCACAATTCACGGGTTCTCAAGAACTCGAACCGCCTTCCTTGCTTTGCTAGAACGAAGTAGAAGAAAAAGAAAAACTTTACTTTGTCTCAAGAGAGATTGATCAATTTATGTGGCTCAAGAGGGCTGGGTAGCCCTCTTTATATAGTGCTAGGCGAGAGCCAAACCTGATTCGGATTGAGTGTTCACATAGAACTCAACCTCATACCTAAACGTATAAAGAAGAATAGTCGTCCTTAATGAGTTCTAATCGCATTAGAACTCTTGGATATGAATTAGAATTGGTTTCCAATCAAATTCCGCATCAAATCCGCGTCTTACCATGTCAGCATTAACCGGCTAGTCGACTAGTTACTGTAACTAGTCGACTAGTCCACTCTCTGTAAAACGTACAGTCTGCCTAGTCGACTAGTGCCTATGCACAATCGACTAATACCTGATTAGTCGACTAGTGCCTAAGCGGCAATAGTCGACTAGTCCATGCTGACTTGCTGCCTTCTTCTTTTCTGATCACAACCCCGTGTGATCTTAGCCCTAGTATATATATATGTATATATTTATAGTTTCTTCCTTCGCTTTTTGTGAGGAGTTTATCATCAGTGTGAGACTCTAATAGACCGATTCCTATTACAGTAGTGATCACGATCACATCATGTCAGTGATCGGTAGAGGCCGTAGCTGAGCGTGCCGACCCCGTTTTAGAACTGACATTATTTAGTTTGTGAGACTGGAATCTCTTCGAGATAATCTTGGCCTTATCGTGACAGATTTTGTGCAGTTCGGTCCCTTTGTCATCACTATGTCTCTAATGTGTTTAGGTTATAGTATATAGTCAAACTCCATTACACCTTAAACCCTTTGAGTCAAATGCGACCCCATAGTTATTGGTTGGATGACACTTGTTAACTTTTTACCAAGGTCATCTCTTAACCTGGCCAGGGATTTACAATGGATCCATTTACTTAACTGTGACACTAACATCCCTTACAAGAGGAGACAAATCCCAACAGCATGTTCACTCCCTTCACATGCTTCCAACTATACCCAACATGTATCTACAAATCAGCTGTAAAGCCAACGTTCGATATTTATCAAAGTATAATCTTTCACATGTAAGGTCCTTTAGAGATGTTAGGTCCTTTAGCACATCTCTGGTCAAAGGACTAACTTGCACATACTGCCACTGGAGATCTTCTGTTGATACTCAGAGTATGATAACCATACAGAAGTATCTTTCGTGAGTCGTTCTGTGAACTTGTTCTCCTAACAAGCAAATGTGCATTATCTAACGATGTCTCCACACCGAGTGACTAAGAGGCCCGTCATTACCATCCGGTGGTATAGATTAATGCACACTGGTCTAACCGGAATATCGATGTCCCGTCTCGATATTCCTCCAACTAGGACCAGTTTTGGGCATATAATCGACGGACACATTGGTCCCATTATCATGATCTTATCATGATCCCAATGTTTCTCTCATAAGTACTGGAACTTTATCCATGCATCATATAAACATGGCAACAACCATAGAAGTGACACATAAGATATCATAGATAAAGATTACTAAATAGCTTACTATCATTTCGAACGCGATGTCTTATTACAATTGCAATAATTGTCTTAAGGACATATATTCCCCAATAGTAACAAATGAAGATGAAGATTATGACTTCATTACATCAGCCTTTCGGCATTTCATAGGCTTGATGCTTTCAACTGGAAAATGTTCTGAGATGTGAGAGGTAAAATCATGTGGACAACTCCTGGAATTTTTGTTGTCAATTTGAAAATTACTTACTATCGCATGTTCTCACTCCCATTTATGTCTACTTTTTGAAGATTTTTGAACTCAGTTGACTCTTCTCCCTCCTTTTTCTTGTGGCTTCTTTCCCTAGATTTGGACCTTATTCTTATACTGATAACTGCATGTTATTTGTTTTTATGGGATTTATATTGTGTGATTTATTAATTTTTATGGAAGATTAACTTGTTATCATGTCTAGTGAAATATTTCTTTTAGTGGTTGAGTGATGATTATCACCTGATTGTTGTATAGTTTATCAGATCAGTTTGGTTTCTTGTAGATATGGACATATGCAAATCAGAATCAAACTGGTTTCCTTGGTCGCCCAGAGTTTTACAATGCATTGAGACTTGTAACAGTGGCGCAGAGTGGTCGAGAACTAACGCCCGATATAGTCAAGGCAGCCCTTGGCCCTGCTGCAGCCCAAATTCCCGCACCAAAGATAAATCCTGTGTCTGCTACTTCATCACATATGAATTCAGTGGCCGCTCCTATAATCCAGTCAAATGCTATGCCGCAGCCTTCCACACAGATGGGTGCTATGGGACCACGTGCTTTTCAAAATCATGGTGCCAGAGGACAACAGACACCTCCAAACATGGGCATAAATCAACAGTTTTTTCAATCCCCAAACAATCATTTGATGAGGCCACCTCAAGGCCCACCACCTGTTGCTTCAGTTCAAATGCAAGGAGTTGCCCAAGGACAGCCTGCAGGAGGCAGTGTTGGTCCACATTTTCCAGCTTCAAATACACCAAGCTTATCGACAGATTGGCTTGGTAGTAGGACTAGTGGAGCTGGAGCAGCCCCCACATCACAACTTCCTAACAGAGGGGTTACTCCTGTAAACCAGGATGCGTCAGGGCTGGCACAATTGGGAATGCCTTCTGGAGTAGCACCGAAGCCACAAGCACCTCTTTCCTCTTCATCAGTTCAGCCAAAAGCCATGGATCAACGCTTGCCATCATCCCAGCCTGCTACCAATGATTCAAGAGCATTAGTTCCTTCTGGAAACGGTTTATCATCTGATTCAGTGTTTGGAGGGGGTGCATTTTCTGCAACTCCACAGGCTAAGCAGGATGCGTCAACTACCTTTTCTGCTGGCAGTTTCCCAAACTCATCCAACATCTCTGCCACGTCTCAGGGTCCCGCTAAGGCTAGACAACCTGATCCGTTACAGAGCAATTTGGCCTTTCCTCATGGTGGCAATCAGTTACAAAGTCAGCTACCGGTTAAGCAAAATCAACTTAATGATGTACAGAGCACGTTGGCTTTGGCTTCATCTAATGTGTCTGCTGGATCTGTTACTTCTTCCGGTGATCTTCAGCAGCCATGGCCAAAGATTACTCAGTTGGATATTCAGAGGTATACTAAGGTATTTGTTGAGGTAGACAAGGACAGAGATGGAAAAATTACTGGACTCGAAGCTCGCAATCTATTTCTGAGTTGGAGACTGCCCAGAGGTAAACATTTTCTTCAGAGTTCTTTTGAATTTTGCACATGTAACATTTTATCAAATTTACATCATTGTATCATATAATGACAATGTAATGGTTTATTGTATCATAATCACCATCAAAGTCTGTTGTCATAAAATTAGGGAAATGATATTTTATAGTAATTACCTGAGGGAAAGATGAGCTGTATGGCTGTGGACTCGTTGCTTGTGGATGGAAATAGTGAAAGGTGGGATGTATGGTTATGAAATTGTTACTTAGGATAGACATATGATTAGAATCTATTACTCGAAGGCATGCACATCGAAGTGGACAAGAGCATTAGTCGAGCCAAACCGGATGGGAGTCCATCAATTTGACTTTTCTGACACTCAAATTAGTTCTTATTGATTACATGTGAAACAAATACATTATAAATTTAGAAAGCTTAGAATCCGATCCATTCTTTGTTCCTTCGAATTTGAATTGGCTAGAGGCATCTTCATAACTTAACCTGTTAAATATCTTGTGGGTCTTAATTGGGTCGTTGTTGAGTCGGGCCTTCCTTGGGCTTGACGAGCCTTGATAGGATATACTAGCATTTGTCTTTCTCAGTAATCCGAGTCAATTTTGGATGAATTATACTTGATTATCTTATCTTCTTGATTGGAGTAGGAATTTTGATGTTGAATGACTGTAAGTCGAAGTGGTTTCTCACCAAACTTAGATGTTTGATCTTCATGGTTTTGAGTTGGAAATTTTCTCATCGAATTATAGCAGTTTGTGTCGGCTTCAGTTGAATCACAAAGAATGTCAAAGCACACCATTTTGTTCTGCATTTTCTACAAGATCAGATGGTTAAAAAGGAGCAGTAGAAGCTCGTGGTTGGAATTGATGTATTAGCAAGACACACACTTGAACTTAAAGGTTCGTGCAGTGCAAGGTCGTTTTGGTATTTTGTCAAACACATTGCATGTAAGGTGTGTGGAAGCAAATTGAGTCTCGTTGTTGTCAGATGCGAGACTGAATAAGTAGGCGCTCGATGTTATTGACCTTCAGATAGAGAGGGATTTGCAGTTGACTGATTGAAAAAGCAGACTCGTTGCTTCCTTTTGTCACGTGTTGATGGGAGTTAGAATTTACTATGGCATTTCACCTAACACCTTGTGCGCAAGGTGTTTGTGGGTGAATTGCACCTTGCTGGCTGTAGGGCAAGGGACACATGGATGTTCCATTGCCATTATCTTTAGGGCAGCTAGATTACTCCCAATCTTCAATAGGAAGGGATGGGCTTGTAACACACCGCCTCCCGGGTGCCGCTACAATTGAAACTAGTATGTGCAGGTCCCGCATGTGCCAGTGAAGTCGATGTGGAGCAGGGCAGAAAGTAACGAAATACTCACAATATAACATGTAACACAGAACTGAACAGTAAAGAGACAAGTAAAAGCTACACTACTGCTGAAATGTAAATGGAGCACTCACCTGCCGCTGGCTCAAGTCTCCAAAGTCTTGTATTGGAAGTCTGACACCTCGTGCTCAGGCACCTCTGTATGATCATGTGCGTCGTACCTAGTGGGCAACAGAATGCACACCACGCTCAATAGAGTAAACAATATTTAAACAAGAGACAAGAAAAGTAAGTGTGCACAAAAGAGACATGACAGCCACATATACGATAACACTGAACAAAGAAGTAACATGTCATGATAATTACAGAAACCCACACAACAGAAAAGTAATGAGGTACAAAAGGCGGTAGGACATCAGTTAGAAAGGTACGGAAAAGAAACATGTTATGATGATTAAAATGAGCACAAACTACTGTAAAGATGGTACTCGCTAAAGTGAACCAATTCTAGGCCGTGACTTATGAGGGAGAGTACGGTAAGCAACACAAAGACCCTCTTGAGACCGCAAGGGTGCTACCCCGGGCCGAGTCCTGAACTAAAGAAAGTACAACTGTAAGAGCCGTAAAACTGAACGAGCTGTGACACTGTGACCTGTGACGGGGGGCTTCAGGACCCATCAAAATGGCCGTCCATGTCTGACCCCTGAACTGTAGGACCTATCTGAAGTGATGGACGTCCCCTTCACAGTCGGGGAGCCGAAGACATGTCCCCGTCGCTCTCGCACTCTCCAATCATAAGTTTTTCCAAACCCGGTGAGTCAAGATGAATTAATCATTTTATTAGTTATTGTGTCGTGATGTTCAATATTGATTAAACTACGTAGTCAAGGGAGATCCGAGATCCACTGCAATAGTAATAGTCCACCTCAAATCCTGCCATGCATGCAATAGTAACTTGTCATGTCATGATAGTTTACCCCAAATCCTGCCATGCATGCAATAGTAACCTGTCATATCATGATAGTCCACCTCAAATCCACCAGCCAATCAGTATAGGTGCCATCTTAAGTAACAACTCAAGATTACACAACCTAACACAATATTAAACTTAATGGCACTAGTAAATTCAAGGGACAACATGATAATGAAACTGGCATGTGACAAAGTAAAGTCATAGATGTTTCTCATGACAAGATATTCCAAACTGAACTGATATGAAAACACCCAACCGTTCTATGCAATGAACCAAGTGATGAAGGAACATAATGATTGCTTGAATAAGAAAGTCCGAATGTCAATCTCAAGATGTCGCTAGGCCAGAGGGATCAGATCCTAAGTAAATCACACCGGAACCCAAAACCACATGCGAGGAAATCCGCCTAGCCCAACAATGATCCAGGGAATCAAGACAGCATATAAGAGAAGCTCCAAACCTAATAAGTAAAGATCTCAAAACAATAAGCAATAAAAGGCCAACCACAACTCACAACAAGTAAGGAGAGCCAGCCACAAATCATATCAGCAAGGAGAGCCAAATCTGCAAGCAAGAACCAGCCACTACCCGACAACAAGCAAGGAGACCTGTCACATCCCGACAACAAGTAAGGAGGGCTAGCCACAACCCAATAACAACCCATGAACCCCAAAACAATGAGTAAGGGATTCAGCCGTACCCAACAAGCATTAGAAAAGCCAACCACAACTCAACAACCAGTACGGAGCCCAAAGCCGCAAGAAAGGGAAACCAACGAATCCCATGACAACAAGAAAACCCCAAACCCGCAAGTAAAGTCACCGTATCTCAAACAGCAAGGCAAGCCTGATCCGCAAGTCGAAGAAGCCACCAACTCCATCATCAAGCGAGGAGGCCCAAACCAGCAAGTAAGGGAGCCAACCAACCCAAGAAAAGCAAAGGAGCCCCAAAAGCCCCAACAGTATGCAAGAAGCCTAAATCAGCAAGCAAGAGACTACCCAAACCCAATTCAGCAAGCAAGAGACATCCAAATTCCACCATAGCCCCATACGAGGAAACAAAAGAAACTGAATCATAAGGGGAGATAGAGTCTACCTGAGATCGTCACCGAAGAACCAAAGAAAGTTAAGATCCGAAGCCCAGTCATTAGTAGAAAGCCTACGCCGTAACCATCAGCAATAAGGGAGCCCAAGACAGCAAGTAGAAGGTCCTCCGAACCCTAAAACAGCAAGAAAGCCCAAACCCACAAGCAAGAAAAGTCAGCCGAACGCAACCAAGCAAGGAAATCTCAGACCGCAAGCAAATGGACATGTCATACCTCAACAACAACCCCAGAACAGCAAACAAAACCCTCATCCAAACCCAACAAGAGCAGGAAACAGCAAGCCGCAAGCAACAACCAGCAAGGAGCCATAAATCGCAAGCAAGATGGGACTGCTGCACTCCAATCCAGCAAGCAACGAGACAACCCGCAAGCAACAGAGCTACCAAACCCCCAAAACAGCAAGCAAAGGGGCAGACCGCAACCAAAACAGCGAGCAGATGAGCCACGAACCCTAAATAAGCAAGTGGGATGGATTCGTAAGCAAGGGAAGCCCAACAAGCAAGGAGGAAGGCCACCACAACCAAGTAAGGAAAGACAGACGACAAGTAAGAGAAGCAAGGGGAACTTACCACAAGCAAGAGGGAGGGGCTGAACCCAAACAAGCAGAGAAGGAGACAAGCCGCAAGCAAGGGGGAAGGAGAGGGGTTTCTATAGCAATCGAGAGCCCTAGGGGAAGGACGAAGGCATGTGGGCTGCTGTCGATGTGCAGGAGAAAGGATAGAGGGGCGTTGCGTCGCGTTGAAGGAAGGAGAGGACGAATGAAGGTAGGGGTGCTGCTCGCAGAGGACGGAGAGAGGGAGGGGCAAGGTTGCTGTCGAATTGAAGGAGAGAGGACGACGGGAGCTCATCGTGGCTGTGTCCCCGTGAGCGGACGCGAGAGGGAGGGAGGACTGAGATCGAATGAAAGAGCCCTAGGGTCTGGGTTCTCGTTGCAGGAAGTGAGAAAGAGAAAGAGAGAGGGAAAAGAGAAGGAAAAGCCCACGGGGCTTGGGCTTGATGTGGGCCAAGGAAAGAAACTCAAAAAAAAAAGAGGAGAGGGGGCGGGCCTTTACATGCCCATTTCTCTTTTCATACCGTATGATATTATGGTCGGTGTACAACCACACTGAGGCATTTTATCAAGCAACCGGGTTTCATCCTTGACCTTCACTTTGCATATGCCATTTACGAGAGATTTGTTCGTTGTAGTGCTCCCACTCAAACCACCTTTCAGTGCAAAATCAAACACAACAAATCCAAGATCGACTCGATTCATGCGGCTACAGAAACGATCGATCAATATGCCATATTGAAGTTATAAGTGGCCGAAGGAGTTCTAGTTGAATCTTACGTAGAGGATGAAGTAGTTGCAGGTTTTGTGCTTCGGTTTTATTGATTACCAATATGTGTTGCAGCCAATTTGGAGTTTAGTTTAACCCATTTTAATGCGTGCTTCACTGTTGTCCGGTGACAACTTCTTCATCTTAGCTCTCTGCTTTGTATGATCTTGGAGGTGTTGGAAAGATTGGGGGAGACCTCTCTGATGGTATATCATGCAACTTTACATCAGTTCTCTCAGATCACTCTAAGCGGTGAATTACATTGCTTATTGGGTCGGTTTATTGACAAGTATCGATTTGTTTGTTGTATTTGTTGGGTCATAATTTCTTAGTCCATCGTTCGTTATAAGCGATCGTGTACTTGTTGGAAAGCTACGGAACAACTTTTTCTAACAGTATATCATATGCCTCTGACTTTTTCTAGTATGGCCCGAGTGTTGATATTTAGTTCGAGTGTGGATGTGGGTATGTGATCGCACGTGCCTTATTGTTTGTGATATCTTGGTCATCCAAGCTCCTTCTTGGGCGATCTTGAGCTTGATGAAATTCTAAATAAGAGAGAACTTTAGTATTCATTGTGTGTTTACCTTCATGGATGGTTTAGCCGTCCTTTTTCTTTCTCCAAAGTTTTTGGAGCTATTAGGCCATTCATTTAGGAATGACCCGTTGCTTTTTTATTGGTTGGTTTAGGGCTTTGACCTTGTCATTTGTCAACATCATGGGAGGGATTAGTCATCTCATTTGAAGTGGTAAGGCCTTGCTTGCATCCAATCTACGAGGGAGATTACATATTGACTCGAAAGGGGACGATGTCATTAGTTATAGAGTTGTAATAATGGTTGTTCCTTTATCTTGAAAACTTGAGGGGTTACTTGCCAAAAGACTTGTAGATTGGTAACTCTTCTTCGCTAAAGGACATGACATTACTCGTGTTAGATCTTGCAAAATGGTTGGTCCTTTGTATGTAAAGATAAGGCTCTATTTGTTGAGAAGTTTGCATGATGATTTAGCCCTTTGGTGTAATACAATTCAGCGTTATCGATTTCAGAGTAAGGCGTAGCGATTAGTTCTTCAACTTAGACGGACATAATGTGTAACGCCCCGCCTCCCGGCAGGTGCCGCTACAATTGAAACACGAGTGTGCAGGTCCCACAGATGCCAGTGAAGTCAATGTGGAGCAGTGCAGAAAGTAAGGAGGACACTCTAGACATGACAAGTAACACAGTTCTAAATAAGGAAAAGACAGTAAACAAACAGGTAAGAACAGCAAAACATGTAACACAGTACTAAACAGGAAAGAGACAAGAAAAAGCTATACTACTGCTGAAACGTAAATAGAACACGTACTTGCTGCTACGTCAAGGCTCAACATCCCCGAACTGGAGGTCTGACTCCTCTCAAGACCTGTAGAGAAGCTCCAACTCTTCGTGCTCAGATGCCTCTGGATGATCCTGTGCGTCGTACCTGGTGGACAACAAAGGACGCACATCGCTCAATATAGTAGACAATATCTAAACAAGAGACAAGGAAAGTAAGTGTGCACTAAAAGGAAACAAGACAACCACCGATATGATAGTACAGAGCAAGAAGTAACCTGACCTACTAATCCACAAACCTACGCAACTGAAGAGTAAGGAAGCACAAAAGACGATGTGACAGTAGCAGAAAGGGTACAGAAGAGAGACATGTTATGATAGTTAAAATGAGCACAAACCACTGTAAAGGGGGTACTAACTAAAGTGAACCAATCTTAGGCCGTGACTTATGAGGGGAGTACAATAAGCATCTGGGAGCTACCTTGACTGCGAGGGTGCGACCCCGGGCAGAGTCCAAGAGTGTAAAGTGCTGTACTATAATCTGCAAAACCTGTAAGAACTGTGAAACATGTAACAGCTGCAACACTGTGGCCTGTGGCGGGGCTCCAGGACCCATCAAGATGGTCGTCCCTGTCTGCCCCCAGGACTCAGGACCCATCTGCATAATGGAGTCCCCCTAACTCGGGGCTAACAACCAAAACGATTGGTTGCTATAGATCAGGTCCCAGTCGTCCACGTACTTCCCAATCATAAGTTTTCCCAAACCTGGTGAGTCAAGCAGAAAGTAATCATTTTATTAGTTATTAGTGTCGTGGGGTTCAATATTGATTAAACTACGTAGCCAGGGGATTCTATTACCGTACCGGTAATAGTAACCTGTCAAGTCAAGAGTCCATCTCAGATAGTCCACTAGTCATCCAGTACCAACATAGTAACGTGCCATCATAAGAACATCCCAAGGCTACGCAATTTAACAATATTAAACTAACAAGGTACTAATAAGCTCATGAGACACCATGAACATGAAACTGGCATGAGACAAGTAAGAGCATGGATATTTCTCATGGCAAGATATCCCAAGCTGAACTGAAAAGGAAGCAATACCAATTGTTCCATGCAATGAATCAAGAAGGAAGGAAAACATGATAACTGCTTGATAAAGAAAAGCCGAGAGACAAACAGTAACCTAGATACCCGAGACAGCACGCAAAGGACGCTATCAAACCTGTCAAGCAAGGAACTCAAAACAACAAGTAAATAAGCCAGTCACAACCCACATCCAGCAAGGAAAGCCAGCAACCATCCAACGACAACCCACGAATCCCAAAACAGCAACAAGGGATTCAGCCAAACCCAACAAGCAACAGAAAAGCCAACCACAACTCAACAACCAGCATTGAGTTCAAAGTCGCAAGCAAGGGAACCAACTAACCCCATAACAGCAAGAAAACCCCAACATGCACGCAGTGAAGTCACCGTACCTCAAAACAGCTAGGGGAGCCCGTGCCGCAAGCAGAAGAAGCCACCAACTCCATCAAGCAATGAAGCCCAGAAAAGCAAGGAAGCCAACCAACCAAGAACAGTAAGGGAAGCTACAAACTCAAAACAACAAGCAATAGACAACCCAAACCCACAAGTAGGGGAGCCCAATCTGTAAGCAAATAAGACCCAAACTCCAACACAAGCAAATGAATCGAAATTGGAGTATAGGGGATAGAGTCTACCTGAAACCGAAGCCGAAGAACCAAGAGAAAGTTAAGATCCGAAGCCCAATCATTAGCAGAGGCCTACGCCGCAACCATCAGCAACAAGGGATCCCAAATCTGCAAGTAAGGAGAGCCACCAGAACCAGTAACTAGCAACCCAGCAAGGAGGAACAGACAGCAAGCAGAAAGGTCGCCGCAATCCTAAAAGAGCAAGAAGACCAAAACCTGCAAGCAATAGAGAAAGAACGAAAGAAACTTGCAAGCAAGAAAGAAAGAACGGGCTGTTACATGATGCTGTTAAATTTTTAGTTAGATGTAACAGATAGTCCTTTTATTTGGAAGGACATGACATTGGTAGCATTAAAATTGAGTGTAATGGTTAGTTCTTTCATTTGGAAGGATAGTGCGTTGATAGCTTCAAAGCGCATAATGGTTAGTCATTTTACTTGAAAGCACATCATTTCATTTGGAAGGAGGACAGTGCATTGATAGCTTCGAAGTTGAGCAGAATGTTTAGTCATTTTACTTGAAAGCATGTCATTTCATTTGGCAGGAAAGTGCGATGTTAGCTTCGGAGTTGAGCATAATGGTTAGTCATTTTACTTGAAAGCACATCATTGCTATCTTCTTAGTTAGTTGTAGTGATTAGTTTTTCGACTTAGAAGGACAATGCATCGCTGAGTAATCAGAGTTGAGTTCTGTCCTTTGGTTGATGTTTTGTATTTGTCTTATTATCATTTGGTATGAAACTGTAATCATATTGTTTTAAAGATGAACAAACATCTTCACTTTTGGCTGGTTTACACCTTATTTTTCAAAAAGAAAAAGAAACGACATGTTATTCTGATGCGGACCCGACCCGAGCACCACTTGAGGCCGGCGGCTTCTAGGGGGGACCCACCCCCCTTTAGTCACTTACGTGCGCCGTAGGAGGGCGGTAGCACGTAGAAGGGTTAGTTAGGGGTATTCTAGTCATTTTAGACTAGATTAGTAACTCCCCACTTTTCTATAAATTAGGGCTAGCCGTCTTTATTTGTTTTTATGCTTATTTTGTGAAGAACAATTGTAGGCGTCATTTGTGAGGGTGTTTAGGCTTTGATCCGTACATTCAAAGCTAGGAGAGCGAGTCTCCTCTCGAAAGAGGCTCATTATCTATCAATTTCCATAGTTCTTCGCATTTTAAGATCCAAAAAATCCACCTTTTTATATTTTTTCCTCTTTAAATTCTGAAATTAATTGATACGAAACCCTAGTTCGTATCAAATTGGTATCAGAGCGGTAGATCCAAATGGCGGCAAATACTCGATCGAAGGCGGATGCGGTCGAAGAAAAGATCCAAGGGCTACGGGAGGATCTCAATCGGGAGATCGAAGAGAGGTTCGAGGGATTGAAGAAAACGATGGGAGATTCACTCAAGGATTACGCCCATTCACAAGAAGACATCCAAATCGAACTTCGGGGGATGAGGACGGATGCCGCGCAACAAGGACGGGATCTCCGAGAATTGAAAGAGATGATTCAAGCCCTCACGGTGGCGAAAGGGGGAGATCGAGGCAAGGGGATCCAAGAAGGGGGGGATTCTACCCTAGAATCAGCACCCAGCGGATTTCCAACACAAGACGACCACCCGAGGGAGCAAGGAGGGCCGGTGGGGCCAACCCTAGGGTCGCGTGAGTCCATGTGGGCGCCGGCAGACCCGCGCGGGTCGGGGAAGACATCGACAGGCCCGCCTGGGCCTGTCAGGGCCTCGGCGGCCCCGCCCGGCCCTTCCCAGGCCTGGGCGAGACCGCCAGGCCACCTGCGGCCACCGGCGGGCCCCTCCGGGGGCGTGGAGCACTGGGCGAACCCCGGAGGGGGTCTGGACGCCTCGGCAGGCCCCTACGGGGGCGGGGAGACATCGGCACCCCCATCCGGGGGTGCGGACAGGCCGCCAGGCCTGTTTCGAGCGACGGTAGGCCCTGGGGGCTTCGCAGAGGCGACGGCACCCCCTTTCGGGGGTGCGGGAGGCTCGGCGACCCCAGGCGGGGGTCCGGCTTGGTCGACAGGCCCACCTGGGGGGCCGACGAGTAGGGCCAGCCCATTCGGGGGCCCGATGACGACGTTCCAGCCCTTTGGGGGTGTGGCGGGGATCGTACCCCACTCCGGGGGAACGGCGGGAACGGCGGGAGGCGGATGGGCCTCGGGAGCAGCTATTGGGGCCCCGGCGGGCCAGTTTTGGAGAGCAGAGACCCTTGCGCCTGGGCCGAGGCCCAATTTGGCACGACCCCCAGAGTTTCCGGGACACTACTACCAGCCCGAGGCGTGTGAGAGACTTGCTTGGCCAGAGGAGCTGTACGGAGCTGACGGGGGAGGCCCGAGGGAGGCTCGGGGTGGCGAGGTGGTCCGGGGAGGTGACCGGGGCGGAGATAGGGGGCAGCTAGGCGACATCAACGCAGATCGGAGGTTGATGAAGCTGAAGATGCCGACCTTTGACGGCACCGACCCTGATGGGTGGATATACCGAGCGGAGAGGTATTTCCAAGTGATGGGTCTGACAGAGCAGGAGGTCCTGAAGGCCATCGGGATCTACTTTGAGGGGAAGGCTCTGGCCTGGTACCGGTGGAAGATAGCACGGTCCCCCTTTCGGACTTGGGAGGAGTTGTCAGCGATGATCGTGGATCGATTCCAGGAGACGGCAGGGGGGGATTTCTACGAGCAGCTGTCGGCCCTGAGGCAGGAGGGGACAGTGAGAGACTATGTAGAGAGATTTGAGATGCTGAATAGCCGGGTGAAGGGGGTTACCGACGAGGTGATGATCGGGAACTTCATGAGGGGGCTGAAACCGTCGATACGAGCTGAGTTGCGGATGCAGAGTCCGGGGACATTGGAGGATGTCCTTCGCCTGGCCCACAAGGCGGAGGAGAAGCATGCAGAGGAGAGGAGCACTCGGGGAACTTGGGGAGCCCAGAGCCAGCGTAGTCAGACGGCACCGGTCCCACCTCCGGGGGTTACAGTAGCACCAGGGGACGCGGAAATGAAGAAAGAGGAAACCCGACCAGTGATCCCTGGTAGGCGGATGACTGAGGCTGATATGAGGGCAAGGCGTGCCGCAGGCCTCTGTTTCAGATGCGATGAGAAGTTCAGTCCCGGACATCGATGTGCGAGCAGGCTGATGCAGATCGTGATAATGCCGGACGAGGGGGAGTATGCCGAGGAGAGAGAGCCAGTGATGACGGAAGAGAGCGAGGCTGAGCACGCACATCTGGATGTAGCGGAGGTGTCCCTGAACTCCTTGGTAGGGGTAACCACGAACCATACCATGAAGTTGTCAGGGCGATTGGACGACACGTCGGTAACGGTACTCATAGACAGTGGGGCTACCCACAACTTCATCTCTCGACATTTGGTGGATCGTCATAGGTTGCAGGTGAGCACCTTGGAGACGTTTACGGTCCTCTCCGGGACAGGAAGGAGGGAGGAGACCAGTGGGATGTGCAAGGGGCTGAGTCTGACCTTACAAGGGGTGCAGATCATGGAGGACTTCTTGCCCCTAGAGTTGGACAATATCGATGTGATTTTGGGCGTGCAATGGCTGAGGGGGTTGGGCGAGGTGAAAATGAATTGGAAGCAGCTTAGGATGGAATTCCAGGAGGGGGGTCGCACGGTGGTTCTGACAGGTGACCCTAGCCTCTGTTTCCCTCAGGGGCCTTCAAAGCCAGATCTCCACCTTGAGGACAAGGTGGCTCTTTTAGGGGGCGGTATTGATGCGGACCCGACCCGAGCACCACTTGAGGCCGGCGGCTTCTAGGGGGGACCCACCCCCCTTTAGTCACTTACGTGCGCCGTAGGAGGGCGGTAGCACGTAGAAGGGTTAGTTAGGGGTATTCTAGTCATTTTAGACTAGATTAGTAACTCCCCACTTTTCTATAAATTAGGGCTAGCCGTCTTTATTTGTTTTTATGCTTATTTTGTGAAGAACAATTGTAGGCGTCATTTGTGAGGGTGTTTAGGCTTTGATCCGTACATTCAAAGCTAGGAGAGCGAGTCTCCTCTCGAAAGAGGCTCATTATCTATCAATTTCCATAGTTCTTCGCATTTTAAGATCCAAAAAATCCACCTTTTTATATTTTTTCCTCTTTAAATTCTGAAATTAATTGATACGAAATCCTAGTTCGTATCATATTCTTGAAAGAAAAATAAGTACATGGTCATCGATGTTAAGATGAACTATTATTCAAAGTCCAGGGGTCTCTTCCCCGATATGACCTCCAGCTTATGCGTGCCCGGGTTGATGATGGTTTCCAGCTATCCGGATTTGTTTTCATATTTAGTAGATCACTTTTGCTTCATTTCGGGTCCAATCTATGTCTTGTTGGTCAATTTTCTCTCTTTTATTCTTCTAGGGCTTGGTTAGATAGTGTTTTAGGTGATCATGAAGCAGGTCTTTGATATCGTCTTGAAGCTGGTAATAGTCGGTGTTATGACCATGATGCTTATGATAATAACAAAATGGATGCATATCTTTTCTTTGAGGTCCTAACATCATTTAATAAGGCATGTGTCTTAGGTATTTGTCTCATTTGATTTGCATGAGTATCAGAGAGGGGGTGAAGCATTCAGTGGTGAAAAACTTTCAAACCAATTGGGGGCGGTGTTCTTCTAATCCTCTTTTCATTTCTACTATAATGCATCGCCTCTTTGCCTTTTCGATTGTGATCTTCCATCGATTTCGAGTCATTGGTACTTGCTTTGCTATCAAGCCTAGAATCTCTTCTACATTTACATACATTTCTACCCTAGCCGCGAAATCATCCATGGTCTTGGGTTGTTTCATCACGAGGTTCTACTTAAAGTTGTGTTAAGCATCATATCGATCATGACGGTCGTTGTGTCTAGATTGACTTTGTTCACCTACAGTATCACCTCATTGATTCGTTTTGGGTATTATCTTAAAAACTCACTATTTACACTCATCCTTCTTCCTTCTCCTGGTGGCCATAAACTATTAAGTGAAAATATTTGTCAGCTATTTGAAGTTAGAAACTGCATCAAGCTTTAGGTGTTGAACCAATTCCGGATGGCCTTATGGTGAGTAGTGAAGAAAGTTTGGCACAGGATTGTATCGTCATGATCATGTAGTTGTATGATTCATGATAACCAATGACATGATGTCAGTGGTCTCTGGTTCCATTCAACTCTTTATTTGAGGAATCTAGAAGTTATGAGGCAAATGCATCTCAAGTATCATTGCGTGAATAAGGTTTCTTAACTTATTCTCATGGTCTACCGTCTTTTACTGCTTCTCGTCAATTTCTTTCAGCCTTTCCTTCATTTACAGAGCTCTTGCTTATATTCCCTCTTACTAGGTGCGGTGATTTCGTATGATGAAGCCGTTCGGTTATAGTTATGATGAGCGTTCTTGGCTTCTTCGTTTTCACCTTTGCTACGTCATGTGTCATGTCAGGAGATCCGGTTTCCATTCACCCTACTTTAATGGTCCATCATGTTTAGGTGAATGTTATCTCTTTCTCTTTTCATTCATCACTGATCCCGTCAATATCTTGGAGCGGTTGGTGGAGGGATGTCAGTGTGATTGATATGGAGATTGTTGAAAGGGCTGCTTGAGCGGTTGTTAAAGAGGATGTTACTAGAGAGGTTGTCGAGGATGTTGCTAGAGAGATTGGTGGGGTTTTTTCTTCAGGGATTGCTGATTAGGATGTTAGAGTTTGAGAATGATGCTGATTTTAAGGTTTGTGGTATGAGGATGAGCTCCCTCTGTGCAAACTGGGTTGAGAGTTTTTCAGAGTATTTGGGTGTTTATCTATTGAAATTGCACATGTGTCACATTTGACGCATGTGCTTCGAGGGTAGTGTGATGTTGGAGAGTTTAATAAGAAGGTTATTTATTGGTAGGCTGCGATGGCCTAATATCGTTATTATTGTGATTCTTCCATTGTTAGGGATTGTTTGGCCTTTTGGTTGTGGAATTGTGTCCTCTTAGCTTGTGCAATGTTATAGTTTCTGTCCGTTTCTTACGGATGTCGTCAATGTTAAAGCAAGTATTGGAGGGTACTGGAAGATGGGCAATGGTTGTGGACTCGTTGCTTGTGACACAATAATGTTAGCTGAAATGAACTGGGCTAGGGGCTGTTGATTCGACTCTTCTGACACCTACGTTAATACCTGTTGAGCACGTGTAAAGCAATCAAATTATAAATTTGAAAAGATTAGAGTCTAATACCTTCTTTTCTCTTGAGGACTAGATATATATGAATTAGTCAGAGGCATTTTCATAACTTTACCCCTTACCCCTGGCCTACTAAATACCTTTCATAACTTTTCATAACATTGCCGGCCTTAATTGGGCCTTTGTCAAGTTGGGCCTTCCTTAGGCTTGATGGGCCTTGATAGGCTATTGTAATAGAGCATAACTCTATATTAGGAGGGATTCATTTTAGAATTCAACCAAAATCTCTAACTGGATGTTAAACTGTGATGGCAACCATTTGAGTTGCTCTTCAAGTTACTGAATGAAAAAGTTGCAGGAGCAGGGTTCGTCATCAAAGCGAGAAGTCTAGTTTGCAGGCAGATAAGACACATCTTTCTGCAACATGCTTTCTTTCATGCAATAAGTATGAATAATTCAAAGTTTATTTGGAATAAGAAAACATCTATAAATATGGTGAAGCCGACAAGAAATGCTATGGAGAATCAATTTTATCCAGAAGCTTAAAGTAATGTCCCACACAACATTTTTGCTCTTTATCATCCAAACAAGAAAAAGTATAGCTCAAGTGCTGACTATCATATTTGCATAAAATGGGAAAATTGTTTTTCTTTTTTATCTATATAAATTTGTTGCATTTTTCATTTCCCCCCTCCTTTTGAGCAAAGCCTTGCAGCCATTGAATTTAGTTCAGGCACATTGGATTCTTATTGTTAACCTAGTAAATGTATCTAGCGACTTTATTTTTAGTTCGCTGTTATGTTATCTGTCCTGTTTGAAAGAATATCATGTTTATCACGCAGTTCAAGATATAGTGATTATTAGTTTCTTTACATTGTTTATTATGATGTATTCGTTCTCTCTCTGTAATGATATCTGTCTGATCTCCTAATGTCTGTCTGATCTCCTGCATCTCTCAGAAGTCTTAAAGCAGGTTTGGGACCTAGCTGACCAGGACAATGATAGTATGCTTTCACTGAGGGAATTCTGTACTGCTCTTTATTTGATGGAGCGGTACCGTGAAGGCCGCCAACTGCCTGCTGTGCTTCCAAATAGCCTACGATATGATGAGACGTTAGTACTTGCTACAAGTCAACCTTCAAGTTATAGCGGTGCTGCGTGGCAGAGAAATCCTGGTAATTTTTTTCTACTGCTTACAAGAAGTAATTCTTACTGTTGATTTTGGATTTGCTTGTCCAGTGAACAATAGCCACGTTTTTGTCCGAAATGCTGAACTGGTTACATTTTTTTTTCCACAGTAGCAATGTGTTTCATGATTTTTTTTCATCCAGGGTTGACTCACCAGGCAGTTCCTGGTCCAAGGTCCGCAATGCCTACTAGTGGAATGAAGCCACCTCGAGCCCCATTACCATCTCTGCCTGAGGAACCAGTGCAGGCTTATCATCAAAAGGCTAGAATACCGGTGTTGGAGAAGCATATGGTGAACCAGCTCAGCGAGGAGGAGCAGAAAGCGATCAACTCAAAGTTCCTAGAAGCAACAGATGCAGACAAAAAGGTATTTTCTCTTTTTTAGTATACCTATTGTTATTGGATATCGTGTTCGTATCGGACTGGGTTTTAATTATTGGATGGCGGATTTCAGATGATATATGGGGATAGGAGATCATTTTGGGGGTTCATATTGGGCAGTCTATATATATTACACACACTCGCACAAAACTTAAAGCAGTTCTAATGCCTTAAATGTCATTTATTTAGTAAATTTATCATAACATGCATTCAAAGGATCATATATGTTGGCAAAATGCAGTAAAGTTAATCAGGAATATAGTCGAATAAAATTTCAATTAACTAATAGAGAATGAAAAATTGTATAAATTTCAATTTTTACAAATATCATATATGTTGGCAAATGCAATAAAATAAAGCAAGAAATTGAAAGTAGTCAAATAAAATTAAAATTAACTCATATAGCATGGTAAATTATATCCATTGTTTATTTGGAATGTGTGTGATCAATACAACAGAAGCATTCGTGGATGAAATCCTCGCTCGAGTTCAACTCTTCTGGTTTTGCATTTTTAGCAAATTTTTTTTTAAAGAAAATCAAACACTAGAGGCTAGTTATCATTTTAGTTTTGGAACTTGCAAGTTACTAATCATCTGGTAATAACATAAAAAGTGGAAGGAAAAAGTAAAATAAGGGGCCTCACTGAACTTTTGTGATACTCGGTCAAGTGCATATATGATCATTCTTATTGAAAAAAGGTCCGCTCAATTTCATGTTGATCGTAGTCCAAACTTGATATTTTTGTTTGCAAGGGTAAAAGGAGAATCATTTTACATTCATTAAATGGTTTCTTATGTACTTCTTTCCACATGACATCATTTTTCTCTTTCATATTCACACCATATTCCCAACTTAGTATCAGATGCCTTGTCAAATTTAGGCTGTAGGTGATGAAAGATGAGATGAACGCTTTGGAGCAGATTAGGACATGTTGCTAGTTCTCCTTCCAAGTGTGAAGAAAGCATTTAAACTTCATTAGGTGTACAAAATCAAACTGAATCATGATGGGTCATACTTATTACCCTCAGCTAATCTCCTTTTGGTGCCCCCTCCCCTAATCTCCTTTTGGTGGTAAAAATTACCCTCATCTAATGTCATAAGTTATAGGAATACTTTTTCCCTTATAGCAAAAATGACCCGAGGATGCTTATCTCACGTTCAATCATGGACCTATGCACCATCTGGATATTAAAAAAATGCCTTCATTGTGTTTATTGATAAGAAGCTTTCCTTGGAGCAATTGACTAGGTTTGTTCGGGGGAAGTGTAAGGTTTGCCATCTTAGAAGGTCATTATATGGTTAAAGCAGCATACAGAACCTTGGTTTGGGAGATTTGGCCAGGCGTCTAGGATTTTGGGTTCATCACTTACATAAGGACCACTCTGTCATCGTTCCCCGTTCCTCGTTCGTTTGCATCTTGGAAGATGGATCCTTTGAGTTGTTTAAGTGGATATAATTGTAATAAGTAATGACACTCAATTGACTTGAAACTATTACTGCCTGAGAAATTTTAAACAAAGGATGTTGGATAGTTACATTATTTCCAAAGCATTGAACGGCAAGAGAGGATCTTTCTTTCTAAGCGAAAGTATATGTTAGGTTATGCTTATTGAAGCTAATATACTTGAGTGTCGAGTGATCCATGGATTCGAATTCCAAGCTACTACATGATTAGGCGGGGCTTGTTAGAAAATCCAATTACCTCACTATGACTCAGATCAGTTATTGCATACCACATGCATGTCGTGAGTCAGGATATACCAATATGGAATACTGCACCAAGCAAAGGACTCTTATATTTTGATTGTGGTCATAGTTGAATGTCATGGTTCTCTGATGTAAATTGTGAAGGGTGTCCAGTTGATAGAAAATCAACTATAGACTACTGTGTTTCTGGTTGAAGAAATCTTGAGTCATTGAAAAGCAAAGAAGCAATTTGTGGCGTTTATATCAAGTTCTGAGTTAGAATATTGGGCCATGACCAATAGCATAGTAAGCTGGTGTGGATAGAGATTTTTTAATCAACATGGATTTTTAGTTCACACCTCCTTCGACGTTTTGATCCTTTGACTTTTTATTGTGACATCTAGCTATTATTATGCATAGAGTCATGTGTTCCATGAGCGAATGAAAGCATATTGAGGTTGGTTGGCTTAGTTCAACAAAATATGATATATGTATGTAACACCCTAGACTCAGATGCCGTCACACTCACAATTATTTTGTAGGTCTTGCCGTTACCAATGAAGTCAATATAGAGATAAACACGAGATATTTATAAAAAAATGAAAGTACTCATTTTATTTCATCCTTCAAGAAGTACATCGTCTAAAGCAGAAAAGAAGACTACAACTCTCAACTACATAGTTCTGAAAAGAAATAAATAACGAAAAACGATTGGAACTCTCCTGCCAACTCAAAAATTTAGAAATCAACGTCGTCAATAGGAAACTCGGACTCTTCATAATATGGAGCCTCCTCGTCGATACAATCGTCACCTAGCAGAATAGAAATTGAACCACCATCAAAACATGAGATTTAAACTCACTAAAATAGTCAATTAATATCATGCATGAATTACGTAGACATGCAAGAGAAAACTACAAAGAAAGGTACTAAACCTGGCACAATCTAGTAGTAGTAACAGTTTAGCAACTAAAGGAAAGACAACTAATCAACTAGTGATGTGACTTATAATAGTAGAGCACAATGTGCAACGTGAAATCCATCTTGTACCGCAGAGCGCTACCTCGAGCCGAGTAAAAAAACAATTATAGCAAGAACTCAGGATTCATGATCGTATATCCTCCCAGACATGGGCTATAAGTATGGCTTCAATCGCTCCCGCACTCTCTTCATTATAAGTTACACCAAAACCCGTGTCAAGTCAAGTGTGGTTATTCTTGTTCAATGTTATGTTTAGTGTCATGTCTATAGTTCCTAAATTACATAGCCAAGAGTTATACAAAATCTATCTCATGTAGCATGTCAAGTACATGTGTGCAGTATCCAATACCCAATATCAAGTATTTAGTATCCAGTTCATGAAGCATAGCATTTGACATATGTAATCTAGAGGATCATGTAGTATAAGAGACAATGGTAGTATCCAGTTACGTTCATCAAAACAATTAGCCATTTAATCAACCATCGCAGGCATTTAAAGGGCTCAACATTTGAAAGTAACAATCAAGGAAAAAGTTTTAAATAAAAAGAAATAAGATTTTGACACTTTAGTGATCAGATTCGGTAACCCAACTCAACCCAACAACCTCCTAGCTCAGTGGGAGGATTCACCACGTTCGGTATAAAACCACAAAACAAATAAAAGAAATGGTATTTTATCTGAAAAACTTTTAAGAAAACTGCATAGAAACTGACTCAAAAAGCCACTAGAAACACCCGAAAACTGCACCCACACTGCACCCAAACATGGACCAAACTTCACCTAAACAAGGACCAAACTGCACCCAAAACAAGGACCAAATTGCACCCAAAAACCCACAAAAACTGCAATAAAACAGATCCACAGAAAACAGCCAGGGGCACCCAACAGGGACAGCCAGGGGACACCCAACATGCAGCCACAAGAGGAAAAAACCCACAAAGGAACACGAGTCACGACCAAGTGAATCGATAGGAACTGACGGCTGACCGGCCGTAAAAACTCCCCTGGCGGCCGGTGGGGTTGAAAGGAAAAAGACAATGTCCATAAAAAATATTAGAGACAACGACGAGGGTCGCCGATACATCTCGTCTTATCGGGATGTCGAATCATTGGGGATTGCACCTCGATTCTAACCCTACATCTTGCCCCTACTCGAAAACCACCGTAAAGAACAAAGCACAACCATGGCGAAGATCGTCGAAGTTTAAACATGCCTTCCATACAATTAACTATTAATTAAAAGCTTTACGGGGTCGAATCTACCGTTCACCGAAGTTTGCGAGAGAAAATTAAGAAATCCAAAGCCCCGGAGGAAGATCCAAAACCCCAGAGCAACACCGAAAACCCTAGAGCAAGATCCGAAAACCCAGAGCAAGATCCGAAACCCCAGAGCAAAACCGAAACCCCAGAGCAAATTTGAACAATTTTGGAGGAAAAATAATTTTCTTTTGCTTATCTTTGCCCGAGAAATCAAGTGGATTTATATAGAGGATAGAGAAGCACGTGAGAGGAGGGAAGAGAATCTCTCCGTTGAAATTTCGCTCCGAATAATCCAGAGGAGAGAGATCAGCGGCCTGATTTAGCTAGGGTTTTGATTTGAGGAAGGGATCATCGTTCAGTTGTGTTTTTCCTTTCATTGGCCGCCGCTCGCAAAGAGAGAGGGAGAGAGCATCGCCTTTTTGAGTTGGGCGCGTTGTGTTAGGGAGTGGAGGAAAAAGAGAGAGAAGTAAATTGGTTTTGGGTTTTAAATAATAAGGACGTGCCCTGTTGGCTGGGCTTTAAAGCAAAGAAAAAAAGAAGAAAGGAGGAAAGAGAATGAGAAGAAAGAAAGAGTTTTTTAATAAGAGTAAATGGGCCATTACACATTATCCACCTTCAAAGAAATTCCGTCCTCGAAATTCAAAGAATCACTACTCGGTGAATTAGTACGGTTACCGCTCCTTCATCTCCTCCTCTCGTTATCAGGTAGTCTCTCCTGACGAGTCACGATGCCACATCACTTTGACCAAGTCTAGTCTTGTTTCTGAGAGTCCTCTGCCGTCGATGAGTAATCTCCACCGGCTGCTATTCATAGCTCAAATCTGGTCGACCTTGATCTCTGAATGGGCGACCATATGAGTCGGGTCTCCCACATACTTCCGCAGCTGTGATATGTGGAACACATTATGCACTCCTTCTAGAGATGGAGGCATTGCAAGTTTGTATGCCAACTCGTCCACCCGTTTGAGTATGTTGAAAGGCGCAATATACAATGTGCTAAGTTTTCCTCTGTGACCAAAACAGATCATTTCCATATTGGGAGAGATCTCCAGAAAGACATGGTCTCCTGGTTGAAATTCCAAACGCATCCGCTTTGAGTCTGCCTTGTGCTTGTATCGGTCATGTGCCACATGCAATCTCTCTTTGATAGTTCGCATCACGTCAACTGCTTATACAATCATTTCGGGCACAACCAATTCTTGATCTTCGACGTCGTCGCAGCTCAAGGGTGACCGACACTTCCTTCCATATAAAGCTGCAAACGGCGCCATTCCAATACTCACCTGATGACTGTTGTATGCAAATTCTACGAGGTGTAGGTGGTCTTCTCACGACCCCTTGAAATCCAACATGCATGATCGCAACATGTCCTCCAGAATTTGTATAGTACGCTCTGATTGCCCCTCTGACTGCCCGGTTGTCAGATGGTGGTATGTTGTGCTGAACTTCAATTGCATACCTAACTTCTCCTGTAGACTCTTCCAGAAGTGAGATGCAAACCTGGTGTTACTATCTGAAACTATACTCACTGGAACCCCGTGCAGTCTCACGATTTCTTCCATGTATTTCTTGGCAAGTGTCTTTATAAGCTGGTCGACCCTGAAAGGAATAAAATGAGCCGACTTGGTCAATCGATCAACGATCATCCAAACATCGTCATTTTTCTTTTTGCTCTTGGGTGGTCCTGTCACGAAGTCCATCGTGATGTGTTGCTACTTAAACTCGGAAATGAGCAGGGGAGGGTAGGGTGTAATACCCTGTATTTTTCATATTAAAAATTTATTTGCAATTTTCCATAATTTTTACATATTTTAATTTAATTTATTTCTCTTATTTTCCTCTCTCATTTCTTTTTCACTTCCTTTTTAATAGGCTTAACAGAGAACCCAAATCGACGCCCACGTTGCTATCTCTCGTTTCTCTCTTTCTTTTTCTTTTTCTCGTTTTCCTTCTTCTTTTCTTCTCCAGCCCACTAACCTCGGTCTAACCCCATTGCAACTTAACCGGTTACACAACACGAGTCGCTCGCACCCCCTCTCGAAAACTCTCGATCTCACCCCTTCGTCCTTCATTCTCTCAACCCGGCAGCCCCACGAGCATTTTCGCTTGACGAACCATAAAATCACCGGGGATCTGCCGCCCGCCGCCCGCCGCCCCTCCCATGTGATCAATGGGCATCACTCCACGTCCCTTCGCCCTCTGCAAGTCTCTCTATATCAAATCTCTCTCTCGTGCGTCACTTTTGAGGTTAGTAGCTCAACTTGAGGCTGTCGATCCGCCGCCTCCTTTCACTCCCACGTGTGCTCTATGCCTTCTACAAACCCCATGCTTCTCTATTTAAGGGTTTTATGTTTTGATTTTAAGGACAACTTGCAAAAAAAAACAAATTTTCTTCTCTCAAATATTTTTGATTCACTGTTGGTATCGGATGTTGGGGGTGGAGGCTGGGTTTCTTTTGATTTTCTGCCTCCTCTCTTTGATGAGTAGCTGTAGCCGCTCGACGGTGAGCTGTCGAGTCGGTGAATAGTAAATTCACTTTGGTTTATGGTTTTGTGGGGGTTCTTCCCTCTCATAATGATGATGTGAACTGAGCTAAATGCATATAATGTGGGGTTCTCTTGAGAGTTGCAAGAGGCGGCTGCGGACAGAAAAGTAAGTCCCCTTCTTGGAGCAGAGGCGGTTGCGGACAGAAAAACTGGGAGCGGAGGCGGCGTGCGGGAGGAGCAAGTAAGTCCCCTTCTTCGTTTTCTTCTTTTTTATGTTTGCGATTTCTTCCTCTTCTTTTCTATTTTTTAAGTAATTTGGGATCGCCTTCTTTTCTTCTTCGTCTTTTTATTTTTTTAAATGTGCTATCTTCTTTTTCTATTTCGGGGATCGTCTTTTTATTTTTTCTTTAAATGTGCTATCTTTCGCCGAAGAAGGAGGCCAGCCCAGTTTTAGCCGTACCGATACCGATGAGGTGGTTTCGGATCGGTCCCCTTTGAGACCGATCCGAAACGGCCGAAACCCCTTGGTTTCGGCCGAAACCTTGAACCATGCTTATAACATTGACTTAAACCGTAAATTCTTGTCTTTAGTTCATAATGCTGTCATCTTATTTTTACTCTGCTTCCTGTTTTATTTTAGTCATGCACATATATCATGTTTAAGTTTCGAGTTTTAGAATTACTGTGAATTTACCCTACCTAGCGGACTCCTTTTGTTGCACCGTTGTTTTTTGATCATGAGTACGATGAGACTTCAGTTTACGAGAAGTCTGAGTTTGCAGCGCATGATGTCGGTTTGAGAGATTGGGTTATGAGTGGCTTCTTAATGTATTTTCTTTTCAGTATTTGAGAGCAGTGTATCTTTTGTATTGTATTGCCTTTTGTACTCATGTTTAAGGGGAAATTTTTATATGAGTATTTTAGTACATTTTTTGCTCCTTGCATATATTATTTTCACAGATTTCCTGCAGGACCTGTTTTACTTGCTTAAACAGTCACGTTTTCAGGTCTTGGGGTGTGGCAGTAGTAGCTGGACAAACGAGGAGAGGATTTATTTTGGTGGCTAGTGGGTAGGTGTGTCAAAATGAACCCGACCCGAACCCAGCCTCCTTAACTGGGAATGGGTAAGAGGTCTAACCGGGTCGGGTAAATCCGAGTTGATCCGGCCAACCCGGATAAAATCTGGGTCTTGTATATATATAGTTATGTTATTCTTTTTTTATTTACATTTATGAATTAGTTACTATTTAGATTTTGGTATCATATTTCTTGTGCAAGATATATAAACATAAATTTCAGCATGTTAGAAAAATAATGTAAAACTATATATCTAGTACATAACTATGTGTATAACTATGTGTATAACTATGTGTGTGTATGTGATTATGACTAACTCACCGAAATTGAAACTCCATACGAAACAGACAGAACTATGTGATACTCATAATTTCTTCAACGCCCAAAACCGAAATTTGAACTGAGTTGTCAAACCTTGGTTTAAACCCTAAAACAAAACATGAAAACATCTCCTTGCATTATGGTTGCTCTTTGATCCACATCTCTATTTGATTAGGAAGATAACGATTATATATACCGTTCAAGTATTACATTGGGAACTGTTAAAACTTAAAAGATTTGAACTTGCCATATTGGTGGTTGCTGATTGAAGTTTCAATTATTACATCGGGAACTGTTAACTTAAAAGATTTGAGCTTGCTATATTGGTGGTTGCTGATTGAAGTTTCCTATTGGTTAGAAGTTTAATCCGTTTGTTTTCCCTTCACCTTATTATCTTAAATCGGAACAGTCTTGTGGATTCCTTCATTTGATTCAGTTTATTGTGTTAGCATTATCCACATATGTTTACTTAGTTAACTGATCTTATATATTGTTATGTGCTTTACTTTTGATTTTGTCTTATCCAAGGTTTTCATGTTTCTTCCTGGAAATATTAAGTATGCTTACCTTTTGATGGAAGGTTCAAGAATTGGAGAAGGAGATCCTTGATTCTAGAGAGAAGACTGAATTTTATCGCACTAAGATGCAAGAACTTGTAAGTGTCTCATGTCTTCATGTGATCTAAAATTATGTAACGTATCTTGCATTTTTGCAGATAGGTTGGGTTTATTTTCGTTAGATACTGGATAATGATTGTCATTTTGAGTTTGCATCTTTTTGAATAATTAATTCCAACAACCCAACATATCTTGCATTTTTGCAGACAGGTTGGGTTTATTTTCGTTAGATACTGGATAATGACTGTGTCATTGTGAGTTTGCATCTTTTTGAATAATTAATTCCAACAACGCTTTTATCATTTATATATCGAATACCATTTACATGTACTGTTGCTGTGCTGATTGACTCGTTATCGTTGCATATACCCCTTCTGAATTTACTGTAGTGGGTGACTCGTTGATTTTGCTTGTCTTTTATTGGAAAAATGGGTTCCTACAATCATTTCCACAAGTAGGAAGATGTTTTGTTGAGCTGCCCAACTACACATTCATGTACAAGGTCATTTTTTCTGATTGGTTCATTAAAAGGTCTTCAACAGAAGCCAGCAAATAAATCTGTGGTCTTTCTACTTTATTCGATTTTTAACTGAGCATATACTTCTCAACGAAGACAAAGTGAATAAAAGAAGTCTTGTAGCTGATAGGATAGAGGCTTTGTTTTCTTTCTAATCAAATCAATTTGAGAGCATTCAACTTGGAAATTTCTCCTCACCCATCAACTTGCTTATTAATATACACATCTTATTAAGGGAAAGCATGCTGCAAGCCTGCACCTTCATGTTAAATAAAACTTTATATTTTGCAACCAGCTGGCTTTAGTTTAATATATTGAGTTTTTTATACAATAATTGATAGGTGTTGTACGGAATGAAAACGAACACTAGCGAGTAATCTTATAGATTAACTGACAGTCTGGAAGTATATGAATTATTTTCATTGCGGCAAATGATATAGAAATAATTTTCATTCTAGTTCCCTGATCCGTATGGATTGAACCATGAATGCAGGTAGTCAAATAATGATTTAACAGAGTAATGATTAGTTGATTATGAGATGCTAGCACCATGTGCTGTAAATTTGTAGAAAGAAAGACACAGAGCAGCTTATGAGAGTGGTGCCAGTGCAGCATGCTAGCTATTATTGCATGCTGACTTTTGAATGTCCACTTGTGGAGTACATGCTAATTTGAAGATAGTGATTCTAGGACTATGAATATAGTGTTGATGGTGGGTTGTCTGTGTTGCACACAGAGAAAAGAAGATGCTTGGAAGGTGGTTACTACATGAACATTGGGGCAAAATTAAAAACGAGAAGTACTTCTTTGAATTTTACTAAATATGCTTGATAAAAAGAAAATAGAAAAATAGGGTTGCCATAGGGCTCCGCGAATCATGAGTTAGTTTGAGTGTCAAAGATATGGAGTTAATATGGATATGTTATTCATTAAAATAATGAATGTTAATAGGAAAAAAATGCCTGGGTCATTGGTAATTATTTATTAATACACTTGATTTGTGAGTTTGGTAAGATAGTTTTGAGATTCTTGATTTGTGTAATCTGGAGGTATATTTCATCTTATCTTGCTACAGTGTATACTCACTCAGAAGCACACATGCACACACAATTGCAAACCCCTTCCTCCTCATCTTCTTCTCCCTCCCACCCATCCTCCCAACCCACCCACTAACTATAATACACATTTAAGTTCTAGTTCTAGTAACCTGTCCACATTTTGCATTCTGTATTCTGTTGGTTTTTTTCCTTCTCCTTTTTATTTTTAATTTAGTTGTTAATAGTGAAAGTTGGATTATCCAAATTGACTGATTGTTCATCAGTAGAGTGCATGCAAATTGCAATCAGACTTTTTTTGTCAGGTTCGATATGGTATGCATGTTGAAACTGGGTACACATGCACCCACACAAAAAGCACAGGCAGGAAGGTAGGTTAGGTTCAATTAGATGTGCCTGCGTGCGGTAATGTGCACAGACATTACAAATGCAGATCAAGACTGTATACAGCTGTATGTGATTAATCTTGAGCTAGAAGAACAAGCTTATATCCATCCATTCAGATCTATACATTTTACACCGAGAACACTTTCCATTCCAATTTAATTTAGTTTTAGGAAAGTAAAGGCCATGGTAATTTTAAAAGTAGTAGTTGCATCCAGTTGTATGTGAATCATTGTGCCCTGCAGAATTATTCTCTTGGAATTACCCAATGTTGAATACGAAACTATATTTTTTCGCATTGTCTGTTATTTTAATAAGCTCGCGATATGAATCATAATCCTATTAAATGTCTGTGCTAATTTTTGCCTTAATAGACTGCAATGTCGTCTCATTCTGATATAGTAATTGGTTCTTTTGTGAATTAGGTTCTGTACAAAAGTAGGTGCGACAACAGGCTAAATGAAATCACAGAGAGGGTAGCTTCAGAGAAACGCGAGGTAATATTCTTAAATATATCGCTGTATATGTGTGCACAACATAATTTAGTATGTGTCTGTTTACATGCTGCATTGTCTTATTTGATTGCAATTTATTGTTAGTTAGCAGCTTTATGTATTTTCCTTCAGCAGGGCATGTTAAGTGGTTAATATGTTTAAAAAGGTTACCCCTTGTTTGTTTACTGATGATAGTGTTGTTATGAATTACATCATCTTAGCTCTATATTCTATATAGCATCAAATTAGGTTATGACTACACGTTTGTTTAGGTTGAATCTGTGGCAAGAAAATACGAAGACAAGTATAAGCGAAATGGGGATGTAGCTTCAAAGCTGACGCTAGATGAGGCTGCATTTCGTGATATCCAGGTATTCGATTGTGTTGCCATGAAGGTCTTAATAATGGAAGTTCTCACAATTTTGCTTTCCCATTTAACTTCTTAGTTGTGTATTTTCTGTTTGGTTATAATGTGTGTGAACTATTTGCAGGAGAGGAAGCTGGAATTATATAATGCAATTGTGAAAATGGAACAAGGCGGGACTGCTGATGGTGTCCTTCAGGTAGACTTGTATATGCTATGATTTGATTGAAGGATTCATGTATCATATGCAACACCTGAAAATTTAGCTAATTCCTGTATTTTGTTTCCAGGATCGTGTGGACCGGATACAATCTGACCTTGAGGAGCTAGTTAGAGCTTTGAATGAACGATGTAAACAATATGGATTACGAGCTAAACCAACTACATTGCTTGAGCTCCCTTTTGGTACTGTCTATTTTATTCGAAGATATATTATTACTATTTGTTTACTTCTGCTTGGACCTCCATCTAAGATTAGTATAAGATATTTTGTTACTTCTTACCCAAGCTCTGTACTACTGAAGTTAACATCGTGTAGATATATCTTATTTTTTAAGATGGACAATCTGAAATTTTTTGTCGAACTTATATCTGTGCTCATTTGTTAGAGTGTAAGAATATTATCATTTACTCTCATCTCGACTTCAGAATTTTTGTGTAACAGTTGGGACTTTAGATAGTGCTGGAGCAACCAAGTCCAAATCCCAGTGGGACCACTTTTAGAAAGCGAATTATATGCCTACGGGCAAAAGTCCGTATGTTGGCACGTACAGAGTGGTCCTTAATCGCCCTGGTGTGTGTTTGAGGTTAAAATTATTACCCTCTACTGTCACCACAATGTCAGAGTTTTAATGTGATGGCAGTGACTTAAACACCATTTTTGATTTTATGTTTCCTTTTATCTTGTCCACCTAATTTGTATGCTTCATTGCACCAGTAACAAAGTTGTAATAGCATGTTTGTACATATCTTTGTCTACTTGGGGAAATGTTAAAGGGAAAAAAATAAGATTTAAGGGGCAAACACTGTTGGAACAATGCAGGTCTTTAATAATGGGATAAATTCACAGTAATCCTTCTGCAATCCAAAGTCTGTCTGGTGCCGAATATGGTTGGTGTAGGCAGTTCTGGTGAATCAAGAAATACAATCAGAGAACAGTTTTTCAGTAATAAGAGTATACTTGATTCCAATTTGGTGTTCGCAGCATGATATTGTTACCGACATGGTTGTAGTCCAAATTGTTGTCAATCAAATTATCACCCGAATTGCTCAATGGAGTACATGTTTGATATTGAATTGCGCTTTGAATTGGCCCTCAAGGTCTTTTTTTATTTGGTTATGTTGAAATTTAAAATAGGCCACCCCCTAAATTATGGTATTGGCAATGATTATATAGCTGAGAAAAACACAATGTGCTTGCAATTTTATTTGTCACATATGCCTAAACTAGAAACTATAATTCCTTAATCAAGAATTGGAAATAATATTTTTTATTCCTAAACTAAAAGTTATAATTCCTATTCTTGAACATTTCCCTTCATCCTGGCACAGATATTAATCATGCATTGCTTGTTACAAAGCAAATAAAAACTTTTATGCAACAATGCTTTGGTGAGATATCATCAGATTACCAGAACTAACATAAGAAGTGACTATTTTTCGGTTACGGTCATATTTCGTACAAGATGATAGTAATTTTTAATATGTTTAGTGCACTCATGAAAGGCTAGAGTGCTAGCGATGTATATCACATCTTGATTTTCATGGTACATCTTCACTAAAAAACCGTGAACCATCATATCTTGTAGTAGAGACTATAATCATAACGTCTTAGAAGATATATGCACCTTAGCTTATACTCAGCTTCAACATTTGATACAGCCAATCACATTATGTTTCTTCATCAAGCTACCATATTATCTCCAACAAAAGTACAATATCCACATATAGATCTTCATTTTAGAGTATCTCATGCCTAATCAACATAAGCATATCTGATAATATCTATATGGCAAGTGGGTGGTCCTTTGACCAGAGCCCTTTTAATGCATTGTAGAAATATGATAATCAGCATCACAATGTAACTTGTGGAGTGCATGAATCAGCTTGACAACCCCACAAACATGATGTCTACATGAGTATCCGTTAAATAAACTTACTCTCATATAAGTTGTCGATATCAATTATGATCAACAAAAGAAGATCCCAAGTTCTGATCAATAGGAACATTAACACCAAATATACCTGTCTCAAGCAAATCAGTAAGATACGTATTTGATGAGACAATGAAATGACTCTTGGCAGATCGAACAAGCGCTATCCTAAGAAAATATCGTAACAACTAATTTTCAAATTACAAATGCATTAATGGTCGTCACCCGAAACAATGATATCATCGACATAATAATATGAATGATTGTGCCAACAGATTTACGTCGAATAAGGAAAAGAACGTTCAGAAGAACTTTGATTAAGTCTATGCTGGGAAACACCAATATTTAACTTATCAAACCTAGCATAGGAATATTGTTTCAAGCCATATATAGCTCTCTTCAACCTGCAAACTTTTAGGTGTCTCCCCATCAATCTCATAACCCGATAGTTAGAATATATACACCTCTTTCAAAAGATCACTGTATAGAAAAACACACTTGATATTAAGCTGGTACAGCGGCCAAAGCTGAACAACATAAGCAGATATGATACTGCAGATCAAGTTTAACTGAACAATTGGAGTGAAAGTCCTACAATAATCAATGACAAAAGTCAGTGTAGCTATTAACCTAGACTTCAAATGCTACATTTGGCCATTTGAAAGAAATTTTAGTACATACACCTCGTGACATCCTCTTGAATGCTGTCTTGGAGCTAAAGTAGTCAATTTTCATGTTTTATTGTTTTGCAAAGCAGTAATCTCTTTATCCATGACACTTTTGAAGCAATATCAACGGTAGCTTCACAGTAAAACTTAGGAACGGATGCAGAAGATAAGGAAGAAGCAAAACTAGAATATTGAGATTTAGACGTGATAAAGAAATAACATGATCAATGGAATGATAGGTACAGGAACAAGTACCTTTTCAAAGAACTACGGGAAGATCAGAACTGTCACTTTGAAGATTGATTAGAGGGTATACATTTTATCACAATAGTAGTCATAAGGAGCTGTTGGTAGGCCTTGAGTGGCCTTCTCTTTCATGTCTCCGAAACATCTGAAAGTATTTTGGTTTATCTCGAACAAGTGCATGTTTTACACAATTACAAGTGATACAACTTACCACTTACCGACCACCCTTGTGTGTATAGTGGCTATAGAAAATATTTTGATCTCATAAAACAAAATAGAAAATAAAATCGCTTGAGTATCAAAATCGACTCGATCTAATCTTAAAAAGATATAGATGAAACTCCGGAGATTCAGATCAGAGAAAGGCCTGAAAATCGCTTAAAAGTTTTTTAGAAAACTAAAATCAATGGCCTTGAAATTTAGAGAGCAAGATAAAATTTTAAGAGCTTTGAAAATCACTTGGGACAATTGCCTTGAAAAATTTTCTTTAAAAAATTTTCTTGATCATATAAAACTCTTGCTAAGGCTCTCTATTTATAAAGATGATTTTCACACAAAATAGATCTTGAAAATCATCTCCCAACGGATAAAAATCGACACAATCACGTCAATCAAGGAAGCAATCAATTTTCAATCGTTGGGGCCTGAGATTCGACTCATGTACACTAGGAAGTCGACTACCCTGCTATAGGAGTCGCCTGCTATGGGCAATGGTCGAAAATACTCAGAAGCTGTTAAGTTTCAGGAGTCGACTCCTCTAATTCTTGAACATCTACCATAGGAGAGCATAGTTTTAGGTTTCGGCCGAAACCGACCGGTATCGGCCGTTTCGGATCGGTTTCGGAGGGGACCGGTCCGAAACCTCACGTTACTTCTCGGTTTCGGCCGTATCGGCCGTATCGGCCGGGGTTTCGGCCGTATCGGCCGATACCGGCCGAAACTTGTCCAATACCGACTGAAACTTAAAAAATGAAAACAAGAAGGAGGAGGAGGAGGAAACATCACCAAAATCCAGAAAAAGAAGAAGAAACGAAGAGATGGACGTACCTCATGGTCGCCCGCCTCCCGTCGCATCCCCGAAGAAGCCCGCCTCCTGCAATTTGAGGTCTTACATGGTAGCATATTCTAGCATTTAATTTAAATTTTGTTTGTACGGTGCAAGTGCAATTGTCCAACAAATGCTAGCATTTATTAATAAGTTTGACCTTTTGAGTGAGCTGGCCACTAAAGGCTTTCCATTTAATTACAAGCTTGACATTCAGCCACTAAAGATTTTCCATTTATTTACAAAGTTATCATTTTCAGCCACCAAACCCTTCCATTTATTCAAAAGCTTGACATTCTCATTTATTTTCAATCCTGTTAATAAAAAATGTAATATATTTAGCATAATACTTTTAACAAAATGTGTAACTAGTAAAAAGATATTTGTGCTAATATTTGATAATATTTGATAGTATTTAATAGAGTTTTAAGTATCTGAAACTACCGATACCGATGAAACGAAACTACCGTCCGAAACCACCGAAACGGACGATACCGATACCGAAACCTAAATTTTGGGAAGAGCGATACCGAGACCGAAACCGAGACCTAAAACCTTGTAGGAGAGTATGATACACTACCCAAATAAACTCAAAATGTTTTTTAAAACAATTTTGTCTTTAAAAACATTATCTAAGTGTGTGTGGAGTTTCAGTCTCACATGCCTACATCAATTCTAAGGACATGGACTAAAATATAAAAATACATCAAAGATTTATCATCTTGACTTGATGTAGCTTGAAGTCCTTCATCTCCATGCCTTTTGCCTTAGGATCTTGAGCTCTTGTTACCTTGAGTGAGTCTCCTACACATTCTATCTTGATCTCATGCTCCAATTGAATGTCTTCATTTTGTCTCGAGTATGCACCAAAAGTCTTTATGAAATTTTTCTTTGAACACATCCTATAGAAGCAATCTTTATAACATACACACTCAATAATCAAGATTAGTACCTTTATTTGTTTAATCATCATCAAAACTATATTAGGGGTACTCAATATCCAACTAGCATGCCTTATCAATATGGGGTGTTACTGAAGACTCCTGATTTGAGTGATATACAATCAGAGTCGGAAGACCATGGAGCCCATATTGGCTTTGTTACAATGGGTGCACCGAGTAGTAGTTTGGCCACAGTCATGAGCATGTCCTCTGAAACCAGCTCGTTCATGAGACAATGTCGTCACCTTGGAGCCTAGTACGACACCAACAAAAGAAATTAATGCAGAACTCTCAATTGTAGTAGTAGCCAGTGTAGAGATGGACTTAGATACTTCAGACAGGCTAGAGTAGACAGTATGGAGAGATGTAGCACCATCTTCCAGAGGCAAACCCTAACTTGAGTATTGGGGTTGTTTAGTAGCTCAGAAAAATACAATATAACTACAATTCTTATTTGATGTCTATTGCTACACTGAAAAGTTGAAAACCATTTTTTTTATTCATGAATGGGAAACTATAATTCCTATTTACAAAGCAGAAATTATAATTCCGATTAGGTTCAAAATGATCTTTCAGTAACGGTGAATCTAAAGCGGTTAATCTATGGGAGCACGGATTGTTTTACTTATATGCACGATATTGGACTTTTCTAGGTGCCACTTATGTTAGCAGCGGGGATGTTGGATAATTAATATTCATATGGTATTGCAAAGGTGCATTCTCTGGAAAATGGATAAATGTATGTTCCTGGTTAATTCTGTTAGAAGGAAGAGAAATGTTTTCATTGAAATATAAATGTCATCATATACAGTATTAGCTTGCTGATAACTGTGGCATTGAAGAGCATACCCTTCTTTGAAACTCTGTGTTCTTTGTTGACTTAGAATAGTTGTTAAAAGTGAATATTGAGTAAAGCTTTGTTACAAATCTACCAAGACCGTTCAATTGAGGATGAAAGTATTAGTCCTTCTCTGAGTATGATGCAAGCTAGCCGTTTCTTAGGATTATCAACAAAACATGTTCAGGCATTGTCTCTGATTCAGTCTTTGTCTATGATTCATTCTGATGTGTATTTATGCATATAACCTAGACTTGAGTATTCTGTAATGATTTCTGATTGGCTGGTAAAGGTTTTAGTTGTTAAGAGTATTAGCCTACGATTCTTGAACCTTGTAAACCAATTGAGAGGTAGATGGTATTGCTTATATCAATTGCAGTTTTAATCTCGTGCAACTGAAGGGCAAGGCTCTGAATAACCGTATAGCAGGAAGTACAAAGATGAATCGATTTGCAATGGAAACTTGCAATTATTGTTTGGATAAGGTTTATATGCCATCAAATGGGAAAAGTCTTAGATTCTGTTGATGATGAGCTTCACTCATCTCTTAGGCACAGATTAGTCCTAAGTGTGAAGCAATTACACCCAAATTTACCTTCAAGGTCCAAATTAGTTAACATTTCAGGTCAAAGCATTTTTTGTAAATTAATCTCGCTGTTTTGAAAGAATAAGCTAAGGGGAAGCTGGGGCCACCTGACTTTTTCTGATCAAAGGAATGTAGCATATAAGTGTGGGGTTATTGAATCTTGTAAACATCTGAAGTTTTTGTGCAAAGATGAACTAATGCCGGTGGCTGTGCCGCTGCTGTATGCGGTTATATATCTATATGGGAAACGAGAACGTTTTAGGTATACATTTGCATAGTCACGAACATTTGGGGACAAATCATGCATGATGGTCCTTCAAAAAGGAATTAAACATTTTGTCGTGATATGCATCCAGACCTGGTCTACGCGCCAAAGTTTTATTTTGCTCCGATAATTTTAGATGATTTTTAGTGATATTTGTCACATTTAGTCCAGACAGTGGATCTTTGGAAAGCATGTTGTGTTTTGTTAATCTATTATTTTATAAGATGTGCCCTCATGTGCTTTTTATCAATCTATTGATTGATGACTATTGAGTGAGCAAAATAATTTAAATCATTGTTAATCATTCTGATAGGACTTCGACGAAACTGAAATTTATTTGAATAAAAACTGAACTTTTATTAGATAAATAGACTACAAATAAGAGGTAACATTCTCTCCCAAGACGTCGATTGATAAGGGACGTCCGCACCTTCCCCGAAAAATACGAAGAACTATCTTCTCACACACAATAATCAAAATTAGCATAAGCCAAAACCGGTGGCTAACCCTAGCCTATTAATCATTCCCACCTTCTCTCTAATTACAAGTTTGCCATTATTAATAATAATAAATAGAAATAAGAGGCAGAGAATTGCGAAAACGCCCCTCCTTTAGGTCTTTTGCATGGGCCGTCCTCCCCCTTGGTGCACCACTTGTACATGAGGAGTCCATCCCTACTCCCTCTCAAAGGAGCCACCTTGTCCTTAAGGTGGAAGTCAGGAAATTGCCGGGCCATGACGTCCAGTGACTCCCACATACTCTCATGCTCTGGCAAGCCATTCCATTGTAACAGTACCTCCTGCTTTCCAGTGCTCCCCATGTGTACCCCTTCAGCTCCTCAGGCTCCATGATCACATCCATTTCATCTGTCAATGTCTCTGGAAGTGAACGAGATGGTGTATGGTCCCCAATCGCCTGGAGAAGCTGGGACACGTGGAATACATGATGAATAATTGATCCTGGGGCAACCTCAACCTATAAGCAACTGATCCCACACTGGCCTATACCTCGTAAGGCCCAAAATATTTGGCAGCCAGCTTCTATTTCCTCTTGTGAGCCAAGGATATCGAGAAAATTGGGTAAATGCCATCGGTCAACCATGGGTTTTAATTTTTACCACCAACTTTAAAAAGTTTGCTAGAATAACACCCTAACTAAAAAAGTGACGAAAATACCCACGTTCGTTCTCAAACATTAAAACCTAACAAAATTAAATACCCCCGTTCGCCGAACTCCGACCACCCCGCTTCGCCGTACTCCGACCACCCCGCAACTACGACAACGCCTCGCCGTACTCCGACAAAGCCCTATGAGCCAATATAACCCAATTTGCGCCAATATGCGCCAATATGCGTCAATATACGCCAATATACATCACGTATATTGGTGCATATTGGCGCATATTGGCGCAAATTGGCGCATATTGGGTTATATTGGCTCATAGGGCTTTGTCGGAGTACGACGATGCTTTGCCGTAGATGCGAGTTCCAAAGGTTTTGTTTACTTTTGAAATTTCCATGTTGGGGTGGTCGGAGTACGGCGAAGCGGGGTGGTCGGAGTTCGGCGTCGACGTAGATGCGGGGTGCTTTCGGCGTTGGGTTCCGACCACTCCGCTTCGCCGTACTCCGACCACCCCGCATCTACGGCAAAGCCTCGCCGTACTCCGACAAAGCCCTATGAGCCAATATAACCCAATTTGCGCCAATATGCGCCAATATACGTGACGTATATTGGCGCAAATTGGCGCAAATTGGGTTATATTGGCTCATAGGGCTTTGTCGGAGTACGGCGAGGCGTTGCCGTAGATGCGGGGTGGTCGGAGTACGGCGAAGCGGGGTGGTCGGAGTTCGGCGTCGACGTAGATGAGGGTGCTGTCGGTGTTGGATTGTGGGTTGGTGGTGATGAGCGGTGTCGAGACTGTCGAGGGGAGTTGGAGGCGGTGCGCGGTGCTGGGCTTCGCTCGCCAGAGGGAGAACGTCGTCGGCTGCAATTGTTTTCGCAGGGGGATTTAATTTTGTTGGGTTTTAATGTTTGAGAACGAAGGGGGTATTTTGGTCTCTTTTTTAAGGGGGTGGTATTCTAGCAAACTTTTTAAATATGGTGGTAGAAATTAAAAGTGACGGTTGACCGATGTTATTTTGCCAATTTTCTCAAGGATATCTGCATGTAAGGTCTCAACTTTAAGTACACCATTGTCACCAACCGCAAACTGCACGTCTCTGCGATGAATGTCAGCCCTCGTCTTCATGATCTGTTGAGCTCTAGCGAGATGGAGCTTTAGCTCCTCCAAAATACGATCCATATTAGCCAGGTACTGCTCCACATCTGATACTGGTGTTGTCTCCTGTCCATAATGTAATATATGTGGAGGATCACGGCCATATAAAATCCTGAATGGTGTCGTCTGGGCTGCGGTGTGACATGATGTATTGTACCAATAGGCCGCCCACGCTAGTCAAACGGCCCACTCCTTGGGGCTCTCTGAAATAAAGCACATCAGGTATGTCTCAATACTCCTGTTGACGACCTCAGTCTGGCCGTCCCTCTGGGGGTGGTAGGCTGTGCTTCATCGCAATACTGTACCCTGCAGCCTGAAAAGCTCCTGCCAGAATCTGCTCAAGAAGATCGTGTCCCTGTCAGAGACAATGGACTTTGGCGGCCCATGCAAGCAAACAATCTTCCTCAGAAATACCTCCGCCATCGCCACTGCGCTGTAGGGATTCCTAAGTGGTATAAAGTGTGCATAGTTGCTGAGGCGGTCTACCACAATAAATATGATTGTACCCTCCTGACTTAGGCAGTCCATCAATAAAATTCATGGAGAGATCCTCCTAGACCCGCTCTGGCAATGATAACGGCTGAAGCAAACCCCTAGGAGCCATCGTCTGGTACTTGTGACGCTGGAAAACATCACACTCTGCAACCATCCTCGAGACATCATTCTTCGTCCCCTTCCAGCATACCTCTCGCCAGTCTCTGATAGGTCTTGAGTACCCCAGAATGTCCTTCCACTGCACTGCTGTGAAACTCCTGGAGTATGATGGGATGTGTGTAGAGGTCTTTGGTAGTACCAAGCGGCCCCAATATAATAGTCGTTTGTCCCATATAGCATATCTTGTATGCTCTGAAGACCCCTGTAAAAGCACTGCCCGTATGTTCGCCAACTCCTGGTCCTGCTCAACCTTCTGCTGCAACGGCTCTCATCCTGTAGCATCGATACTGACAAGGCAGCCAACTGTATATCCTCATCCCGTCGTGACAGTGGGTCAGCCACATTGTTCTCTAATCCCGGGCGATACTCAGTCTCAAACTTGTATCCCATAAGCTTTCGCAGCCACTTCTGATGCTTCTTTGCCACCATGCGTTGCTCTAAAAGGTATTTGAGACTCCTCTAATCCATGCGGACCAGGAAACTCCTCCCCAACAAGTATGTCCTCTATTTCTGGATGGATAGGATGATGGCCATAAGCTCTCTCGTAGACCGACCGCAGTCTGGCTCACTGTCAACACCTGACTGTAATATGCTCTGGTCCCGCTGATTCTGCATCAAAACTGTCACCAATCCGTGTCCTGAAGTGTCTACCTCCATAACGAATGGTATAGAAAAATCTGGTAACGCTAGGACTGGCACGGTAGTCATGGCCTTCTTTAAGGCCTAAAAAACAATCGTCGGCTCCTTACCCCAAAAGAATTGGTCTTTACTGAGTAGCTCGAGTAGCTCCGTAAGTGGCCAAGCGATCGTACCATGACCATGCACAAATCTCCGATAATAGCCCGTCAGACGCAGAAATCCCCTCAGCCCCTAGCCCGTCAGACCCAGAAATCCCCTCAGCCCCCTGAGAGTGGAGGGGCGCGGCCAGTCCAACATCGTCGCAATCTTTGCTCTATCAGCTGTTACCCCCTCCGAGGACACCACATGCCCCAAGTACTCCACTTGTGGCTGCCCAATTAAGCACTTTTTCTATTTGCAAACAGCTGATACTACTGCAACTCCTGGAAAACGACCTGTAAGTGGTCTAAGTGCTCCTCTAAGGTACGACTGTACACCAAGATATCATCGAAAAATACTAGTACAAACTGTCGAAGGTATGGACGGAATACCTTGTTCATAAGGGCCTGGAAGGGAGCATGTGTGTTGGTTAAGCCAAAAGGCATGACCAAAAACTTATAGTGGCCCTTATGCGTCCTAAAAGCAATCTTGGACACATCCTCCTCGCGCATCCTGATCTGGTGGTAGCCGGATTTGAGATCGATCTTCGTGAATATAGCTGCCCCATGTAACTCGTCCAAGAGCTCGTCAATCACAGGTATGAGGAACTTATCTGGCACTGTCTCCTTATTTAACGACATGTAATCCACGCAGAAGCGACAGCTCTCATCCTTCTTCACCAGTGCACATGACCGGAAAAGGGGCTTACACTAGGTTGGATAACACCAGCCTACACCATCTCGGCTACCATCCTCTCAATCTCTTCCTTCTGTACATGTGAGTAACTGTCGGCCCTCACACTGATGGGCCGACACGCCCTCTCACAGAACTATGGCGTGCTCGTGATCTCTCGGCGGTGGAAGGCCATGTGGCTCCTGAAAGACCTCGAACTGCTCCAACAGCTGCTGCACCTCTTCTGAATGGGCTGCTCCGCACTGGCCTCAGTGCCACCCTCTCCTGCCAGCGCATATACCTCTACCAAGTATCCACCTCCTCTACATGGATGGTCCTCACTATGGTCTTCAGCGCACCAGTGCTCTGCATGGCTGGGGGTCCCCCTGTAAGACCACTGCTCTCCCATTCTCCTGGAACTCCATCCTGAGTAGCTTCCAATTCATCGTCATTCTCAAGCGTCTGTAACCAAGTCATGCCTAGGATGACATTTGTACTCACCAAGTCAAGAGGCAGGAAGTCAGCTATCACATGTACCCTCTGTAGTGCCAGCACCAGCCCTATACATACTCCACAGCTACTCTCATTCTTTTCTGTCTCCATCATAACACCGAAGCTGTCACTGTCTGTCAGCTGGAACTCCCGCTGGGCCACCACTCTGCTGTAAATGAAATTGTGTGTCGTCCCACTATCAATAAGAACTGTAACCTCCTGGTCGTCGATATGCCCCCTCAACTTCATGGTATGGTTCGGTGTGAATCTTACCACAGAGTTAAGAGAAACCTCCGCCATATCTAGCTGATGGTGCTCAGCCTCCTTCTCCCCATCCTCAGCGGACTCATCCTCCACACCAGCATCGTCGTCCTCATCCTCCAGTAACAACACCTGGAGCTTGTGCCCTGCGCACCTGTGGCCTGGCATGAACCGCTCGTCGCACCTTAAGTACAGACCATTCTGGTGCTTCTTTCCCATCTCGGCGTCAGTCATCCTCCTGAACTGTCCATCAGCCTGCGGTGTACTACTCTTCTCCTTGGTGACTGGATCCGCCTCCGTAATGGCCATCTGTTGCCCTCCTGACGATGTCTGGCTACTGAAAACTGGCCCACTCCAACCACCCCTCGCCTTCCTATCCTCAAATTGACAGTTCTCTGCCATCTGAGCATACTCCATGGTCTCCATCAGGCTCTAAGGCTTTTGCATCCGGACCGCTACTCGAATAGTGGCCTTCAGCCCCTTCGGGGCTTCATGAACATGCTCTCCATCATCTCGTCAGGCACCCCATGCACCTGTCCTGACATGATCTCAAATCTCTCCAAATAGTTCCTCACGGTGCCATCCTACCTGAGTGACAGCAGCTGCTCCCTCACATTTTCCAAATGGAGATTTCTAAACCTCTACACCACTTGGTCCCTGATCTCCTTCCAAGAGCGAAAGGACGTCTCGCATCCTTTCACTGGAACCAGGCGATGGCCTTCCCATCCAGACATATAGCCGACACCTTCAGCTTCTGCTCCGCTGTCATGCGAGAGCCCCTAAAAAACTCTCTGCCTTGTAAATCCTTGACACTGGGTCCTCTCCCCCAAATACAGGTATTTTCAGCTTCCGCAGCATGTCCATATTAAATGCCACCTGGTCTCCTCGTCATCCGCCGTATCTGGGCTGGTGATAGTGCTGGCACCTCTCCTGCACACGTTGGCATCCATTATGGAAACCGTGACCCCCTCGTGTGCCTCCTCCTCGACCCTCATGTCCTCCCCCGCCGTCGCCCCCAAACATGCCCTCGTGCTCCTCCTGGTAGTCTCTGTACCCTCCCCCAAAGTCTCCAGGGCGTCCCTCATGGGTGTGGAGTGGAGGTCGCCATCTGTCATCATCATACCGAGGATCGGAAAGGTCGCGAAACCCTCCTCCATCATCACCATGCTCCTGAAAAATTTCCGGGTCAAATCCATCGTTGAAACTCGAAACCACGCTACGCGACCTTCGAATAAGGTTGAAAATCATCGTGGGGACCATCCTGATGTGCACCCAAACCGCCACGGGGCTCTTCTTTGGTCGACGGAGCCCCAGCGGCCCTGGAAAAGGGCCGCTGGGCCCTGCCGAAGGGTATCGGGGCCCCAGCGGCCCTGTCGCTGGTCGGCGGGGCCCGTCGGGGCCCGTGGGGTTCGCTGCCCCCGGGTGACCCTGGGGGTGGTGCCGGACCCCCGTCGAGATTCCTGGTGGCCCACGGGGGCATGGGGAGGAACCCCCGGCCCCCAGTCCTTTGCCGCCACTTCTGGGTGGGGCGGCTAGGCCCGTCTCGCCTCTTCCGCTTCTGGCTCGCTGCTATCAAGGTCCGTGAATCTTCCGCCCTCCGTATCCATCGCTATTTGCTTCCCCTTGTCCAAAGGTGGCTCCTTTGTCGTTGATTTAGGGTTCGCGTTGACTTCTTTCAATTGCCACAAAATCCTTTCAATTGGAAGATGATTTAGGCTAAAGCTTCGCCGTGTTGCTGCAACTGTTCCCCATGATCTGTTAGGGTTTCTTTCACGCTCGCGACCTCACCCTTAATGCCCTCGATTTCCCACGTCAATTTCTCCTCCACCACATCGATCTGATCCTTGGATCTCGTAGCCGTCGCCATGGATCGACGTGCTCTGATACCAAAATGATAGGACTTCGAAACTGAAATTTATTTGAATAAAAACCGAACGCTTATTAGATAAATAGGCTACAAATAAGAGGTAGCCTTCTCTCCCAATACGCCGATTGATAAGGGACGTCCGCACCTTCTCCGAAAAACACGAAGAACCATTTTTCTTCCACACAATAATCAAAATTAGCATAAGCCAAACCCGGCGGCTAACACTAGCCTATTAATCATCCTCCTTCTCTCTAATTACAAGTTTGCCATTATTAATAATAATAAATAGTAATAGGAGGTAGAGAATTGCGAAAATGCCCTTTAGGTTTTTTGCATGGGCCGGCCTCCCCTTTGGTGCGCCGCTTGTACCCGAGGAGCCCATCATATTCTCGTATATACTACTTATCCTGGTATTTTTTCGTTTTATTAACTTTTTAAGGTTGTGCTCTATTTGCATATCATCGTTTAGGTTTGCTTATTTAGTTTATATGATATATATCTCTTATCATTAATTTGCCTTGCATTTAGGTTGGCAACCTGGTATACTAGAAGTTGCTGCTGATTGGGATGAAGACTGGGATAAGTTTAATGATGAAGGTATGCTACTTAGCAGTTGGAAGTTAACGTGTTTCAAGTTAACATTATAATGAAATGGCTTTTTCAGTTTTGAAGTATATTGCAACTGCCCATGATGCTACCATGGCAAACTGATTAGTCACTAAAATTTTACAGCATAATCCTACTTGGTCCTGCTTTTTTTCTTCTGCCTTTGCGAACTTTACAAGCTAGCTGAAGCTGATTTTTTTCTTATCTGAACTCTTCAATCAATCTCATAGTTCCCTGATGGATGATGTTTCTGAATTGGTGACATTGGCCGTCATATGTACTTGTGTTGACCTTACCATTTTTATCCATGTCTGCAATTATAAATGTGGCACCAGAGGTGAATACATCATTGCAACCATGTGTAGTCAATGAAGTGTACAGAGGACGTGGACAAGGGGGTTTTATGTATACTTGGACTTAAATGTCTAGACGAGACTGTAACTTGATCCTAGCTGAAGTAGAATGTAGGACGTGACAAGTATGGAATCCATTAATATAGGTTTTCTGATTGCTTATATTACACTTTCGGATTCTTGTTTCTGACTTTAAACTTAAAAATTAACCTGCGATGTTTATGATTAATTTTCACTTCATGTTCACAACCAAAGATGCATGCTACATATCCAGCAAAGGGGAGTTCCAAAGGGCAGAGTAGGGGAGGAAACAATACACCAACCATGGTGTCAACTTCCACTTGTTAGGATGGATCATTTAACATTGCGTGCTGCTAAAATTTGCGTAAATTATTAAAACAGGTAAAATAAAGAGAGTGTGAAAGATAGAAGAGCAGAAGATCCTTAGGTGTATGGTAGCACCTACTATACGAGGGTAACTCTTTGGAACGGAACGGTAGTGGAGAGCGGCGGCTGCGGTCTCTCGTTTTGATTGAAGTCCAATGCATTTTTATCCTTTTTCCTCTCAGCACCACGATGCAGTTGGTCTTATCCTGTAGTGGTCTCGTCTAGGGAACCGTAGAAGAAATATTAAATGAAGTTTTAGTGTGGTTGTTATGGAGAACCCATCAGGTACTGCTGAATTGGGAAATCATAGAATCACAGTATCTCTGAGCACCCACACCTTTCTGGTGTCTACTTGTAGTGAACCTGGTAATTCAATTTGTTCGGGTTCCAGTTCTTGATTGATGAGTTCCATTGCCATGCCGATGCCTTCGTGGAGCTTTTCTGTATTATGTTGCTTCTGCTGCTGCCACACTTACAGCACGCTGTTAGACCCTGAGGGAAACATAGTTTCACTTTTATTTGATCAGTTCTGCATTACTGTTGACACTATTCAACCTAATGTTAATGATCCAAATTCAAATAAATTTATGTTGACAGCTCCAACATAGATTGTCTGTTGTCTTGTTCGAGTTACCTTAGATCGTGGTACTGTTCAGTCCATGATACCAATAGGACTGGGAATGCTACTTTGACCAATGCCCGCTGTAAAAGGGGAGGCTTAGTCTGATTGATCCCCGAGTCATGGTACACATTGGAGGTTTCCTTAGGTCATTTCGGAAAAAAATGCATAAACTATGTCTGCAGGTGTTCACGCAAGTCACAAAAAATGCATATTTGAAGACATGTAAAATTAAAGATTTCCGTGACAAAAGTTTGCATGCTTAAATATCTAAAAAGCATAGCAAGCGTAGAAAACATAGAAATCAACTACTTTTAGTTAAGGTAAATAAGGAACATGATGCAATTCTAACTAAATTAGAATTTATTATAACTCCCCACATTTGAAATTGAAATCAATTGAACGTGATGCAATTCTAATTAAATTAAATAATTATAGCCCCCAAATTAATAGTGTTAGTCCTCTAGACTTCACAAATTTGATAAATGAAAGCTAAATAATAGAGCAAAATGCATAACAGTTATTCAAATCAATTAGTCTTCACCGCTAGTTTAGTTACCAGGTCACCCATCTTGGTGATATCATCAGGGATGTACTGTTGGTCAGATTTTCTCTAAAATTTAACAGCAATATCATAAATTAGCTAGATGATCTTGTTACACACACACACACACACTCTCTCTCTCTCTCTAGGCATGACCAGTGACCGCATGTCACGTGTCATTCACAATATTCTCCCGAAATTTGGTCACGTGGCATTCAAATTATTCTCCCAAAAAATTTCAATTCATTCAAAAATCTTTCCCTCCAAAAAATTTGCAATCTCTTCATAATCCCCCCGAAAAAGATATACAGCCACATTCTAAATATTCCACCATAACAAAAAAAAATTAATAAGATTCAAACTAAAATTTAGTTCCCCTAGAGAATTGAGCTCCCCGTAAATTGTTTAGTTTTCCCAAAGTTTAGTTCCCCTAAAATTTAAAATTTAGTTCTCTATAGATTTAGTTTCCTCAAAATTTTAAATTAAAATTTAGTTCCTCAAATATTGTAGTTTCCACCAAAATTTAGTTCACTCCAGATTTAATTCTCTTAAAATTTATTTTCTTCGACATGTAGTCTCCCAAAATTTTAGGAATTTCCACCCAAAATTCTCCTCCAAAATTTTAGGGGTCCCCCTCAAAATTTTTACAAACTCTTATCCTAAACGTTTATTCCTTAAGATTAAATCCTAGCCGTTTTCCTATCAACCACTTTGTCCTAATCAACAAACACATTCAAAAACATCCCCCTCAATTGTATGATATATATATATATATATATATATATATATATATATATATAGTTAGATTATGGTGTAATTGATTGGATCAAACATGCCAATTCAACCCAACTAAATTTAAACTATGGCAACTTAAATAGAAAATCTATTCCATTGGATATGATTGAATAAATACAAATTACTTATAAATAAAAATTCAAATGATTTAGATGAGTTTCACCATGCCTCGAATGACAAAAAAATTAATGGGTTTATAGCAATTTTGAAACGTTGATTTCGTCCTTACTTTCACATCCAAATCATTTGAATTTTTGTTCATAACTAGTTTAAATATGTTAGATCACATCTACTCAAATAGATTTTTCATTTGCGTTGCTAAAGTTTTAATTTGATTGCGTTGGATCGGCATGTTTGATCCAATCGATTGTACCATGGTTTTAATATATATATGGATTTTAATATAGAAAAGATGACACCTGATCTAATAGATCTGGTGTCAAGACACAAAAAGGTGGAAAGTACAAGCCCCACATGTGCTTGTACTCGTTGAGGCCCATCTTTTTGTGTCTTGCACCTGATATAGATCAGGTAACCCCTGATCTACATGAATATATATATATATATATATATATATATGAAAAATGGGTATCGTATGACATGATAGATCTCTCATATATGATGCCACAAAAGGCGGGCCCCACAAAAAGTACAAGCCCAACATGAGCTTGTACTTTCCACTTTTTTTGTCTTGGCGCCTGATTTATTAGATCAGGTGCCACATTTTCTACATTATTCTCATATATATATAATGTGAAAATATGACATATGTAGCTAAGCTACACGTGCCTTGAAAAGTTCACCCTTATTTTATCGGACGATCGGAACTATTCATTTTGATCTTCATATTCTAAAACTCCTAAAATACCAAATATTAGGTGTTAATATACCCATCGTAAATTTAACGGTTTTGCGTGCATAGGATTTTTGATGGATGGATGACCGGTAAAAATCCATTGGATTCATCTCATGTTTGATGTTTTCGGGTTTTAGAATATAACTATCAAATGAATGGGTCTAATCGTTTGAACAAATAGGCAAGTAGAGTTTTTGAGGATGATATATGGCTTAGCCGCATTTATCATATGTTTCATACTATATATACGAGGACAGTGGATATATGTTGGTAGTGCATGAATTTTTCTATGGTGTCGGTATCCAAAACAATAAAAAATGGAATTTTTTGAGGTTGTACACACTGTAAATCCTTAAAAAACTCAAATATGCGTGAATCCTAAAGCGATTTGACACTCGATCCACTCATTACAAAGTTTTATTGGTCAGAAACAGTTGAATTTGCAATCATTGGATTGCGGGTCAAATATCATTAGATTCACTTGATTTTTGGTATATTGATCATTCATGATGTGAACACATCCAAAAAAAATTTAAACAAATTAAAAAAAATTGATAAATATGGCTTCCAGCGTTGGAAATTTTCCCGTGCTAACAACACACATTATTCTATATATATGTGGTGATTTTCCTATGCGACAAAGTGGCTTTTCGCACAGTCGAAAACAATTTGGTTTTGAATTTTTTGAATTTTTTTATGTTTAATCCATACAATTATATACCCCTGGGAAAATAATGGGTGAACCCTATGTGGATTTGAGCCCCGATCCACCCGTTACAAAATTAACGGTTTCAGAACAATAGAACTTTTTGTAATGTCTTGATCAAGGCCAAATCACATTATTTTTCAACCATTATTTTTTGAGGGGTGTATTACAACATGAAATGGATGTGGAAATTTTTTTTAAAAATAAAGATTTCAAAAAAAAATTTCGCACCATGCGAAATGCTCACATGAAGATTTACACACACACATGTGTATACCACTGGGATATAGAGAGATTAATGGGCATTACATGACATGAGAGATCTCTCATGTGTTCTGTGATGCCTAGTAGTCATGTATGCATATGGGATATAGAGAGATTAATGGGACTTATATGACTTGAGAGATATCTCATTTGTGTTATGTGAGCCCATTAATCTCATTTATATATGAGATTAATAAATTTTTTCAGATTGACCTTTAACCACCAATGCTAAAAGGAAACTTGGTTTCTTAATTTCGGCAAAGGAAGCTGAACCCATTATGTTGGTGAACACCGGCTTGTCTTCTTTAGATGCTGAATTGTTGTTGGGCTAAGATTGTGGCGGCAAAAAAATCTTCTTGTCAAACCACCAAAAGTAAAAAAATTATCTCGACCCCTGTAAGTAGCATCAATATCATAGTGCCACGGTCTTCCTAATAGAATATGACAAGCATTCATATCTACCATGTCACAAAATCTCATCCTTGTAATATTTTTTGATCGACAAAGGAATCTTGCATACGTCTAGTACTTGAACTTCATGGCTCTTCTTAATCCATGCAATTGTGTAAGACGAGGGATGGCTCTCAGTCTCCAAATTGAGTGTCTTCACTAAAGCTTTGGAAACCATGTTATCACTGATGTCACTGTTAATAATTACATTGCACACATTATTTCGAATAGTGCGTTGGGTCCGGAATATCTTGTGTCACTGAGAATCATCTTGCTTCTTCGGGGCTAGCAAAGGACGTTGAACAATACATGCTCCCGCTTCTCCATCGTCTCTCTCTGCAAACACAGACCCGTCATAAATATCATCTTTATGCACATTATCCTCGTCACCACTTCATCTTCTACATAATTGATCGCTTGCCTGTTTGGGCAATTATTTGAAAGATAACCAGGTTGGTTGCATCGGAAGCATTTTCCAAGAATAGGACATGCATAAGGGTCATTATCGGTTCATGGTGGCTTCTGATTTCGACCTTAATCATTATGCCTAAAAGGGCTTCAAGTTCCTCATCAATTCTGCGTCGAATTATGAGTGGAAGGGCCTTATTGTTATTTTTGTTGTTGCTTGAAATTGTAGACCCTTTTGGAGTAGAAGGTTCTTGAGTTGGTCGCTGAAAGTTACTCAGAGTGCGAACAATGGACTTATTAATTTGATTTTTTACTTCACCAAATTAACTGCATCGGTCATAGTCCAGACTCCTTGAAGAGCCAAATGGTCTTGAATAGTCAACTTTCGACCGCCAATATAATGAGCGATTAATTGATCCTCTCTTTTTGGTAAATTGACTAGGGCATTTAATTGATAAAATTGTTCTGTGTACTCATTTACCATTCTATTGGCTTGTCTACAATTCTGGTACTGCTGAGATATATCCAGATGGAGGAAACGTTGTTAAGTAACCTCTTCATCTTGGGCCAAGTACGAACATGTTTTCCTCGTCGTTGATGATTATATTGAAGTTGTTCTCACCAAGTAGAAGCTCCATCCTTCAACTTGTAGGCCACAAGTTTTACTTGTCGGTCTTCCGGTATCTCGAAATAATCAAAAACTTTTCGACGTTATGAACCCAATCAAGAATATCTTCAATGTGTGATTGCCGATCAAAGCATGGCAAATCCATCATCTTAAATTATTGCCTATTATGACCCAGATTGTTAGCCTGATTGTCAAATTAGAAACATCTTCTTCCCCATATGAATAATGCCGACCTGTGGTTGCCTTTGACTTGAGTTTATTCTGTTGTTCCCTTTTCCATTGTTGTTGTTCCCTTTTCCATTGTTCGATCGCTTGAAGAATTCGCTTGTTGCTCTTATATATCTCTTATTCTAACCACATCTCTACCTTTGAGCTTGAGGATTGCTGGGGTGCCTTTGGAATATATTGATGCTTGGAAGAATAGCGATCGTGAAGACAGAATTTGAATACTGACCATCGACGACTATGACATAAAAGTCGCCTATACCAGGATGTCGTTTCTTCTTTGAACGTGTGATATGCATATGCATATTTCTGTTCATCTGCATATGCATATTTCTGTTCATCTGAAAACTTAAAACATGAGTAGAAATATTTTAGATGTGATTCCTAATTATCATATCCGTACATGTCTTCGAAGCCATGAAAGTATTGGACCCGATTATACATTGTGCGAGGAGAATAAGACTTGTAGTAAATATCCTCGTAGTAATCATAATCTTCCATAATTTAATTTAGAGCAAATTTTCTTGCACAAAGGGTTCTGATGTACTTGGCTGAATGAACTATCCACTGTACGGCACTGAATTTGGGCTTTAAACGGATGCAAAATTGTCAAAATAATGAAGCTGTGCAGAAAATTCCCAGAAAATCCACTAAAAATTCCTCAAAAATACCAAATTGTATTGTTGATCTGTTGGCTAGTCAACCAGATCGGTTGAGCCGATGACCGGGTCAACCGCCTCGGCTAAGCCAGCTTGATCGACGCTCATGGTCGGCTTGACCGTGCCGACAATGTAGCAATGTCGGCACGGTCGTTGCCGACGTCGTTTCGCGGCGATTCCGACGGCATTTCACCTCCGGTCTTGGTCCTGTAGCCTCATCGAAGAGTGATGAAGCTTCTCAGGTGGTCGACGGCGCCAACAGCGGCGCCATCGAACCTCCTAAGGTTTGAAAATGGCAGTTCCGCGACGCTTTTGTCCATTTCGATGCTGCCATCAGTTGCGGGTGGCTTCGACAAAGTCGTGGGACTCGCCTAAAGACGGTGACATCGATTGGGGCGACAGTGGTGGCGTTTGTCTGGGGTATGAAATGCGCAGGTAAGTCTTCTATCTTTTCTTTTCGTTCTTTCTCCCTTTTAAAAAATGAGATTGGAAGATGGGGAGCAAGGGACAACGGTGCCGTAGTTTGCAGTGGGGATCAAATCGGAGATATGAGCGGAAGATCGGGGAGTTTCGGAAGATCTTAGATCGGAGCATGCAACAGCTGAAGTCTTGGCGGAAGGGAGTTTTGCTGGATGATGACGATGAAAATGTGGGTGATTGGGCTGTTGACGGCTAAGGGTTGAGGCGGTGTAGTAGTAGAGGTTAAGGTTTACTAGTGTTCGGGTTTTTTTATTTTTGATGAGTTGAATTTTTGTGTGGATATGGAAATCGGCGAGCAAAGATAGAATCTTCGGCTTTGATACCAAATTGATGTATGACGTGGTGAGATTTAGGAATTTAGTGTAGGATTTGTGGAAGAATTAGATAGATTAAGGTACTGAGGCTTCTCATCAAGGAATTCTGTGACTTCTCGCCAAGGAGGTGAATCTTTCTTAGGTTTGGGAAAATTTTTCCTTTGTTTATTTCATTGATTCATTGATTCATAATAAAACAAGTTATGGCCTTTATATAGGTTTACAAACTCTGACTCTCCCTAATCCAACTGCAGTGGTATTAAACTTACCCAAAAGACTAAAACTCTTAAAATAAGAGGCTCTTAAATAATTGAAATTCTAAGATTCAAAATAAAATAAAATTAAAAAATTGACATTCTTGTTCCTTATCAGCGGTGTTCGCGAAAATCGCGACCATCAATTTCATCATTTGTGTCGTTGCCACCTAAATCACCTCCAAATTGGGGCCACCGGGGAGGACCTCGCCTCCAAGGGCCGATGCGAGTCACGCATGCCTAGGTTGTTGCGAATGGGTCGTCGAGATTTCAGACCTTAAGGTTCAGATCCACACGAGCTCCACCCCGAGGGTTCCATGCGTCCATATCTACATGCACATGGTTCTGTCGACCACCGATCAACCGGCCGCTATCATCACCGGAGTCATCATTCTCTGGACGGTCACCTTCTTGATCGAGTAGTCTCTCTTCTTCCATGTCTTACTTCAGCAGTCAATGTAGCCATCATTTGTGTAAGATTATAAAAAGGTTTCATCAAAACCATCGTGCAGTTGTTCGACTTTTTCGTGACAACGTTTGTCATCGGTGGGTCGTTTCCCACTAGACCCATTCTCAGTCATTTGAAAATCCAAGCTCTGGTATCAATTTGGTGCAGCGGAATAGGTGTTTCAACGAAACAATTAAGAAGTTAAATTGAAAGGAAAAACTAATAATTAATTTGAAATATTATTGGTATATTTTTTTCTTCTAAATACAAATCCATCATTAAATAGAGTGTTTAATGTTAGGAATAGGAAACTAACCTAAAAACAGACGAATCAATCCTTAAATAGGGACAGTTTCAATCAATCCTTAAATAGGGAATCCTTAAATAGGGACATTTTCAATCAATCCTTAAATAGGGACGGTTGAAACTAACTTGGAAAATAGTTCTAGGAAATAAGAACTAAGAAACTAATAATAAGAATGGACAACTAATTAATAAAAGGAAACTTGCTAATTGCTAAACATGTTCTGTATCTTCTATTGTTGTGAGGCCGTTGGATTTGCAACGATTAGATCGATGGTTAAATAGTGTTGGATTCATTTGATTTTTGGTACGATGATCGTCTATGAAAACACATCTAAATTTTTTCAAAAAATAGAATGATGTATATGTGTGTAAATGCAGGATTTTTCTGCCATGACAGCACGCGCGCACACACACCAATATATATATATATATATATATATATATATATATATATAGTGATCTTCAAATGCGAAAAAGAGGCTTTTCGCACCGTGCGAAAAGATCTTTATCTTTTTTTTGAAATTTTTTTTTCAAAAATTCTTTTTTTGATGTTTAATCCATACAATTATATACCCCAGGGAAAATAATGGGTGAACCCGTTGGGGATTAGAGCACCCATCCACCCGTTACAAATTTAACGGTCTCAAAACGTGCGAATTTGATGAAATGCCTTGATCGAAGGCCAAATGACATTATTTCTCAACGATTATTTTTTGAGGGGGGTATAACAACATATAATGAGGGTGGGAAAAAGAATTTTTGAAAAAAAAAATTTCAAAAAAAAACTAAAAACAATTTCGCACGGTGCGAAATGTTCTCATTTGAAAATTTTCCTATATATATATATATATATATATATATATATATATATATATATATATATATATATATATATATATATATATATATATATATAAAAGAATAAGGGAGGTGAGCTGCTTGTGTAGGATTTTCCTACATAGTTGATGTCGTAGCCGTATATTGGTTCAGATCCCTACATAAGATAGGGACCTATTCAAAAAAGAAATCCAACTGTCTTTCTATTTCTAACTTCAACATGATCTCTTTGATGATTGACCCGTGAAAGGGCGGAGGGCGCAGAGTCTCTTCATCTCCCTCGTTTTGTCCCTCTCATCTGTGAAAACCCAAAACAATATTTTTTTTTGTTTTTAGTTCTAATATCAAATAAAAGGACTACGTTACAAGTTTTGAACTTATGCTCAAAATGACAGGTTATATTTTGAGATGAGAGCCTTGTAGGAGCAAATGAGTAGAAAAGAAATTGGCACTCAAACACTGTACCATAACAGTTTGTTTCTCATTGAAAAATGAGGCAAAAACTGCCTGTCTTTTGAGGAAGGTGGTAACTGCAGGTCAAACATTGTATTATGTTGCCTATGTCACATTTGATCAGTTTAGCCCATTCGTCATGTCAGTAATGGCTTGTTCCATTAGATCATAACAAGGAGTGGATTTTTTTATCCTTCGGAAAGCTGGTGGAGAACGCACGTAGACCCGCGCTACCAGGGTTCGAACCCTGGTGGCCCCACAGGAAACGGGGGGAGATGCCAATCAGACACAGTCCACTGGCATGGATTTAACCTCATAGATTTGCACATGCACTGAGAGCTTGCTTGAAGTTTAAAGGATACTTTGATCTCATGAGTGAGAATGCTACATCTGAACTAATGGTGGGATTACTGCAAGTCAATGTTTCTATGCATTCCATTGGGGAGAGGTTTATGATGTTGATGTATTTGTTTTTGACCTTTTCACATAGAAATAATGGAGACGTGCAGCATTTAACTCTCCAATCCACAAACAGAAAACTCTCCACTGTCACATCAGGTATTATTATCCATTGATGTGTGGATAATAATACATTTTTCACTATTCTAATTCTTCTTAACAAATGCAATTCAAACAAAATATTTATCACCAGAGTCAGACAGTCACTGACATCTACAAAGGGACTGCCCATCCCCAAAAATTACAAAAGAAAATTATAAAGTAAAAAAAAAATATTAAATCAAGAGGTGCAGCTTCTCTCCATTGAAACCATGACTCCCTACCATGTCTTCATATTGATCGAATGGATTTTGATCCAGTAGATACCCAATTATCTTTTTGCTATTCAACTTATTTGTACATCCCAGAGACACAACATTTGGATCATATCCTAGTACATATAGATTAGTAGTAGGATAGAAAATTGCGGGAAAGGCCATCAAAAACAACACTTTATCACCAGCTCATTGGAGACTCATTGCGCGAATGTGAGAAACCCTACTGGATTCAAGAACGAGATCTAGACAAGCTATTCTTTCCAGTGATGGAGATTTGAAAGGGATGGGTATTTTGTTTTTAAAGTTAGAAATAGAAAGATAGCTGAATTTTAACATTTTGCAATTAGGTCCCCCAATCTTATGTAGGGATCAAAACTAGATGGTTGCCTCATCAACTATATGCACACACACACACTCTCTCTCTCTCTAAACCATCTATTTTTAACAAGATATTTTTTTAAAAAGAAAAAATTAATATATTTATAACTACCATATAACCACATCAGCTATCTTTCACAATTATTTGCCATAATCCTGATTTACAATCAAAATTACTAAATATATGACAATCTTGTATCTTATAAGGGTTTAATGTAGAAAAGCTGCCACCTGATCCAATGGATCAGGCGGCAACACACAAAAAAGGTGGGAAGTACAAGCCCCCGTATGGGCTTGTACTTGTAGGACCCCACCTTTTTGTGTCTTGCACCTGATCCATTGGATCAGCTGCCACCTGTTCTACATTAATCCCATCTTATGAACTCAGGTTCGATTTCCTGAGCTTGTGTAATACTATTTATGCTTAAAATGCTAAAATACCCTAACTTAGAAATTCCCAAACATAGTAGATTAATCAAAACCCAGAATAGTAACCATATTTGTTAGTTTGAACCAAACATCAAACTTCAACTACATGGTTAAAACAGTTAGTCAAGTAGTATTATAAATTTCCAAATTGAACTAGCCAACTCATTAGAACTAATAGAAAATAAAAATCATAATAACGGGAAATTAATGATAACATCCCAGACCTAGACTTTATAACCATAACTACATATATTGATACAAATAAACTATACAACTATATAGAAACAGGAATAGAGGAAATAAATAATATATTGGACGAATTAACAAAAGAAGAAACCTTGGGTGATAACCTCCAAAAACATTGGGACAAAAATAAATTAGTATGTAAATTAGAATTGAAAAATCCTGACCTAATAATTAGAACTAAAAAGATAGATCTAATAATGACAATATTAAAGAGTTCGAAAAGCACATTAATATATTAGAAAATCAAGGACTAATCAGAAAATCTATGACCTTTTCTTTTTTTTCCGTTCCGAGGAAAATACTTAAAACCTTTTCTTTGCAACAACCATCCATTTCGACACTCTTACTCAGTACTTCCTTTCCTCAAAGGCCTTTGGTGTTATGTGTTGTCCTTCATTTTATCTTCCTTGTATGTACTCTCTTTTTAATTACATGACCTTAGATATCATTTCCCTAATACTGGACTAGAGATCGATGGTTCTTCGACCAGTACTCCTGTTTTCTATAACCATAACTACATATATTGATACAAATAAACTATACAATTGTCTAGAAACAGGTATAGATGAAATATATAATATATTGGACAAATTAACCTTAGTATTTGCCTAAGAGGTAGTCTAGGTTCTAAATTTGTATTAATTATCATATCTTCATTTCTATTCATTAGATTAAGTGTTAATTCTTTTTGTCTTTCTTTCTCCCATAGTTTTTCTAGTTCTGCTGACCTTATTTCTTTTTCTTTTCCGAGTCTTTCTAGAGTTTCTACAAAGCTTTATTCTACTTGTACCAAAACATGTACTAATTCTAGGTTACGTTAAATTTCATCCTCGCCTTCTTATAATTTCTTTAAAAAGAGTACATGCAAGGAAGATAAAATGATGGACAGACCCTAGCACCAAAGGGCTTAGAGGAAAGGAAGTACTGAGTAAGAGTGCTGAAACGGATAGTTGTTGCAAAGAAAAGGTTTAAGTAGTTTCCTATGAAGGAAAAAAATACCCACGACCATCTTTTGTTGGTATAAGAACTGCTTCGATTTCCCGAGCTTGTGTAATATTGTTGACTAAAAGAACTTGATCAAATGATGGGAAGATATTAAACTTATCAGCTCATGATCCATAACTCTGGCCAACAATGATTGAGATATGGTCACAAATGGTAGCCAGACATTTTGATGAAATGGATATAGAAATGGATGGAATTAGAATGTATAATTACTTAGAAAAATTTCTTGGAGAAACTGCAAGAGCAGCATGTGAATCATATAAGAAATTTCATATAAGAAAATTTTTTCAGAAGATTTTAAACTAGACATATAAATGGGACCTAATCCTTATAATTTCACAAACAATATTCAATTATTACTCTTAGGATACCAACCTTTTGTAGGAAGTGATAATGCCCAGATAGAAGACTTGAGAAAAGTAGAATAATTAACCATTAGAAAGTGGTCAGGCATACAATCCTTTTTACAAGCCTTTTATTAATTTAGTACTATTGCAGGATGTTTTCATGACAAAATTATCGGGAAAACATTATTTATGAAACTACCTAACCCTTAAGGAACAAAAATACATAAGAAATATAAAGAACAAATTGTACCTCCACAACTAGATAATACATTTAGCCATTTAGAATAAGATTTGTGATTGAAAGATTGGTAGAAAAATGTACAACCCTAACAATTGCAAAAAAGGTAACTATCTTTCTGTAAACAAATGTACACACCACAACAATATGATAAAGAAGATAAACCAAAACGTAGAAACTATAGATCTAAATATAATAATCATGATAAAAAGAAATACAGATAAAAGAAGAAATATTACCTTAGAAAGAGTAATGCTAGATAACCTTACTTAAACAAAGACAAAAAATATGATAAAATAGAGATTATAAAATAGGTTTCAACAGAACATTTAGCTAAAGAATGTAATAGACGTAAAAATATGCATAATAAAAATAGTATTCTGGTTGAATGTATTAATGAAGATGTCTTAGAAGTAGATGAATTCATGGATGATATTGAATAAATATATAGTGTAGTACCAATAGAAGCTAATAATAACCTAGAAATAGAATTCTCAGATAGTGATACAGACAGCGTAGTAATTAAATTCGTAGAATCAAATTGAAGTGTTAAAGAAAGTTTCTTGGAAAAAATAGACTGATTAGACCAATTAGATAATGAATTGCAAGAACTAGTAGAAATAGAATGAGTTCATAATTGGATTCACCAAAGTGGTTCAGATGAACACCCATGTCTATTTTGTAAAAATTACCCAAGGTTCAAATTGAGATTCCAATGCAAATAATGTCTAGTAGAAGCCTGTAAAGTATGCTTAACAAAACAAAATATAATACTAGAAAAGAAACCTACAAATAATAAAAATAATAAAAATTAAACCATCGCAATTAGAATTCTAGATATAGAAAATAGACTAGATAAAGTAGAAGAACATCTAAGTATATTCAGGAAACCCCAAGACAAGTGAAAAAGTATACAAATTAACGAACCAACCCTAATAGAACTAGAATCTGTCACAAAGGCCAAACAAAATAAGTAAGATAGTATACTTAGAAAATCACCTTAATATTTTTAAAACCATTTGAATATGAGTTAAGATAATGATAAAAGACTGGGATTTAAAATTACCAGCCTTGGTTGATACTAGAAGTTCAAATACAATTCTGGACAGCACGTACCACCGAAATATCATAAAAAGCTACCTGTTGATGAAGAGATCTATGGTGAACAGATGGATTGAAAATTATTTAAATACGAATATATCCTCCTAAAACACAAAATTGCTTATAAATTAGGCTCTTTATTAATAGGTTCTGAGTCGTATAGTGATTATACCAACCCTGAACATAGCCCCCGTATATACTTCCGAGATATGACCCTTAGAAATGTTCAAATGATCATTATCCTTGACACAATTCTCACGGATAATTTTGGCATTATTCTTTTCCATGATGGCCTTCAGTTTTTACAGACCCCCTTTTCCTCTTACATGAGAGCCCGATGAGAAGCATGGTGGGGTCCCCCCGTCCTTCGCCTTGTCCATGTAAAATTCTAAACTCATGCAAATCTCAAGATCAACCTATAGCCGTTGAAAACGTTGACGTAGAAGATATTGATTTTGATAGCAGCACAGACCTAGACTTTATAACCATAACTACATATATTGCCATACAACTATCTAGAAACATGAATATAGGAATAGATAATGTATTGGACAAATTAACAAAAGAAGAAATCTTAAGTGATAACTCTCAAAAACATTAGGACAAAAATAAATTAGTATGGAAATTAGAATTGAAAAATCCAAGCTAATAATTAGAAATCAAAAGATAGATGCTACTACTGACAATATTAAAGAGCTCGAAAGGCACATTAATAAATTAGAAAATCAAGGACTAATCAGAAAATCTAAGCCCGCATAGAAGCCCATCATTCATAGTAATGAAACATAGTGAAGAAGTACAGAAAGAAAGTAGGATGGTCATAGATTATAGAAGGTTAAATGATAATATGGTTGATGATAGCTATAATATACCTGATAAAACTGAGTTAATAAATATGATAGAAGATTGTCATATATTTAGCAAATTTGACTGTAACTGAGGATTCTGGTAAATAAGAATGGAAGAAAATTCGATACCATGGACAACCTTCACCTCACCTTTAGGACATTATGAGTGGCTTGTCATGCCTTTTGCATTAAAGAATGCCCTAAGTGTTTTTCAGAAAAAGATGGACGAGATTTTTGGAAAATACAGGAAATTTGTAATTGTTTGCATCGATGATATACTTGTATATAGTAAAACTAAGAAAGTCCGCATAGGACACATAAAATTAGTATTGGAAAAATTCCTAAAACATGGAATAGTAATTAGTAAAAATAAAGCAACATTTTTAAACAAATCATACAATTTTTAGGCGCAAAAATGGGTAAAGGAATGATAGATCACAAAAAAATTAGAATTTCCTAATAAGTTAGATACAAAACAATTACGACAATTCTTAGGATTGTTAAATTATGCTAGAAATTAAATAAAAGACTTAGGAAAACTTGTAGGACACTTGTATAGCAAACTTAGCCTTAATGGATTAAAAAAATTCAATAAAGAGGATGAAAAATTAATACAAAAACTAAAAGATATTGTTAGAAATCTACCTAAATTAGAACTCTCCTTGGATAATGATTATTTAATTGTAGAAACATATTGTAGTAAGGCTAGGATGAGGAGCCATATTAAAAAGAAAATCACACAAGTATGATAGAAAATATAGAGAAAAATTTGTAGATACTCCAGTGATAATTTTAGAGAAAAAGGCAATATCTCTAGTCTAGATTTATAATTATTAGCTGTAATAAATGGACTAATGAGTTTTAGAATATTCGGAATCGATAAACCCGAAGTTTTAGTAAGAACTGATTGTGAAGCTATAGTAAAATTTCACCATAATATGAATAGTAAAAAATTGACTCAGCGAAGATGACTGAATTTTAGAGATATTATTTGTTAATAGTAAATTATAGAATCATATTTGAACCTATAATGGGTAATAATTATAAAATAGCTGATACTATTAGTAGATTAGTTTTAGAAGATGACTAATACTTGTTCTTTTCCTGCAGGTACAATGGAGGGATACTGCCAATATGGATCAATAAGACTTTCTGGAATAAAGCCTAATGCTAGTACATCCTTTAGAAATAAATTTAATATAGTATTAGATAGTCCTCAACAAACACTAATTGATAATATTTGGAATTTACAAACTCAGCCCCAGCAACTCACTTAAAAGATAGAAATTTTGAATGCATTAGCTTACTACTTTAGCCCTATAGAGAGGAAGCCACCGTCTAACTATTTTTCATTTAATGTAGTCCACAGGGAAAGCAACCCAGTATCTACACACACTCGTGACATGTAGTTGAACAAATCTCTAACTTTTTTGTACGAACGAAAAAAAGAGTACAGGCAAGGAAGATAAAACGATGGACAGACCCCTAGCACCAAATGGCTTAGAGGAAAGGAAGTAGTGAAAAAGAGTGCTGAAATGGATAGTTGTTGCAAAGAAAAGGTTTAAGTATTTTCGTACGAAAAATACCCTCCAACCCTCTTTTGTATTGAAAATTTATTGCAAAAGAGTCCTATCTAATGGAGTTCTAAATCAAGAGTTTAATTAGATTAAAATGGAAACACCATAAATTAGAATTCAATTATGAATTTTAAATTAGTTGTAAATATTAGTTTTTTATTGATGTTATAATTATTATTGAATTATAATCGCTTTTAAAAGTAATTTAATATGTTAGCAATTGACGATTATTATTGTAATTATAATATTATTGAATATAACTATGCTTAAAAGTAATTTAATATATTAACTTCTAGATTTCAAGACATGTGCATTTATCGATGATTTGCACAACGTGCATTGTGATTTATAAACTGGTTTACGATATAAAAAACCGATAAGATTCAATATGTTTTTGATTATTCAATGAAGAAATGTCTTTGGAAGTTGAGGACTCAATGTATTTAATGAGGATAATGTAATTAAAAGTTTAAAATTAAATTGTTAAATTTTAAATTCAATTTTTTAAAATTGGACATTTTAATGGACATGCGAAATTAATTATTTTAATGTGGGTGCGTACCATATGTACTGTGGTGAAATTTCAGTGGTATGTACAAAAAGAATACCAAAATGATAAAAACTTTTACAATATTTTTTCAGTTTTTAATATTGATGTGCTCTCTTTTTCCCGTCCTAAAAATTATAGCAAATATTACATTATAAGAATTACTTAAGCCCAGGAAAAAGTAGAGATTTATTATTTTATTATTTTATTTTTTTTGCTCAATGGAAACAACTTCACTGTTCTAAGCAAAACTTTAACCTAAAATCTAAATAATTCAATGGTAAATGACATTAAAATACCCTAACGTTTGGGCCATTTTCACTTATATACCATAACGTTCATTTTGGTAAACTTTGATACCCAAATCTAAATTTGAAGTAGGATTGGAAGAAGAAATATTGTCTGAAGAGGAGGCTGAAAACACTGTGCATCCCAGACATAGGAAGACTGATGGAATGCATGTATTTGGAGGTCTCTTCAGACAATATTTCCTCCAATCATACATCAAATTTAGATTTGGGTATCAAAGTTTACCATATGAACGTTAGTTTATATAAGTGAAAATGGCCTAAACGTTCGGGTATTTTAATGTCATTTACCCATAATTCAATATCAAACTTGTAATTTTAACTTTTAGACAATAGAAGAGTTGTAATTTTAGAAGAAAAATCGTCCATTTTAGAGAGGAGGCTACAATTAGGGAGTTGGCTCTACAACCCTACTCTCATTATGCATCTATAACTACTTTTAAAATGAAATTGGTAGACACATTGCCTCTCCTTTTTTTCCCATATCATGAGTATTATTGGTAATTATCTGATTTTTTATAGGAAAATGAAAAAAATAATTGATCAAGAAAGTACAAATAATAAACAGTAAAAAAAATTTAATTGATAATTTCTTTTTAATTAAAGGTTCAAATTAGAATCTCAAACGATAAATTAAAATATAAAATAAAATGATCTTTTAAATAAAAATAAATAGTAAATAATTGAAATAAGTAAGAAATATAAAATAGTATCTCATTTCAATTAGAATATGAAATAGATTAGAATTCCAACTAGCTTAAAACGAAATATTTAAAAAATCATATAGTTTAAATTCAAATTCAATTATAATTTCAGTCAATTTAGATATATTTTATATTATGACATGTCTGTCAAGTTAGAATTACACTATAATGAAAACTAAAAACTAAATTAATTTAATAAAAAATTAAAGTAATCAATAATCAAAATTTAAATAACAAATAATTTTAGTAAGGAAAAATATAGAATAGAAACTTGTCCTAAATTGAAATTCCAATCGAATTAGAATTCTATTTGGCATGAAAAGAAAATAAGCAAAAAGAAAACATTGAATAGAAATTCATATATGTCTGCCCGGAAAGAAAGAAAGCGTATCGAACTGGTGGTGCATTAATTTATACTATCAACCTAATAAATTTTTTTAATAGACGGTAAAATAGATAATTTATAATTTTTGATAGTTTCTCTTTCATGTGCAACACATGTGCCTAAAACAATATATATACATATGAATATGTGTGTTAGCTTCTCTAGAAGGAAGTCCATCTTACGTACTCGTTAAAAGTTTACTCTCCACTATTTTTAGATGATTGGCAACACTTATTCTCATCTTCATATTCTAAAATCTCAATACACCAAAAGTTTAGTGAACCCAAAGTGTTTGACTGGTTGATCTAGTTGTTGCAAAAAGTTTTATTCATACTAAATTGTTAAATTTACGATGACTAGGTCAACAAGCAACACATTTTGGGTTTACTAGATCTTTGGTGTATTAGGTTTTAGAATATATATTCCTTATTCTTTTATAGTGCATTTATTGGGATCATGTTGTAGCTATGGATAATGATTATGTAATTGAAGTTGGTCATCGTTATCATATTTTGTAGATGATATTTTGATATCTTAAGCTTCCCTTTAAGTGAAAGTGGACCGTGACGCTGCTTGTGTCATATCATGTCTTTCACATTATTAGTTAGCTTGTGAGAATAAATATGGTGTCTTTCACATTATATGGTGGCTCTGAAAAGTCCACTCTAGATTTTTAGACGATTAGTATTTTTTTATTTTCGTATTTTAAAACTTAAATGCACCAAAGATCTAATGAACCCAGAACATTTTGTTTGTTGATATACTTATTGAAAAATTAATAGTTTTACAACAATAGAACTTTTGCACTTCTAGATCAACAAGCAAAAAATGTTGGTTTCAATAGATCATTTGAGTTTAAGCTTTAGAATATGAAGATCAAAATAACTGGAGCCGGTTCTTTCAAATAATATGGAGAGTAAACTTTTCAGACGCCATTCGGTTCTAGTGCTTATGTCATATGATTCCTATTATTCTCATACATGTGTGTGAAGAATGTGTCATGTTATCATATGAATCATGTGAATCATGAATGTGAGATCTCTCATATATAATGACGAGGCATACTCTTCATGTGTGTGTAATGAGAAACATATGACATATGTAGCTAAGTTACATATACGATCTCAAAAAGTCCATTCATATTCTTTCAAACGATCGGAGCCGTATATTTTGATTTTTATTTTCTAAAACCATAAAACACCAAATATAGGATGAACATAAGGGTTTTGTTTTCTCATCCACCAGTCATAAAAATCCTACAAAAACGTTAAATTTGTGATAGATGGATGAATGGATAAAACCCATTAGGTTCACCTAATATTTGGTGTTTTTGGAGTTTTAGAATATAAACATTAAAATAGACGGTTCTGATTGTCACAAAAAATAGAGAAGGATGGACTTTAAGAGACACATGTGACTTAGTCATATATGTCATATGTGTTCCATTAATCTCATATATACATATGTCATGTAAGACGTATCTCATATACAATGATGCGACACAGTCTCCACCAAGGACATGGGGGATAAAAAGTATAACTTTTATAACCCTTTTTAATATTTGAAGCAGGTTGTTACTCGTCATCGTATAGAATAGATCTCTCATGTATCATATGATACTCAATTTTTATATTAATGGGCCTCACATGACATGAGAGATCTCCCTTATATACGATGACACATCACATTCTCATCTACAAGGGGTATAAGGGACAATACATTTTATGTGACCCATTGAACTATGGGAATGAGAATGTGTCATATCATTGTATCTCATATGTCAAATGAGGCCTATTAAACTTATGTATATGTACATGGTAAAAAAGAGCCTACAGTGTCACTACAGGCTCTCCTTTGTAGTGAAGTGCATCTTGTCCTTTTTATCATGCTTTAGATTTGTGCAGCCAACCCTTTCACGATGTAAATCTTAAAGTAGGATGAAGTGTCAGGAGGCCATTCACGGCAGGAGATAGTTTGTAGTGTCACTGCAGGTTTCATGCTATTCACTTTTCACCTTAAAAGTACTCAGACTCCTACCATTCAATTAGAGAGCTCATTTAAGTCTAAATTAGCCGCCAGCTCATACTCATTGCTTCTACACACGCGAACACACATAAATGCGCTGTGCATATACACATTTTTTTATTTTTTTCGTTTTTCAATCTACCTAAATTTGGTCCAGGGAAACTATACCAACGTATATGATTGAAACAGACTATGCATGTCACATGTTAGCTTGCTAGCTATCATGCTGGTTATCTGGCCATTACACATTGTGTGGTATGGTATGGTATATTTTTGCAATTGAACATGGGTTGACATTGGTGCATATTTATCTGCACTGTGGTGATATTGGAGGTTCGATTGAATATGGTGATCATGCAATGACATACTTGGCAATATGCTGGTAATGCCGTGACATAATTGAGGTGATGATATAATCTGGTGCTGTGTAATTTCTTTCTTTTATTCCTAGGGAAATTACATCACCATAATTAACCATAGTCATTGTATGGATCTTATATTTTCATTTGATCTCTATATTGTCTTATCGGTTGTTGTAAGAATGTAATATTGTTGTTTTGGAAATGCTAAATTGAATACTTGTACCCTGTGGGTGCTCTTAATTAACCTCAACAACATGTAGTCCAGATTATAAATTTCTTAACATCTACAAAAACTGATTGTTATCCATTTGAAATATGGTAATTGGTTTATACTGCATTTTGTGCTCCAAGGCTTGCATTATTTGGGTTTAGGTTCACCTGTCGATGCCTGTTTATTTTTCTTAGTTGGTTGTCTAATGACATGTAATATTTATTTTCAAAATGTTCTATCTCCTTTCAGGATTTGACATCATAAAGGAGCTTACACTTGAGGTGGAAAATATTGTTGCCAAACCCAAACCGCATCCGGGCGCGAGTGCTAAAACTTCTGCAGCTAAGGTGTCTATCATTCCATTGTCATCCAACAATGACAATGAATCTGAGGATGGGAAAACCGAGGTATCAGCAGTTTCAATGTCATCTAATGAGGAAAATAAGGCTGATGGTGGGAAACATGAGGTGTCAATAGTATCCACATCATCAAATGATGAAAATAAGAATGCGCCTGAGAAGTCTTCGGGTACGGAGGATCATGTCACTGAAGATGAATCAGGCTATGCCCACAACGAAGATGGTTCAACAAGAAGCCCTCATGGTAGTCCTAGAAGAAGTACTTTAGAAAGCTCATCCCCTGACTTCCATTCTAAGCAGTTTGGAATCCATGACCATTCACCCCATGCTAAAGAAACTCAGAGGTATTCCTTCTTCCTGCATATAGTACAATATAGTGAAAATAGGTATCCATGTCAGCACCAACACCTACAGAATTCTTCTTGATTCTTTCTAGCAAAGGATCCTAATTTACTATAAAACTGGTGCGATATGTTGGACACTTTTCGCACCCAAAATTCGCTATGTCCGATGCTTCTGGGTATGACAAGTGTTTATTCGTTTCAGACAGTTCTAAAAGTGCAAAGCATTTGTTCCCACCAACAATATATTAAGATGAAATTGCTCTGCCCACACCTGACTACGATGTGTCTGTTAGGGTATGACACGTGTCTGTGTCTACGAACCATAGGAAAACTGTGTTCAATCTAGCGGCCTTGTGGTTTTATATTCTGCCTTATCATTGGAAGAGACTGTGTCGAAAATTCATGATCATCCTCTTTTCTAGACTTTTCTGGTCTATAGAATTTTGTCGGTTGCTCCTTGGTTTCATGTGTTAAAAGTTAAAACTACTTGGCATTTCCCTACCATCCAATTGGTCTTCTAAGATTATGACAAATTATCTCCATTCCTTTGCTATGAATATGGCACCATGCAAGAGTAATATTGGATAAAGCAGCTGGTTGTGAAATTTTAGTGAACTCCTCACGGCGCCTTCTTATTTTGGGAATATGTTCCGTTGCCACACTTTTTTGATAGAGATAAATGGGCATTAGGTATCCAATAATAATATTTCCACTTTTGCTAGCATCAAAACCACATATATTCTATTTTTCTGATGATCTAATCTGTTCATTGTGATGCTCATGTTCTAAAATCCCAAACTATCAATTTTCAAGTGAATCTAAGAGGTTAATGCTTATTTATCTATTCGTCACAAGTTTAACAGTAGAATTTTTTGAAGGGCTAGATGTAAAGAGTAAACACTCTTGGGTTCGCTTGAAAATTGGTGATGTGAGGTTTTAGAATATGAAGATCAAAATGAACCGAATTGATTGTCGAAAAATATTGGGAATGTGTGGTTGTGTGAGCAGGCTAAGGAGAAAATTTCATCCTTGGTTAGTTGACCTTCATGTTGCTCTTCTGATATTGTACTTTTTTCAACAATGCTTAGTAACAGAAAAACTTCATAAGCTGAATAAAGAATATGATTGCATCTTCTTCCATCTATTATGCTTAGTACTCAATTACTTTAATATTAGAAATAGAGAATGCTGATAAATTTGTGCTAATGCTCGACTGTAATCTTGAAACATTGTTGTGAATCTAGATATCCTCCGTGACTGCGTGTATGATTTGTACTACTATGTGGGTATTATGTGTCAATCACCCTTGAAAAACACCCTAGATGGGGTGAATAGCATGGCACTAACAAAAAATATCGAGCAACGGAATAAATCAGAGTGCACACAAATCACAGATTTTTAACGGGGTGGCTTCTTGCCTAATGCTCCAAGCCTATACTCCGACCTCTCCCTAAGGATTAACCCCTTTTATTACCAAAATAAAAACTTGATCACACTTGCGGGTTGTGATTGAACCGTACAAGATAAGTACAATGAATTATACGCCTAATGATAGCCTCTGAATGAAGCTATTCAATAGAACAACTGATGCTAAAAATATTGGAAACTGATATAATACAAAGATTAAAATTAGATAAATATCACCGTATCATAGAGCATGAAGTTGTGGTCATGTCACAAACGGTTCGTCAAGCTGAGCTATTTAGAAAAAGCTATGCACTTTTCAACGTCGTTCGTAGAACTCATTCCTTTTGATGAAGCTTTAGATCCTTTGATGAAGGATGAAGTGTGGCTTGCAAGATTTAATTGAGCAATAAAGCTTTGGCTGACTTGGAAGAGATGCCTCAAGGGTGGCCGGCCTCTATGGATATTTATAGGATTTTTGTACCCACTGTTCCAATTACCCATAATTCTTTGATTCCACTAGAATTCTTGAGTTATTGTTTGAGTTCAATTCTTTCTTCCTCCATGATTTTATAAGTCTTCCTTTTAATCTAGTAATCCTCAAGTAACTAGTCTTTTACATCAATTAGAACTCTTAGAACATCTTTAGGAAGTCAAATCTGGAGGTTTGTGTAATGATCTCATTTACTCTCTCTTTCTCTCTATTTTCCCACTTTCATTTTTCTTACTTTTTTTTCTTACCTTCCTTTTGGGAGGCCCACCAAGCCCAAGTCAAGCCTGCGAGGGCTTATTTTATCTCTTTCCCCCTTTCTTTTTCACAGCCGAGCCCAATTCTGGATTTCGATCGAAGGCTCCGTCTCTCTCTCATTCTCGCGTTCGATCGGACGACGCCCTAGGCGAGCTGTTCGGAAAACTTCCACCGCCGCCCCTCTTCGATTTCAAAAACCAAGCCTTCTAAACGATTCGCCGCCTCCTTTCTCGCACGCGAGCGGGATCGACGATGCCTCTCATCGGTTACACAATTTTTCCGCCACGATCTTGCCACGTTTTTCGTCCAACGGCTTTCCTCACTCTGAGACGTGCGTTGAGTTGTGAGTCTACTCATTTAGGTATGTCTTTACGGTATATTTTCTATTTCGCATACATTGATTTCACTAGTAAATAGCAGGACCTGCATAATCTTGTAATTAGTGATAACCCCCTGGAAATCGGGTCGTTACAAGTGGTGGTCCATGCAAATCCGTGTTGACCACCTCGTGAACAGTGTAGGTTGAGTAGGATGTGCCGTAAAGTGTACATGTAATATAGGATGGAACAAGTATAACTTCGTCGTAGACGTACCAGAAACAAATTGATCCAAACTAACTTTTCTTTTGGCTATATGTGCATGAAAGTTTACGTACACAAAAGACGTAGAGCATCTAAGATATCGACCATGGACGGGAACGCTTCGGGATCGAGATCTTCATCTGGAACGGGCAACAACTCTGTGTCCAATCCAACGGTGCATCAGATCTCAGAACAGGCTCTACGAGAGATGGTCCAATCTATACAGGAGAAACCAGGCAAGGAGGAGTGCAACAGTTTCGGGCACTACGCCCGCTGACTTTTACGGACGAGAGGACCCTCTGGCAGCAGATGAATGGCTGCGCTCCATCACTGATATGCTGAAAGCAACACGAACTCCTGCGGATTCATAGGTAGACATGCCGAAACTATAATTGACCAGAGAGGCCATGATATGGTGGGATTCTGCAAAGGGCCCACTAATGCATCAGATCTCTTGGTATACCTTTAAGGAGACATTCAATGCACATTACTTCTCACCAGAGGTACAGATGGAGTTGGAGACGTAATTTGTGAGCCTGAAGTAAGGCTCCATGACTGTAGCGGAATACGACGCTAAGTTTTCTAAGCTCAGCAGGTTTGCTAAGGACAGTGTCCACCCCTCTGGCTCGAGCTAAGCGTTTTTAGTAGGGCCTGAGCATCGAACATTCTGGAGAAGCTGGTTGGGTTTAATCTTAAAACCCATGCAACCATACTCTCAACAGCTCGAGAGTACGAGTATGTTCAGAGGGAGCGTGGACGAGAGCGACAGATGACTGCACTTTCGATACAACCACCACCACCTGCAGCTGCGACAGAGCAGAACCGACGACCTTTAGTACCGCCAGTAAATGCTCGCCCTGAGGAACAAGAAAAGTCTTCTCTACAGACGAAGCATACCACGCAATTCAAGAAGACTGGAACGGCAACCGGCACTCGACGCCCTGTGGTATGCAACTACTATTACCGATCCGGACACATGAGGAGGGAGCGTCGTCGCTGGAACAAGCTATGCCTAATATGTGGTGCTTCAGATCATTCCATCGGTGACTGTCCAAAACGAGTTGAACCGACGACAATTGTCGGTACCAGTCAGCAAGATCAACAGCCACCAACTCTACCCCGAAAGTGCCAGGCTTATATCATGACAGCGACAGCGACGAACGCCCCCAGCTCTTAGATTGTGTTGTCAGTTATTTGTATGAATTTACATTTTTTTGTCGTCAGTCGTTTGAATATATATCTTTTATGCTCCGTTAGTAGTGTTTTGATTTGGAAATTCCGATGACAGAATTTTTGTAAGGTGGGTAGAATGTAATGATCTCCTCTCTCTCTATTTTTCCACTTTAATTTTTCTTTAATTTTTCTTTCTTTCCTTTTGGGAGGCCCACCAAGCCCAAGTCAAGCCTGCTCGGGCTTATTTTCTCTTTCCCCCTTTCTTTTTCACAGTCAAGCCCATTCTCGGTTTCGAATCGAAGGCTCCATCTTACTCTCGTTCTCGCGTTCGATTGGGCAAAGCCCTATTCGGAAAACTTTCCCCGCCGCCCCTCTTTGATTTCAAAAACCAAGCATGCGAAACGATTCGCCGCCTCCTTTCTCGCACACGAGCAGAATCGACGATGCCTCTCGTCGGTTATGCGGTTTTTCCGCCACGATCTCGTCATGTTTCCTTCCAACGGCTTTTCTCACTCTGAGACGTGCATTTAGTTGCGAGTCTACTCATTCAGGTATGTCTTTACGGTATATTTTCTATTTCGTCTTACATTGATTTCACTGGTAAACAGTAGGACTTGCATAATCTTATAATTAGTGATGACCTCCCGGAAATCGGGTCATTACAGTATGACTGGTCATTCTGGTCAAATCTGGTCGAATCTACTTTTCTGCGTATTTGGCACGGTCGTGTCACATTTCCCTTGTGATTGGCACGGTCGGGCTACATTGGCAGTAGGTTCTACAGTAATCCCCACGGTCGTGCCAAAGTGCATATTGACTTTTGGCACGGTCGTGCCAAATGAACAATAACTTTTACCCAGGGCGCAGACCGTGACACGGTCGTGCTGATTTTTGTACTGGTTTAGCACGACCATGCCAAACATTGTTTTGCTCCGTTTTGACTCATTTCGACCTGAAACTCACTAGATGAAATATTATTGTTTGGCATCATCAAAATTAAAGTTTTGGTTATAGTTAGTGGGCTAACTATACCAACAATCTCTCAATTTTTATGATGGCAAATAAGCATAGAAAATTGAGATAAACAATATTGAGCTATATCGAAAACATGCACAAAATCATGAACATTGTAATGCTCCATTATCTATGTGCTCTCATGAAATATTTTGTCACGAGCTTCCCCTAAATCCATGCATATCTCAACTTCTTGCTCTTTCATGCTTCCTCTAAATTCATGCATCAATTTTCTATTTCTCTCACCCTTTTAACATCAATCGAAAAGGATAAACATAAACACGAAATATCAAATCCATTGAAATTGGTAAGTATAATGCATGAAACAATATTAGCTTATTGAAGAAACACGAGATTGAAAGTGACTTTCATATTAATGTGTACTTCCCCCTAACTCAAAGTATACACAACATCATGAACATTAAAAGCATACCGTCATTACTCAAATATAAATAGAAGACATAATCAAATAACTTACTTGAATAATTGGTACATGCTTAGAAATCAAACTCGGAAATTGTCTTAAACAAATTTTCTATATTCATCTCTTTGGAATAATTATCAAGCATAATGTAGGGAGACAACCAACATAAGATACCATGATGTTAAATTTCGGATCCGTTGAAGTTGAGGTGCACTAAATTGTCACTTCATCTACCACAATCATGCGCATTGCTTAACACACCCCCAAAATCCGGTTATTAGCCACCGGTACCAAAAAGATTTTCATATTTTCGTTCTCTTTCACTTTCTTTTTCATTGGCTAATTTTGCCAATATTTTTCTTTGTTTTTCTTTTCATTTTACTATGTTGGCTTAGAATAGTGACGCATGAAGACATCTACACGTTCAATCTTACTACTAGATTTATCCAAAAAGAATCATATATGTATATATATATGTCTATTATACATTTGACAACCTTTTTGAATTTTAGGGCTGACTAGGACAAGATAAAGAGTGGCTGGGATTTGATCTTGGTAAATCAATGGTTGAGATTGGATTTTGTGAAAATTTTAGTGGAAAACTTACATTTTGGGGGGAAAAGTGTCTTGGGAACCAAAACATTGAAATTAAAAGTGTATTGGAAAAGATTGTGGAGATTAAAGTTTGGGGGAAAAAGTGTCTTGGAAACCAACACTTTGAAATTAAAAGTCTTGGGAAAGATTGTGGAGAAATATGATCCATCAAATTTAACAAGCCGAAGGCGCCCGCGTCGAAGGAGCCTGTGCCGAATGCGAGCCTGCACCGAATGCGCCCGCTAAATTTTTTTACGCTAATTTGTTGTTCCGCGCCAACAAACGGCGCCTGCGCAATGTTTTTACGCTAATTTGTTGTTCCGTGCCAAAGGCGCCTACGCCGAATTTGTTGTTCCGCGTCGAATGCTGCGCGCGTTGTTTCACGTCGAATTTGTTGTTCGGTGTCAAATGCGTCTGCGCCGAATTTGTTGTTCCGCGTTGAAGGCACCTGCGTGTTGTTCTGCACCAAAAGTGCCCGTGCTGAATTTGTTGTTTCGCACCAAAGGCGCCCGCGACGAATTTGTTGTTCCACACCGAAGACGCTCGCGCTGTATTTGTTGTTCCGCGTCGAAGGTGTCCGGTCGCTAAATATTTTTACACTAATTTGTTCTTTTAAATCTTGGCTGAGGAAATAATTTTTTGGGGAAAATCTTAAATAAACCGTGCCGGCGGGCACGGGTTATGACTTATATATATATATATATATAGACTAAAAAAGAATTTAATTTTTTAGAACCTAAACATCATCCAACAATTTTCCATACATTATGACTATCAACTCAAAAAAATTTAAACAATTAAACATGAACAATGAACAATCAATCATGCAGAATTTGAGTATGGTGATTCTTCATCAACATAAAATATCATCATCAAAATCATTTTTATATTTCTAAGATTTCTAACAAATTTCATACCAAAAGCTCATCAAGATTTTAACTACATCAATGACATACATATGTGAATATACAAACGATGATATCACTCTCACATATATGCGCATGTAAACTGATGAAGTATTCTATAATGTCATGTTCCAATTGACAACTTCCGACGCAACTAATGTCATGACAGATAATGAAGGTAAAGTACTCAAAAAATGAATCAATAGCACTCTTTACCTCCATTTGTCCACATCAACGCCGATTTTTGTCAAGACAACATATGCTATCACGCGAATCTCGAAGATGCACATGCAGGGGGAGATGCACTTTTTGGTATCCATGTTTTAGATCCGAAAGTGTTAATGAATGATTTGGTTTGCTTTATTTGATGTTTAGGAATCCACATGAAATTCTCAAGATAAATACGAGCAACGCAATCATGGATGAATGTCTCTTCTTATTACAATAAAAACATGCAACATTAAAGTGGTTATAACTAGAAAAAGACAAGCTCGCATTATTCATGCTATATATAGAGCTTATGTATTTAGCAAATCTCTTTTCCATGGAATTTCTAGGTTTCTTAGGTGATTGCTTCTTTTTAAATCCTAGACCATGTTTGCTAGAATGAAGTCAAATCTGGAGGTTTGACTGGTCAAATCTGGTCAAATTCTTCTGTGCATGTGGCGTGATCGTGCCACCTTTCTCTTATAATTGGCACAGTCGTGTCATATTGCCCATTGACTTGGCACGATCGTGTCAAGTGAACAGTAACTTTTACCCAGGGTGCGCAGACTGTGGCACGGTCATGCTGATTTTTGTACTGGTTTGGCATGGTCGTGCCAAACACTGTTTTGCTCCGTTTTGACTTGTTTCGACCTGAAACTTCACTAGATGAAATATTAGAGCCACAATACTCATCATCAAAATTAAAGTTTTGGCTATAGTTAGTGGGCTCACTATACCAACAACCCGGCCATAAGATCGGGTGTAAATCACCGATTAACGCATCAACTTTACCTGAATTGAGATACCTTTTTCAACTTGCGAACTGCCAATCAGCTCTTGACCATTGTTTCTGTTTTTCGGCGGGGGGAGGGGGGTTGATGGCAAAATCCAAATGCTATAATTTAACATCTGAAAGTCTAATATTTCAAATGTAAATTTAAAAAATAATATTTTCCCCTTCTTCCTGCTAGAACCCAGATACAATTGTAGATAAATTATCGGCTTCTTTATTCCCATCTACGACCATTATCCTCCAGCTCCCAATCTAGACAACACATCACCTTAGAATGGTTAGGCTAGTGTTTTACTTCTGAGGGAAGCCTCCGATTTTACTATCAGAAATTATATAGCGCTCTTCTGGTTCTTCTAATGCTGAGCCATCTTCCTCCTGTTACCATACAAATAACCAGATAGAACCTTGGGATAACCATAACTAGGATCTTTCAAGGCATTGGAAGGTACACCATTCATTGGAACCAATCCAGAGCATTTATCCAGTCGTGGGCTACGGAGCTGCATCTAAGCAATCGAATTCCACTCCTTCCGCTCATTGATCTTCATAAAGAAATTACAATTAGAATAGATAGATATATTCATTGATAAGAATTTAGTAGCTACATTGTCTGAATAGATGTGTTCGTCAATTCCATGATTGGTAGGAATAGAGCTCTACTCCCTGAAAATGTCCCGCTCCGTTCGTTTGTCATTGGGGATTCATTGCTCGTTCTGCGGTTATCACCAGCCTAATTTATAGAATAGGGCTGTGGGCAGGAGGTCTTTGTTTTGTTTATGCAATGTTGCTCGCCTCAGAGCTACTGTTAGACCGTAATCTTATGGAGTGCCACACACAGAAGAACAAACACTATTATCCCAATATTTTGGGTCTTGTTGTCTGGCAGACTGGCGCCTGCAACACATGTCTCTCCCATTTTGCGAGTGGTTGCCTAAAAGATAACTGCATTGCATGGTATGGATTAGTCTTATGAACCAGCGGTCACCCAATTGTACTTTTAAAAAGCACTAGCAAATAACCTGTGCACACATGCACGTGGAATAAAAAACGGTCGGAAAGGAGGGGGAAAAAGAAGAAGAGTGGGTGTGTGGGGAGGGTCCAGAGGATAAAATGCAAAACCCGGGAAACTGAGGAGGAAATAAGGAAAAGTGTGGGTGTGGGGGGAGGGTCCAGGGGCAAAATACAAAGACCGGGAAAATGAGGAGGAAATAAGGAAAAGTGTGGGTGTGGGGGAGGGTCCAGGGGCAAAATCCAAAGACCGGGAAAAGGAGGGGGGAGAAGAAAAGGTGTTGGTGTGATCGGGGTTGTATGTGCAAAATGCCCCACTGCATCTCTTATCCATCAAAATCTCATCATCTCTTATCCAATTTCTCGTATCTCAATTTCTCTTCTCTTATCCAATTTCTCTTATCCAAATACCCATGATAACATCCCTCAAATGTATAATAGATTTTTAAGACATTTCAAAAATCTGTTGATTACATTCAGGAGTTCTATCTTTTCTTTTCCCCCGATGTTACCTGTAATACTTTTAGTTATACGCTGAAATCTGAAAACCATGCCCATATGTGCAGTGATCATGGCGGTGTGGAATCCGCTATATCAGGGGACAAGTTTTTCGATGAGCCATCATGGGGTGCAAAGTTCGATAATGATGATGCTGATTCCATATGGGGACTGAGTACAATCAACACACAGGTTAGACCAACCCTTCTCGTCTCTATGTAACATCTATTATGCCGGAGGCTCCTCTCATCTAGATTTCGCTTTGCAATTTGTTGCAGGAGGCCGATGGTAACAGAGCGCAACATGATACCTTTTTCGGCATGGGCGACTTTGGTCTCAATCCTATCCGAACAGAGTCGCCAAGTGCTGAAAGTGTGTTTGGAGGGGAGAAGAGAAGTCCATTCTTTGACTCCGTTCCGAGCACTCCGATGTACAACTCCAGCTTTTCCCCAAGGTTCAGTGAAGGCCCCGAAGACCATGCCTTCGACAGATTTAGCCGGTTTGATTCCTTCAACATGAGCGACGGTGGATTATTCCCACGGCACGAGAGCTTCTCAAGGCTGGATTCAATGCGCAGCACTGCTGATCCTCCTAGCCTTGCGAGATTCGACTCCATGCGCAGCACCACGGATGATACTTCCTTCGGGAGTCTTGCAAGGTTTGACTCGATGCGGAGCACTGCTGATCATCCCTTGGCCGGGGGCCTTGCGCGGTTCGATTCCATGCGCAGTACGACCGACTACAGCGGTGGTGGTTTTCCTTCGTTCGATGATACAGACCCGTTTGGCTCCCCAGGCCCGTTTAAATCATCAGAGAGCCAGACACCAAGGCGAAGCAGTGACAATTGGAGTGCCTTCTAGAGCTTATTGTTGAATCTTTGACAACTACTACGTTCTGCTGCAAGAGAGTCCGATTTTGTGTGTGAAATTATAGAAGATAGGTTTGTTGTATTAATGAGATTAAGGTTCCGTTTATAGACAACTTTTTTCACTGATGCCACGCTTTGGATATTTACTGTGCCATGTAATCTTATTTGTTTCTGAATTGTATATTCATTTGTTGGTGAGTGATTTTTTTGGCTCAATGTGTTATGGGCTCATTATTATTTGTGAATGTACAATGTACTCACTAGTTTATCATGTGCCAAGCTTTTTTGATGAAGTTATGCTGAAAGTTACATGAATGTGGGTGCAATATTGGGTTTTTTCTTGGGTGACTTTTGGAGGCCTCACCAGGATGAGGTGGCACATCCATCGCCAATCGTTTGTCCTAGTCAACTTGTGACGGGGACAAATGTCCTCATTTGTATAAAGGACTAGTATATAACCCGTGCCCTTAGGGCACGGTTCATTTAAATTATTTCCCCCTCAAAATCTTTGTTACCCCAAAAATTAAAGCACAATAATTGTTCTTTAGTTTCCTTAAAAATCTAGTTCCCCCAAAATTTACTTCCCCTAGAGAATTTAGTCACCTCAAAATTTTAGTTCCCCACAAAATTTAGATCATAATCCATGTCGTAAGGACACAGTTCATTAAAAATATTCCCACTTAAATTCTTAATCCCTTAATATTATTGATGCATCAGATCAAAGATCCCCAAAGTTTAAATGAACAATAATAAGTAAAGCGCAATAATTTTTATTTAACCACCTTAGTTCCCATTAACCACCACTCAAAGTTCTATTCCTCATAAAACTCCAATACTTTAAATTGGTACCATCTCTAATGAGTTAAAACACATTTTAACCGAAATAAATCCAAAGCAGCCTAGCATAAGCCATAATTTCTAATACATATTCACATAAGCATTCACCAACAATCCACCCATGAAGCTTATACCTTGGACCAAAAACTATCTGACAAAACAAAACCACATTAACAGTAACTTAAAGTTATTTAAAGAGTGCCCATTCTTTTAGATCAATCTAAATACTTATACATAACAATGAACAAAATTCCTAATCCATTGTTTAACAACCAAACTCGAATAAAATTTCATTACACAAACTAATAATCCCATATTACAGGACACATAAACTAATCCCTAAACCTAAAAACACCCCCCATGACATCGAGATCTACAAACCAAGCATCAAAATCTACAAAGCTAAAAGAAGTAAGGTATGAAAAGAAACAGTTCAGAAACAAAGAAAGTTCTTTGGATCTCATCTTCAGCAACATCCTTTGAAGGGGCTTACTTTTTTGGAAGTAGGAGGTTGTAGATGTTGCGCATCACTCCACCGTTGGCAAAGGTGACATTGCCTAAAAGCTTGGAGAGCTTCTCATCATTCCTTACTGCCAATTAGTTGTGCCTTGGGATGAATCTGGTCATCATGTTGTCCCTCGTTATGTTCCCGGCAAGATCAAGAACCTGTTTATATGAAAACGTTTTACTTACCCAACATAAAAAGATGAAATTATGAAAACTAATGAAAATTCGGATTGTTTATGAAAACAAATGAAGATTGAACTCTCATGTAAATCAAAACTAATGATATTGTATTTAGCAAACTACATCCCAGATAAACCTGTGAAACTAAGAACAAAACATCGTTTACCTTGATGATGCAAAGGAAACATGTAGGATTGAGATGAGGCACCATACTTTTTGGGAGGTCACAATCTAATATCATTGGTTTTCCCATTTACACTGGTAAATATTTTAGATAACACTATTGCCAGCTTATTGTGTAGCTTATTATGCGAAGACATTGTTGACCAAAAAACAAACACCAATAGCCAAAGAAATGAGGCATATTTTGATAAGAGTCTAACGATTGGTATATGTCAAAAGATACTAAGACTATAATAATTTGTATAGGCCTGTTCTGATAAGAGTCCTGCTACTCGAACTATAAATTTTACACAACCAAATTTCCATAAACATGCATGAGGCTCTGATAAAAAAGTCATGTGAAATACATGTTGATGTAGCTGTACACATTATTTTTGCTTTGTATTCAGTTGTAGTCCCAAAAATAGTCCACTTGGTCATTTTTTCTGATAATTCCCAGGTTACATGCTAAGAGAATCAAGAGCATTAACCACTCAATGAAACTTGCTGCAACAGCTACCTCAATAAAACCGAGGTTCACCGGAAAAAAGAGACTTCCTATAATCAGTAATCAATCATAATGGATATACCTTGTGATCATATGCAAAGACTGGCAAAAGTGCAAGAAAAATGGTAAATATGCAACTAATTTCCAGCAAAACTATCAGTGTCCGAAAGATATAAACATTTCAATAAGGATCAAAGCTAGAACATTTATGTAACTTAGAACATAACGCATCTTTTTGCGTCTAAATGAATCGAATAATTCTGACCAAGTACATATTTGTCTTCCTAATGTTTGCATATTATTGTGGTCTCAAAGATGCCAACTTGTTCCATGATAGATGCCACCATGCAACTTGGCCAATGTGGGAGATAAGGCCATGAGACATGATATCACATAAAGCAGATGGATAAACATCATTAAACCACTTCTTCTGCATTCAATTGGACCAAAATTGTTAATCTTCAGAACTTCATTTTGGCTCAAAACAAAAAACAAAAAAAGTATTGTACTATGATGTTTGTAGTTAGTTTCACATTAATGGAATCGAATTCATAGAGGTCTTGAAATATTGCTTCCATATGCGAGTCCATATATGTTGAAAATGTGTTCTAAGATGTTAGATTATATTGCTTCTCTTAGATTAGAGATACAATATGACATGTGCTTACAGTTTGAGTTCATCCTCATTAACCATGATACCGTGTGCCTCTCTGATTGATTTTTTTCAAAAAAATAAAAAATTAAACAACTCTCTTGCATTTATAGATTCTATTGCACCTAGTTGAGGCTATGCTCTCCCATGCAATTACAGGACATTCAAAAGAAGAAAAAATTTCTGATGTAAAATTTGCTGACATAAAAAAGGCTTTTATAAGCCATTACCATTGTGGAAGTTGGATACATGATGGGTTAAGCCTGGAAAAAATAATGGTCTGGGCCTATTTACTTCATTCAATGTAAAAGAAAAATTTACAGTTTGATGGGTTCTTTGATGTATCCAAGTGATGTATCAATTTGGATGTAATTTGATTAAGTTACATCAAACACTGTTAACATGATATAAATCCAAGTTCATTTATCAAATACAAAGATCAAATAATGCATTCCAGTTCATATGCCACAGATAGAGGGACACACAATATAGCAACTGGTAAAAAACAGAAAATGTATATGATACCTTCAAGTTGTCCAAAGACACAGACATGAGAACAGAACCATCCCCAAGCAGGACCCCGTTGTAGTCTAGATCTTCACCCTGTAACATGAACATGAGCGCTATTAAGAAGCTAAAAAGACTGCTACATTACCCAAACGAATGATGAATTTAAAAATTCACCTCCTTTTGCACATGTTGTTCTTCTCTTCAAAGTGAACCTGCAATTTTTCCAACACATTTGTTAAGAATGAGCAAAGGGTAAGCTTTTGTTGGTTCCCCCACTAAATTAATATGATGGATACTTTATGAATTTTGTTGTGATTATCAGCTTGCTATCAAAACACAGAAGTATGTTACGGTATGAATTGTTAAGCGGCCTGGCCAAGATATATGCAAGAAGCTTGTTGGGTTCATGTGTTTTGGAGACCAACACAGTGACCTGATCTCTTTTAAAAACCAATCTCTTTTAATGATGCAGGCTTCAATCCATTTCATTCAATCTCCACTTCCAAAGTTCTAAGCTTAATGAAGAATAAACAACTAAACTGATGATAATAACAACTAATCTGCAAATATCACTAAGAATAAACATACTGAGAACATGCTGAGAGCTTAAAAAATTGAAGGGTAATCTGCATCTTCTTTTTAAAAACTGAGAACATGATGAGAGCTTAATTGATGATAAAATTGAAGGGTAACAGGCAGGATCGTAATTGAGAAGATGGAGACATGCCGTAATTGAGACATACATGCGAGATCTAGGGCAGGATCGTAATTGAGGCGCGATGAACTGCGAGATCTTGCCTTGCCTGCGAACTGGAGATGAAGCGCGCGTTGATTTGCCTGCGAAATGGAACTGGAGCTTTGCCTGCGAACTGTTCCCCTCTTGCCTTGCCTGCCTGCGCCTTGCTAGAGCTTCGCCTACGAACTGGAGACTCCCAATTTCCAACAATAAGCATGAATCAAGGGCAGGACCGTAATTGAGGCGCGATGAACTGCGAGATCGTGCCTTGCCTGCGAACTGGAGATGAAGCGCGAGTTGATTTGCCTGCGAACTGGAACTGGAGATGCTAGAGCTTCGCCTGCGAACTGGAGTGAAGTAGAAGGAGAGAATGAACTGGCGAGAGGGGAACTGGTTAATTGACGCAGGCAGGCAAGGCAAGAGACGCCTCGTTCCTCGTTAATTGACGCCTCGTTCCTCGTTCCCCCACTCTGGGGAAGAGCAAGAGACGCCTCGTCCCCCGCGAAAAGCTCTTCCCCTGTTTATTTTTTTCAAAGAGTGTGATGTCTTTATTCAAAAAAGTTGGACCCACAAATATCAAAATTTAATCCCAACCATCGATTCATCAAGATTAAATCATGGCCGTCTTTTATCAAACAGTTTGTCCTAGTCAGCTTGTCCTAGTCAGCCCTAGGATTCAAAAATCACTGTCAAATGTATAATAGATGTAACAAGCTTACAAAAGTTTCTGCATGATGGCTCCAGATTACACTTGGCAATACCCTTTTCTAACAGACGAGATCTTCAAGCACAAAGATTTCATGCTTGCATGAGATCGCAGTCCAAGCTTTCATAGGAAGCTTCGTCAGCCCAAAACCTTCAGTGCTACGCAAAAGAGAAGTCCTCGATTGTTGTGCCAGGTCTGATTAGTGTCTTTAATGGGCGAAAAAATAACCGATCAAAGCTATAATCCCAATAAGTAAAACGATCGTCCGCCACAACGCTAGTTATGGGGGGACTTAGTCTCCAACCCGCCGCCAAAAAATCGCCATTTTTAGGAGTTGCTATAGTGTCTCGTCAAATATGGCGTGAGAGTAGAGAAATGACGAAGCTCCCTCCATATTAGGAAAATGGAGGATTGGGTTGGAGCTCCTTTCATTTTCAACCCTCTGTATTAGAAATATTCTTGGAATATTCCAACCCGAGATGCTATTAGAGAGTTACTTTGCGATAACAAATCGGTAGTCTAAGAGTAATCATAGTCAAAACAGAAAGTAATACATAATAAAACAATTATAAAGGTTGATCAGGATGAATCTCACTCATAACACAAACATTTAATAGAAGGGAAGAAACTTCAAAAAGTTAAGGGAATTGCTTCGTGTCCGTACCGAATTGCTCTGTGCACGACCGGAGTTCGAGTTATTTACAAGTTTGCCATTCAAAATTTCTCGCATGCGCAAAACAAATTTTAATCCCCAAACTGTCCACTTTTGCTTGTTTTGCGCGGTGAGCAAGTTTTCTCCATATCCGAAATTGCTTTAATTTTTTCCTGTTGTGCGCTGTGAGCAATTTCGGCTCTGTGCGCGGTGAGCAATTTTGCTTCACAGAGCCGAAATTACTCAACACGTACAACATGCAAAAAATTTTGCCGGTTGTACGTGTTATGACAAGAAGATCGGGATAGTCCGACCTTCCGCTCTAAACCACCAAAGTGCCCCATTGGCACGCTCCCCCCGAACGGGCGGCCAACCCAAGGACGGGGCGCCCCTTGCCCGAACTCCAGAGGCCCGCAGGGCTCCAGTCGATCCGAAAGTCCGACACGACAGGGGGACGGGCACACCTCGCCTCGCCCACTGACAGAGGCGCTTACCCGTTCTCCCTCGGTCCGTCAAGAACAGCGCGCACAAGGCACGTCCAGACCGCGCAGCCTCGGACGTTGACGGGGGCGCACCCGTTCTCCCCCGGTGATCCAGGATCCACATCCAAGAATGTGCGGTCGGGCCGCACGTCTACTGCCCAGGCCGGCCCGAAGGCTCGTCAGGGGCCCTGCCACTGGGAGGCGCTCCGCTGGATCCTTGGCCCATCGAACACGACAAACAACCTAGTATAAGGACACAACTGACACCTACACCGCCCGACCACTTGACAAAGCACCCCCTGGCCGTTGTGCCCCTGACACTTAATGCTTTCGGCCCTGACAGTCTGACAAAAGTGCCCCTGGCCGTTACGTCGTCTGACAAAAGCGTGGCTGACACTTCTGTTCCTGACATCCTCGTCCGAAGCTTCCGCTGATAGCAGGGCCAGCACAGCACGCCGAGTCAGCATGCCAGGTCAGCCTTATCCAACCGCCTCCCATCAGGTATAAATACCCTTTTGCCTCCGACGGTGAAGTGGTTGGCAAATTTACTCTCAATCCTATTACTCACACACAAGAGCAAAGATCATCCATATCTTTGTTCTTCCTCTCATAGCTCGTCACGTACGGTCGACTCACCCTTAGTCCGACCTACGTGCATAGCCCCCGCTTTAAGTCCTATTACTGACTTAGGCATCGGAGAGGCTAAGGGTTGCTCGTCATCCCCGGTCGTGCTCGGCCTGGCTCCAGCAGCTCGGCCCACCTCGCCTGAATCCTGCCGGATCCGACACCGTGGTCAGCCTTAACAACAAGCTTAGCCTCATCACCCCACTAATCACCTGCCAAATAGCCTATCCTAATCCTGTCATTAGCATAACCACCGTGCCCTTGGTTCCCCGTAATACAAATTCATTGTACTCGAGTTCTACCCTGCAACAATTGGCGACGTCTGTGGGAACGAAGGGTCACACCCATGTCAAGTCCCATACTAGTCAACCGAAACCCTGACCACGGAAAGGACCCCATGGATCAAGAATCACACTCCCATCCCGTGACTCCTGCGACTAATCCACCCCCAGGGGTGGAGGTCAAAACGGTCCAGGCCTCGGCCCGCGCAGTGCAGCAGAGCTTTGAGGCCTTCGCCAATTTGATGGCGGGCTTCACAATGGCTAGAACCGAAGCATCCCCGGGCCCCTCGGAGCCCCCGAACGTGAGGCGGAATCTTCACCCTCAGTTTGTTGAAGAGATGGGGGACAAAGGGCTCGCCGAGGAGATTGCGGCCCAGCAGAGGCTCTTGGAGGAAGAAATGGAGATCACCCGGCAGCGAAGGCGTCAAGAGGAAGCAGCGGCCACTCAGAGACATCTGGACGAGACGACCAAGGCCACCCGGCAAGCCCTCCTCGACGAGGAAACGGCCCGACGCCAGCTCCGCTTCATTACCGCGGAGCGCAAAAGGCTCCAAAGGGAGAATGGGGAGAACTGGGAGATCCCGGAAGCTTCGATGACGAGCGAGTGACACATGAACGAACGCAGCCCGTCGATCACCGGGACCCCACCTCGGGGGCGGAATCCGCCCCGTCGGCGTTTCTCCCCAAGTCGTCTGAACGAGGAGGCCGTTTATGAACAACTCCGCTTCCTCGTCGCAGAGCGCGAGAGGCTACTAAGAGAAAATCAAGAGCGGAGGGGATCCCGGAGGCGACGGAAATGGGCCGGCGATACTGGGATGACCACCGTCTGCCGCGCACCGAATCCCCAGCCCGCGGATGGAGCCCTCTCCAGCGACTGCGTCGTTATTCCCCGAGGTATGATGACCGACAGCAACCAAGGCGGGACCGAAGCCAAACCTCAGAATGGCGGAGAGGACACGCGCCAGAACGCCCCGCCTACTCCGAGGAGGCCACGCCATTGGCACGGTGGATCACGTTAGCCCCGAGACCCGTGAGGTTCAAGGCCCCCCATCTGGCCACCTACAGCGGAAGGGGCGACCCCCTCTCCTACGTACAGCAATACCGGGGGCGATGGAGGCACATGATGTGGATGACGCGTTCCTATGCCGGCTTTTCTCACAGAGCCTGAAGGACACAGCGCTGGAATGGTACTATGGCTTGTCGACGAGGTCCATTAGGAGCTGCGGCGAACTATCCCACAAGTTCTGCCAAGATTTCCGGGCCGGGCGCGTAAAGAAGAAGCCCTTGGACTACCTCAGCATGATAATCCAAGGAGAAGGAGAGACGACCGGAAAATACCTGCGCCGCTTCCAGGATGAGAGGCATGCGGTGGTGACCTACGGCGATGAGGTGCTCATGCTAGCCTTCAAGACGGGGCTGCGGACTCGGAGAATCCACAAATCCCTACTCCGAGATCTGTCGGCCGACTACGAGGCGCTAGTCGCTATGACTGAGAGGCATGCGCTAGCCGAGGAGACTCTCGTCATGAAGAAACAGTTCCCCCTGGCGAGGCCACCCCAAGGAGAGCCTCGATTGCATCCACGACCATGACAAGAAGAGGTGTCTCAGGGGTGCGATCAGCTGGCCCAACCGAGGCACGACCTAGCGGGGCGTCGCCCGCAAGATCGCCCGGGCCCGGCCCGAGAGTTCGCCCCGGCCAGGGAGCCCGCCCTAGCCATCCCGAGGCTGGAGGAACCCTTGTGGGCCCATTACACACAGCTCAACGCGCCCATGTTAGAGGGGTTGGCCGTGGCGACAAGGGCCGGACTGCTGTCGGAGCCGCCCCGGGAGATGAGATCGGACCCGGCGAAGCGAGATCTCCGGAAGTATTGTCAGTATCACCGGGACCACTGTCATGATACCAAAAACTGTTACACCCTCAAGAGGGAGATTGAGCGATTGATTCAGACGGGTCACCTGGGAGGCTTCGTGGAGAACAGGAAGGTGATCTAGGAGAAAAGGACCCCGCGAGAAGCGCGGAGGCCAGATCTACCGCCAGACAATGGGCGGGAGGAGCCGCGTCCCCAGGGCGATCATGCGAATAGACGTGATATGCGGGGGGCCATCATCTGGTGGGGCATCGTCCTCGAGCAAGAAGGCATATGCCAGGCAGGTGATGGCGGCAGGCATCGGTGGCGGGGCGAAGCAGAGAAGAGTGTCTCGATCCCCCATCATCTTTAGTGAGGGGGACCTCGAGGGAGTCGAGCTTTCGCATGACGACGCCATCGTCATCGAGGCTCAGGTCGGGACGACCATCATCAGCCGACTCCTGATCGACACTGGGAGCTCGTGCGACATCTTGTTTATGTCAACTATTGAGAAGATGGGGTTGAGGCAGGCGGATCTGAGGCCCTGCACGGGGCCCATCGTCGGCTTCACCGGCCACGCGGTTCACTTGGTGTGGGTGATCACCCTGCCGATGTCGCTTGGGGAGGAACCGAGGGTCGTCACCCACATGACGCAATTTGTTGTCGTCGACCTTCCGTCTGCATACAACGGATCATTGGGCGATCGTACATGATGGCCATTGAGGCTCTCCCCAGCCTGCTCCACCAGATGGTGAAATTCCAAACTCCGCGTGGGGTGGGTCAGGTGCGAGGAAACCAGAAGCTGTCCCGGAGCTGCTACGTAGGGTCGACCAAGCACAAAAGCCCGGGACAGGCCCTGTCGTTCGACCTTCTCGACGAAAGAGAAGACTTTTGCGACCAACGGCCGACTCCAGCCGAAGAGGTCGAGGAGGTGCCTGTGGCCACGGAGGAAAGCAAGACTGTCTCCATCGGAACGAAAATCCCGGCCTTCCTGAGGGTGGCCCTCATCAGCCTGCTCCGAGAGAGCGTGGACATATTCGCATGGTCGCTCGCGGACATGCCAGGGGTCGACCCAGCGGTAATCTCCCACAGGTTGAATGCGGACCCGGGGTCTCGACCGGTCCGGTAGAAGAAGAGGAGCGCTGGGGGCGAGAAGAAAAGGGCAACCGAGGAAGAAGTGGAGCGGCTTCTCCAAGCCAAGTTTATCAAGCCGATGGACTATTCGGACTGGCTTGCTAATGTCGTCTTGGTAAAGAATGCCAGTGGGAAGTGGCGCATGTGCATCGACTTCACAGACCACAACAAGGTGTGTCCGAAGGATAGCTTCCCCCTCCCTCGGATCGACCACTTGGTCGATCAGGCGTCCGGGTACGAATTGTTAAGCTTCATGGACGCCTTCTCGGGCTACAACCAGATCCCGATGGCAAGGAAGGACGAAGAGAAAACGTCCTTCGTCATTGATAGGGGCACCTTCTGTTACACGAAGATGCCCTTCAGGCTGAAGAACGCCGGGGTAACTTACCAGCGGATGGTGGACAGGATATTAAGCTCGCTGGTCGGGCGGAACCTGGAAGTCTACATCGACGACATGCGGGTGAAGAGTAAGAGACCCCCAGACCACCTTGCCGACTTGAGGGAGACGTTCTGAAGGGTTCGCCAATACGGCCTGAGGCTGAACCCGGTGAAGTGCGTCTTCGGCGTGCAGTCAGGGAAGTTCTTAGGCTTCATGATAACGAAGCGAGGGATTGAGGCGAACCCCGATAAGGTGATGGCCCTCGTCAATACGGCGGAACCATGGACAATCCGGGACCTGCAACGCCTGAATGGCCGGATCGTGGCTTTAGGGCGATTCTTGTCGAAATCCGCTGAAAGGTCGCTCCCTTTCTTCAAGGTCCTGCGCACGGCCTTCGGAGAAGCCAAGGACAAAAGGAAAGTGATCACATGGGACGACGACTGCATTCGAGCATTCGCGGAGCTGAGGGCCTATCTGCAAAGCCCGTCGCTCCTCGCCAAGCCGGAGGAAGGAGAACCGCTGGGACTGTACCTGGCGACCAATGAGGAGGCCGTCAGCTCCGTCCTAATCAAAGAGGAAGGGGGCGTGCAGCGGCCTGTATACTAAGCAAGCCAGATTCTCTGGGAGTCGCAGACTCGCTACAGTCCCATCGAGAAACCGCCTACTGCTTGATAACCACGGCGAGGAAGCTCCGACCGTACTTCTAGGCCCATCCCGTCGCCGTCCACACCAACATGCCCCTCGAGAAAAACCTGAAGAGGTTGGAGCGGTCGGGCAGGATGCTCAATTGGAGCGTCGATCTCAGCGAGTTTGACATAACATACAAGGCCCGGACGGTAATCAAAGGCCAGGCATTGGCAGACTTCGTGGTGGAATGCACCACCGAGGACCCGCCGGGGAACCAACCGGATGCACCACCAGCAAATGCATCTCCGCAAGCGATGGGGGTGGCTAGACCTCGGAGCCCCCCCAGGGAGACGTGGGCGAACTACAGACCGTTCACGTCGATGGCTCGGCGACAGGATCCGGGACTGGGGCAGGAATTGTCATCCAAACCCCCGACGGATGCCTGCTGGAGTACGCCCTGCGTTTCAACTTCCCGGCCACCAACAACGTTGCGGAGTATGAGGCCGTGGTCAACGGGCTGAAGCTTTGTAGGATGGTGGGGGTGACGAATGTGCTGCTGCTTAGTGACTCACGACTCGTCGTCCAACAGATCCAAGGGAGTTTCGAGGCCCGAGAAGAGACGATGAAGCGCTACCTTCAGCGCATCCGTGCCGAGATCCAAAAGTTCAAGAGGGCAGAAGTCCAGCACTTACCCCGTTCCAACAACCTCTGGGTAGACGCCCTGTCCAAGCTGGCCTCCTCCTTCGCGGGCGAGATCGAAAAGGCCATCTATGTCGAAAGCCTGCTGGCGCCCTCCATTGGCGAAGAAGAACTAATGTGTGTCGGCTCGACGGCGACGTGGATGACCCCAATAGTGAAGTACCTGGAGATAGGGGCCCTGCCCGAGGAGCTGTTGCAGGCCAAGAAGGTAGAAAGATGGGCCCTGTCATTTATACTTCTCGACGGGGTATTATACCGCCGGCGCCGCGCCAACTTTGACGTCCTGCCGTTTCTGAAGTGTTTGGGGCCGAGCAGGCTGAGCAGGTCATCCGCGAAGTGCACGAAGTCTTCTGCGGGAACCACCACGGCGGTCGCACTATCGCCCACAAAATAATGCGCCAGGGGTACTATTGGCCGGCCATGATCCATGACACGGCACAGTACGTCAAGAAGTGCGAGACGTGCCAAAAATTCGGCCGACACACGGTAGCACCTCCGGCTGACTTGGTGCTAGGGCTATTGATGAATGAGCTTGAACGAGCTTGAACAGGGAGCTTGGTATTGTTCATGAATAAAATCCATGTTCAAGCTCTGTTCGTTTACTAACCGAGCTCTAAAACCCTGTTCAAGCTTGTTCGTTAAGCTTACCAAACGAACGTAAACGAACATTTACCGAGCTTGTTCATGAGTAGTTAATCGAATGTTCTGTTTGTTAACAAGACTTATCGAGCTTGTTCATGAACATGTTCGTGAACACAAATCAATCTTGTTCATGAACAGATTTTCAAACAAACGAATGAACATGAATAATAATATTGAACATTATTGCCAATTACTAAATCAATTAAATAAAAGGATTAAATATTTGCAGGACAAAAACAAACAAATGCAGCATAATAGCTCCATATATACCATTACAAACGTCCATTCCAAACATAATAAAAAAATATAGTATTTGTCTAAATTTACTATTTTCGATACATTTTCGTTCATAAACACTTAATGAGTTTGTTCATGAACATCACTTAACGAGCTTGTTAACGAACACTTAACGAGCTTATTCATGAACATAAATGAACGAACACGGTTATGTTCAAGCTCTGTTTGTTTACTAACCGAGCTCTAAAAATCTGTTCAAGCTTATTCATTAATCTTCCTAAACGAACGTAAACGAACATGTACCGAGCTTGTTCACGAGTAGTTTGTCAAACGTTTTGTTCATCAACAAGCCTACTTGGTGCCCATCGTAAGCCCGATTCCGTTCGCCAAGTGGGGGATTGATATCCTCGGGCCTTTCCCAAAGGCCTCGGGTCGAAGCTGAGCTGTTGGCACGCATCACGTGGATGGATATGAAAGGCTTTATTTGGCAGTCTGTGATATGTCGCTTCGGGATACCCCGCTCTATAGTGACGGACAATGGGAGACAGTTCGAGTGTGAAGGCTTTCGTGACTTTTGTTCGGATTGGGAAATCAAGCTCCATTTCGCATCGGTCGCCCACCCGCAGTGCAACGGAATGGCGGAGGCCGCCAACAAATGCATCTTGGGCCCCATGAAGAAGTCGGTAGACGCCGCTCTCGGGGCATGGGTGGACGACCTACCGGGCATCCTATGGTCCTACCGGACCACCCACAAGGCCTCAACCAGGGAGAGCCCATTCATGCTGGCATACGGGTCGAAAGTGGTCGTTCCTGTGGAGATCGGTGAGGAGACACTCAGGCTGAAATTCTTTGATGAGGACATCAATGGGGAGGGCCTCGGCCTCAGTCTCGAGCTAGTGGACGAAGTAAGGGACCGAGCCCTGACGAACCTCGTCCGGCACAGCCAGAGGATGGCCCGACACTACAACTCCAGGGTGAAGAAGCGGACCTTCCGAATCGGCGACTTAGTCCTCAGAGACGCCACCTTCAAACTCGAGACCAGGAGCCGAGGGAAATTGGCCGCCAAATGGGAAGGACCCTACGAGATCGTCGACATCATCGGACCGGCCACGTACATCCTAGCAACCCTGGATGGGAGCGAACTAGCCCACCCCTGAAATGCGGAGCACCTGCTGAAGTTTTACCAATAATTGTGAGTCTTTTCAATAAAATATCATCATTTCCGCACTTTCCCAAACCCTGCTGTCTCCACCTGAGTATTTCAGCTCGAACGCACAAGACCTCTGGGGCAGGTCCAACCCTCGCCACCCAAACCAGAGAAGGGCATGGGCCGAGCTACGCGCTCGCTCCCCCCCTCAAGACCTCTGGGGCAGGGCCAACTCTCGCCACCCAAACCAGAGAAGGGCACGGGCCGAGCTATGCGCTCGCTCCCCCCTCAAGACCTTTAGGGCAGGGCCAACCCTCCACCCAAACCATAGAAGGGCACGGGCCGAGCTACGCGCTCGCTCCCCCCTCAAGACCTCTGGGGCAGAGCCAACCCTCGCCACCCAAACGAGAGAAGAGCATGGGCCGAGCTACGCACTCGCTCCCCCCTAAGACCTCTGGGGCAGGGCCAACCCTCGCCACCCAAACCAGGCACGGGCCGAGCTACGCGCTCGCTCCCCCCCCTCAAGACCTCTGGGGCAGGGCCAACCCTCGCCACCCAAACCAGAGAAGGGCACAGGCCGAGCTACGCGCTCGCTCCCCCATCAAGACCTCTGGGGCAGGGCCAACCCTCTCCACCCAAACCAGAGAAGGGCACGGGCCGAGCTACGCACTCGCTCTCCCCTCAAGCCCTCTGGGGCAGGGCCAACCCTCGCCACCCAAACCAGAGAAGGGCACGGGCCGAGCTACGCGCTCCCTCCCCCCCTCAAGACCTCTGGGGCAGGACCAACCCTCGCCACCCAAACCATAGAAGGGCACGGGCCGAGCTACGCGCTCGCTCCCCCTTAAGACCTCTGGGGCAGGGCCAACCCTTGCCACCCAAACCAGAGAAGGGCACGGGCCGAGCTACGCGCTCGCTCCCCCCCCCCCCCCCTCAAGACCTTTAGGGAAGGGCCAACCCTCGCCACCCAAACCAGAGAAGGTCACGGGCCGAGCTACGCGCTCGCTCCCCCCTCAAGACCTCTGGGGCAGGGCCAACCCTCGTCACCCAAACCAGAGAAGGGCATGGGCCGAGCTACGTGCTCGCTCCTCCCAAGACCTCTGGGGTAGGACCAACCCTCGCCACCCAAACCAGAGAAGGGCACGGGCCGGGCTACGTGCTCGCTCCCCCCCAAGACCTCTGGGGCAGGACCAACCCTCGCCACCCAAACCAGAGAAGGGCACGGGCCGGGCTACGTGCTCGCTCCCCCCAAGACCTCTGGGGCAGGGCCAACCCTCGCCACCCAAACCAGAGAAGGGCACTGGCCGAGCTACGAGCTCGCTCCCCCCCAAGACCTCTGGGACAGGGCCAACCCTCGCCACCCAAACCATAGAAGGGCATGGGCCGAGCTACGCGCTCACTCCTCCTCAAGACCTCTGGGATAGGGCCAACCCTCGCCACCCAAACCAGAGAAGGGCACAGGCCGAGCTATGCGCTCGCTCCCCCCTCAAGACCTCTGGGGCAGGGCCAAACCTCGCCACCCAAACCAGAGAAGGGCACGGGCCGAGCTACGCGCTTCGACCACCCAAGGGACTGACGAACGCATGGGGCGAGTCTGACGAACGCCCGGGGCGGGTCTGACGAGCTCCGGCCACCCGAGCCAAGGAGAGGCGCAGAATGAAATATCCACCCGCTCACCACCCCCCCAAGCAGACCCATGGCCCTCGAAATCTTGAGCCTAGGAGAAAGGACAAGGGCACGCAAACCAGGGCAGACCTGACGCAGACCAAGGACCGCTGAACAAAGCTTGCTGGGTAAACGCCGGGTCCCGATAAAGCAGGCCCCCAATGCGACTCGTCGAAGCAAAGGGACGCTCGGGAAATGCGCCATTAATGACGACACGTCCCCCAAAAGACAAGGGGTGACGAATCGCGCCAGGCGCCACCTGGCAAAAGCGGTTTCCAAAGGGCGTGATTCTGAGGAGCCTATTAATAATGCCAGCTCATCGCATTAATTAGGGGGGAAACTGTCAACAAAATTCCCCTATATATACCCCCCTCAACCTCCCAAAGGAGAGAAAGAAAAAGAAGAAGAAAATCTGGATCCCACACCGACAGGCGATCGCTTCCATACGACGACTGCCGATGGACTACTCCTCTTACCCTAGGAACGGCCCACCTATGTGGCCTCAAGTTCCCTTAGACAACTTAAGGCATGGGAACTGGAGCTCCAATGGTGGCCCGTTCCCCCCCTCCCGAAGCCCGATGCGCGCTGATGCTCCAGGCCGAGAACCCGAAGAACGGGGCATCCCTGCCAGATCACCCCCTTGGGCACTCCAGTCTCCACCTGGGCATACAAGCTTCCGCGGGCCCGCCTCCCGACGGTCCACCACGCCGATAGGCTATTCCTCTTACAAACAGATTGCCGATGGGCTATTCCTCTTACACAAGGGGAACCCCACCTTCCACCCCTCCACCTGCTCTGAACCTGATGAAACAGTGGAAGGTCGGCATCTGTTCCCCACCGATCCCCATCGGCGGGAAAGGCAAAAGCCCCCCGGGCTTGCAGGTCTCCACCGACGCGCTTCCTAACGACCCACCTGCTCGTCCTCGACCTTCCCCGCAAGGCCGGCCCGCCGAAGAACCCCCCAGGGAGGCGCCGCCCCCACCTCCACCTCGTCCGTAGCCTCCTCCCGGGTTTCCCTTCGATGTACGAACCCCCGGAGAGGCCTTGCAACCGGTCAGCACGACGAAGGTAGGGCGGGATATGACAAAGCAATGGAGGAGAAGGAGGGCCGCCCTGTCGGCAGGGATTCGCTCACCCTTGCCTCCATCTTCCCATCGAGGCCGGGCTGCAGGAGACCCTCCCGGGGAAACGACGCCATCTCCGCTGCCTCGTTCTCCACCTCCGACACTTCGTGCTCCTACCTCCTTCCGAGAAAACTCTATAAGAGCGATCTGATGGAGGAAAACAGTAAGACAGCTTCCCCGGCGAATCCAAGCAGCCGAGGAGACCTTGCAACACTTCAACACGGAGGACGCGCAGAGGAACACTACGAGCAACGGAAGACAAAGAGGCCCGCCCTCTAGAGAGGAATCCGCCCATCCTAATGCAGTTTACAGCGGGAGAGAACAACTCCATAGCCCGCCAACGGATCGGGTCGTACTCACCTAACTACCGAAGACCTTGCCAAGACCTCAAGTAAAAACCAAGGTTGAATTCTTGTAAATTTAAATGAAAAAGACTATTCCAAGCGAATCCCTAATCACTATCCGAGCACGCTCTAACTTCGGGACGACCCCCGTCAAATTGCGAGGCGAGCTCACGAAACTGGGCCACCCATCACGGCGAAGAGAAGAGGGGCCGAGCTGTGCACTCCCCCCACAGGTTTAACTCGGGGCTTCGCCAAGCAAAAGATGGCGAAACCAACATAAATTACATATATGTAGTCCGAACCTTACGATAGTAGCGGTGTCCGACATAATGAAACGAGACCTCCCTCGGACCGAGCCTGACGTTCCCTTAAACAAAAAGGGGGGAGAAGGGCGAGACAAGACCTATCTTTTTGGGCCACTGCCGCCTGAAGCGCCGTCGCTCGGTGCGGTAACCGAGGGGTCGACCGCACTATCGAAAGCCCATATCCATGCAACGGACCCCGACACGCTTCGACTACCGACCTCTTTTTCATCGAAATGATCGCGCCAAGACAAAACAACTTCACACCCAGCCTCGTCCCACACCCGGGTCCAAGAAGAACCCTGCCATCTTCACGGCGGCTAGGGTCGTTGGGCGTCACCTGCTCGGGATCGGACTGCGACAACGACCCCCCAACCTGACAAGGCATGACAGGGCGGAATGCCTCACCTCGACCCGAACCAATGGTCCTCCGGTCCGCCTAGAGCTCACGCGTATGCCATCTACATACTGTGACAACATCCCCCTCCCCCAGACCTAGCGCTCTTGGACAAGGGAATATTGGGGGCAATTATACCCTCGTAAGAAAGCAAGCGGTCCACACACTCAATAAGGAGAAGACGAAACAAAGGCAAGATCAATCCAACCAGTTTATTTCAAATAGCGAGGCTATTCATGGAGAACACCGAGAATACAACATTACATCGACCAGCCGTGCGAAAAGAAGAAATCTCCCCTGGGGGCGACATGCTCATCACGGTTGTTGCAGGGTGGAACTCGTGTACAATGAATTTGTATTGAGGGAAACCAAGGGCACGGTGGTTATATTGATAAGAGGATTTAGGTGGGCTATTTAACAAGTGATTAGTGGGGTGAAGAGGCTAAACTTGCCGCCGGGAGAGGCCACGGAGTCAAATCCCACCAGGCACGACGGAGGAGGATCGGGCGGCGGGAGCCAAAGGCGGATGTCGACCAAGGGGCGAGCTTCCCTGCACCACGAGCAACTCGTCAGAAGGGCAGGGTTGGGGGCCAACCCTTAGCCACTCCGATGTCTAAGTCAGTAACTGGACTTAAAGCGGGGGCTAGGCACGCAGGTCAGACTGACGGTGTGTCGACCATACGTGACGAGCTATATGTGGGAGAACAAAGATATGGACGACCTTTGCTCTCGTGTGTGAATAATGGATAGAGAGAGAATTTTCCAACCCCGCTACTGTAAGAAGTGAGGGGGTATCTATACCTGATGGGAGATGATTAGGTGGGGCTGACCTGGCATGCCGACTCGACGTGCTGAGCTGGCTCGGTTGTCAGCGGAAGCTTCGGACGAGGATGTCAGGAACAGGAGTGCCTGCCCCGCTTTTGTCAGACGACGCAACGGCCAGGGGCACTTTTGTCCGGGTGTCAGGGCCGAAAGCATTAAGTGTCAGGAGGCTCAGCGGCCAGGGGTGCTTTGTCAGATGGTCGGGCGGCGTTAGTGTCAATCGTGTCCTTACACTAGGTTGTTTGTCGTGTGCGAGGAATTGAAGGTCTGGCGATGCTATCCCTGGCGACGGGGCTCGTGGGGTCCCGCCGGGTCATCCTGTTCGGGGGTTGTCCGGCCCGGCCGCGCACCTTTTCGGTCGCAGGTCGTGGGGTGCTGGCAGAGAGGGATATGCAGGTGCCTCTGTCAGCATCCCCGGTGGCGCTGTCTGGGTGCTCCCCAGGCGCACTGCCCCTGGCGAGCCGAGCGATAGCGGTTGTACGCCTCGGCCGGGAGGGGGGAGTGCTGCGAGGTGCGCCCATTCCCGTGTAGCCTCGGACCTCCGGGACGGCGGCGCTTTCGCAAAGGGGTGAGTCAATGAGGTATGTCAGTGGATCTGGGCGGGAGTCGGACTCCCACGATCTTTGGGTCGTAACAATTGCCCCCGGCATTCGAGTGCGAGGCGGAAGCCCAGCTTGGCTCGGATGGCGTAACACTACCTCCCTTCTAACAGGGTTCAGACTTGGGTCCACGCTCAGGAGTGGCGACGCGGCTCCCGTGGAGTATTGCCCGCTGTTGCGGGATCGTGAGATCTCGTCCCGAGTGGGAGACAGGCGAGGAGGTGGGACACTGCGATTTGGGGAGGGTCGTTGCCCCTTAACGACGTACCATTATATATGGCGGCTGGGTCGGACTTTGGGGGAGCCCGACTTTTTCGAGAAGGCCATGGTTTTCGTTGTGATGTGTTTACCGGACGTGGTTGTTATTTTTGCGGTGCTTTAGCCGCACTGTGCCTGGTGAAATTCCTAGCTGTTGTGCGCTTGGGCTTAGGGTGAGGGGTCCGTAAGGAAGAATAGTATTCATCGGCCTTTACAGGAGATCTAGATGGTATTTACAACAATAGGGCAGGTGTGACCAAACCCGTGGTCGGGGCGGGAGGTTGTTTTAACTCGTCGCCTGCTGCATCGGGGTGAGCAGGTCCCTGTTGCGGGGCGGTCTTCCTTTCTACTGACCGCTGAACTCTTTCAGCCTCGCTGTCCGGGGGCGAGCTGACGTGCCATGAATCACCGTTTGGCTTCATCGGGGATGCAGCCCTACGGTGACCCCCCTCGGGAGGGCTGACCCTCGTTTGTCGGGTGGATCTCCTTCCTTCCCCTCCCTTGCTTCATCGCGTTCTGTCTCGCCGTCGCCGTGTTGGATGGTTGCCCGGCCTTGCCGGAGATCCCGTACCTGGAGGAGGCGGAGGACGAGGTGGAGGTGGTAGCGTTGCCCTCCGGAGGGGGAGTCTGGCGGGCCGGCCTCGCGGGGAAGGTTGGGGGCAGGCAGGTGGGTCGTGGGGAGACCCGTTGGGGGTTTCCACCCTCACACCCGGTAGGGATCGCCGTGGGGTGGATGTTAATTGGTGTGTGGTGGCCCGTTGCTAGCCTTCCGGACCTGCTGTCTCATCTAGTTAAGAGCAGGAGGAAGGCTGGCAGGCGGGGCCTCCCATGTGTAAGGGGAATATCCTATCAAAGGTCGCGGAGTGGAGGCGGTCACCGGTGGGGGAAGTGAGGCCCGTCGGTGGACATCGGCCTTCTCCGTAGCTCGGTGGGGTGTCCAGGGCTTTTTCATACCCGGTGTGAGGGGATGCGATTCCCTCTCGTGTATCTTCTCCTCCCCCCTAAACTCTGGAGGGGGGTACTTATAGAGGGATTCTGAGGAAGGGTTCGCCTTGGATAATGTGAGGGACTAGTGCCATTAATGGGCTCCACCGAATCACGCGCTTTAGGAACCATTTTTTCCTGGCGGCACCTGACACGGTTCGTCTGTCCTGGCCTCTCGGGGGGCGTGTTGCTGCTGATGGCGTGTTTTCCAGGCGTCCTTTCGTTTCGTCGAGTCGCATCATGGCGCTACCTTATCGGGACCAGCCGTATACCCGACAGGCATTGTTTCGCGGTTTCTGGCTTGCGACCGGTCCGCCCCGGTTTACGTGTCCTTGTCCTTATTCCCAGGATTGAGTTTTCGAGGATCGTGGGCCTAATCTGGCGGGGGAATCTAGATGTGGTTTGGGAGGCCGGCCCCGGGTAGTTGGTCGTTGTGCGGTCCGAACCGGTTAGCCCCTACCGAGGCGAGTGAGTCGTCACTGGAAAGTCGGTCTTTGCCGTGTTTTATCGCTGGTGTTACCAATTTTGTTTTCTTGCGTGAGTACACAATTACTGCCCCCAACATTCCCTTGTCCGAGAGCGAGAGGTCTGGGGGGAAGGGGATGTTGATGGTCTATGTGTTGTCTTTGGGCGGGACGGGGAATCACCGGATAAGTTCGGGATGAGACATGCCGCCCTATCACGAACAGGGGCTACCCCCTGTATGGGCGACCCCTGGGTGTCTGTCACGAGTGGATTTTGCCTTGGACGGAAGTGGCCCCGCAGGGCAGGCCTCAGTTCAACCCTTTCCCCTTTGACTGAAAGGTATCGCGGATTTTAGTTGGCGAGGGGTCTCGGTTTGAAGCGTAGTATCAGGGGGTTCGAACTGCGGGTGTAAACTTATTGGGCGTCCTAAGTTAGTACGGGGGGAGTGTGATGCTCTGTTCCTACTTTCCCCGCAGCGAGGGGTGGTTCCGTTTCGTGAGCTCGCCCGGCCCTTGGCAGGGGGATCGCTTCATGCTATGGCATTCTCAGAAAGTTAAAGCGACTTTGATAAGGATGAATGTTCTCATTTAAATTTACAAGAACTCTTCTATGGTTCGCACGCGAGTACTTAGATTATCGCCCGTTGGGGGGGGTAAGATCCGGCCCTAGGGCGGGCTGTGGAGCTATCCTTGCCTGCGGTGAACGACCTCAGGGTTTATGGGCTACCCTCTGCCGGGTGGGCCTTTTTATCTTCAGTTGTTCTTGGCGCCTAGGTGAGCGTCCTTCCTCAGCGCTGACGGGTTGCAAGGTCTTCTCGGCCAGGTGGATGCAGTAGGGAAGCTGTCTTGCTGTGGCGTTTGACCAGGGGGGAAATTCTGACGATCGGGCCGCCTCCATTGCTTTGTCATCTCCCTCCACGCCTCGCGGTTTGGGTTTGAGGGCGGGGGGAGATCCTGACGATCGGGCCGCCTCCCCTCCATGCCTCGCGGTTTGGGTTTGAGGGCAGGGTTCGGGGCCCGATTGTGCCGGGGCGGGCTGACATGCCATGACTCGCCTTTTGGGTTCGTCGGGGATGCAGCCTTGCCGAGGCCCCCGTCCGGAGGTCGAAGGCGAGGAGGTGTTGGCCTGCAAGCCCGGGGGGCTTTTGCCTTTCCTGCCGGTGGGGAGCGGATGCCTACCTTTCTCCGTCTCGTCCTGTTTAGAGCAGACGGAGGAGTGAAAGGTGGATTTTCCTTGTGTAAGTGGAATATCCTATTGGCGATCTGTTTGTAAGGGGAATATCCTATCGGAGGTAGCGGAGATGCCGCGGCCACCGCCCAGGGAGGAGGGAACCACTGGTGGTCGGTGACCTCCCTTTTGTTAGGGCGAGGCATCTTGGCCCGTTTCCCGGCGGGTGGGGGGTGTCGGGGCCGATTTCTCATATCTTTTGCCTCATTGTCCTTTTCTCTTTCGGGGGGGGTGAGTGGTGTCTTTATAGGGGGATTTTGTTGACGGTTTCCTCCATAATTACTGCGATAAGCTGGCATTATTAATGAGCTCCTCGGAATCACGCCTGTTGGAAACCGCTTTTGCCAGGTGGCGCTTAGGGAACCTCTTTTGGAGTGTATCATTAATGGTGGCGTATTTCTCGAGCGTCCTTTCATTTCGTCGAGTCACATCGGGGCCGCCACCTCGGGAACTGACGCCTCGTTTGTCCCGGTTTACGTGCCCTTGTCCTCCTTCCTGGGTTCGACTTTTCAAGGATCACGGGTCTGCCAAGTCTGGGGTGTGGTTACGCGGTGAGGCCTATGCCCTACCCCAGAGGTGTTGAGGAAGGGAGCGGGCGCGTAGCCCGGCCCGTGCCCCTCTCTGGTTTGGGTGGCTAGGGTTGCCCTTGCCACCGAGGTCTTGAGGGGGCGAGCGGGTGCGTAGCCCAGCCCGTGCCCCTCTCTGGTTTGGGTGGCTAGGGTTGGCCCTGCCCCCAGAGGTCTTGAGGGGGGAGCGGGCGTGTAGCCCGGCCCGTGCCCTTCTCTGGTTTGGGTGGCTAGGGTTGGCCCTGCCCCAGAGGTCTTGAGGGGGGGAGCGGGCGCGTAGCCCGGCCCATGCCCTTCTCTAGTTTGGGTGGCTAGGGTTGGCCCTGCCCCAGAGGTCTTGAGGGGGGAGCGGGCGCGTAGCCCGGCCCGTGCCCTTCTCTGGTTTGGGTGGCTAGGGTTGGCCCTGGCCCAGAGGTCTTGAGGGGGGAGCGGGCGCGTAGCCCGGCCCGTGCCCTTCTCTGGTTTGGGTGGCTAGGGTTGGCCCTGCCCCAGAGGTCTTGAGGGGGGGAGCGGGCGTGTAGCCCGGCCCGTGCCCTTCTCTGGTTTGGGTGGCTAGGGTGGGCCCTGCCCCAGAGGTTTGGAGGTTCACGCTGAAACACTCATGTGGAAACAACCAAGTTGGGAAAAGCGGGTAGATGCGTATCTTGTATATATAAAAGAAAAACTTACAACTATTGGTAGAACTTTAGCAGGTGCTTTGCATTCCAAGGATGGGCTAGCTCACTCTCGTTGGGGGTTGCCAAGATGTACGTGGCTGGTCCGACGATATCGATGACCTTATAGGGCCCTTCCCATTTGGCGGCCAGCTTTCCCCGAAGGGCGGTCTCGGGTCTGAAGGTGGCGTCTCTGAGGACCAAATCGCCTATCCTGAAAGTCTGCTGCTTCACCCGGGAGTCGTAGTTTCGTGCCATTCTCTGGTTGTGCCTGACGAGGTTCGTCAGGGCCCGGTCTCTTACCTCGTCCACCAATTCGAGACTGAGGCCGAGTCCCTCTCCATTGATCTCTTCGTCGAAGAGTTTTAGCCGGAGCGTCTCTTCTCCAATTTCCACGGGAACGACTGCCTCCGATCCGTATGCCAGCATGAACGGGCTTTCTCCCGTCGAGGCCTTGTGGGTGGTGCGATAGGACCATAGGATTCCCGGCAGCTCGTCGACCCATGCCCCAAGGGCGGTGTCCACCTTTTTCTTCATAGGGTTCAAGATGCATTTATTCGCGACTTCCGCCATCCCGTTGCACTGCGGGTTGGCAACTGACGCGAAATGGAGTTTGATACCCCAGCCCGAACAGAAATCGCTGAAGCCTTCGCAATCGAACTGCCTTCCGTTATCCGTGACTATCGAGCGGGGTATCCCGAAGCGACATATAATGGACTGCCAGATAAAGCCCTTCATGTATGTCCAGGTGATACGCGCCAGCGGCTCGGCCTCCACCCATTTCGTGAAGTAGTCCACGGCGACGACTAGATATTTTCTTCCCCCGGAGGCCTTCAGGAAAGGCCCCAGGATGTCGAGTCCCCATTTGGCGAATGGGATCAGGCTCACGATGGGCATCAAGTTAGCCGGAGGTGCGGTCGTTCGTCGGCAGAATTTCTGGCACGCCCCGCACCTCTTGACGTATTGAACCGCGTCCTGGATCATTGTCGGCCAATAGTACCCCTGGCGCATTATTTTGTGGGCGATGGTGCGACCGCCGTGGTGGTTTCCGCAGAAGCCTTCGTGCACTTCGCGGATGACTTGCTCTGCCTGCTCCGGGCCCAAGCACTTTAGATAGGGCAGGATGTTGAAGTTGGTGCGGCGGCGGCGGTACAACACTCCGTCGAGGAGTATGAATGACAGGGCCCGTCTCTCCACCTTTTTAGCCAGCATCCGCTCCTCGGGCAGGTCCCCCGTCTCCAAGTACTTCATAATGGGGGTCATCCACGTTGTCACTGTGCCCGCACACATTAGCTATTCTTCGTCAATGGTTGGGGTCAATAGGCTTTCGATGTAGATGGCCTTCCCGATCTCGGCCACGGAGAAGGAAGCCAGCTTGGACAGGGCGTCCGCCCGAAGGTTGTTGGAACGGGGCCGGTGCTGGACGTCCGCCTTCTTGAACTTGCGGAGCTCGATCTGGATGCGCTTGAGGTAGCGCTTCATCGTTTCTTCTCGGGCCTCGAAGCTTCCTTGGATCTGTTGGACGATGAGCCGTGAGTCGCTAAGGAGTAACACGTTCGTCGCCCCAACCGCCATACCGAGCTTCAGCCCGTTGACCGCGGCCTCGTATTCCGCGACATTGTTGGTTGCCGGGAAGTTGAAGCGCAGGGTGTATTCCAACGAGCACCCGTCGGGGGTTTGAATGACGATACCCGCCCCTGTCCCGGATCCCGTCGCGGAGCCGTCGACGTGGATGGTCCACAATTCGTCCACGTCCATTCGGGAGGGCCCTGAGGGTCCTGCCCCCCTGCCCCCCGCGGGGACGCGGTTGCCGATGGGGGCTCTGGTTGGCCCCCTAGGGCGTCCCCTGCTGTGCACTCCACCACAAAGTCGGCCAACGCCTGGCCTTTGATCGTCGTCCGGGCTTTGTATGTTATGTCGAACTCGCTGAGCTCGACACTCCAGTTGAGCATCCTCCCTGACCGCTCCAACCTCTTCAGGTTTTTCTCGAGGGGCATGTCGGTGTGGACGGCGATGGGATGGGCCTGGAAGTATGGTCGGAGCTTTCGAGCTGTGGTGATCAGGCAGTAGGCGGCCCTCTCGATGGGACTGTAGCGAGTCTCGGCCTCCCAGAGGATCCGGCTGGCGTAATATACAGGGCGCTGCACCCCCCCTTCCTCCTTGATTAAGACGGAACTAACGGCCTCTTCGTTGGTTGCCAAGTACAACCCTAGGGGTTAACCTTCTTCCGGCCGTGCGAGGAGCGGCGGACTCTGTATGTAAGCCCTCAGCTCTGCGAACGCCTGTGCACAGTCGTCGTCCCATGGGATCACCTTACTTTTGTCCTTAGCTTCCCCAAAGGCAGTGCGCAAGACCCTGAAGAAGGGGAGCGACTTCTCCGCAGATTTCGACAGGAATCGCCCCAGCGCGGTGATCCGGCCGTTCAACCGTTGCAAGTCCCGGATCGTCCGGGGTTCTGCCATATTGATGAGGGTCGTCACATTGTCGGGGTTCGCCTCGATCTCCTGCTTTGTTATCATGAAGCCTAGGAATTTCCCCGACTGCATGCCGAAGATGCACTTCGCGGGGTTCAGTCTTAAGTTGTATCGGCGGACCCTTTGGAACGTTTCCTGTAGGTCGGCGAGGTGGTCTGGGGCCCTCCTACTCTTTACCAGCATGTCGTCGATGTAGACCTCCAAGTTTCGCCCCACCTGCGGGCTGAATATTCGGTCTACCATCCGCTGATAGGTCGCCCCGGCGTTCTTCAGTCCAAAGGGCATCTTGGTGTAACAGAAGGTGCCCTTATCGGTGACGAAGGACGTCTTTTCCTCGTCCTCCTCCGCCATCGGTATTTGGTTGTAGCCCGAGAAGGCGTCCATAAAGCTTAACAACTCGTAACCGGACGTCTGGTCCACCAAGTGGTTGATCCGTGGTAGGGGAAACTGTCCTTTGGGCACACCTTGTTGAGGTCGGTGAAGTCGATGCACATACGCCATTTTCCACTGGGCTTCTTTACCAAAACGACATTGGCGAGCCAGTCCGGGTAGTCCACTGGCCGGACAAACTTGGCTTTGAGGAGCCGCTCTACTTCTTCCTCGGCCACCCTCTTCTTTTCGCCCCCCGCGCTCCTCTTCTTCTGTCGGACCGGTCGGGCTTCTGGGTCCGCGTTCAACCTATGGGAGATCACCGTCAGGTCAACCCCGGCATGTCTGCGGGTGACCAGGCAAATATATCCACATTTTTCCGGAGCAGGCCGACGAGGGCCGCCCTCAGGGCGGCCGGGAGTTTCGTCCCGATGGAGACGGTTCTTTCTCCCTCCGCGGCTACGGGCACCTCCTCGACCTCCTCGGCCGGGGTCGGCCGCTGGTCGCAGAAGTCCTCCCTTTCATCGGGGATGAGGACCGTCAGGGCCCGCTTCGGGCTCCCGCGCCTGACTGGCCCCTCGTCGCGGCCCCCCGACACCTCCTGGTTTCCCCGCACCAATCTCACCCCCCGCGGGGTCCGGAATTTCATCATCTGGTGTAGCAGGCTGGGGAGTGCCTCTATGGCCGTCATGTATGGATGCCATATGATTCCATTGTACGTCGACGCGACGTCGACGATGACGAACCGCGTCCCCCTAGTGACGACCCTCGGTTCCTCCCCCAGAGTCATCGGCAGGGTGATCGTCCCCACTATGGGGATCATATGTCCGGTGAAGCCGACAATGGGGCCCGCGCAGGGCTCTAGGTCCGCGCGCCCCCACCCCATCCTTTCGACCGTTGACAGGAACAGGATGTTGCAGGAGCTTCCGGTGTCGATCAGGAGCCGGCTGACGACGACCGCCCCGATCCGAGCCTTGACGACGAGGACGTCATCGCGCTGACTCCCGACCTCCCGCTGATCTCCCTCGGTGAAGGTGATAGGGGGTCGGTTTGTCCTTCTCCGCTTCAGCCTGCTGCTGGCGCCTGCCACCATCACCTGTCGGGCACCCGCCTCCGTGATCATGGGCGATGTCCCACCTGGGGGCGGCCCCCCGCTTATCACCTCTATGCGCATGATCGCCCCAGGGGGGCGTGGCTCCTCCTGACCGTGGTCCACTGGCTGCTCCGGCCCCCGTGCCTCCCGGGGGCTCTCTCTCCTTGCATTGCCCGTCTGTCGCCCACGAAGCCTCCCAAGTGGCCCGCCTGGATCAGTCGCTCGATCTCTCTCTTAAGAGTGTAGCAATGGTCGGTGTCGTCGTCGTGGTCACGGTGATATCGGCAATACCTCCGAAGATCCCGCTTTGCCGGATCCGACCTCATCCCCCCTGGGAGGCTCCGGCAGCAGTCCGGCCTTCGTCGCCGCAGCCAGAACCTCTAGCATGGGGGCGTTGAGCTGTGTGTAGTGGGCCTGCAGGGGGCCTTCCTGTCTTGGGATGACTCGGGCGGGCCCTTGGGCCGGGGCGAGCTCTCGGGCCGGCCCAGGGCGATCTTGCGGGCGTCGCCCCATCGGTTCGTGCCTTGGTTGGGCCAACTGGTCACGCCCTCGATGCCCCTCTTCTTGCCTTGGCTGAGGGTGCGACCGGGGCTCGCCTTGGGGTGGCTTCACCGGGGGGAATAGGGCCTTCGTGCCGAGAGTCTCTTCGGCTAATGCATGCCTCTCCGCCATAGCAACCAGCGCCTCATAGTCGGTCGGCGGATCTCGGAGCAGGGATTTGTGGAGGCTTCGAGTCCGTAATCCCGTCTTGAAGGCCAGCATGAGTACCTCGTCGTCGCAGGTCACCACCGCCCGTCTCTCATCCTGGAAACGGCACAGGTATCTAACCGTCGTCTCCCCTTCTCCTTGGACTATCGTGCTGAGATAGTCCAAGGGCTTCTTCTTCGTCCGCCCGGCCCGAAACTCTTGGCAGAACTTGTGGGACAGCTCGCCAAAGCTCCCAATGGATCTTACGGGTAGGCCGAAGTACCAATCCAATGCTGTGTCCCTCAGACTTTGTGAGAAATGCCGGCACAGGAACGCCTCATCCACATCATGCACCTCCATCACCCCCGGTATTGCTGCACGTGCGTGAGGGGGTCGCCTCTTCCGTTGTATGTGGCCAGGTGGGGGGGTTTGAACCTTACTGGCCTCGGGGCAGACGTGATCCATCGTGCCAGCGGCGTGGCCTCCTCCGGGTAGGTAGGGCGCTCGGGCGCATCCCCCCTTCGCAATTCGGGGGTTTGGCTCCGGTCGCGCCACGGCTGTCGACGGTCCTCCCGCCCCGGGGAGTAGCGTGACGGTCGCCTGGCGGGACTCCTTCCCCGGGTTGAGGATTCGACTGGTTGCAGGCTACGGTTCTCCCAATACCATCGCCCTCCGGCCGCCTCCCCCTGGGTCTCCATCCGCTCCTGATTCTCCCGCAGAAGCCTTTCGCGCTCGGCGGTGAGGAAGCGTAGTTGTCGACAAACGGCTTCCTCGTGCAGGCGATCGGGGGAGTGGCACTGGCGGGGCGGACTCCCTCCTCCCGGTGGGGACCTGGCCAGCAGCGGGCCGCGCCCGTCCCCGAGCCGCCGGCCCGTCGCCGTCACCTCCGGGATTTCCCGGTTGCCTTCGTTCTCCCTCCTTAGCCTTTCGCGCTCCGCGATGATGAAGCGGAGGTGGTGGCGGGCGATTTCTTCGTCCTGTTAGGCCCGCCGGGCGGTCTCGGTCGCTTCGTCCAAATGCCTTTGTGCGGCGGCCGCCTCCTCCCGGCGCCTCCGCAGCTGCGCGACCTCCATTTCGTCTTCCAAGAGCTTCTGCTGGGCCGTAATCTCCTTGGCGAGCCCCATGTCTCCCCCCTCCTCCTCGAACTGAGGGTGAAGATTCCGTCTCATGTTCGGGAGCTCCGAGGGGTCGGGCGGTGGCTCCGCTCCCACCGCCGCGTAGCCTCCCATCGCCTGAGTAACGGCCTCGGAGCTCTTCTGGATGGCGCGGGCCGAGATTTGGACCGTCCCGGTATCTATCCCTGGAGGGGGGTCGGTCGCCGGGGTGATTAGTAAAGAGAGTGGCTCCTGACCCACTGGATCCTTGCCGTGGTCAGGGTTCCGAGTGATTGGCATGGAGTCTAACATGGGTGTGACCCTTCGTTCCCACAGACGGCGTCAATTGTTGCGGGGTGGAACTCGCGTACAATGAATTTGTATTGAGGGAAACCAAGGGCACGGTGGTTATATTGATAAGAGGATTTAGGTGGGCTATTTAACAAGTGATTAGTGGGGTGAAGAGGCTAAACTTGCCGCCGGGAGAGGCCACGGAGTCAAATCCCACCAGGCACGGCGGAGGAGGATCGGGCGGCGGGAGCCAAAGGCGGATGTCGACCAAGGGGCGAGCTTCCCTGCACCACGAGCAACTCGTCAGAAGGGCAGGGTTGGGGGCCAACCCTTAGCCCCTCCGATGCCTAAGTCAGGACTTAAAGCGGGGGCTAGGCACGCAGGTCGGACTGACGGTGTGTCGACCGTACGTGACGAGCTATATGTGGGAGAACAAAGATATGGACGACCTTTGCTCTCGTGTGTGAATAATGGATAGAGAGAGAATTTTCCAACCCCCCTACCGTAAGAAGTGAGGGGGTATTTATACCTGATGGGAGATGATTAGGTGGGGCTGACCTGGCATGCCGACTCGATGTGCTGAGCTGGCTCGGCTGTCAGCGGAAGCTTCGGACGAGGATGTCAGGAACAGGAGTGCCTGCCCCGCTTTTGTCAGACGGCGCAACGGCCAGGGGCACTTTTGTCAGGGTGTCAGGGCCGAAAGCATTAAGTGTCAGGAGGCTCAGCGGCCAGGGGTTGCTTTGTCAGATGGTCGGGCGGCGTTAGTGTCAGTCGTGTCCTTACACTAGGTTGTTTGTCGTGTGCGAGGAATTGAAGGTCCGGCGATGCTATCCCCGGTGGCGGGGCTCGTGGGGTCCCGCCGGGTCGTCCTGTTCGGGGGTTGTCCGGCCCGGCCGCGCACCTTTTCGGTCGCAGGTCGTGGAGCGTTGGCAGAGAGGGATATGCACGTGCCTCTGTCAGCATCCCCGGTGGCGCTATCTGGGCGCTCCCCAAGTGCACTGCCCCTGGCGGGCCGAGCGATAGCGGTTGTACGCCTCGGCCGGGAGGGGGAGCGCTGCGAGGTGCGCCCATTCCCGTGTAGCCTCGGACCTCCGAGACGGCGGCGCTTTCGCAAAGGGGTGAGTCAATGAGGTATGTCAGCGGATCTGGGCGGGAGTCGGACTCCCACGATCTTTGGGTCGAACAATGGTTACGGCGGATAAAGGCACGCCCGGCTCGAACTACACTGGGACCAGCAACCCTGGGCAAGCTAACCGACCCGCATCAAGTTCTCCCACTGGCGGTGCGCCTTGGGCAGCCCCGCCAAGACCTGCGCCTTCACCAGATCCTCCCTGGTTAGCTCCACCCCCTCGTTCGCTAGAGGGTTCAACTCCCCCTAATCCGACATCAGCGCCGTGTCGACTGGAATCTCGACGAAGACAAAATCCTCCATCCACCTACCGACATCGACGGGCACCTCGACGATGAGCTCCCTTCCCCCCGCACGCAGATGCAGTGGTGCATCCCCCTCTTCCGAACTACGAAGAAGTGCTGGAACAAAACCATTGACGGACTCAAGGAGCTGACAAAGCATAGCACGGCAAACCCCACCAGCAAGCCCCAGAAGCGGGGCGCCAAGGCGAAGATCGGCACCTCTAGGAAGTTCGTCAGGCGTAGGAGGTAAGGGTGGATCGGGAATCGGAGTCCTAACTCGAAAGATCGGATGTAGAACCCAACTTCATTATCCCGAGGCAAACACACCCTTTCCTCGGGTTCCGACACCCGTGCTTCGTAGGGCGGGCGTACGAACCGCTCCCGAATCTCCCTAATGTTGATCCCGTCCGGCCTACACATGACGGCTACTATCGCCCTTGGTACGACAGGGCGCCACGCTCCCCTCCGCTGAGGCCTCTGCGCCCCCCCCCCCCCCCCCCCCCCCCACCACCTCTCTTCGGACAATGACTCCTCTGTTACCACACTGCTACCCGTTCCAGAGTCGGAATGGGAAGTCATCGCTTAAAGGATACCAGAATTACCTAGCAAGCGGCCGAGCAGAGAAGACGACCGGAAACGGACCCCCGGCGAAAGCAACAGCGACAACATCGGCGAACGACCGACAAACACTGGAAGGTATGAAAAGGGGTTGAAGCCGGATGAGAGCTTCTGCCGATCCCCTCCCCTTCCTTATAGAGGACACCGGGCCGCCACGACCGTCGATGCGCCGCCACGCGTCGCCCCTCGGAGCATCCCTGACGCCTCGACGGACGTGAAAGTCGCCTTCATCCACGCGTCGCGTGACCACTGGCGGAGGCGCTTCGATTTCCCCAGGCGCTTTCAAATTGCAATAATGTCCAACTTGGCGGGAATTCCCAGACCTGCGCCGCCACCCCCCGAGCACGGACCAAAATCCGAACCGCCATCTCAAAGTGGAGTAGCATTACGTCATCCGAGCCGAATCGGACTCCCGCTTCGAACTCGAATGCCGGGGGGCAATTGTTATGACCAGAAGATCGGGATAGTCTGACCTTCCGCCCTAAACCACCAAAGTGCCCCATTGGCACGCTCCCCCCGAACGGGCGGCCAACCCAAGGACGGGGCACCCCTCGCCCGAACTCCAGAGGCCCGCAGGGCTCCAGTCGATCCGAAAGTCCGACACGACAGGGGGACGGGCACACCTCGCCTCGCCCACTGACAGAGGCGCTTACCCGTTCTCCCTCGGTCCGTCAGGAACAGCGCGCACAAGGCATGTCCGGACCGCGCAGCCTTGGACGTTGACGTGGGCGCACCCGTTCTCCCCCGGTGATCCAGGATCCACACCCGAGAATGTGCGGCCAGGCCGCACGTCCACTGCCCAGGCCGGCCCGGAGGCTCGTCAGCGGCCCTGCCACTGGGAGGCGCTCCGCCGGATCCTTGGCCCATCGGACACGACAAACAACCTAGTACAAGGACACAACTGACACCTACACCGCCCGACCACCTGACAAAGCACCCCCCTGGCTGCTGCGCCCCTGACACTTAATGCTTTCGGCCCTGACAGTCTGACAAAAGCGCCACTGGCCGTTGCGCCGTCTGACAAAAGCGTGGCTGACACTCCTGTTCCTGACATCCTCGTCTAAAGCTTCCGCTGACAGCAGGGCCAGCACAACACGTCGAGTAAGCATGCCAGGTCAGCCTTATCCAACCGCCTCCCGTCAGGTATAAATACCAATTCGCCTCCGACGGTGAAGAGGTTGGCAAATTTACTCTCAATCCTATTACTCACACACAAGAGCAAAGGTCGTCCATATCTTTGTTCTTACTCTCATAGCTCGTCACGTACGGTCGACTCACCCTTAGTCCGACCTGCGTTCCTAGCCCCCGCTTTAAGTCCTATTACTGACTTAGGCATCGGAGAGGCTAAGGGTTGGACCCCAACCCGGCCTTTCTGACGAGTTGCTCCTTGCGCAGGTTAGCTCATCATCCCCGGTCGTGCTCGCCCCCTGCTCCAGCAGCTCGGCCCCCCTCGCCCGAATCCTGTCGGATCCGACACCGTGGTCAGCCTTAACAACAAGTGGTTTTTCGTTTCAATTGATCGTTTGGATCGAGAATAGGGTTCTGGTTTTTGTGAATTGCTGTCAGATTGAATGAGCTACGGAGTGAACGAGATTGGCCTCTTCCGTTCCCCTCTCTCTCTACTTTCTAATTTACCCATTTTTTTGAATTTAACCGGAAAAGGCATCGTTCGGATTGGTCTCTTCTGTTCCCCTTTCTCTCTCTTGCCCCAGTCAAAGAACCCGTCGGTGGGCGGCGGAAGCAAGTAAAATTGGAGTAATTTTTGAATGGCGTGGTTGTGCTCGCTAACAATTCGATACCTGCGCGTAGCAATTACCAAACTTAATTGTGAAGACTTGGGTATAATAAAAGGGAAATTCATAACATAAAACAGAACAAAATACAAAACGTTAAATAGGTTTGAAACAAAGAACAAACAACAAAAAGAACGAAATAGGTCAAGGAAAATGTGAAATAGCGAACAAATAGTAATTGCAAAAGAAAATTATAATATAATTGAGTACCATGGCACAAAAAATTAGTAAGAAAAAGTCACAGGTGAAACAAAGAAATTGTGAGAAAAAATGGAAAAAATATTATGAAAAAAAATATGTAAATTATACCATTAAAAAAATTAGAAGGAATTAAATAGGAAAAAGTCAAAACAAGACCAATCAAAATGCTTTAAAATTAAAACATTAAAACCACAAAAGAAAAAAAAGAAAAAAGTAAACTTCATTGATTTTCAATAAACTAGACGTCAAAGCAATTGTATGAAATGGACATTTTGATCTTTTTTTTTTTTTCAATTTTCCGTTAATGCACAAAGGTAGTCTTGGCAAAGTTTGAAAGTATAAATGGGTTCTGTTTATTTTCGAGGGTTCATTGTAGAATTTTTAGTTTCCAAAAGTTTAAGATGATTTTGTTTTCACAAGTGCAATATTATACAGATATTACCTTAATAATTTTTTGTCAATGCCTATCACAGAATACTACATGTTTTTAAGCCATTTACTGTAATATTGAACCTGTTCTGTATCAAGTCATACATAATTGTTGCAATCAACCTCCAACTGGACAGAGTTGCAAGATCAACAGAGATAGAGAGGAAATCAACTGCCCAAACATAATGAAAATTGCCAAATTAGTCAATCAAGTTCACATAAAAAGATCATCCAGATGTAGCTACAAAATTCCCTTCCAAACTTTACATGAGAGAAGTTTGAAGCAAGACACTTCCACAAATTTATGCCATTTCAAAACAAAAAAAAATCCCGATACAAAAACTGATGAGCAAACATTCACGGCAGTTGGGGCATTGTGCTTCAATGCCCGGTCCAGTGCAAGGCAGCGTGGGTGGAACACATGGCTGCATGGCAAACCCCCGTTCTCCAATTCCTCGAGGCATATTGCGCACTCCACGATATCCTCTGCCGGGGGTAGACGGGAGAAGGTCGTTAGTTTGGAAATTACCTTCTTCTTGATACCCCCGGGCAGACGGAGGTTTCCTGGATTCTACTGATCGCGATGGAGCTGTCACCAAATTGCAGCAATGCTACAGCTGATGAAGAAGACTAGAAGCACCCCCAACCACAGCCCCATCTTTCTGGATTTCCGAAAAGCTGTCAGCATGACCCATAAGAGACTACAACAGCCCAAGTGTCTATGTTAACTAGCATGCATGTGTGTCACTCTAGAGTGGGGGGGGGGGGGGGGGGGGGGGGGGGGGGGGGGGGGGGGGGAGTCTACAACTCTTCTGTGGGAGAGACTGTGTTTACAACTCCTCTCCTTCATCTGCTTTTATAGGCTGAGAACCAATGCGTTGAGTGTTAAACTGGTCATCCCCTTTATCCATTTAAAGGATGGAAGTTGGCAAAGCTTTGCAACCCTAAAATAGCTCCTCTAAGCAATTTTGCAGTTGAACCTAATGCATTTCCACTCACAACTCTGCTTTTGACCTTTTATCCATAAGAAACCTTACTGAGTAGTGACCATTATACTAATATTTGTCAAGGCCACGTAAGACGTGTATATATATGGGTGAACTCATCTTGTAAGTAACACATATTTGGCATTTTAGACAGTGCATGAGACTTTTCTTATCAGCTGGTCCTAATGCAAGAGTTTGAGTTTTGCACTTGTTTCCGTTTCCACTCTTCCATAATATTTTGTTACCAGATTAGTCACTGCATTGTAGTCTAGATGAGAAAAGAGGGAAGTGCCTCTCATATTACAAATGCTAGTCTGTTTCAGTAATGTTGGGTGACCTTATTCGTCATCTACTATTTACATTAATCTATTTATTAGCCACCTCATACATACTCGTATGAGAAAGGAGGGAAGTGCCTTTCATACTACAAATTCTATTCTTTTTCAGTAATGTTGGGTGACCACTAATGATGTGGGAACCATTAAATTTCCATCCGGAATATGATGCTGACATGGATTTCACTCCTTTATGTCATTGCCATTGAGGACTTTGGCAATTTGCATTGGTTCTTGTGTTCACATTTTCTCAAAGTGATATGTTCCCAGCTTCACCCTCACGTAGCATTCGTGCGTGACAAAAAAGGGCAAATGTCTATTGTACTAGACACATGGAGTAATTCAACTAAAGTTAAGAGCTAGCCTATCTAGGACAATCAACGAAATTCCAACCAGGCTATCTAATACCATGACAAAATTTGAGAGGGTAGTTTTTAGATTTAGGCAAAAATTTTAAAATAATATCAACTTTCGACCAAGTTTTAAAATATTATCAATTTTCGACCAAGTTGGGCCACGTCAGCGGCCTCGCGCCATTGGCGGTTATTTCTCCATCTGGACGCACTTGGCAAGTGCGTTTATTCTGGCCGCACTTGTCAAGTGCGGCAACTTTAGTACGAGACAAACAGGCTCGTGACTTAAAGTTAAGTCACGGGCATCTAAACTGGCCGCACTTGGCAAGTGTGGCCAGTGATCCCTATTTCCTACCGCTGCCAACAATCCCGATCACTCATAACTTATCAAACTACGGAAAGAAAAAAACCCTAGGCTAAGGCGCACCGGCGGAGGATGCTTCCCATCCCCATTTGCGTTGATCCGACGGCGAGGGTTTCTCCATTTCTGTTGATCAGATAACGAGATCCACAAACAGGTACGTGGATCTCTCCATTTGATATCTCCATTTGATGAACTGATCCACAAACAATAGACGTATGTATTCTTACTCTATCATATGCCTTTGGGGGTGTGTGTGTGTGAATATTTTCCATACGGATGCATGAACTTAATTAGTCTTAACTCCCATAAGTTGATTTTTTGTTAACTATATGATCAATTTTTTCGATTTTAGTAAGTACCTGCAAGGTTTCCTATTAAATCCATTTTTTTGGGATACACATAACTTAATTGAAATTTTGGATATGTGTCAAATTCATACTATGGTTGGTTTAATAAGATTGTTGATATACATTTCCGTGATTTCTAATGCAGTATAAAACAATATTTTTGCAACTTGTAGGATAGAATAGCATGGAGGAGGCGGGACCAATAACTGACGAGGTCTTGTATGATCAGGCGCACCATCGGTCTGCGCAGATCCAGTATGGACAAGTATGAATATTTGAGGTGGAAAATTCTGAAAATTTAATTATGATGCCAATGCAGGAAAATAATTAACGTGATATTGTTTGCAGGAGGCTGTGATAGGAATTGTTGATCACGCACGCAAACATTCAGAATGGCAAATTGATGAGCGTGTGGAGTTGTATATCATAATGTCTGGGTTACATGTATGTGTGAAGTTGAAGTGGATACGATTGGACCATGCACTATTAACAGCATTGGTTGAGAGATGGCGGCCCGAGACGAACACATTTCATATGAGACAGGGGGAGATGACGATCACTCTGCAAGATGTGACTGTCATCACCGGCCTACATATATCCGGGACCCCCATTTATCAAATTGACCGACGACATAGTACATGGGCCGATTTGATGGAGCGTCTTCTAGGCCAGGCATCCATAGAAAACCAAGGAGCAAAGGTGAAGCTTGCTTGGTTGCGTGAAACATATATGGAGTTGCCTGATGAAGCCACAGATGAGGAGATTCAGCAATGTGCACGGGCGTACTTGCTGCATATGATCGGAACCTTATTGGTTCCAGATCCAAGCAAAGGATCGGTCCATCTACGGTGGTTGGAGAAGCTGGAACATTTTGAGGAAATTGGAGGGTATGCGTGGGGAAGTGCAGTGCTGGCACATATGTATTCTGAGCTAAGCAATGTGGCAAGGATGCAAACATCGGCTATATATGTATGCGGCACCTTGTTGCAGGTATAACACTATTAATTCTGCAATAGTGAGAAGTGTATAAATATGTTTTATAAATAACTAACAAATTCATATTTACAAGTATGGTCCTGGGAGAGATTACATACAGTGTTATAAAAAGCGGTTTCATTATGCTCGCGGTCTATGAGCGCATAACGCATAAGCGGATTAGGCGGCCGATTATGCGGTTTACACAGTTTACGCGAAAATGAATAATTTAGTATATAAATAAGTAATAAGTTTATGTGTTTGTGTATATTAAATTAAAAAAGATAAGAATTATAGGAATAAGGAAAAAAATCATATTATCTTTCAAAAATATGGATTAATTCATACTAAAACGTCAACGCCATTATGACGATCAATACATAAAATAACTAAAATCTAACGTCTAAAGCAATCTACGCACAAAACATAACTATTTAGTTTTACATACAAATCAAAAGCATGTCAAACATAAGTATTTTAAAATTAAAAAACTGATTTTTATGTTTACAGGTCGTGTTTCTTAACGGGTTGGGATTTTTTAGTTGCCGATTATGCGCCCGCATATTCGCATATGCGGTCGCATAACATTTATGCATTCGATTATGCGGTCGACCACATAATTCGACCGCATATCTTAATTCTCATGCGGTCAAAGGCCGCATCCTTATATGCGGCCGCATATAACTTGTTTTAGAACACTGATTACATATAGGCCGGCCTACATACAGAAAAAATGTATTGGACGGCAACGGCCCCTTAGGCTGCAGGTGGAATGTGCCAAGATCATTTCGTGAAAATCCCCAAGGGAACCTCGAATTGTATAGAAACGAGCTTGACTCGTTAGAGAGCACACAGGTTTGAATTTGTAAATTTTGAATTAATGATATATATGTAAATAGCACGTTGTCTAATTATGTATTTCTTTCATTCATGCCTATTAGGTTATCTGGGAGCCATATGATGCGCGGTTGGAGCATCTTCATCCTTCATGTTTAGCATTTCCTGCGATATGGCGTGCACGCGTACCATTATTTTGCTGGGAGGAGATTGAAATGCATGTACCGGACCGTGTTATGAGGCAATTTGGGTTAGCACAGCACATTCCAGTAGCGGTCCCAGTAATGCCGGGGAAGTCAGGTATGACCCCTCAACAATGGGTTGCTGCCATCGTGGAGCCTCGAGCGGCATGGGATAACAGATTTGCCAATGTTGTGGAGGAGGAGGATGTCGTGTCGGTAAATGATTATATGCAATGGTATTGGGGGATCACAAGACGATGGATATATACTAGGCAGGAGCCCCCGTTCTCGTACATGCCACGTGGGCCCCTCGAGCGTAAAATGGTAAATAATAGTCATATACACTTCTTAAGATTACAAATTTATTTAATTCATATATACTAAGCGTATGATTTGTTTTACAGGGTGATACGTTGCTTAACATCTACAATCGTTCGGTCATTGGTTTACAGGAGGACCCGTATAACACTCACTTGCTAGCAATCCAGCAAATGATCGATGATGTGATGGGACAGACACGGCATCGTCCTGAAGGAACAGACACCAACTATCTTCGGCGAATTTATAGGATGGATGTCGCTGGAACTTCGCAGCAGCAGGAGCAGCAGCAGCAGCAACAGGAGCAGGAGCATCAGGAGCAGGAGCCGGAGCCGGATCAGCAGGAGCAGCAGCAACAGACAGTGGATGAAGCTGGGACCTCGCAGCCTCAGTATACACAACCACAAATGGAGGGGGACACCGCTACACAACAAGCACAGTTGCGGACATACAGCCGTACCCGTCGTGTGAAATCTGCACTCCAACGATTTTGGCGGCCGTAGTTTTTTTTGATGTTGAAATGACTTTTGGAACATAATTTATTTTTCGGTAATTTGTAGGATGACATTGTGTTTGACATTTATTTTTTGGAACTTAATGTTTACCTCATGTAATTTGTGTCATGTGTGCTATGGACATGTGAGATATATGAGTGAGATGTGATAGGTGTCAAATGTCACCTCTCATCAGCTTCTTCATTTTTTAATGGCTTTCTGAACGAAGTGGTCATCCAAGGCTATCAAGAGAAATAAAGCTACCCAACCGGCCCCCAATGCTGTAAAGAAGCACGTAGCTGTTATCAGCATGTATCACCCAAGCTGTTATCAGCATGCTGTAAAAGTGTCGGCTTGGGTGATACATGCTGATAACAGCTACGTGCTTCTTTACAGCATTGGGGGCCGGTTGGGTAGCTTTATTTCTCTTGATAGCCTTGGATGACCGCTTCGTTCAGAAAGCCATTGAAAAATGAAGAAGCTGATGAGAGGTGACATTTGACACCTATCACATCTCACTCATATATCTCGATCATATATCACACATGTGGAGCGATATGTAAAACTTGCAAGAATTGAAATATATGTCATTTGTGCTGAAAATGTTGTGATATATGAGAAATCGGTGGTTTTGTATATGTATCGGGTGTTTATGTATATGATGATGTGCGTATTGGGTGTTTTTTATGTATCAGTATATGTATCGGTATTGGTATCGGTATATGTGTATATGTATCGGTATATATGTATATGTATCGGTTTTGCATATGTATCGGTATTCTGCTGCTCAATTCTCAGCAGCAGCTGAGAACTGAGCAGCAGCTGCTCAGTTCTCAGCTGCTGCTGAGAATTAAGCAGAAGAATTGGGGTTCTGGGGGTGCACTAAATGGCCGCACTTGCCAAGTGCGGCCAATAGCTGGTCACGGGTCTCTTGCAATGAGCACCAAACTGGCCGCACTTGCCAAGTGCGGCCAATAGCTGATCTCTGAAATGGCCGCACTTGGCAAGTGCGGCCATTTCAGAGCAGACCACGCAAGCTTAAAACACCTAAGTTGTCTTCTCTCAGTTGCATCTTTCTTATGTTTCATATACATCAACACAATTACATTACATCACACAATTCCACCACATAACAAAATTCAACTGATAACAAAGTTCGATATATATATCGATGATACAGGAAACCAGACACATCGCTCTTACATACACAACAAAATTCTACTTCGATATTACAGCGATGATACAAACATGAAACCAGACACATCGCTCTTACATATTCCTTACATACATCCAACCTCCCACTAAACTCTCCAACAAAATACGAAAATACATTTACTATTGTCACTCCTAAACATCAGCAACCTATATCGGCGGCGGCGGCGATCGTGACCCGCTTGGTCCTGCAGCATCATGCGGGGCAATGTCTCGAGGCCCCAAAACAACTAAATCCAATTTCTCTTCGATCCGTCGAAGAGCCTCACTCATTTTAGCTTGTTCGTCCTCCATATCCATAACGCGACACTCGACTTTCCGAATATCATTTTGGTTCTCAATCGTTCGCCCTTCAATGCGATTAATAGCTTTTCGCATCCAGTAAAGTGTGTTGTCGATGTTCGACAGAGTTTGATTATCACCTTCTGGGTTCGCCGTTCGTTGCGGCGATAAGGGTTGACGACTTGAAGCTTCGGGGTCCTCTTCCCGCGAAGCATGTAGCGCATTTGCTTCTGCAAAGGTCAGCATCGTTGCCCTACGTTTGCGACCCTCTCCTTTCTCCATCTTGATTTCGGTTGCTTGTGAGAATGGCCCTCTCCTCACTATTTTCATATGCTTGTGAGAATGGCCAGCTCTCGGATGAGAGTTGTGCCTTATACTCAGACATGCCGCACTTGCCAAGTGCGGCCCGTACACTGCCACGACAACTCAAACATGCCGCACTTGGCAAGTGCGGCCAGAATAAACGCACTTGCCAAGTGCGTCCAGATGGAGAAATAGCCGCCAACGGCGCGAGGCCGCTGACGTGGCCCAACTTGGTCGAAAATTGATAATATTTTAAAACTTGGTCGAAAGTTGATATTATTTTAAAAAATTTGCCTAAATCTAAAAATTACCCAATTTGAGAAGAAAGCCCTATTTGGACATTGATTCGGTATGAAAGTGAGGCAGGTAACTATTCATGAAATGGAGCTTCCATGCAATGTGCCCATCTCTAGCTGACAGAAAATAGTCAGAAATGCAGTGAAATTATAATTGTTGTTGTTGTTGTTGTTATTTTTTTGTTGCATGATGACAGGTGAACAAGGGGAAACTTCATACGCTGAGAACAAAAAAAGCATATTTTTTGTGTGAATGCCCAATGTATCTCAACTATGATGGCATTTGAAAATTATTTTGCTAATATTACGGAAAGTACAAAAGTAGCGATGAAATGTAACTTCTATTGATGAATTTGATTTCATGATACAGCAGCAACAGATAGATCCGAAGTTAGATTTAAGGCAAAAATCGTTTTTCACCCAATTTTCCATAACAATTGAATGATACCATAAATATATTTATACTAGCACTTAATACCAGTGTATGGTTTTCATATTCTAATTATGAATAAAGATGCTTAAGGGGGAAAGGTGAAAACTCACAAGAGAATAAAATAGCAGTCATGAACCTGATGTGACATCCTGAGAGCTGCAGTAACTTTTCAAAACAAAAACTACAGGTAAACAACCATGGAGAAAAATTAAATGAAAAGTGACAATTTCTTTGCATTTACCCATTAAGATTGACTGAAGCTAAAAATTATACTGGTTCTTCATGAAATTGAAAGAAGAACGAGAAAATTCGTCGTCCCAGAGCCCATCCGGTTGTCTGAAACCACAAATCTTTCTCCAGTCAACGAGACCCTTGGGCAATTGAGGATTAGGTAAGAAAAATCAAAGGAAATGAGGGATGACTGTAATTAAAATCTTGAAATTTGGAAAATGCATAACTGATGTGAGTCTGGTTGTTTCTTTTTCACCCAAGAAAATATGATGGTCACGCTGAGCATGCATGCACCTCTTCTTGATGCTGCAACAGAAATTTAGATAAAACCCCCCATCATTACCCTGCCATGGCGGTATGGCCAGTGAGCCCCTTGCCATCGAGGTCGCTGCCACCGCCGCAGTTTAAAATATTGAACTCATTTATGTAAATCATGTGGCAAGACCATGATGGTCTTATTGAAGATATTATCTGCATAATATTTTTCTTTTAGAGAGAGGATACAAACTAGCTTGAGGAATACATGAGCCCAGAGCTCTAAATTCCCTTTCATGGTCCACAACATTGGTCGTGATGCATGATCCATGCACACCCACACCCACACACAACCCCACACATAAAAGAATATGAGTGGTACAATCCCAGAAGCATGCTCACATAGAATGACATATACTGTGTTCAAGGGAAGTATATGTCTGATCGATTTGTGTAATGCCAGTGGAAAAGAAAGGTCTCTTCTATTCTAATAGTAGCAGTTAGTGATTCAGCTTTCAGATGGTCCCTTCCTTCGTGATAAACTTGTTGTGATTCATTGATAGTTAAACAGTAAAAATTGGAGAGGAAAAATGACTTCACTATTTCTCACTATTTATCACTGGAAATAACTTTACACACTCTAAGGTAAACACCACAAAAAAAAACTCACTACAATTTTACCTCTCTGGATAATTTTCTCTCACTGTAGACATCTCTCACTTTTACCTCTCTGGGTACCTTCACAATCCTCTCAGGAATTGAACACACTTCTTCTCTCCCGGAAGAAACACTCACACCTCTTCGCAACTCTTGTTGGTGAACTTGTTGTTGGTGTGTTGTGGATTTTGAGACGTTCTAAACTCGTCTGATGGAAGTTCTATTTATAGGCTTTATAATCCCCCAAAACGACATGAGTGACGTTTAAGCACAAGTTGGATAGATGTGAATGGAAGAAAAACAAAGGGCGGTTGGAATAGGTGCAGCCCATGTGGGCTTTGACCATCAATCCCCCCTCCAGCTGCATTTGAAGTAATTGTTACTTAACAACCATCCCAGCATAGCTCTAGCTTCTCCTGTGTCACCAACTTCGTGAACATATCTGCTGGATTCTCCTTCGTATGGATCTTTGATGGTCTCAACAGCTGTTGATCAATCACCTTGTGTATCCAATGATAGCAAATATCGATATGCTTTGTCCGAGCATGATACATCGAATTCTTACTCAAATCTAAAGCACATTGATTGTCACAATGTATCTTGTACATTTTTCGTTTGATCCCTAATTCTTGGAGAAATCACTATAACCACAACATTTCATTACCAGCTTCTGTAATTGCAAGATACTCCGCCTCTGTTGTGGATAGCGCAACACACTTCTGCAATCTTGACTGTCAGGACACAGCTTACCTGCAAAAGTGTAGACAAATCCTAATGTAGATTTTCTATTATCAAGATCTCCAACCATATCTGAATCTGTATAGCCCTCCAAGATTAGATCAGCTTCTCTGTAACACAAACATGCCTTTAAAATATCCTTCAGGTATCAGAGAATCCACTTGACCACCTCCCAATGTTTCTTTCTTGGATTAGAAAGGAATCGGCTCACCATTCCCATGGCTTGGGCAATGTCAGGTCTTGTACACACCATTGCATACATCAGACTTTCAACTGCTGAAGAGTATGGTATCGATGACATTTCCTCCATCTCTTTCTTGGATGAAGAGCTTGACCTATTGCTCAACTTGAAGTGGTTGGTCAATGGAATGCTAACTGGTTTAGCATGATCCATCTTGAATCTCTTGATCACGTGTTCAATGTACTTCAAAAATTATTATATAATTGTGTACCATGGCACAAAAATTAGTAAGAAAAAGTCACATATGAAACAAAGAAATTGTGAGAAAAAATGGAAAAAATATTATGAAAAAAAATATGTAAATTAGAAGGAATTAAAAAGGAAAAAGTCAAAACAAGAACAATCAAAATGCTTTAAAAATTAAAACATTAAAACCACAAAAGAAAAAAAAAAGAAAAAAGTAAACTTCATTGATTTTTCAATAAACTAGACGTCAAAGCAATTTATGAAATGGACCTTTTGATCTTTTTTTTTTCAATTTTCCGTTAATGCACAAAGGTAGTCTTGGTAAAGTTTGAAAGTATAAATGGGTTTTGTTTATTTTCGAGGGTTCACTGTAGTATTTTTAGTTTCCAAAAGTTTAAGATGATTTTTTACACAAGTGCAATATTATACAGATATTACCTTGATAATTTTTTGTCAATGCCTTTCACAGAATACTACATGTTTTTTAAGCTATTTACTGTAATATTGAACCTGTTTTGAACCAACTCATACATAATTGTTGCAATGAACCTTCAACTGGACACAGTGAAAGATCAACAGAGGAAGAGAGGAAATCAACTGCCCAACCATAACAAAAATTGCCAAATTACTCAATCAAATTCACATAAAAAGATCATACAGATGTAGCTACAAAATTCCCTTACAAACTTTACACGAGATAAGTCTGAAGCAAGACACATCCACAAATTTATGATATTTCAAAAAATATATATAAACTCAAAACAAAAACTGATGAGCAAACATTTACATGCATTGCACACATTTATAAATCAGTGCACGGCAGTTGGGGCAAATATGCTTCAATGCCCGGTCCTGTTCAATGCGGCGGGGGTGGAACACGTGGCTGCACGGCAAACCCCCGTTCTCCAATTCCTCGAGGCATATCATGCACTCCACGATATCCTCTGCCGGGGGTAGACAGGAGAAGGTCGTTAGTTTGGAAATTGCCTTCTTCTTGATACCCCCGGGCAGACGGAGGTTTCCTGGATTCTACCGATCACGATAGAGCTGTCACCAAATTGCAGCAATGCTACAGCTGATGAAGAAGACTAGAAGCACCCCCAACCACAGCCCCATCTTTCTGGATTCCCGAAGCATGACCCATAAGAGACTACAACAGCCCAAGTGTCTATGTTAACTAGCATGCATGTGTGTCACTCTAGAGGGGGGGGGGGGGGGGGGGGGGAGTCTACAGCTCTTCTGTGGGAGAGACTGTGTGTTTACAACTCCTCTCCTTCATCTGCTTTTATAGGCTGAGAACCAATGCGTTGAGTGTTAAATTGGTCATCCCCTTTATCCATTTAAAGGATGGAAGTTGCCAAAGCTTTGCAACCCTAAAATAGCTCCTCTAAGCAATTTTGCAGTTGAGCCTTGCTCACTTGAACCTAATGCATTTCCACTCACAACTCTGCTTTTGACCTTTTATCCATAAGAAACCTTACTGAGTAGTGACCATTATACTAATATTTGTCAAGGCCAGGTAAGACGTGTATATATATGGGTGAACTCATCTTGTAAGTAACACAGATTTAGCATTTTAGACCGTCCATGAGACTTTTCTTATCAACTGGTCCTAATGCATGAGTTTGAGTTTTGCACTTGTTTCCGTTTCCACTCTTCCATAATATTTTGTTACCAGATTAGTCACTGCATTGTAGTCTAGATGAGAAAAGAGGGAAGTGCCTCTCATATTACAAATTCTGTTCTGTTTCAGTAATGTTGGGTGATCACTAATGATGTGGAAACCATTAAATTTCCATTCGGAATATGATGCTGACATGGATTTCACTCCTTTATGTCACTACCATTGAGGACGTTGGTTCTTGTGTTCACCTCTACTCAAGTGATATGTTTCCCAGCTTCACCTTCACGTAGCATTCATGAGTGACAAAAAAAGGCAAATGTCTATTGTACTAGACACATGGTGTTATTCAACTAAAGTTAAGAGCTAGCCTATCTAGGACAATCAACGAAATTCGAACCAGGCTACCTAATACCATAACAAAATTTGAGAAGAAAGCCCTATTTGGACATTGATTCGGTATGAAAGTGAGGCAGGTAACTATTCATGAAATGGAGCTTCCGTGCAATGTGCCCATCTCTAACGGACAGAAAATAGTCAGAAATGTAGTGAAATTATTATTATTATTGTTTTTTTTTGTTGCATGATGCCAGGTGAACAAGGGGAAACTTCATACGCTGAGAACAAAAATAGCATGTTTTTCATGTGAATTTCCAATGTATCTCAACTATGATAGCATTTGAAAATCATTTTGCTAATATTACGGAAAGGACAAAAGTAGTGAAGAAATGTAACTTCAATTGATGAATTTGATTTCATGATACAGCAAAAGAGAGATCCGAAGTTAGATTGGAGGAAAATATCGGTCACCGCCCAATTTTCAAAACAATTGAATGATACCATAAATATATTTATACTAGCACTTAGTACCAATATATGGTGTTCATGTTCTAATTATGAATAAAGATGCTTAATTGCGGGAAGAGGAAAACTCACCAGAGCGGAAAATAGCAGCCATGAACCTGATGTGCCATCCTGGGAGCTGCATTAACTTTTTGAAACAAAAACTTCAGGTAAACAACAAATGGAGAAAGATTTAAAGAAAAATGACAATTTCATTGCATTTATCCCTTAGTTTGACTAAAGCTAAAAATTACATTCTTCATGAAATTGAAATAAGTATTGAGAAAATTCGTCATCCTGGAGCCCATCCGATTGTCTGAGACGGCAAATCTTTCCCCAATCAACAAGACCATAGGGCAATTGAGGATTAGTTTTAAAAAAAAATCAAAGGGAAGAGCGAGAGGACTGCAATTAAAATTTTGAAATTTGGGGAAGGCATAATTGATGTGAGGCTGGTAGTTTCGTGTTCGCGCAAGTAAATATGATGGCGGCGTTGAGCATGCATGTGCGTCTTCGTGAAGCTGCAACAGGAATTTAGGAAAACCCAATCATTACCCGGTTCCCTCTCCCTAGCCGTTGCCCTCCATTTACCTTTTTTTAATTAAAATGCGGGCAACGGCTATGGGGCAACTACCCGTTGCATATATACTAGTAAATGCTCGTGTCCGGAGGGCACGAAGACAGTCGTCACCCCGGTGCAAAGTGCAAACGGAAACAGTCGTGTCACCCGAATGCAAAGTGTAAAAGGGGGATAAAATGTGAAATGCATGGGTAAAATGCGAAAATGCAAGCAAAAGCAAAAAAACCAGAGGCGAAATGCAAAAAGGACAATGGTAGAGTTGTAAATAGTGTAAGGAGGGGGGCTTCTTTAGGTCCATGAAAAAAGAACGGCAAGAATGAAATTAAGGAGAAACGGGGGGCTTTTGTTTTGGGTCTCCACACCTACACCCTAAATTGCACACACCCCCTCACCCATCATGTGGGGAATGAGGTAACACTCCACCTGCCACATAGGACAAACCTTTTTGTCCTAGCAGGACAAAGGTTTGTAAACATCACTCATTTGTATAATTGATATATATATATATGTATGTATGTATGTATAGTTTAAAAGAATAGGGGGTGGGCTAGGGGCAATGGATAGGTGGGCAACTAGTCGTTGCCCCTCAATTTTTTTAATTAAATTATTAAAAGTAGCAGGAGGGGGTGGCCATGTGGGGGAGGGGGTTCTACGGTTCCGGAAAAGTGGAACCGAACCATGAAATCAGAAATCGGAAACCGAAAACCAGAACCGGCAATTCCAGTTCCAGATCTTTAAAATTACAAAACTTAACTGGATCTTTGAGTCCCGGTTCTGGTTCTTGGAACCGGACATACGGTTCCGGTTCGGTTCGGTTTGGTTCCAATACAGTTTAGTTTATTTTCAGTTCCACGGTTCGAACCGACCGGTGGTCGGGTCTAGTTGTAGGTGGAGTTGGCGAGTGAGGGGAAGAGAAAATGAAAGGAGATGATTTGAAAGAGGAGTGAGTTTACATATTTCTATATATAATGTAATGTAATATAAATAATATAAGATAAGATAATCATTAAGAGAATCATGTAGATCAGGTGACACCTGATCTAATAGATCAGGTGCAACACACAAAAAGGCGGGCCCCACAGAAAGTACAAGCCCATGTGGGACTTGTACTTTCCAACTTTTTGTGTCTTGGTACCTGATCTATTAGATCAAGTGACATCTTTTCTACATTATTCTCAATTATTAATTAGGGTAGAAAGTTTGGTGGGGTGTATGATACATCTTGGGCTTTTTAGTGAAAAAATAGGATTTTTAGGATGTTGAGCGATAAATGTGGGATTTTTATCACTAAACGCAGATCTGAACATAGAAGATTAATTCTATATAATCAACTACTCGCTAAATAACAATTAGGAAATTAGGAATTGAAGAAACAATTAACTAAAGTCCTAAGACAATGGATCTAAGAAATAAACTAGAGGGTTTCTCTCAACAATTTTCGCATTAATGCCGGCTATGCTATAAATAAAGAACATTACAATATTGGTCATTTTACAAAAATACCCCGGGGGGGCCAAAAATCCCAATCGTTTCACTGCTCCGCCTCCAAAAACCACATTGTCCTCAAGGTGGTGCATCTCGTCCATGGGTCGTGCTACTCTGAATGAACGTACTCATCCCCTCCAGGGTCAAAAGACAAGCCAAGGTCTTCGTCAACTCCCGCGAACCCACCAGACAATCGATTGTGCCCAAAACATTGCAGCCAAGGTCCAGTAAGACCACCAGCTGCAAACTGGGGCCTGCTGGCCCCTAAAAAAATTTCAGGGCACGTGGGCCTCAAGGCGGCCCACCCGAGGGGTCGCCCGAGTCGGGGCGGCCCTCCGGGTGGTCGACCGAGTCCGGACGGCCCTCCGGGTGGTCGACCGAGTTGGGGTGACCCTCCAGTGAACCGGTCGCGTCGTTATTTTCAGATTTGTGCCGACGTTCACCTTCTTCTCCGAATCTGGTAGATCTACGCTTGAAACTTCAGATCTACGTTGTCGTTCACATTCTCCTTTGGATCTGGTATATCTACGCTTTGACATCTTCAGATCTGGTGCTCGATCGACGTGGGAGTGGAGCTCCTCGCCAAAAGGTATCGCCTTTAGCTCCAGATCTGGTAGATCTACGCTTTAAATCTTCAGATCTGGTGTTGAATCGCCGTGGGAGTGGAGCTCCTCGTCGAAAGGCGTCGCCTTTAACTCCGGATCTGGTAGATTTACGCTTGAAATCTTCAGATCTGGCTCCGAATCTGGTAGATCTACGCTTGAAAACTTCGGATCTGACTACGGATCTAGTAGATTTACGCTTGACAACTTCAGATCTAGTGCCAGATCGTCGTGAAAATGAAGCTCCTCACCGAAAGGCATCGCCATTAGCTCCGGATCTGGTAGATCTAATCTTGAAAGCTTCATATCTGGCTTCGAATTTGGTAGATATAGAGTTGTGGTATTTAGATTTGTCTTTGTCTTCGCTGCGGAAGGGTAGCGGTGATAGATGTCTGCAAAATCCTCTGTTATTATACGGCACATCTGCACAAATATTTTCTTCATCTCTTGCTTCAATGTGTCTCCCCATCTCTCGAGCTCCGCCCGCAATTCTTTCTCGAAAGAGTCGATCTTTCTTGACGCCGCCATAAGATCGCACGCTCTGATACCAAATTGATACATCTTGGGCTTTTTAGTTGAATAAAAATAGGATTTTTTTTAGGATGTGGAGCGCTAAAGGTGGGATTTTTATCACTAAACGCAGATATGAAAATAGAAGATTAATTCTATATAATCAACTACTCGCTAAATAACAATTAGGAATTGACTAAACAATTAACTAAAGTCCTAAGACAATTGATCTAAGAAATAAACTAGAGAAATAAACTAGAGGGTTTCTCTCAACAATTTTCGTATCCACCCCCTTAGGGCCGGCTAGGCTATAAATAGAGAACATTACAATATTGGTCATTTTACGAAAATACCCCTGGGGCCAAAAGTCCCAGCCGCATCAGTGTAATGGGCATGAAAAATCGATTGAAGGTTTTAAACAGGTTTGAGTTTGGTTTTTGGGTTTTTGGGTTGATATAAAATTTTGATTAATTCTTAAAAGTTATTAAAATCACAAAAAATTGTAAAATTTATTAAAATAATATAAATTTTTGCTTCACAAAATAACCAAATCTAGGTTCGAATCATTACATGCATTATCAAAAGAAATAGAAAATTTTTTATATAAACATTTATATTCTTCTAATATCCTATCGATTTAAGCAGCTATATTATAATTATTATGAGCTTGATGAAATTAATTTTCTAATAGTAATGGTTTTTTAACACAAACTAGTCACGAATGAACAAATATATGACATCATAATTCTATTAGTCCAAATATCCAAAATTAAACAAATACTAGAATCTAAAAAACTAAAGTATGCATTAAAAGTTCTTTACCCTTGTTGTAGCAAAGAAAGAATCTAGCCTTTAGCGTATCTCTCGACATCAGTTTAAAATTTAAGTTCAATACTGCTTGAAAATATCTTGAAAAAGTATGAATTTCTATTATGCTAAGAGGTTGCTCTCCTATCATGACATATCTTGCTAATTTGGTAATATTCTTATCATGATTATATTGAAAAACATCCTTCAAATGTCCTCAACTATGTTTAATTTTGATTGTTTGGTAGATGAACCATATGTCATATCTTTGTATTTTATATGATAACTAGTTATAACCCGTGCCCACGAGCACGGTTCATTTAAGATTTCCCCTGCAAATCTCTGTTCCCCAAAAAATTATTTTCACAGCCAAAATTTAAAAGAACAACAAATTAGCGTAAAAATATTTAGTGACACGGGCGCCTTCGGCGCGGAACAACAAATTCGGCGTAGGCACCTTCGACACAGAACAATAAATTCGGCGCGGAACAACAAATTAGTATAGAACAACAAATTCGCGCGGGCGCCTTCGGCGCGGAACAACAAATTAACGTAAAAGCGAGCAATTTCGGCATCGGAAATTATTCTCATCTTGTTGTCACATGCGTCGAAAAGATGGTGGGCCCCGCGTTGAGGGAGAGATCATTCGATATGCATAACATTCAATCTGCAGCATTAAGTGCAAGTTAAAGTTTTTTCTCCAAATGCATTAATTGCACTCTGCTATTCCCCATAAACTTTCATTCCCCAAAAAATTTCATTTCCCCATAAACTTTCATTTCCTAAGGAATATTTTTCCCTCCAAAACTTTCCACAAAAACTCATCTCAACCATTCATTCCTCAAGATTAAATCCAAGCCATCTTTCTATCAACCCATTTGTCCTAATCAGCTTGTCCTAGTCAGCCCTAGAATTCCAAAACAGTTGTCAAATGTATAATAGATTAATTGCACTCTGCTATTCCCAATAAACTTTCATTCCCCAAAAATTTTCCTTTCCCCATAAACTTTCAATTCCCAAGAAATGTTTTTCCCTCCAAAACTTTCCACAGAAACTCATCTCAACCATTCATTCCTCAAGATTAAATCCAAGCCATCTTTTTATCAACTCATTTGTCCTAGTCAGCTTGTCCTAGTCAGCCCTAGAATTCAAAAATAGTTGAATGTATAATAGATGTCTCATTATACTACTTGTATCAGAATCTTTTGAATGTTTGTATATATATATTTACATTAATTACATATTGCAAAAAATTGTTGTTTAATACCTTAACTTTTAAAATGTGCCCAAGCCGAGACATTAACATGGTTAGTTTCTTCATTTGCATTAGCTATTCCAACATTTTGATTTTCTTTCATGTGTTGTGATTGTGGATGTGAGGAACCAACTTTCATAATTAATAAATAAAAGAATTAAAATTAAAATTGAGAAAATATATAATAAAAACAATTAAAGTAAAATATACTAAAGTCAAAAACACTTGAGAGAGAGCTGGAGTATTTTATTCAGACATCACATTGTCAGAATGAGACATTTTTTTATGAATATTAAGAGAGTAGAGAATGTGGAGAAGAGATTATACGATAATTCGTGTGTAAGGGTGTATTTATATGTATTCCTGATTTATGCATCAGATATCTTGAGTTCATAATAACAAAATTTCACCTTTCTACTCTCTTGGGTGCCTAAAAAATTTGATAACCATCCTCCAGGAAAAAGGGGACTCCTTACATGCATGACCTCAAGAAGGCAACAGAAGAATGCACACCAGTTCTTTAAATGGATCTCCAGCACAGGTGCGGAGTGTCGTGTGCTCAAATACCAGTCATCTGTAAGTATTACCAAATGGAACTTCTCCGTGTCATTAGGTTGATAATGGAGAAGCCGAATCCTTTATCAGATACCAAAAACTTTACCCTCGACTACAAACACAATGAACCTTCCACAAAAAACGAACCGAAGGAAGAACCACTGCATTTTGATGAACAAGTCAATTTTTTACAAGGAAGATAGATAAAGAAACAAAAATGAAATTACCAGCAAACATTAATCAATAGCTTCATTAAAAAACCCAAAACCAAAAAAAAAAAAAAAGAAGCCTACACAACCAAAGTAATTAGATAAACAAAATAAAATGAAATAAACATCCACCACCCCAACCTCCAATATTGCTTGTTCATGTCAGAAACTGTTGTTGTTCTGCATACAAAGGCATACAACCTGACTGCAAAATTTACAATTAAGATCAATTTATTACTTACCAAAGAAAAAAATGCTCCCAACACAACTTATAATAATATAACCCACTTTTTTTGGATACGTAGCCATAAGACATGACTTTTTAGAATCGATAACCTTCTATCCTGATCATTGTGGACCACAGTAGAAGTATTTACCTTATAGGTCTTCCACATAAGTCTTCCACATAAGAGTGCAGGACACCCTCAAATTGATTCACAGTCAGGCTACATGATTCTCGAAATGGTATTAGCTAAAAGAAAGTTGATGTTTCTTAGTCGATAACAGCATGTCAGTATCAAGATAATATCAGAATTTTGAAGATGGTAAGGACCACATATATCTTTTCAAATGAAGTTAGCTGGGCAGCGCCGCAATATCAATGGATTCTACTCTTCATAAGCTTTCCAACGAAACAACGGTGCATAAAACGGACACCAAACGAGTGAAATATCGCCGGTCAAAGGTTTTTTTTTGGCACGCAATCCAATGTATACCCCATGGTGTATATAGCATGGCTCTTCATTTTTCTCCCTCTCTACAGTAACTATTTCTAATTGTGATGTTACATCAATTATACAATCATATATTCATTCTACTATGGTTCAAGTGGTACCATAGCTAAGAGGTACCTCAAAAATACCCTATAATCTCCTAAGGTCTGACTAGAACTGAACATAATATATTTCAAAATGATTGATGTGTTGTATTAATAAGAAGTATGCAAACTCTGTGAGAGATGCCTAATAGCCAAATAACAAGTCCAGAGCAATCAACCGTACCATATGTGTACCCATCATCTTTTTCACGTGACACATGTGTCTTTGAGAACAAGGATGGGATTCAATGTATGTCCGGGTCTCGAAATTCACAAAGAGATTGAAAATAAGTTCCAATTGCATCACATTGTTATTTCTTCTGACACATTGGGTCACCAAAATATTCCAAAAAAAACTTCATAAAATAGTATATCTGCCAGAGAGCAAATGAACAGATCCCTACACATGACTTCATCTACATTGACCTTCACTTCATAACAAATCATCATATCATTGTTTTCATTTCCAGCTGTGCTATCCGAATTTCCAGTAAGAAACAATTAGAGACCAATTAAGTAAGGACAAATTTTCAATTTAGGCGAAAAAGTAGAAATAATTTCGAAATCGACCAATTTCAAAAATAATTACAAAAAACTGACCAAGTTTGTGCCATATAGAATTCCACGTGCGAGATGCATCCAGGTGGACGACGTAAACACATCCCCGGTCAAATTTGACCTAAGGCAAATTGGCTCGAGTTGACAACCCTGGCCAAAATTGCAAACGCCAAATCTGTCCGGGGTTGACAACCTCGGGCCGTCTGGCCACATGATGCACAACATGGTTAGATACCTTTTGGCCACCCTCCAACATTTATTATTGTTTGATCTTTGTATAAACAATAATAGACTTTACTATTTACGTTATTTGACAACCCTGATCTGATCTCGCATTATTAGTATATCATTTATTATAAAGGACAATTTTTGCAAATAGGCCAAAAAAAATTTAATTTGAAAAACCGACCTCTTTTTATTTTATTTAGCAAAACCGACCTCTTTTGGTTTTGGGTCCAAAAGAGGTCGGATCAGGGCGCTGAGGCACGTGTGGGGCCTCGGCCGCATCTTCAGAGTGCGGCCGAGAGCCGCACTTTCAGAGTGCGGCTCTCGGCCGCACCTGAAGAGTGCGGCCAAGCCCACACAAAAACAGCCAGCCCGCGATCTTGCGGGCTGCTGTTCATCTTCTCCCCTTTCTCAATTTTCGGCCGCTCCTTCAAAGTCCGGCGTTTCCAAATTTTTTTGGTGATTAATTGGCTTTGTTTCAGGTTACTTCTACCCTCTATTTTATATTATTGAATGTTTTTTGTGTTTTTTGTGATTTTTGTACTATCTAAATTGAAATTTAGGATTTATGAGATGAATCTATAATTGGTGAAATTTGTAGTGATATATGATAATTAATTGTATGTATATGTTTTTATAAAATGGAGGAGGCTGGACCCATTACTAATGTGGTCTTGTATGACCAAGCACGTCATCGTTCTGTCGATGTAGTGCAAGGGCATGTATTTAGAAAGAATTAATAGTCAAAGTAATTAATTATGATTGGAAGGAAAATAATTAATGTGTGAATTATATGTTTGCAGGCATCGATAGCAATTGTCGGTCATGGACAAAAACATACAAAGTGGAGATTAGATCAGCGCGTGCGACCTTATATTGAAGCCTCCAGATTACACCTATGTGCGAGATTGTGTTGAGTACGGTTGGACCACGCATTGCTGACGGCTTTAGTTGAAAGATGGAGGCCAGAGACAAATACATTTCACATGCGCCAGTGAGAGATGACGATCACGTTGCATGACGTGGCAGTCATCACAGGCCTACCGATTGATGGAAAACCCATATATGAATGTGAAATGCGAGATAGCAGCTGGGGTGCATTGATGGAGAGACTACATGGACAGGATACCCCACTAAGGAAAGCAGCCAAGGTAAAACTTAGTTGGTTGCGTGATACATTTACTGATTTGCCTGAGGATGCAGATGATGATGACATTCAGCGGTATGCACGAGCATATCTGCTTCATATGATTGGAACCTTACTAGTTCCGGATCCAAGCAAAGGATCTATAAATCTCCGATGGTTGACAAAGTTAGATAATTTTGAGGAGGCCGGTGAATATTCATGGGGAACTGCGGTGCTTGCGCACTTGTACGCTGAGCTTAGCAAGGTGGCATTAAAGCAGACAAATGCTTTATATGCATGCGGGTTATTGTTGCAGGTATAATTTTTTTCATTAGCCACCATGTTACGGATCCGAATTTCATATTACAAAGCATGGATGGCAAGATCGAATGCGTTAGAAAGGATTTTTGGAGATTGGGAGGATTCATATAATCGGCTACCTCGGTATTTAGAGGCCATTTCAGAGACTAATCCAGGTACAGTATACAAGACCACTTATGACACTATCAGTGAAGGAGTGGCACAATTTTCAGGGGTCTTCTGGGGATTTGGTCCTTCAATCAAGGGTTTCAAGCATTGTCGGCCGATCCTAAATATTGATGGTACCCATTTGTATGGGAAATATGGTGGGTATTTACTTGTAGCCACCGGAGTGGATGGAAATGGTGGGCTGTTTCCCTTGGCATTTGCTGTTGTGTCAGCTGAGAACCAAGAAAATTGGAAGTGGTTTTTCGTATGTATATATGAATACATACCAAGTGCGCATGGACGAACGCTTACCTTCATTTCAGATAGAATGAAAGGAATACCACGAGCACTAGAAGAGGGATGGCCAGCACTTTATCACCATAGGTATTGTCTACGGCATGTTATTGCAAATTACAAGGCGAAAGGATTCCGAACACATACATTGGAGAGAAACTTCTGGATGGCTGGCATTGCATCAGACTTGCTAACATACAATGCCTATCGTGTCAAAATTAAAGACGAGTCTATTGAAGCGGATGCGTGGATATCTGCAGATTTACATGGAGAAGAAAGCATGTGGGCGATGCATGCCGATCGTGGGAAACGCTATTGTATCATGACAACAAATTGTTCTGAGAGCTTTAATGGGGTGCTCAAAGGTGCTAGAGCTCTACCTATACAAGCGTTGATTGCAAGAACATTTTACAGGTTAAATAGATATTTCTTCAATCGAAGACTAAGTGGGCAAAGGTGGACGACAGATTTTGTTCCCACAACAATAGACATTATTGGGGCACGGAGGGAAGAGGCCCGAACATTTATGCTCACAAGGTTTAGTGATTGTGAGTGGCAGGTGACTGACAACGATGGTCTCTGTTATACTGTTAAGTTGCATGACAAGAAATGCAGATGTAGTTGCAATATTCATTTGCTTCAACACATTCCATATGCCCATGTTATCGCCGCAACGTCCAGACAAGAATATGGTGCCAACATAGCATATATGCCATTCTGTTCGCCATGGTATAAGGTTAGCAGATATCGCCTTGCATATGAACCTTTATTTCACCCCATACCCAATGCACAGTATTGGAAGGCTTGAGATGGTCCCAAATTACTTCCACCCGACAAAAGAAGACCTCCAGGTCGGCCTACATCTACACGTATTCGGGGGGCAATAGATATTCCGCGTGAAGGAAGCCGACAGAATAGATGTGGTAATTGTCATCAACTCGGGCACTATAAATCACGCTGCTGAAATCCTCATCTAACACACGCGTATGTTGATTCTGCAATTCATATATTTCTTGTGGATCTATATATGATGTTTTAATTTATGCTTATCTTGTAGCTATTCATCTCAAGTTCGAGGCGGGTCTTCATCTTCGCGACGAGTCTTCATCTCAAGGCCGCGGCGCGTCTTCATCTCAAGGCCGCGGCAGATCCCGCACATGATGCAATGGTGGATGTTACTCTACTGATAATGTTGTGTTAGGGCCATGATTGATGTGTTAGGGCCATGTTTTTTGTAAGTTTGTTGAATTCGACGTGATATGTATTTTGAAATTGAAACTACTATGGTTGATGAGTTCAATGTTGTTTGATTTATGTGTTACGTGAGCTTGATGAATTCGATGTGATGTGTGTTTTGATTTATATGAACTTTCGGATTTTCAAGTAATGTGTTGTGATATACTATTTGTGATATTTGTGAAACACTATGGCTGTGAGTAGTATTAGTGTGAGAATAATTTGTGACACGTTTTGATTTTTATATGCATATGCTGTGATGAATCAGGGGTGAATTATCGGGAGAGTAGGAGAAGCAGCTGTTGAAATTGAGAAGAGCAGCAGTAATAGCAGCAGCAGCTGCTATTTGCAAACAGAGAGGAGGGAGCAGCAGCAATTTAATTCGGCTCTGTTTTTGTGTGGAGTTGGCCGCAAACTTCAGGTGCGGCCAAGAGCTGCACTCTTCAGGTGCGGCTCTCGGCCGCACTCTGAAAATGCGGCCGAGGCCCCACACGTGCCTCAGCGCCCTGATCCGACCTCTTTTGGCCCCAAAACCAGAAGAGGTCGGTTTTGCTAAATAAAATAAAAAGAGGTCGGTTTTTCAAATTAAATTTTTTTGGCATATTTGTAAAAATTGTCCTTATAAACTGTTTTAACATTAATCAGTGCATGCTTGTTGGTTTATATGTCTTAAATAGTTCAGACAGAGAAGAAATTAATGACTTATGTACAAATTTAGGTTTGTTAAACAATGCTAGCATTATCATTAAACAGTGCATGTTTTAGGTAACTTATATTTTTTATCATTAATCAGTGCATGCTTTAAATTGGTTGGTTTCTAAGTCTCGTGTGTATGCACGGGGCCAAATCAGATCAGCGTTAGTAACCTTGGTCAAATTTGACCTTTGCCATTTTGACCGGAGTTGCCAACCCGTTCAATTTGACTTAGGCCACATTCACCTCAGCGTAAATGCGCAAGCAAATGTTCTGACATGGCAAGAATTGGTTAGTTTCAGTAATAATTATTAAATTTAGTCAGTTTCTAAAAATATTTAAAAAATTTGCCTAAATTGAAAATTTGTCCATTAAATAAAGAGGTTGTAAACATATTACTAAAAATCTCTAACTATTCTTTTCCATCAAAAGAACCCCGATAAAGTCAAGTAATGAAGTCTTTCATGCAGTCCGCACGGTCCTTCTAATCCTCCTCTCGCTCCATTTACAACATAAATCCTTAAATAATAAAGCAATCTCACGATCTGAAACTTATGCAGTAATACTTGAGAGAATTCCACAGTGAAATAATAGATGCAGGTCAAGGAGAGCTTATTAGAATAACCTACACAAAGAAAATACTAGTTTCCATTATCATTTCCCCTCACCGAGATTCTCTCTTTAGGCAACAACTTATCCTTTACAGCCAACTACAATGTAGAGGTTTTGGCATGTGAAACATTAGGACCTCTGTCTTTAATGGTATTATTCACGGACTTAATATGGATAAGACATTGCCGCTAGGATGAAAAAAACATAGAGCATAATATGCATTTAGAGCATAATAATGTAAGATAATAAGTCTTAATGTTTTCTTTAAGATAATGAAAAAGAGATTTGCTTTTAAAATGTTGTGGGTCTTTTTTCGACGTTGCACACCAAAATGCTAATAGAATGTGCATCAAGTATCGACGTCATAAAATCTTTTAGCATGAAATATGAATAATGTCATGTTCAACATGCCTCAAACACTTGCACTAGTAATACATTCTTCTATGTTATATGCACAAGCTTGTACACCTTGCGAAAAAACAGCCATGTGTGTCTATGGATACTTAGATTACTTGATGAACAATACATAATATTAACTGAATATACAGATTATAATTTCATATTCATTAAATTCTTAGATATGCAAGTGAATCATGTATAATTCTAACGTAAAGCAAAAGCAACAAATAAAAAATGCATAAATAATTTTATATTGAGCTAAACTAACTAAAATACATATCCCAATTCTCCTGGAGTAGATACCGGCCAAGCCGAAGTTCTTGCAATTGGTGGTGAGAATTAGTCGCACCCAAAAAAGACATCCGGCCTTCTCCATGTGCTCCCTTAAAACTCGGTGTGTGTGAGGGTGTGTGTGTGAGAAATGGGTATCACATGATATATTGGAGATATCTCTCATTTATGTTGACGTGATACATTCTCCTCCACAAGGGGTAAACATACAGTCCATGTGCAGTGTATATAAGAGATATCCCTCATATGTAACATGATACATATTTTTCAACATACATACATACCCACCCGGCCAAGCAAACTCTTTCTCTACACCTCAATTTTGTGCTCAAGCCCTTTCATTCTATGGTTCCACATTACCCAATCTCTTTTAACATACCAACAAATAATTCATAGTCAATGTCAATAAATCATTCCATCTGATGTATCAATTTTGATACAACAGTTGATCTATTAAGAGTTGATCAAGATATCTTAGCAGCCGCATTAGAAGCTTTATGAAAAATAGCTAGCCAAGATTCTATATAGCATCATAGTATTAATTGCAGCCAATTATAGCTAAGATATGTACATTAAGAACCAGATCTTAAGGACAACCTTTGCTACACCTTAATTGTGGGTTGAATCACCGTCAACTCATATAAGAAACAAGCTACAAATAGAAAACTTCAATATGACACAACTAGTTGTCATTTAATTTTCACCTTTTTACACAGCTCAAGCAACCGATTTGACATTATACTCTAACAATGTCATCTAAAATGGCCACTATCACAAGATCCATGACCATGTGGGATATGCATTGTTGTGCATTGTCAAAAAAAAGTATATGATGTTCTCTGCACACAATATCTGCTTACACAACTCATTTCACTTGGATAGTAACAATTTGCAAACTGACTCTTCACAAATTGTAAAGATCATATTAAATAATTTGGATTCAAGTCAGAAGTGAATTACTACAACCATTTATATTGAAGTTGTGTAATTTGAAATTTGCTTCATTTTAGTGATTGACCTTTTTAGCGGTAATAGCGTGCAGTTCATTTATGGTTGACATGTGATATATAGCATCAAAGATTCAAAAAAACAACTTACAACATATGCACTGCAAAATAATTTTTCCAGGGAAAGAGTTAGAAATCTCACACTAGTAGAAAGGGTAATTTTTACTTTTAATACAAAAATTTAAAAAAAATTAAAAATCGACCAATTCTGGCCATGTCAACGGCCAGGCGCGTGCCTGGGCGCCTGACTGGGCATGCTTTGACTTGGCTACACTTGTCAAGTGCGATCAAATTGTGTTTCTAGAATTTGGCCGCACTTACCAAGTGCGGCCAAGTCATTAGGGGGCAGTTTCGGTCAAGCTTTCAAATAGATTGGTTGCATGTTGTATGATGAAAAAGTTGTTAGCCTGGTGGTATTACTTCCATTTGGAGGAGAGTGGTCCTGGGATCAATTCCTAGTATGCATTCCCCTTTCAAAAATTATTTTTGATTTAAAATTAAAAAAATTATTTAAGCGTCCACAACAAGATTCAAACCCACAACATCTTATGCCTCACCCACAAGCCTTACCACCAAGGCAAGTATCTCATCAATACATTGAATATAATAATCTATTTGAAGGCTTAATAGAAGCCGCCCTCCTAATGACTTGGCCGCACTTGCCAAGTGCGGTCAAATTGTCAAAATTGTCAAAACACAATTTGGCCGTACTTGCCAAGTGCGGCCAAGTCAAAGCAGGCCCGGTCAGCGCACAGGCACGCGCCTGACCGCTGACTTGGCCAAACTTGGTCGATTTCTATAATTATATTTCTATAATTATATTTTCGATCGATTTTTTAAATTTTTTTTTTACCTTTGTATTATAAGTAAAAATTACCCAACATAAGGCCCAATGTATCGGAAAAAAGAAAACATTTTATATTATATGAGATTAGATAGCAATCATTCGTATGACAATATACGCATAACATGCAACACAAGCTCCAGCAACCTCACTCATCAACCAAACAAGAAAACCAGATTACCTCAACGTTCAACTTAACCCACAAGGTCACCAGCGATGGATTTCGACAAAGATCATGCACATATTGCTGTCCCAACAGCATAGAAACACCTTGAACTTCTCGCATCTCCGCATCAGTCTTTACCCCCATCATTGGAATTTTTTGCATTATCTACTGATCAAGCACCTCTTCAGGCTCTCCTCGATCGCTAACATTAAATTGGCTCAGCAACAACTTCTTCCTTCTAACCCTCGCTTTTTTTAGGACAACAATTTCGGACATGTGGTATTGATTCCCTACTGATCGAACCAACTTCGTCTCCCCTCCGGGATCATGCTTTTTATCCGACTTCTTCGAAACCCTCGGGGAACCATTCATGGCCCGCTGCAGTCTAAGGGCCGGCTCCTCATCAGTCTGCCCACGCCCGTCATTTTCATACAAGTGCTTGATCGCGATGCGTCTCGTCTTCAGCTTGTGCCTAGCAGTGCTGCCTAATTTTCGATCATCGCTCCCCCGAAACAAATGCACCAATCCAAGTGCGCTCTTGGCAGCAAGCTTGGCCTTTGCTGCCGCCTCCGCTTTCTCCATCGCATCCGCCCTCGCGGCGGCGGCGGCCTCCGCCGCATCCGATGCCACCGAATTGACCTCTTCGATGATCTGTTCTATTGGGGAACAGCTGGAATTGATGATTTTGTGAAGTCTAGCATAGAGTTCCCTAGAAATAGAAGGAATCGGCAGCGAGAGATTGCAATCTGAAGAGTCTTTCTTCTTCAGCCCAGCAAGTAGCCGCTTTCGAGGCGGCAAACAAGCGTTTAGATCCAAAGAATCCATCTAAAAACATCCAAAAAATCACAACTTTGATATATGTCCCTACCTTACCCATCCAAAACTTCAAGCGATTCCCATCCAAACCAGTGAATTCCCAAGAACTTACTACCAATTATTATTTTTGAGGCATGCTATATACACCGAAACAAATTTGGTGTATACACGGAAAACATGGTAAGATTGTTCATTTCTCTCCACGCGATATGACGGTAATTTCTCTCCCTTTGCGGTGTGTCCGTGAAAGCAAACAAGAGACAAGTGCGAGACGTGAACGAATGTGGACCTGGGCACAAGGAAACTACAGTGATTCTGAAGGTACTTTCTCTCACTCCCCTTTCATCTTCGTTCTCACCCTCTTCTCCAATCAGTCCAAGGCCAAGGCCATCACCAAGCAGCCGACGACAGCCCGGAGCTGTGGCGAAGCCCCACAGCCCCGCACAACCATCGCAGGCAAACAAGCGTCTAGATCCAAAGAATCCATCTAAAAACATCCAAAAATCACAACTTTGAGATATGTCCCTACCATACACATCCAAAACTTCAAGCGATTCCCATCGAAACCAGTGAATTCCTACGAACTTACTACCAATTATTAATTTTGAGGCGTGATGTATACACCGAAACAAATTCGGTGAATACACGGAAAACAAGGTAAGGCTGCTCATTTCTCACCACGCGATGTGACATTTATGGGTAGGACACGATGTGACAGTGATTTCTCTCCCATTGCGATGGGTACGTGAAAGCGAACAAGAGACAGGTGCGAGACATGAGCGAAGGTGGACCCGAGCGCAAGGAAACTACAGTGATTCTGAAGGTGCTTTCTCTCACTCCTCTTTCATCTTCGTTCTCACCCTCTTCTCCAATCAGTCCAAGGCCAAGGCCATCACCAAGCAGCCGATGACAGCCCCCGATGATCGCCGGAGCCATGGCGAAGCCCCACAGCCACGCACAACCATCACAGAGCATCCCAGAGGCCCAGACCACCGCCCAAGACGCTTGCCGATCCGGTGTAGACCGTGTCGTCCGATGCCGAAAAGAAGGGGAAATTAACGAGGACAACGACCTTTACATTTTGGAGAACATCAACGTTGCACCTATTGAGACAACGTGTAACGAACCGCTCTCGGGGGCCAGATACTTATTTGATTTATTTGCAGGTCTTGCAGTTTACCAGTGAAATCAGCATAGCCACAACTCAGAGATGTACCACAATACTCAAACCAGCGTACAACATTATTATAGTCCAAATACAAATACAAACCATCAGCATCACTCTCTCACACGAATACATAAAAGGAAAAGTACTGAAAGGAAATGCAGAAAGGAAATACATAGCATCACACTTACACAAACACAAATAACTAAAACTCTGAGGCCTCTGGGTCAAGGGTAGGCTCCTCGAACTCTGGAGCAATCTCCTCGATCAGGTCGTCGGCTGTCGGTGCCATAAATGGAACCGAAGGTAAGTCACAACAATTCTAAATAAAGAAAAAGAGGTATTGTACAAGTATGACAAAGGTAACTACGTACAAGCAGATCAAAGAGAAAGTAAAGTACGGTGTCTGTACAAGTGTAGAAAGTAAAGTGTAGGTGTAATAGGATACTGCTGTAGCTAAAAGTACGACAAGTAAAAGTACGGTGATTGTACAAGTGTAGAAAGTAAAGTGTAGGTGTAATAGGCTACTGCAGTAGCTAAAATTACGATAAGTAAAAGTGTGGTGACTGTACAAGTGTAGAAAGTAAAGTGCAGGTACTGTAAAGAAAGTAACTGTGCAAACTACACTAGAGCTACGTAACTCAAGTGGGAGAGTATGATATGCAACCATTAAGTTCATCTTTTGACTGTGGCCATTTTGCCGACGCAGGCAGACCTTGTAATTTTGCCGACACGGGCAGACCTTGTAGTTTTGCCGACACAGGCATGCAAGTAGATGAACCCCCGGTCATAGCTCCCACACTCTCTCTACAATGAGTTACCCCAATACCCCAGTAATTTGTCAAGTGCAAGTTCTTTACAGGATGTTCCACATGATGTTACATACGATATTCCACATGTTGCTAGTCAAACCAAGTCAACTGGTTGACTTCCTCATTGAAAACCAGAAAGTAGGATAAAGACTAGTCCAACACAAAAGGTGTTACTTCCGTGCTTTGAGCACGTGGTAGTGTGGTTTAACACACAATTTACCCAAGTTGATGGTTGTGTGCTACAACCACCAAAGTTGAAAGTTGGCAAAGTAATCTGTAGTTGATTACTTTCATTTTAGTTAGGTCTCTTGTTCGGTACGAGCCAATAACCGTTCGGAGGCTACAAATGGTGTAGTGTTACGAGTTCGTACATGCACAGAAAACTAGTTTTCTTAACTTAGAATATGTCGTGACTTACTAAATTCGGGGCAGTCGTAGTAAGCTGGGAGAGGATCTAGGGCTTCCACAGAGTCTGATGCACAAGAGTTTGTACCTGTGATCACAAAAACAATCAGTTTAGAAGATACAACTTTTCTATCTAAATATTGATCGTTTTGATTTTCAAAACCGGTTGAAACGGTGTCGAAAATCGTTTAACTTTTTTTATATGAGCTTAAAATAAATATTAGAAATTTACTGCAAAAAGGAAAACATTTTCAGAAGCTTATGCTATTTTTTACAATTTTCAGAAGCTTGAAAATCATTTTAAACCCTCGATTTACCTAAGTAGCGTAATACTTCCGTAATTTATTCCGGGAGCAATACTAGCCAGAAATACTTGAATGAGCAGTCAAAACGACCATCTCGAAGATTACTATCACATATATTTTTATCACATATCAGTGTATGTGAAAATAAAGAGTTACGTATTTTAGAATGAATTTTATGTATTTAAGTTTTGGGCTTAAAAATTAATTCTGGAAAAACTAAGCATTGAATCGAGATGAAACTAGCACCATTAGATCCAGAATATTATTTCTAATTTTCTGGATCTAGTCTCACATTTTTCTGGGGCTTATATAATTAGTTATGGATTTAATATCATAAAACCCATTTAATAATTAATATTAAAAACGAAAATACGAAATACTTCGAAATTTACGATAATGCCATTGTCAATATTCTGCTGCTCCTCGCTTACAAATGCAGCGGGGGAGGTGAGCTTGGACGGCGGTGGCGTCGGGGGCTTGGGGCGGCGGCGGCGACGAGCAGCGGCGCAAAGGGGCGGCGTGTCGACGTCGGAGGACGGCGGTCGGTGCTGCAGAGCGGCGGGCCAGGGCGGAGGGAGGCGGTCTTGGCCTCCGGGAGAGAGAGAGGGGGAGGGGAGAGTGTGAGAGAGAGGGAGCGATGGAGAAGAGAGGGAGCGGGCTGAGCCTGGGTGATTTCGAACGAAAATTTTAGAAGAGAGAGGTTAACTGGGTGGGTTTAAAATACAAAGGGGATGTGCTTATTTATAGGGTTTAGAGAAATGGCAAATTTGTAATTAGTGGGGGTAGATGAGGGGGGGAAATGAGGGGGTGGATGGGGGGTTAGATCTGAGCCATTTCAGATCTAATCACAAAAAGGGGTAGATGGGATGATGATTAGGGTTAAAAAGGTCATTAGCGATTGTAATTAGCAAAACGGATGAATACAAACTCGTTTTTGCAAACGACTCTGAAAAATTACGAAAACGTATACACGGGATCGTATCGTCACGAGTATCGCGAATACGAAGTCCGTTTTGGGATTTGAGCTGCGGAAATACTAGTTTTAGGCCAAAACGTTTAGAAAGCGGGTTTGCGGGTTCCCTATTGAAATGATATCAGAAAATTACGAAATTAATGTGGGGAGCCCTAATGATCATAGGATGCTACTGTAGAAGTTTGAAAACGTTTTGAAAATGTTTGAATATAAAATTAATTTCTTAAGCCAAAACGGTAATTATTGAAAACGAATTTTTTATCGAAATTGTTTTGAGTGTTTGAGGAAATCTGAAAATACTGAAATACATTATAATTAGGCTCGTGCTTAAAAATATTTTTATAAGAATTTTTGAAATCATTTTTTTGTTATAAAACTTTGACTAACATTTATAAGGTAAATTTTTATTAAAATACGTAAAGTGAAGTGTTGAAAAATACTGGTCATTACATCCTACCCTCCTTAAAATAATTCCGTCCTCGGAATTTCAAACTTATTAGAATAAATAATTGATGTTATGAAGAAGATCAAGCAAATAAATGATAGAAAAATATTATGGAATATAATGTGATACCATAGCATCTAGAAAACAAGAGATGCTATATATGAATACACACTATCATCAACGTTGTTACCGGGACTAGCCTCAAGACTAGTAAGATCCTCAGACTCGGTAAACAAGTAAGGGTAGCGTTCCTGCATCTCATCCTCTCGCTCCCAAGTAGACTCTCCAGGTGAGTCGTGACGTCATAAGACCTTGACAAGATTGATCGCTCTATTCTTAAGGGTCTTCTGTCGTCGATCCAAGATCTTGACTGGTTGCTGATCATAAGATAGATCTAGATGAACGGCAATCTCGGAGTAATCCACAACATGACTAGGATCACTCACGTAGCGTCGAAGCTGCGAGACATGAAAGACTTCATGTACTCCTTCCAATGCAGGTGGAAAGGCAAGGCGATAGGCCACCTCGCCTACTCGCTCCAAGATATCAAATGGACCAATATATCGAGGACTAAGCTTCCCTCTTCGTCCAAAGCGAATCATCCCATGATTCGACGAGATCTTCAAAAATACATGATCGCCAGGCTGGAACTCCAAATGTCGGCGCTTTGCATCTGCCCAATGCTTGAATCGATCTTGCGCCAACTGGAGCTTCTCTCTGATGGTCCGAACTACTTCCACTGCTTCCACAATCAAATCCAGACCGATGAGCTCTCGATCACCAACGTCATCCCAGCTCAAGGGGGAACAACACTTCCTGCCATATAGCGCTGCAAAAGGCGCCATACCAATGCTGGCCTGATAGCTGTTGTTATAGGCAAACTTCACAAGGTGTAGATGATCTTCCCAAGATCCTTTGAAGTCCAGCATACATGCACGTAACATATCTTCCAGGATCTGAATGGTGTGTTCTGACTGGCCATCGGTCTGAGGATGATGAGTTGTACTGAAGCTTAATCGGATCCCCAGACACTCTTGCAAGCTCTTCCAAAAATGAGACGTGAATCGAGTGTCTCTGTCTGAAACAATGCTGATAGTGACACCATGCAGTTTCACGATCTCCTCCATGTACTTCTTAGCAAGCATCTCGGTCGACTGGCCCACTCTGAAAGGAATGAAGTGTGCTGACTTGGTCAATCGATCAACGATCACCCAGACAACATCGTTGTGCTTTGTGCTCTTAGGCAGTCCCGTCACAAAGTCCATCGTGAAGTGTTGCCACTTCCACTCTGGGATGGGCAAAGGCTGCAACAAACCGACAGTCCGGTGATGTTCAGCCTTCACCTGCTGGCACACTATACACTTTGTCACACTGCGTGCGACTATCCTCTTCATCACATGCCACCAGTAGTGTAGTCGCAAGTCATGGTACATCTTGGTGCCGCCTGGATGAATGGAATACGGAGAACTGTGAGCTTCCTCTAACAAAGCTTCTTTGACATCTCCAGATGGTACGCAGATGCGGTTGCCGAATCTCAAAGATCCATCCTCATGGATCTTGAATTCCGGCCTCTGGCCTGCTAACACCATGTCTCTAACTTCTGCAGCTTCTCGTCCCCGGCTTGGGCAACTTTGATCTTGTCCACCAGGTCAGACTGGATCTGAAGGTTGAGTAACGAAGACGTTACTCCAGGCAGTATGACATCCACCTCCATGGCTCGGATCTCGTGTCGAAGCCTCCATTGTGATGTGAGAGTCATCACTGCAGGAAGGCAACTCAGAGCATCCGGTACGACATTGACCTTTCCAGGATGGTACTGAAGGTCAATATCATAGTCTGCCATCAGCTTGATCCATCGTCGTTGGCGCATGTTGAGCTCCTTCTGGGTGAACATGTATTTGAGACTCTTGTGATCCAAGAATATCTTCACATGTTCACCCAGTAAGAAGTGCCTCCATATCTTCAGAGCAAAAATCACTGCCGCCAACTCAAGGCCATGAGTGTGGTAGTTCTTCTCGTGGATCTTCATATGCCTGGATGCATAAGCGATGACTCGGCCATGCTGATGCAGCACACACCCAAGTCCTTTGCCAGAAGCATCACAAAATACTTCGAACCCTCCAGTTCTGTCTGGGATGACTCGAATCGGGGCAGAAGTCAGTCTCTTCTTCAGCTCCTGGAATGCATCCTCGCAAGACTTTGACCAGACGAATACAACGTCCTTTCTTGTCAATCGCGTCATGGCTCCCGCGATCTTCGAAAAGTCCTGGATGAATCGTCGGTAGTAACCAGCCAGTCCCAGGAAACTTCGAATCTCAGTCACAGTCTTTGGGGCTGGCCAGTTCTGAACAGCAACTACCTTCTCAGTGTCGACGGATATCCCTTCTCCAGATATGATGTGGCCCAGGAAAGCCACCTTGTCGAGCCAGAACTCACACTTACTGTACTTGGCATACAGTTGGGGTTGTCTTAGCATCTCCAAGACCTTCCTCAGGTGAGCTCTGTGCTCCTCGGCGTCCTTCGAGTAGATGAGGATGTCGTCGATGTAGACCACTACGAACTTGTCCACATGGTTGTATAGAACCTGGTTCATGAGACTCATGAATACTGCAGGTGCATTAGTCACACCAAATTGCATTACCAAGAATTCGTAGTGTCCATATCTGGTCTGGAAAGCAATCTTATGGACATCCTCCTTCTTCACCTTCACTTGATGGTATCCGGTCTTTAGGTCCAGCTTCGAATACACACTCGATCCTCCAAGATGGTCGAATAGGTCGTCGATGCGTGGCAGCGGATACTTGTTCTTCACCGTCATTTTGTTCAGATCCCGGTAGTCGATGCACATGCATTGCGATCCGTCCTTCTTCTTCACGAGCAGCACTGGGGCACCCCATGCAGATACACTAGGTCATATCCATCCTTTCTGTATGAGATCGTCTAGCTGAGATCGAATCTCTTCAAGCTCAGTTGGTGCCATGCGGTAAGGTCCCTTGGACATCGGTTGAGCACCTGGCATAAGATCAATGGTAAATTCAAGGCCGCGATCCAGAGGCAAACCTGAGAGGTCGTCTGAAAATACGTCCAAGAATTCTCGTAGTATCTCAGGCTTCTCTTGCTCGTCTTCTGCTACAGTCGCCATCGCTTCTGAAAGCTCGGCTCGATACTTCACCGGTCCTTCTGATCGGCTTCTGCTGAGGACTCGAACTTTGGATGGTTGGGTATTTCGAATTCTACCCTCCTTTGACGACAGTCAATGGTGGCATGAAATGTTCCCAACCAATCCATCCCAAGAACAGCATCAAAAGTTGGCATCTATTTTACCATGAAGTCGGCAAAGAGATCTCGTCCACAAATCACTACAGAGCAGTGTAGGCATTCGCTGGTTACCGGTAGGGAACCGCCAGCGGCCTCAACCTTCCAACGGGAAGTTAGAGGTTCAACAAAGAAGGCATGTGTTTGGACTAAAGGACTCGCCAAGAAGCTATGTGTAGCTCCCGTGTCGAATAATGTGAGGGCGGGTTTACTGGCTACTAAGACGGTAACTATGGTGATGAGAAACATGTCTAAGCTTACGATTTCTAAATAATAGAGTATGTATCTTAGCGAGATATCTCATACCTGTGATTACTTGGTCCGTAGCCTTAGCTTCTTCTACCGTCACGGTATAAGCTTGGCGTCTCTGGGGTGGTGCCTGTCGTTGGGTCTGCTGGTACACTTACTGCTGAGCAGGGAGTGGTTGAAATTGCTAAGCAGGTGGTGGTGGTCGCTGTGGTGCATTCCTGGCAGGGGCATTGGCTGGAGCAGGGTTGGAAGACCGAGGCTTCCTCTCAGGATAGTCCCTCATAGTGTGGTCCTTCGACCCACAGATCAGGCAAAGGTTCAGAAAATACCGGCATTCTGAACGAAAGTGCCCTGGCTTCCCGCAATGATGACACACTTGTCACGGTGGTGGGGCCTGCCTCTTGAACTACGTATGCTGAGTGGGTCGGTACATCTGATTGGGCGGGGGTCTCCGGATGGGTCCAACAACAAGGTTTGGAGGTGGTGGCCTTCTAAGAGGAGCAGCCATATGATGCCTTTCTTCTCTCTCAATAAACTCATTTTCAAGAGCAGCAGCCAGGACCTCGGTGTGGTGCACAGTGGACGTCCGACTAAATTCTGGCGGATCTCTATGTTGAGACCCTTCTTGAAGCGTCGGGCTTGGGCCATGTGAGTGGGAACCATTTCGGGAGCGAAACGGCTCAGCAAGGCGAATCGGGCATCATATTGTTCCACTGTCATGGAACCTTGTTTCAACCCGACGAATTGTACCTGAAGTTCCATCTGAGCCTCGGGAGAGAAATATTGGGTACGGAAAAGTTCGGTGAACGTCGCCCATTCAATCGGTCGTTGAAGACGATCTTCTTCAGAGCTCCACCAGATTCTGGCTCCATCTGTCAGTTGGGACCTGGCAGTGTCCACCCAAGCATGCTTTCCGATCTGAGCAGCTCTCAAGTTCTCTTCGGTACTTCCTAGCCACTCTTCTGCCTTCATCGGGCCATCCTCACCATTCCAGGTCTTCGGGTGGAGGGAGCGGAATTGTTGTATGCCTCCCACAAGATGATATTCTCATCTGATAGCTTGGACCATCTCTCGCAATGCGAGGTCAGAGATCTGATGCACTGTAGGAGCTGGTCCGTTGTTGGTTGGGTTGCTGGCTCCAGACTGGTCAGCTCCATTGGGGCTCCCTGAGGTGTTTCCGTCCATCTTTCGGGTGTCAAAACTGCATTCATAGAGAAATGTCAGCTTAGTCGAGTATCGTATACGATACATCCTGGTTGCACTATACTGTTCGCGAGGTATTTTGCACCGACCACGGCACCAGCATGGGCCACCAAACTTGTAACGACCCGCTCTCGGGGCCAGTTACTTATTTAATTTATTTGCTGGTCTTGCCGTTTACCAGTGAAATCAGCATACCTACAACTCAGAGATGTACCACAATACTCAAACCAGCGTACAACATTATTATAGTCCAAATACAAATACAAACAATCAGCATCACTCTCTCACACGAATTCATAAAAGGAAAAGTACTAAAAGGAAATGCAGAAAATGAAATACATAGCATCACATGTACACAAACACAAATAACTAAAACTCTGAGGCCTCTGGGTCAAGGGTAGGCTCCTCGAACTCTGGAGCAATCTCCTCGATCAGGTCGTCGTCTGTCGGTGCCATAAATGGAACCGAAGGTAAGTCACAATAATTCTAAATAAAGAAAAAGAGGTACTGTACAAGTATGACAAAGGTAACTACGTACAAGCAGACCAAAGAGAAAGTAAAGTACGGTGTCTGTACAAGTGTAGAAAGTAAAGTGTAGGTGTAATAGGATACTACTGTAGCTAAAAGTACGACAAGTAAAAGTACGGTGATTGTACAAGTGTAGAAAGTAAAGTGTAGGTGTAATAGGCTACTGCTGTAGCTAAAATTACGACAAGTAAAAGTGCGGTGACTGTACAAGTGTAGAAAGTAAAGTGCAGGTACTGTAAAGAAAGTAAATGTGCAAGCTACACTAGAGCTACGTGACTCAAGTAGGAGAGTATGATATGCAACCATTAAGTTCATCTCTTGACTGGGGCCATTTTGCCGATGCAGGCAGACCTTGTAATTTTGCCGACGCGGGCAGACCTTGTAATTTTGCCGACGCGGGCAGACCTTGTAGTTTTGCCGATACAGGCATGCAAGTAGATGAACCCCCGGTCATAGCTCCCACACACTCTCTACAACGAGTTACCACAATACCCCAGTAATGTGTCAAGTGCAAGTTCTTTACAGGATGTTCCACATAATGTTCCATACGATATTCCACATGTTGCTAGTCAAACCAAGTCAACTGGTTGACTTCCTCATTGAAAACCAGAAAGTAGGATAAAGACAAGTCCAACACAAAAGGTGTTACTTCCGTGCTTTGAGCACGTGGTAGTGTGGTTTAACACACAATTTACCCAAGTTGATGGTTGTGTGCTACAACCACCAAAGTTGAAAGTTGGCAAAGTAATTTGTAGTTGATTACTTTCATTTTAGTTAGGTCTATTGTTCGGTACGAGCCAATAGCCGTTCAGAGGCTACAAATGGTGTAGTGTTACGAGTTCGTACATTCACAGAAAACTAGTTTTCTTAACTTAGAATATGTCGTGACTTACTAAATTCGAGGCCGTCGTAGTAAGCTGGGAGAGGATCTAGGGCTTTCGCAGAGTCTGGTGCACAAGAGTTTGTACCTGTGATCACAAAAACAATCAGTTTAGAACACACAACTTTTCTATCTAAATATTGATCGTTTTGATTTTCAAAACCGGTTGAAACGGTGTCGGAAATCGTTTAAATTTTTTTATATGAGCTTAAAATAAATATTAGAAATTTACTGCAAAAAAGGAAAACATTTTCAGAAGCTTATGCTATTTTTTACAATTTTCAGAAGCTTGAAAATCATTGTAAACCCTCGATTTACCTAAGTAGCGTAATACTTCCGTAATTTATTCCGGGAGCAATACTAGCCAGAAATACTTGAATGAGCAGTCAAAATGACCGTCTCGAAGATTACTATCACATATATTTTTATCACGTATCAGTGCATGTGAAAATAAAGAGTTACGTATTTTAGAATGAATTTTACATATTTAATTTTTGGGCTTAAAAATTAATTCTGGAAAAACTAAGCATTGGATCGAGATGAAACTAGCATCATTAGATCCAAAATATTATTTCTAATTTTCTGGAGCTAGTCTCACATTTTTCTGGGGCTTATATAATTAGTTATGGATTTAATTCCATAAAACCCATTTAATAAGTAATATTAAAAAACGAAAATACGAAATACTTCGAAATTTACGATAATGCCATCATCAATATACCGCTGCTCCTCGCTTACAAATGCAGCGGGGGAGGTGAGCTTGGACGGCGGTGGCGTGGGGGGCTTGGGGCGGCGATGACGACGAGCATCGGCAGAGAGGGGCGGCTTGTCGACGTCGGAGGACGGCGGTCGGTGCTGCGGAGCGGCGGGCGAGGGAGGAGGGAGGCGGTCTTGGCCTCCGGGAGAGAGAGAGGGCGGGGAGAGTGTGAGAGAGAGTGAGCGACGGAGAAGAGAGGGAGCGGGCTGAGCCTGTGTGATTTCAAGCGAAAATTTTAGAAGAGAGAGGTTAACTGGGTGGGTTTAAAATACAAAGGGGAGGTGTTTATTTATAGGGTTTAGAGAAATGGAAAATTTGTAATTAGTGGGGGTAGATGAGGGGGTAGATGGGGGGTTAGATCTGAGCCATTTCAGATCTAATCACAAAAAGGGGTAGATGAGATGATGATTAGGGTTAAAAAGGTCATTAGCGATTGTAATTAGCAAAACGGAGGAATTCAAATTCGTTTTCGCAAACGACTCCGAAAAATTATGAAAACATACCCACGGGATCGTATCGTCACGAGGATCGCGAATACGAAGTCCGTTTTGGGATTTGAGCTGCGGAAATACTAGTTTTAGGCCAAAACGTTTAGAAAGCGGGTTTGCGGGTTCCCTATTGAAATGTTATCAGAAAATTACGAAATTAATGTGAGAAGACCTAAATGATCATAGGATGCTACTGTAGAAGTTTGAAAACGTTTTGAAAATGTTTGAATAGAAAATTAATTCGTTAAGCCAAAACCGTAATTATTGAAAACGAATTTTTTATCGAAATTGTTTTGAGTGTTTGAGGAAATATGAAAATACTGAAATATATTATATTTAGTCTCGTGCTTAAAAATATTTTTATAAGAATTTTTGAAATCGGTTTTTTGTTATAAAACTCTTGACTAACATTTATAAGGTAAAATTTTTTTTTAAAATACGTAAAGTGAAGTGTTGAAAAATACTGGTCGTTACACAACTCTATAATCGATAGCGTGGGAAATATCTGAGATGGCGAAGGTGGACGCGAACGACAACGATTTCAGGTACATCCTGTTCGCGGTTGGGAGGCAGAGCTGCCCGGGGATCATCATGGCGCTGCCGATCCTCGGTGTCACCATTGGGAGGCTCGTCCTGAACTTTGAGCTGCTGCCACCGCCGGCCCTAGATAAGCTCGACACGGTCGAGAAGGGCGGGTAGTTCAACCTGCACATTTTGAAGCATTCCACCATCGTCGCCAAACCTAGGGTCTCCGTTTCCTTTTTGTTTGTTCTTTTATTTGCTGTTTTCTCACTCTTTACCCCTATGTGAGCAAGGACACGAACGCTTTCATCTCTGTTGTACTGCTATGCAGCACTAAGGGTCTGTTCTTTTGTCCAAAATCTGCGAGAGAAAGTGGAAATTATTATTGTTCATACATTATTCACTGGAATCCCAACTCACTTTCCATATGTGTGTTCTTTTGAATTTTGTGATTTGGTGGAAAGTTGGGCAAGGTGTCAGACGGAATACGTGGGGGCAAAACAATCCGCAAAATTTGGCCGGATTACGTTGGATTCTCAACAAGACTTAGGCCCCTCTCTCTTCTACGACCAATTGGAGCAAAGGAAGTTATTTTTTTGCTTTGTTTCGTAGCAACAATTGAAAACGTGTGGGCCCCTCACTTTATAAACCGTTGATTACAAAATTCGTACCTACTTAATATAATTAAGTATTAATTTGGTTTGTATATTAATTAATTAATTTACTTTTAAGCATTTAGTTTAGGTTAAAATAACACAAATTAAATTTGAGTGGACCCCACACCACTTTCCAACATACAACTTTCTTCAACCAAAAGAACACACTACACGGAGTGGGACCTACTTCATCTTTCCAACTTCACAATCCACCCCTACTTTCCAACAAAAGAACACACTACACACATATTTCTCTCTCATCAGATTCCTAACTTCTCAACTTTTCCAATTATACTTTCCTACAAAAGAACAGACCCTAAGTGACTGATGTGCTTGTTGGAGGTTGGCTTGCCACGTAATCAACGAGCTAGGGTCTGCACGTCCTTGGACCAAAGAGCAATCATAGTTGGGCCTTGTGTTCAAGTGGAGCGGGACGTCTGACGAGAGCGGGTTCCATCATTCACGTGGAGCAGGGCCCACATGTCGATTCACAGCCTCAAAGAACTGGCCGTCGTCTTGTTTTCCGTGTATACACCGAAGTTGTTTCGATGTATATAGCACGTCTCTTAATTTTAACACCTTTGGGCCTTCATCGAGACTGTGATGATTATGAGCAAAGCACGAACAAAATCATAAGCAGCAGTCAAAATCACAAAATTTCTGGAGAATTTAATGATAATGGATATATGGAAAGGGAGTTGCTATGCGCACGTACGAATTGTTACTATCACTTTTACTTTTTACTCCATGTACGACAAATAAAATAATAATAATTACGTTTCCACTCCGCGCATGATCGGGAGTATCGAAAATACCCCTTAAGACAAAACATCATAAAATCATAAGGAGTCCTTAATTACTTCGGATGTCGAAGAGTTGAATGTGTTGCTCCATGCTCTCTCTCCGAAAATTGCTAAGAAAGTGAAGAAGTTCGAGACGGCCAAGGAGATATGTGAATATCTTGATGAAAAGTATGGCAGAGAGGAATCTTGCGATGATTAGAGCATCGTTGGTAATGAGGTATCTCGTAACTCTCTCGTTCAACGCGTCAATTTTATTGAAAATGATAATGCGTTGTTTATGGACTCTCTCAAAGCGAAAAATAGTAAGCTTGAGAGAGATGCTCGCACACACACTTCTTTATCATCCAAACATCGTGATGATACGCAAACCATTGCATTGAATCAAGAAAAGATTGCTCTTGATTCTCATGTGTGCATGTTGAGCAAAGAGAATGACTCTCTTAAAGCTCATATTGAGTATGACCGTGATTTTCACAAATCCGTGAAAGAGAGTACATCGCATAATGTTGAACTTAATTCTTTGCATACCGAGAGAGATACTCTTCTTTCTCAATTGAGTGCCTTGAGGGATGAGAATGCTTCTATCATACTCCAAATGGAGAAGATGCACTCGGATAGTGATTACAACATTTTGAGAGATGAGACATTGGCTCTCAAGTCAAAATGTTGTGAGCTTAGCTCGTGTCTATCTAAGAGGGATGACAACATTTCTTCACTTTTGAAGAAATGTGAGCTATTGTCTACTCAAGTTGAAAATTTCAAATTGAGTAAGGACACGGTTTTGGGATCCTCTTCATTGAAGGGGAACAAACCAAGCTCTTCTCTTAGAAGCACCCAAATAAATTTTATAGGGGAGCATTCTAATGAGAAAGTCACATCCAACTCTTTTGGCCTAAAATCAACTATTATTTCTAAGCCAAAGAGAAATCATGCATTTTTGTATTCCGGTCTTGCATATATTAAGAAGCCTATTCAAAAACATGTTGATATGAATGCTTCTTCTTTGAATGCTATGCAAGATGTTTCTACTCATATGAAATCTTACTATTGCTTGCATGCTAGGATTAATGATAAACATTTGCATGCTTCACATGTTCCTATGCATGGTAGAAAGTCTTGTGTGAATGCATCTAATGATAGATCTCATGTTTCACACACGGGGCACGCCAATGTTTACGTTCCACCTCATAAGCGTGCACCCTCACCTCCTACTCATGTCTTAACCAAACCTCTTCTTAAGAATCCCAAATCATTTTCTTCGTGAATTCCTAAGAATGTTTCTAGGATTGATAGGAATGCGTATATAGATTCATATGTGCGTAATGTTATATTTTCATATGACTATATACGAAAACCAAACTCCACTGTTGTTTGGTTTCCAACTTGCGAGCTCGCTCACATTGTTATTCATTGCTTGGGTACCATGATGTATGTTTACATTTTGTACCCATATTTGTGTGAGTGTGTCCATTACTCCCATGTTTGCATGTTTTGTATGATTATGGGGGAGTACGGAATTTTTGCTTGCTAGCATTATTTTTCCATTCATATGTCACATTGTATGTCATTCACATTATGTTTGTGCATATGGGATGGTTATTTCTCTTGCCATTGGTTTTCCTATTTGGTTATTACCCATATTTTTGATATGCCAGTGGGGGAGATAAATAGGTTATGTAAAAATATAACGTATGCTTGTTTATGTATTATTATCAATTGGTATGTTTTTGCATAACAACCATCAATATGATTTATGCTTTATATGTTTATATTTTGTGCACATTTGCATATTGATTGGGGGAGTTTGTTAGCACACAGTGTTTATTTCAATGTTTATTATATTTTGACATAATGGATTGTCATCATCAAAAGGGGGGAGATTGTTAGTTCTTGGGTTCATGACTAACGTTGTTTTGATGATGATCAATACATTATGTTAGTGTGCTAATCAATCTTATGTTTTAATCTCAGTTTATCTTAATAATTATATGTTGATGAGACAAAGCATAATGCTTGGAGGATATTTCAAGGGATATCTTAAAGACCTCCAAGAGTGATGGTGTGCTCAAGCTTGGATGAAGTCATGAAGATCATCTAATGAAGCTAAAACTTGGAGCGTGATGATGGATGGACATCTAGAGGAGCATTGCCAAAGCTTGGAGCTTGATGAAGGGAAGCTCATCAAGGCGTGCCAAAGCTTGGAGATGATAGGGAGCTTCAAGGCGTGCCAAGGCGTGCCAAAGCTTCGAGACTTAGACTCTAGGAGATGCAATTTAAAATCCATGTAATTTCAATTACTTGCTTTTCTCTTTTTGACTCTAGGATTATTGCAATGCTTTGATAGATGGTCATACTCTCATGAATATGCATTTCACCATCTTAGTGAGCCTTAGGATTATCATAGAATCCAACCTAATAGGTTCATCTAGCCCAAAGACTCATTTGGAGTCTCTGGCTCTCCAACAGTCGTCTGATGAACGTTTTACAGTCGACTGGGTGATTCCAGTCGCCTGTTGAGCCTTCTACAGTCGACTGTGGTGCATAGCTCAAGTCAACATTTTTATTGACTCTTCTTGAGCTTTTCGCATCATTCAAGTGATGTTCAATCTACAGTCGCCTGTGTTTCTACAGTCGCATGTGAATTGGTCGACAGTCGACTGTGCGCATCTTGCATTTTCTGGGCTTCATCCCAATTTGCAAGACAGACGACTGATGAAGTATGTACAATCGCCTGTGAAATAGTCTTTAGTCGACTTAAAGGCGCAAGTGAGAAAAATGCATCTCTCTCTATTTTTCTTCCATCCCTGCAGCAGTCGCCTGATGAAGGATATACAGTCGACTGTCTGTTTTACAGTCACCTGTGTAGTCTTCTATAGTCGACTGTCATGGCTCAGATTATAGCTGTTGGGATTTTTCTAGTCGTTGAACAGTCGACTGTCATTTGTTCACCAGTCGACTGTTTGTGCCGTAAACTGCCAAAATCTAGCCGTTGCAGATTTCCTTCTTTTGGGTTTTTGGCTGGTTTTATGGGTTATTCTTGGCTTCCTATATGTAAGAGTTGGCTTGGTTCATTTAGAACTCTTGGTTAATATTGAATATGTTTGTGAATCAATAGCCACTCCTAATCTCTCCCATTTCCCTCTCATGAGCACATTCCTCTTCATGCATTGAAGCTAGCTCATAGGAAAATTCTCCAAGAGATCTAATTCTCATTCCTCTTCTTGGAGAACATCTTTCTTCTCTTCGTTTCATCCACTCAAGTGAGAAGTGTTAGGATTCGTTCCTAGAAGAGAGAAATATCATCAAGTGCAATCAAAGCTAATCTCAAGCACTTGGTCATTCACTTGCATGCCGTCTTCATCGTATTGGTAAGATCATATCAAGGCATAGGTAAGTGTTGTTTCGTTTTGTTTTTTGTTCGAAACCATAATTCTCTGTGTGGAAATTAGTTACTCTCTTTGTGGGAGTTACTCTCTTTGTGAGATTTTGGTTCTTTCTATGTGAAAGAACAAATCCTCTGTGTGAGGTCTCTCTGTGCAAGAGTACGGATATCTCGTATCTCTGTGTGAGATTGTATTCACTTCTCTGTGTGGGAATACAGTGAATACTGGTGTGGCTGGACGTACCCAAGTTTTGGGGAACCATGGTAAAATCATTGTGTTTGTGATTGTTGTTGTTGAGCACTCTGTTTATTTTTCGCTGCTTATTGTGCTTTAATTTCAGTAACTTTTAATTAAGCACTTTGCTTGCTATTACACTATTCACCCTCCTCTAGTGTGTGTAGCCCCGCAGGGTCCCTTACAGTATGGTATGTGGTGTAATGGGTGTATTTCTTTTGGCACAAATTTGAAAAATCTTTATTTTTGTAAACATATCATTTTAACCCATTGATGTGTCAAACATGTAGCCTAGTTACAACTATATGATGCCACCTCACCTCACACTTGGCGCCCTTTTAGAGGTTGCCATGATGATTAAGCGTGGATGAAAATTTTAAAGGAGAAAAAGAAAAAAAAGGAGAAGAAAAGAAAAGAAAAGAAAAGAGAAAAACAAAAACAAAATTGTTTTCATCCCCTCTCTCCTTCAAGCTAGGCCGAACTAACCACCCCCCTGTCTCCACAACTTGCCACCTTGCTCCTCATCTCCCTCAACCGCCACCACACCACCCTCTCATCTTCTATTGACCCCATTTGCATTCCACAACACAACCCTCTTCTTGGTGTATTAGAGCTTCGTGCACAATACAACCCTCTTCTCTCTCTCCATCTTGGTGCATTAGAGCTCGAAGAATAAGGTGTTTGGAGAAGTAGAGAAGGAGAATGTAGAAGGAAAAGGCTAGAGATTGAAGAAAGGGGGAGCTTTGAGGTAGGATTCATGGCTTGAGTTGGGTTGCTATGTTTAGATTGTTTAGGGAGAAATTAGTTGTAATTGGAAGATTATGCTAAAACTATGGAAATCCTAGTGAGCTAGGATACTATGCCATGTTAATTAAATCAAATACTATTGAATTAAGCTAGCATGCATCTAGATCAATTTTTATGCTCTTTGTATGCATATGGTTATGTCAGGTTGGTATGATTAGTGGTAATATTAAAGTAGATCATGAAAATGTTGAGGTTAGTTCTAGGCTAATGTCAAGCTTAATGGTAATGTTAATGTTACGTTAGTTCCATAATAATGGGTTCATACAAATATGAAATGGTAATACTAATTTGAGTAAGTTAATGTTCATGACATCCTTATGCTAATGATTAGTGGGATCTTGTAATAGGCCCTTTTGTGCATGGTTGAAGTGTTGGTATGATGTTGATTCTAGGTTTAGTTTTCCTGATGTTTTGCAGTAACTTCATTCATGCATACATATCATTGCAGGTGGAATTAAATTCCGAAAAAAAAATCTGGACATCTTATCAAATTCGTGACAACTTTCATGTATCTTATTTTTGCTAAATCTAGATGCAATTAGGCTTAAATGGCCGTAAACTGCAGGATAGCAATTCTGTCAGCTTTTACACCCCTTCACTGTTTTAGCTCTAACTGATATTGTAAACGTGCAAACCTTGTGTTCTTGGACATTTCGGATATCTACACTTCACAAGTTATAATTTTCATGTTGTTCACTTGTTCTAAATCTGTTAGGAATTGGTTGTAATTCACTGTTCTTTATGCATGATATTTCTATTTTCTGTATAGATTGTATATCTTTTACGTTACAGCTTATAACAATTCACTGAGACATTCCAGTTTTCTGATATTTTGTGTCTGGAAGTATAACTTGATGATGAACAATTTTCATTCAGAAAGTTTCGTCAAATTCTATCTGGAATTCCTGATGTGTTGCTGTAAAATGAAAGAAAGAAATGAAAGACTGAAAAAGAGAGGGAAAATAAGAACGTTACCTTGTATGGATCTGGACTTCTCGAATCCATCCTAAGAATGAATCCATAGTAGTAGCTGTGTGAACATGTGAATGTGATGTGCAATGGAATGTGTAATCTTTCACCTTGGACTTCGATGGGGGGTGATGGGGTAAACCTAGTGTCTGTGGAGTGTATGAGCGACGAGACCATACAGTTGTACATACCACTTCGGTGCCATTCTCCTCCCGCGAGAGGGTGGGTGTTATGGATTACATACCACTTTGGTGGCGTTCTCCTCCCGAGAGAGGGAGTGTGTTCTGGATTGCGTACACATACCACTTTGGTGGCGTTTTCATCCCATGAGAGGGTTGGTCACTGGTAGAAAATGGGCCTTCAGCCACGGATGTTTGGCCACGGAAAAATCCGTGGCTAATAGAAAACGGGTCTTCAACCACGAATGTTTGGACATGGACAAATCTGTAGCTGATAGTTGACTATTGGCCACGAAAAACTCCTTGGAAATGATTCCGTTGCCACACAAAAATGACCGACGGATTATTTTCCACGAACAAATCTGTGGCCAATAGTCAACTATTGGACACGGATTTGTCCGTGCCCAAAACATTTTCGCACGAAATATCGGCAAAAATAAATCTGTGGAAGGAAATCTTAGTCCACAGAATATATTGTGGCCAATAGTTACTATTGGCCACGATTTTGCTCGTGGAATTAAAGTTTATGCCACGGACTCTTGGTATAAAATTTACTGTGACGGTAAATCATTAGCCATGGATATTTCTGTGGCCTTTATTCATTAGCCATGGACATTTCCGTGGAAAATAAAAATAACGGCCACGGAAATGTGTGTGGCTAAAGTCTGTTGCCGGTCAAAAAAATTTAACCTAAATTGGGGGCGCCTGCGTGAGCCCCGCATGCGCTCAATTTCACAGAATTTTCGATAGAGAGAGAGAGAGAGAGAGAGAGAGAGAGAGAGAGAGATCCCCGTCGTCGATCACCATCGACGTCGATGCCGATGCATCAGCCGCTTTCAGCACCACCGAGTAGAGGTAATTCCGCATCCTACTTCGAATCCGATGGGGGTTAGCCCTAATTGGGAAGAGAGAGTGGTCGAAGAGGGCATCGTCCCCTGCCGATGCCCCAACTTTCCCATCCTCCTTCCGATCCGATGGAGGAGAGCGTGAGATAGGATGACATGGGTTGTCGACGCCCCCTACAACCCCTTCATCTCCTCTGACCCCTTCATATCCTCCGACCCCTTCCTCCTCTTCTAAACACCCCGTCCTCCATCCCCATTTGCCCCCATGCCCACACCTCGACAGGCTCACTACCCCAGACCTCGATGAGGCACTTAGAGAGAGTTAGCGGGGTGGTGATATGAGATGGGTGTTGGGTGAGGAGTTGGGTGTGGATATGTTGGAGTTGTTTGGTTGTGAGTGAATGTGAGTGGAGGAGTTTGGTTAGGGTTTTGGTTTGGGATGAGCAGTAATTTGATGGCATGATGAGTTTGTTAACATGGTTTACATGAGCTCACACCCCTCCCCCCCAACCCACCTCACTTCCTCCCCCATTCCCACCCACAATGCCCCCCCCCCTCACCCCACCCCCCGCAGGCTCACTGCCCCCTCCTCCTCCCCGGCGGGCTCCCTGCACATGCGTAACCAACCACTGGGAAGCGGTCCCCTCTTTCGTTTGCCCCATAGACCGATGACGTCTCGGCGCCTTGTACCATTGCATATGAATGAAACAAAACCCGATGGAAAACCAAAGTCGCCCACGGTCTCGACCGCTGACCCCTCCCCGACGGCGGAGGGGTGTCACCTCGTAGGCATTCCTCGCCGTCCCTTGGGCGTAGGCCTTCACGATTGACCGCCCTGGTCGGCCCGTGTGGAATAGCCATGTCACCCCCTCAAAAATAACACCCCCCCAACCCCCATCATATCCCTCTCTTCACACACTCAGAATTTTGTATAATGTTGTAAACATAATTGTGTATAATTATTAATGTGTTGCTAATGTTAACAAAAATCTCGCATGATTCGGTGCTCAGAGGGGCAACTCTGATAGTTATTCATTTTTTCCTCGTTGAGACAAGGTACAAGCACCATTGTAATTCAAATTGTAATAATTTTGAATTGTTTAAATATTATGTGTACAATAGTGTATATATAATTTGGGGTTTTAGTTAAATTTAAAATGAAATTATGTTATTCTGAATTTAAAACTACACACACACGTAAAGTAGGTCGAATGTGATATAGTATAAAAATATTTTCCCAACCCATTTTCACCACTTCAGAGTTTTTATGAAGTGGTAATGAATTTAATGGAAGAATTCAAAAAAATATTTCAAATTGACTAAATTCCTATTAAAACTATACTTGGACCATGGTGATTCTGTAGAAAACTTGTGGAGTGTCTTTAAATGGAATAGTTAGGACTCGATTCGTCGTGTCGATCTTAGTTATTATATTGTCGTTATCAAGGGAAAAATAAAATTTATTTAACCATTCGATTAATGAAAATGTAGCCATGTTAAAACATACACTCTATGTAGCACAATGATAGCCGACTACTTTTGTGAAAGAGTAAACTACCATTTAATGGTTCTCAAAATAGTTAATTTCACATTGAAAACTTTATGTTGGCACATAAATGGTTGATACACTTACGTGTAAATTTTGTTAATATCGGATGTTAATTTCATCGTCAATTACAGATGCGGATGGTTCATGACAAGTCGTTTATGGAAATATCGTATCCAAATATGACTGGAAACCAAAGTTACATAGAGGGGATAAATTCATTCTTAGCATACTCTGATGACAACCCTCTACGCATGTCCAGTGGCAAAATCTGTTGCCCTTGCAAGAGATGTCAGAACAATGAGATCCTTCATAAGTATATTGTTCGTGTCCATTTGGTTTCTCATGGGTTCGACCCCAATTATAAATTTTGGAGTTATCATGGTGAAAGTGTCGTAACAGAGGAGATTCTTATGGCAGAAGAGCGTATTGTGCATGGAGATCAAAGGGCAGATGACATAGCTACAATGCTGAAAGATACTGGTTCTCCGAGCAGAAACTGTTAGTTCTTGGGTTCAAGACTAACGTTGTTTTGATGATGATCAATGCATTATATTAGTGTGCTAATCAATCTTATGTTTAGTCTCGGTTTATCTTAATGATTATCTGTTGATGAGACAAAGCATAATGCTTGAAGGATGATGCAACGGATATATTAAAGACCTCCAAGAGTGATGGAGTGCTCAAGCTTGGATGAAAAGTCATGAAGATCATCTAATGATGCCAAAGCTAGGAGCTTGATGAAGGGAAGCTCATCAAGAGGTGCCAACTCTTAGAAGATGATGAGGAGCATCAAGGTATCATGAGCTTGAAGACTTGGACTCTAGGAGATGCAATATATAATCCATGTATTATCCATTACTTGTAGTTCTCTTTTTGAGTCTAGGATTTTTGTAATGCCTTGATAATTGGTATACGCATTCATGCATATGCATTTAACCATCTTAGTGAGCATTAGGATTATCATAGAAACCATCTTAATAGGTTCACCATGCCTTAAACTCAATCTGGATTTTTTGGCTCTCCAACAGGCGACTGATGAATGAAGGACAAGCGACTGGGTGATTCCAGGCGTCTGGCCAACCTTCTACAGTCGACTGTTGTGTACTAGCTCAATTTAACTTTTATTGACTATATCTTAAACTATTGGAGACAGACGAATGGCTTTCATTTTATAGTCGCATGTGTTCCATCAGGCGCCTGGGATTTGTTCTCCAGTCGTCTGTGTGCCAAAGTGCGAACTTGCATTTTCTGGGTTTCATCCCACTTTGCAAGTCAGTCGACTGATGAAGTATTTATAGTTGCCTGTCTAATTACAGGCGCCTGTGAAATGGTCATCTATCGACTGAAGGTGCTAGTGCAACAGTTGCATTTTCTCAGCTCCTTTCCATCCCAAGTGACAATCGCATGCTGAAGGATATTCAGGCACCTACACATTGTACATGCGCCTGTGTAGACTTCTACAGTCGCCTATCCTGGCTCAGATTATAGCAGTTAGGAATTTTATAGACGTTGACCAGTCGACTGTCAGTTGTTCATCAGTCGACTGTCTGTGCCGTCAACTGCCAAAATCTAGCCGTTGCAAATTTATTCCCTCGGGGTTTTTGGTTGGTTTTATGGGATCTTCTTGGCTTCATATATATAGAAGTTGGCTTCGTTCATTTAGAACTCTAGGAAATCGTTAGGAATACATTGAAGATCAAGTCATCTCTTTCCTAAGCCACTCCTCCCCCATTCCCTCATTAGAGCTTCAATCGTATGCTATAGAATCTAAGCTCTAGGGAATTTCTCCAATGGATTTCAATCTCATTCCTTTTCTTATAGAACATCTTTCTTCTCTTCATTTTCATGAACTCAAGTGAGAAGTGTTAGGATTCATTCCTAGAAGAGAGAAAGATTATCAAGTGCAATTAAAGCCTCATCTCAAGCACTTGAGTTTCACTTGCATGCCTTCTTCATCACATTGGTAATATCATATCAAGGCATATGTAAGTGTTATTTCATTTCATCTTTTGTGAAACCCCTAATTCTCTTTGTGAAAATTAGTTACTCTCTTTGTGAGAGTTACTCTCTGTATGAGAGCACAAGTCTCTCTGTGTGATAGCAATGATATCTCTTTGTGTGAATCCAAAATCCGTTGTGTGAGGTATCTCTGTGTGAGATTGTATTTATTTCTCTTTGTGGGAATCATAGTAAATATTGGTATGGCTGGACAAACCCAAGTTTGGGGAACCATGGTAAAATTTGTGTATTTACAATTGTTGTTGTTAAGCACTCTGTTTAATTTCCACTGCTTATTGTGTTGTAATGTTAGTAACTTTTAATTAAGCACTTTGCTTGCCATTATACTATTCACCCTCCTAGTGTTGTGTGTAACCCCGCAGGGTCCTTATAATTGGTATCAGAGCATTGGTTGGTTTGCAAGCACGACTTTTAAGTCTCAACAACCCCTCTCCCTTCCTCCCATCTTCAAAGGCAAACACTTCTCAATATGGAGGAAGAACATGTTCCATTGGCTTGATGTGCATGAGGAGTCCTTAATTACTTCAGATGCCGAGTGGTGGAATGCTTTTGCTCCATGCCCTCTCTCTGAAAATTGCTAAGAAAGCGGAGGAGTTCGAGACGGCAAATGAGAAATGTGAATATTTTGATGAAAAGTATGGTGAAGAGGAATCTTGTGATGATGAGAGCATCGTTGGTAATGAGGTATCTCGTAACTCTCTCATTCAACGTAGTGATTTTATTGAAAATTGTAATGAGTTGTTTTTGGACTCTCCAAAAGCTAAAAAGTTTATGCCTAAAGAGAGATGCTTACTCACACACACATCTCAATCATCCAAGCCTTGTGATGATACACGTTTTATTGCTTTGAATCAAGAAAAGTTGCTCTTGATCCTCGTGTGTGCATGTTGAGCAAAGAGAATAACTCTCTTAAAGCTCGTATTGAGTTTGATAGTGATTTTCACAAATCTATGAAAGAGAGTCTGTATGCATCGCATACTGTTGAACTTAATACTTTGCATACAGAGAAAGATACTCTTCTTCTCAATTGAGTGCCTTGAGAGATGAGAATGCTTCTCTCAAACTCCAAATGGAGAAGATGCACTCGGATTGTGATTATAACATTTTGAGAGATGATACATTGGATCTTAAGTCAAAATGTTGTGAGCTTAGCTCATGTCTATCCAAGAGGGATGACGACATTTCTTCACTTTTGAAGAAAGGTGAGATTTTGTCTACTCAAATTGAAATTTTCAAATTGAGTAAGGACAAGGTTTTAGGATCCTCTACTTTGAAGGTGACCAAACCAAGCTCTTCCCCTAGAAGCACCCAAATAAATTTTGTGGCGGAGCCTTCTAAGGGATTAGTAACATCCAAGTCTTCTTTTGGCCAAAAATCAACTTTGATATTAAGCCAAAGAAGAATCATGCATATATGTACACCTCATTGCATAAGAAGTCTATTCAAAAACCTATTGGTGTGAATGCTTCTTCATATGTTAATATGCATGATAAATCTACCCACGGGAATAACTTACTTTGCTTGCATGCTAGAATTTATGATAAACCTTTGCGTGCTTCACATGTTCCTATGCATGGTAGATTGCTTGTGTGAATGCTTCTAATGTTAAAGTTCATGTTTCACACACGGGGCACGCCAATGTTTATGATCCACCTCATAAGCGTGCACCCTCACCTCATACTGATGTATTAACCAAACCTCTTCTTAAGAATCCCAAATCACTTTCTTTGTGGATTCCTAAGTTTCTAGGCTTGATAGGAATGCGTATATAAAATCATATGTTCGTCATGTTATATTCTCATATGACTATATACGGAAATCAAACTCTACTTTTGTTTGGTTTCAACCTTGCTAGCTCACTCACATTGTTATTCATTGTTTGGGTACCATGCTTGTATGCTTACATTTTTGTACCCATATTTATGTGGGTGTGTCCATTACTCCCATTTTTACATGTGTTGTATGATTATGTGGGAGTAGGAAATTTTTTTTATTGCTAGCATTATTTTTCCATTCATATGTCACATTGAATGTCATTCGCATTATATTTGTGCATATGGGATAGTTATTTCTCTTGCCATCGGTTTTACTATTTGGCTAGTACCCATCTTTTTGATATGGCAATGGGGGAGAGAAATGGGTTATGTAAATATATACATTATGCTTGTTTATGCACAATTATCAATTGGTATGTTTTTACACAACAACCATCAATATAATTTGTGCTTTGCATGTTTATATTTTGTGCACATTTGCATATTGAGTGGGGGAGTTTGTTAGTACATATTATTTATTTCAATGTTTATTATATTTTGACATAATTGATTGTCATCATCAAAAAGGGGGAGATTGTTAGTTTTTGGTTTCAAGACTAACGTTGTTTTGATGATGATCAATACATTATATTAGTGTGCTAATCAATCATATGTTTTAGTCTCGGTTTATCTTAATGATTATCTGTTGATGAGACAAGGCATAATTCTTGGAGAATGATGCAATGGATATATTAAAGACCTCCAAGAGTGATGGAGTGCTCAAGCTTGGATGAAGTCATGAAGATCATCTAATGATGCCAGAGCTAGGAGCTTGATGAATGGAAGCTCATCAAAAGGTACCAACGCTTAGAAGATGATGGAGAGCATCAAGATATCATGAGCTCGAAGACTTGGACTCTAGGAGATGCAATATGTAATCCATGTATATTCAATTATTTGCATTTCTCTTTTTGAGTCTAGGATTTTTGTAATGCATTGATAGTGGTATACTCATTCATGCATATGCATTTAACCATCTTAGTGAGCCTTAGAATTATCATAAAACCCATCCTAATAGGTTCACCATGCCTTAAGATTAATCTGGAGTTTTTGGCTCTCCAACAGTCGACTGATGAAGAAAGGACATTCGACTGGGTGATTTCAGGCGCCTGGCCAGCCTTCTACAGTCGACTATTGTGCACTAGCTCAAGTTAACTTTTAGTCTTCTATAGTCGACTGTTGTGCACTAGGTCAAGTCAACTTTTATTGAATCTATCTTGAACTATTGGAGACATACGAATGACGTTCATTTTACAGTCGCATATGTTCCATCAGGTGCCTGTGATTTGTTCTCCAGTCGTTTGTGTGCCAAAGTGCGTAACTTGCATTTTCTGGGTTTCATCCCACTTTGGAAGTCAGACGACTGATGAAGTATTTACAGTTGCCTGTTTAATTACAGGCGCCTGTGAAATGTTCATCTATCGACTGAAGATGCTAGTGCGAAAGTTGCATTTTCTCAGCTCCTTTCCACCCCAAGTGACAGCCGCCTGCTGAAGGATATTCAGGAGCCAACACATTGTACAGGCGCCTGTGCAGACTTATACAGTAGCCTGTCCAGGCTCAGATTATATCCATTGGGAATTTTATATCCGTTGACCAGTCGACTGTCAGTTGTTCATCAGTCGACTGTTTGTGACGTAAACTGCCAAAATCTAGCAGTTGCATATTTCTTCCTTTTGGGTTTCTGGTTGGTTTTATGGGCTCTTCTTGGTTTCATATATATAGGAGTTGACTTAGTTCATTTAGAACTATAGGAAATTGTAATGACCCCAATTTCAATGTACGTGTATTTGTACGTATTTTGGTGTAGATGCGTACGTATAATTTTTGGGAGTTTGTACGTATTTTTCTTTAATTATTTTGGTGTGGGAATTATTTTTGAAAGGTTTTAAACTCATCATTTGGTATTAGTGAATATGAGTATTTGGATGAAATATCATGTATTGAAAGAGGTATGATGTATTTCCTATTGTATTTTTTATTTTTCTAAAATACAAATTTAAAAAAATTGGTAGGCATGACACATCACCTACTAATGTGTCATCTTGTAAGTTAAAGAGAAAACACATGGCTTCATCTTTGACTAAATGAATGGATGAGAGGAATTTGGGGAGAAAAAAATCAAGAAAAGAAAAACAAAAATCTCTCATTCTCTCTCACCCTCTCCCCTTCCCAAACAGGCCGAAACTTTCCCCCTCCCTTTATCCCCTTTTGCACCACCACTTCCTCCTCCCATCACCACCCCAAGCTCCTCCCACTCCACCTCCAAGAATCCCTACTTTTCCTCATCATTCTAACACCAAAATTCTCCCCAAAACTCTCCAAAAATCCAACTTTTGGAGACCAAACTAGGGGATTGATGAAGGGAATTTTTGGAGGAGGCCCAAGTTCTTCAAGGATTAAGAAGGGCCAAAGAATTTTAGGAGGACTTTCAAGGTAGGTCTTCTAACATTTTTTAGTAGGATTTTAGTTTTAGGATTGTTCTTAAGAAAAGGTAATCACATGCCATGAGTACATGTTTTGTTAATAGGTTTTCTATGTTGTAGACTATGTAGCGTGTTTATAATTATGCTCATGCTAAATTAGTGTAATCACATATTTGAGCTAGTAAGCATCTATGTCTAATTTAAGTTTCATATATGCATGTAGTTATGTTTCATGTTAATAGGTTATATGTTAGTTCCATGCTAATACATTATATGTTAATGTGTTAGTTTCATGTTGTATGTTAGTTTCATGTTAATGTGTTAAAGGTTAGTTCCATGTTAGTTTATAATATGTTAAAAGTAAAAATATTCTCCTTGTAAAGTTGGAAGCATGTTAATAATTTGTGAATGTTATAACCTTAATTTTCATACTAGTGTAGTTATGTTAATAGTGGCATCCAACCATGTTAGAAATTAGATTTAGTTGGAAAACCATGTGCTGGAAATTTTTCTTAACACAGGACAGAGACTTAGAAAAATCGTAGAAAATAGTAGAAAAATAAAAAAATACAATCTAGGACACTACGGAAATCAGAAGAAATTTCCTACAACTTTCATGAAGGGACCAGAGACTGATTCTGACTGTAGATAGGTTAAAAGTACCAATCTTTCTGCAGTAGTAGTTCATGTGCTGGAAATTTTCTTAGCACATAACAGTAACTTAGAAAATTCATAGAAAATAGTAGGAAAATCCAAAAAATACAATCTAGGATACTATGAAATTCAGAAGAAAATTTTTTACAACTTTCGTGAAGGGACCAGAGGCTAAATCTGACTATAGATAGGTCTAAAGCACCGTTCTTTCTGCTGTAACAGTTTAGACATATTCAAGTATTTTATTACTATCATGACATGTATTGTCATTTTATGTTTTGTTCAAATTCAGTTATCAAGCTATTCATATGATATGTACTATGTGATGATGATGTTGAGATATTTGGCGAAGATGAAGTGAAAGCGGTAGTTCAGACCGCTAATGAATCATTGTCGAAACAATGATGAAATTTACTAAAAACTAAGAGTGAGGCAGAGAGAGATAGCATCGGAGTGCTCGATCCATTCTAAAATGGGCGAGACTCCTGATGTGGGTTTGGAGGAAAACAGGTAAATTTTAGGTGTTAAGGAGCGGACAACATTATTATTCTCACCCAACGCGTCACTCCCGAAAGGGGGAGTTGAGAGGGTTAGAGAGGTCGGTGGTGTGCTTTTGTCGCATCATGACGGGTAACTGATGGTTTTCTCCGTTTTCCACTGAAAACCCGAGATTTGTCTCACTCCCATACATTGCTCTGTTCGGGGGTGGGAGTGACGAGAGGCCCCTCCAGTGCTTGTGTCGCTGGTTGCGGTACCACTTTTCACCCACCCTGGGTGAAGTCCGGCTCCTTAGCGTCCAACGGTTTACCCAGGTTTCCAAATCAGAAACAATATGTAATTTTTAATTAGTTCAATCAACAATTGTACTTCAGTTCTGCTTTCTTTTATTTACCTTCGGCACTTAAGTTCTGTTCTTTAATTTTTGCATAAACCCTGTGATTGATGTGACGCATTTAGTTAGTCGGCTAGTTAGGAAGACCGGTTCTAAAACTGGGTCCTACTAGAGTGTTAGGAGTTTCTACTGGGTCACGCATTGACGTGTCCCCTTGTGGTTTCAGGTGCGAGACCCGAGATGACTGCGTGGGTCCCAGAGACAGAGACTGGTGCTAGTACTACTGAGGTAGAGCCTACGAACGACCTTGTCCAGTCGAACTTCCGGGTTAGACTAATGGATGTGTTGTACCGAGTGTGGACCTTTTGTACTTTTTGGGTTGGGGGTTTCTTCTTTTTGTTGTACCCACTTTTGTACCCCCTTGTACAGCCGTTGTATGTATAAGAACTTTGTATAAATGTAATGTAACTTCTGTGTTGTTACTTTTCTTTCCGTACTGCGAGTTTTATTTCTGTTTGGAGCACTTTACTTTTCTATGTGTACTATTCCAGTGTTGTTGCAGTGGCTTGCTATTTAATTAAGTTAACCACAAAAAATGCCTAGTAGTATTTAGATAAGAGGGCTCGAAGCCTGAGTCTGAATACTATGGCGGCCTCGTCAGCTATGTCTCTCCGTATTTGGGAGAGCGGGACGTGACAAAAATCATTAAGAATACATTGAAGATCAATTCATCTCTTTCCTAAGCCACTCTCCCCCATTCCCTCATTAGAGCTTCAATCGTATGTTATAGCATCTAAGCTCTAGGAAATTTCTCCAATGGATTTCAATCTCATTCCTTTTCTTATAGAACATCTTTCTTCTCTTCATTTTCATGCACTCAAGTGAGAAGTGATAGGATTCATTCATAGAAGAGAGAAAGATCATCAATGCAATTAAAGCCTCATCTCAAGCACTGGAGTTTCACTTGCATGCCTTCTTCTTCACATTGGTAAGATCATATCAAGCCATCTGTAAGTGTTATTTCGTTTCATCTTTTGTGAAACCCCCTAATTCTCTTTGTGGGAATTAGTTACTCTCTTTGTAAGAGTTACTCTCTGTGTGGGAGTTTATGTCTTTGGGTGGGACAAAGTCTATCTGTGTGAGAGCACAAGTCTATCTGTGTAAGAGTAAGGATATCAATTCTCTGTTTTAGGTATCTCTGTGTGAGATTGTATTTACTTCTCTACGTGGGAATCATAGTGAATATTGGTGTGACTGGACGTACCCAAGTTTGGGGAACCAAAGTAAAATCCTTGTGTTTGTTATTATTGTTATTGAGCACTCTGTTTAATTTCCGCAGATTATTGTGCTGTAATTTTAGTAACTTTTAATTAAACACTTTGCTTGCAATTACACTATTCACCCCCCTCTGGTGTTTTATGTAGCCACACGGTGTCCTTACAGAAACCGTTCAGATGATGATCTTCACTATGTTGACTTTGATCGCTTGATGAAATTAGTGGAGGATAACGAGTCTGATGAAATTAGTGGAGGATATTGAGTCGGATTTATACGAAGGATGCACTGAGTTCACGATGCTACCATTCTTGATTAGACTTCTGTGTATCCAAACACTTAGCGGAATGGCGATTACACATTTTGAGATGTTGTTGGATTTGTTGAGAATGGTACTTCCCGGTGGTAAGGATAGCATTCCATCTACTCATTATGAAGAGAGCAAAATCGTTAATATGTGAGGGCTCGATTACAAGAAAATTGACGCATGCCCTGCTGATTGCTATATTACAAAGACAACAAGGACCAAAATGAATGTCCAACGTGTCATGTGCCCCAGTGGCATTCCAAACTAAGAAGCAGACTCCGGCAGATGTTCTCCAGTATTTCCCAATTATACCAAGGCTGCAGAGGTTTTTCATGTCTGCAGAATCGGCAAGAAAATTGCGATGGCACGCAACCGACCACATAGATGACAGAAAATTAAGGTATCCTGCTGATGGGGTAGCATGAAAGCATATTGACCGTATTTATCCCGACTTTCCTTCTGATGAGGTATCCTGCTGATGGGGGTATCCTGCTGATGACAGAAAAATGAGGTATCCTGCTGAAGAATCTTAGGCTTGGTCTCGCAAGCGATGGGTTTAATTCTTTTGAGTAATGAGCTCTGGTTGGTCCACTTGGCCCGTGTTGTTGACCCCGTATATCTCTCGTCTCATATGTGCAGGAAGCAACCATACATGATATTGTCACTATTAATACCTGGAAAATACTAGCATGGAAATGATCTCGATGTTTTCCTGCAGCCATTAATTGATGATATGAAGCTTTTATGGGAAGAAGGTGTGAGCACTTTCGACACTTTGACAAAGCAAAGTTTTTGCATGCATGCTATTGTTTTATGGACATAACGACTTCCCAGCATATGCTAATCTGTCAGATTGGTTGACGAAAGGTAGGACGACATGCCCTATTTGCACGACAGGTTATGAGGGCATATTCCAGAAAAATAGCCGTAAGTTTTTCTTTTGGCAGAATATAGGATGGTTGCATATAGGTCATAGTTATAGGAGACAGTGGCAGTTGTTCGACGGTAAGACTGAACGCAGAGAAACACCAGAACAGCTATGCGGAGAGGACATATTTGAAAGCACTTCACCATTTACAGAGAGTGAAGTTTTGGAAAGAATAGATATAGCAAAGAGAACCCTCTTGGTGTTAAAAGGCGGAATGCAAAGGGAAAAGGAAAGGGAAAAGGAAAGGGCAATGGCAATGGCAAAACTAAAAGAAGAATTGCTCGAATGTCTCGCACAAATTCTAATAAAGCAAATATTCGAATATTACCCGATGGTTGGTCAAAGTTCAGTATAATCTATCGATATTTGACTCCTATCACATGTAATAAAGCCGAGTAATTTTATTTTGTAAGCGGGTTAATTCCTAAGTTATAATAGATTTCTTTACTTGTCCCTTAGTCTTCGTATGTAAGTAGTCCAAGCCAGATTGCGTGCTAAAACTCTTAACAAAAAGGTTGCGGATGCACACTCTAAATAGTTTACTGCATGGTTGAAACTGAAGATGCGTGCACCAATTTTTCACAACAGTTACATATCTATCGAAGAATCAATATCGAGAACGTGCATATATGAATGCGATTCTTATTTATCTTAAAGGTGGCAGAGTAATATGTTAGCGGTTCACAGCTATCCGAGGAGATCCAAAACCATGCCAGAGGTCCTCACGGCACAGTACATCGTTATGGAGGTTATTCTATCAATGGTAATATTTAATACCATTGAAGTCAAGAAGGGCCGATGCACCCAAAAATAGTGGAATCTTCTACTCCTTTTCGTGGTTGTCATATGCAAGTTCCAAAGATCAATAACCAAAAGAAGGGCAAATCTTCAATTATGGCCAGGTTGAAGACGTGGTTGAGAATTTTTATGGCTATCAAAAGGAAATGAGCCATGTTATGTTTAAGATGCAGTGGTGTGAGCAAGGAAAGAAGAAGGACGACTTGGGCTTCACGGTTGTTAATCTGACGAAGGAAATCTATTCGCCGAAGAAGTTCATTTGCATCGCACGCAAAACAATGTTTTTATGTTAAAGATATAATGTAAGATGCGGTTTGGGTGGTTCTTAGAAATCCCATAGAGCATATGCACTGAATGAAATGGGTACTCTAGACGGCAATGAAGATGACGACGATGTTGTACTCATAGCCGATGAAGTCGTGGATGCTTTTTCAATTGAGTCAAATTATGAAACAATTGATAACATCACACTATTGCATGTGGATATACCCGATTTGGCGATCACAGACATAGATATTGTGGCAGCGGAGTGTACAAGACGAAGAAACACAATAACCAAAGTCCTTTCATCTACTGTTTGGACTCGGTCACAACGAGCTTCAATATCAACCTCAACGTATTGAAATTTTTTCATTATTAAGCACTAAAAATATGTAAATGTATAAAGCTTATTTTTTCACAATGATTTTGCCTGGAATCAATAAAGAGTATGAATTTCTGCATTTTGTTTACATCACTTTTATTTTGTATAAATTACACAAATATTTATAACATTTAAACATCAATTTTTCTGGTTATTAATGAATATTATGACGTGCAGATGAAAAGAGTTTTTTTTGCAAGGTTTTTTCAGCGGCCCAGACCCACCGGCCCTCTGTGACAGTTATGCTTATTTTGTAGGTTTAGTATTGTCGTATAATGTGTTTGGAAATTTTTTTTGGATAACTAATTACTAAAATTTACAAAATATTTTTAGGCAATGCATGACATGGCTCCCCGGTGGGACATATCACCCCGCCCTTTGGAACATGTACCCTTATTTTGTAGTTTTAGTATGTCTGTATACAATGGACCTTGTAATTTATTGGATAACTAATTGCATAAAATTCTTTATATATTTTCAGGCTCTGCAGGACATGTCCAACCTTTCCCACATATCCCACCACCATCGGGGACATATTACGCATATTTCTATTTTAAATGTTCAGTCATGTTGATTAAACTAATTGAATTCACAATTGTCTTATGGCGTAAGAATGCAGGGGGGGCATAGATGATATACATATTGATACTCCCGAATCAGCCGCGTCACATGTTGCCTCCACTTCTCAGACTGGCCCACCGCAGATCCCAGAAGAGCTGGTGATGTTCATCCCGTATGACCCTGCAATAGACCATGTTTCCATACTAATGACCGCTAGGAACGATGAGGCAAATATGAGACAACCGGACGTCTCAAAAATGCAGTAAACAAAGCTGCTCTGAGGATGACAGCATCAAGCTTTTGACAAACAAAGCTGCTCCAAGGATGACGGCAGCCAAGGATGAGTGCTTTCAACGACAAGGTATGTTGAAAACATATTTATTTCAATCGAAATTTTGCATTTAGTATATTTGGGCTTTCGCAGGCACAAACTCTCTGCCTAAGGTGGGACGAAGTGACATGAGAATCTCGGTGTTGATTCCTGGAAACGGGCCGCAGGTCGTTATATCGTGGAGCCACTTGCTCACATTGGCTAGTGATCTGTAAAATTTAATTATTACCTTGCTGCCCAGGTAAAAAGGTCAGATTTCTTCAACATGTGCGTTAATTGGAAGGTTTAACGCTATGAGTCCTTGGTCGCTTATTGGCGGGAGATCAACATAAGTAAGCTACCATTTAATTTTATGCTCTTAATATGTATTTAATGTATTTAATGTGTTTTTTTACCTGTCACAGTGGCATTACGTCCTGGACTACAACCCAGAGGCTTGGGGATACTGCATGAAATAGATTAAGGATGCACTTATCCAGTGGCTTAATGAATTGAAAAAGAATTACTGGGAACGGTACCCAGAGGACTGGGAGCGGTAATGGCGTCTGGACAACCGTGCTGACTCGGTACAGTTCTTTGGATATTATTTCTTGTGGGAGTATCCTGAAGGGCATGTATATTTCATAGTTTGTGAATTTAATATATTTAATGTAAGTGTTTTTCTGATATACTGTAAATTTTTAAAGAAAATTTCGAAAATTTCCGCTACTAACCGCAGTGCTCCTCGAGGCTATGAGCATCTTGCCGGCTCGAAGAGCTTTAGCCATATTGCATACGAGTTGGCACGTGAGGAAAAATGTTTTAGTTAAAATTTGTAACAAATATTTTGTTATGATAGAATATTCGTCTCTCCCGGTATGGGGAATTAGTGTCACATGAGGCTGTATGGTCTTTTGCAGAAAAACCATGGCCATGGTATGTTGGGCTGGATCCAACAAAGATTAGCTAAAACCAAACGATGTCGACCAGATGGGAAGCTATTAGGGGTTGATAGTTAACCATACCCTAGGCTTCGAGCGACATAGTTACGATGAATAGACTAAAACTATGGCATTCATTACGAACATAATCGGGGTGGTCCTAACAATACTCATGTCAATGGGCTAGCCACATAAGTATGATACGAAATAGGGACGGCACCTACTGCTCATGGTCACTGTCGTCTGGGATTTCGAGCCCCACATGTAGTAGTTTCAGGCTGTAGGGTCTCACATATAGTGAGACCTTCAAGTAATAGGTAGGATTACAGAGATAATGCATACGATGTATGTGAATTAATTATGTCGCAAATAGTTCGCGATATATATAGGCTTTCAGAACATTTAGAATGTGGGATTAAAGCATATGATGTAAAGGATTTAAATATGTCGTAAAATGGTTGAGCATATTTTATATAATAAAGGTATAAAAATGGTTACAGTGGTTTCGGAAACGTCCTGGTCGAAACCCGTGTTCAAACGGTTCCAAAATGGCTCAAAAACTAGCCAAAAATCAATTAAATAAGCCTATATAGGGCATTGGGGGTTGGACCCACGCCCGCGCCTGCTAGGCGGGCTCATGCACAACACCAGATTGCGGGGCGCGTGTTGTGCACACTCCGTGCAGGTGCGGCCCACAAAGGGGTTTAAACCCTTTTGGTTCCGACGGTTGCATTTTTCTGAAAAACATGTTTTTTGGGCAACTTCGTGCGTATGTTTGATGGGTAAAACGGACTCGAAATCGCGCATTGTTTGTTTCTATGCATTCACCGTTCGGTGCTCTTCTATTTGATATACGATATCACTTCCAGAGTTCAACACCAAGGGATAAAAAATTCTTTAAAGTTTAGCATTCGTAGATGGCAAACTTGTAATTAATTTTTTCCTCTACGTTATTAGTCCCACGTCGGATATGTTGAGAATATGATGGGTTAGCTACATATATGAATATGGGCTAACTCTCCTCCTTAGAACTTGTATTGGTGCACTTCGCACCATGATCATGACTATCGACGTTCTGCTAACGTGCAAAATAGAGATATGTCCTTTATTATTTTACGCATTTAATTTTGTAGTAGTTATATAGATCTATTCTTATGGGTTGGTCAGACTCACCCCGGGATAGAGATGCTGGTTAGGGTTTTTCGATTCCTTAGGGCTTTCTTAAAATTGTTTTAAGACTTGTTTTTCTGCTGTTTTATTTTGTTTCCTCATCCGCCCAACTGAGTCAGACGTCAATTTTGAGCCCTTAGGATCCCAGGAAACCCAACATTGATATCAGAGTAAGGTCTACATGTCACGCCCCGCTTCCCAACAATGTGGAGGCGAGACGTGAGAAGGTCCGCACAGACTTGAAGCCGTGAAGCTTCGAGTCTGATAAGCGTATAAAAACACTTATTATGGCAAGTCCTTGCAAAGCGAAACGAAACAACAATGATAATAAGGAAATGAGAAGACATTTTATTGAATCTCCAAATGTCCATAAACAAATTACAATATCGCAGAAAAGCCACCAGGCTAAAGGAAAAAGAGTCTAAGGCCCAAACATGGCCAACAAGGAATAACATACATACAAGGGTGCCACGCACCGACAACTAACCGGAATCCTAAAACATAAAGGGAAACTCAACAAGTCACCGGTGTCCACAAGACTCCTCCTCAGCAAATACAACGTCCTCTGCAACAAGCTCTGGCTCGGCAACTAACATGCGACACCCAAAGAGAAAGGGGCACATGTCAGCAAGTCTGAAAAGACTTGAGCAAGGAAACTGAAAGGATGGTAAACTAGCAACCTAGCAGTTATAGTATGCATGACATGGCAGTTATAACATGAGTGTACAAACAAGACATGGCAAGACAATTTGAACAAGAGAACAATTATCGGGACAAGACAAGACAAGAGTAGCCAAGCTACTAACAATCTCAATCAATTCACTATTCACGTTTCACGTTGTTTTGTAGATGTTTACGCCTTACAGCTGAACGGTTTCACATTCACGCTGAGTGGCCGCTTAACAACTACCCCAAAACCCAGAGTTTACGCCTTACAACTGCAGTTGCTGATCAGGCAGACTCCCAGTTGAATGACCGCTTAACTCTTACCCCATCCCACACGTAAACAAGCCAGTGTCCATGTACATGAGCCCAGCAAGTGAGCCAGGGTTGCCCCGCACGGGAGCTTGTTTTCCTATTTCACAATTCAATATCGAGCGTTGGGGTTTCCAACTACAGGGCTCGCTTCTGGAACACGAGCCAGGAACACAAGCATTGTAGCGAAGCTACGCAATCACAGCAACACTTAAAGAATGCAATGACATGACAATTAATTCGCGTACCGTTAATGGAAAGTAAACATGACATGGTAATTGTGCAACATGATATATGTCGGAACTAGCTTCGTTGTCAAGCTAGTTCCCCAATTTGCGCCTAGGCGAGTATCATTTCGTCGCCTAGCCTCTTTTACGCCTACAACAAGCAAATGGCCTAAAACATGGCATAAACCCTAAGTGGCAAGTTTCACTTGCCTAGCACCGAGGATGACGATCACGAAGGTTCGTCTCGCGGATGCTAATCTACGGGGAAATCGCTGTTATAGGGAGATAACCATCAAACAACATTCATTCATTAGGGTTTCATAAAAATACAAATAGGTTATGAAAACATCGAGAGATCGATTTCTTACCGAGGGGTGGCGGAAGAAACACTCCGGAGAACCTATGGATCAGATCTGGAAAGGATGGAGAAGTTTGGAGAACTAGGGTTTTTGGGGATTTTGGGGATTTGATGGAGATTTGGGGAAGATGAGAGGTAGAATGAGTTGATGGAGGGTTTAGATGATGGATCTTGGGCTTGGAATGAAGGAATAAGGCTTGGAGGAAGATGGGGGCTCAATGGGGGAGAAACTAGGGTTTTGGGTCGAGTGGATGAAGAAGAAAACGTTTGGGAGGGGTATAAATAGGATGGGCTGGCGGCTGCCCAGAAATTAGGATTTTAACACAGACTAGTCGGTCAAAGAGCAACCACTGACCGACTAGTTTGGCAACTAGTCGGTCGGTCGACCAACGCAGACCGACTAAGTGTAAACAGTAACTTCTGAACGAAAATAGGATTTAGATTTAGTCGGTCCATGAACAAATACTGACCGACTAGTTTAACATCTAGTCGGTCGATGAACGTTCTTAGACCGACTAAGAATGAACAGTAACTCGGCTGTACAGAAGAACTAGGAATTAGTCGGTCTGAGTACAAAACTTAACCGACTAGTTTGACAACTAGTCGGTCGAAAGATGAACTTAGACCGACTAAACAGATACAGTAACTCCTGAATTATAATCAAAGCCCACTAGTCGGTCCATTAAGGATTGCCGACCGACTAGTTTGAAATCTAGTCGGTTGGTTCTCCTTCTTGAACCAACTAACGTGCACGAAAAGTGTCGATTCGAAGCGCGAAGCTTCGGGAAGATTTCTATGGCTTCTAGGATCGATTTATACTCTAAGATATGAGCGATTTGGAGCTCGTCACGAATGACTTACTCCGAAATCGACGATCGAAGGAAGAAGCTAGAAAATCACGATGAAACGATCGAAAGTGAAAGCTATGGCGACGAAAACCACACATCCAAGGAGAAAACCCACCAAGCATATATTTTAATATAGATAATCCAATTACACGAAAACCAGTCGTTACACTACATGATCTATATTTTACTGCATGATTAAATGCATTAGTCGTTGCATGTTATTTTCTCCATAAGATGGAGGCTTATAAATGCATAAATAAAATTTTAGAATTTTTTCCATGCACTGTTTTTATGAATTTTATATGAAACATAATTTATTGCAATGGTCCTACCGATGCTCTGTCATGGTTATGTAACCTATGAGCGAAGACGAGGTCATGTGGCTATTGCAATAATTATGAGTGATATTAAAGTTTTCAAAAATAGTTTTTTTGAAAATTAGATCTTCTTTAATTATATGCTAATTTAGAGTAGATCTTATATTATCATGTTATAATTTATTAATACTGATATGATCTAAATTTATTATGTGATAATTAATTAGATTCATATTACCTGATAAGTTAGCCATTAATAACATCAAATTATTATGAAACATAAATTGTTATATGATAATAATTTTAATTTTCTAATAGTTGATTAGGGTTGCAAATAAAATAATTGTAATTTAAATCCTAAAATATTAAGTTTTAGGACACGTCCAGTTGATTAGGATTAACTAAGAAATGTTAACTCAAATTAAATCGATGGTACACATTTTAATAATCGTCTTTCTTAAGTCGTCCATGAAACGGTGTCTGTACTCATTTGTGCTAGGGCTCTGGATCACCCCATCCCTGACTGGGGATAGTCGTCCTACCCTGCCAAAGATATCTGACCGTATTTGACTAGACCAACTAGAATTCCTATTATCATAATGTGATGCCATCGATTATATATAGTTAATTACGTTAAAAATCCTTTTTAGGATTAGCTGTAGCACGCCTTAACTTTGGATTAAGAAAGATGCATGTTATGGTTGTTGATTCTATTCAAGTTATAACATGATCATCTTTTAGAAACCGAATCCATCATACATGTAATGTAGTCTAGTTAAACCAACCCACCGTGTTGGGTCTCCCTGAGTATCGGTGTAAGTTAAGATTAGACATGAAAACCAGGGTTCGACTAGACTAGTCATTATGGTTGTTGAGTCTCCTCAAGATCATAAGTGACCAGGGGTAAAACCCTATAAGGAGTCACATATGATGTGATCGATAAAGAATTCGTCTACAAACTACAGAGCCGATCAGCTTGTTGAGTCTCCTCAAGATTATGAAGCTCATGATGGTTGAATCCATCTCCCACTAAATATCATAATTCGTTCATCCATATGGGTTACGATGATCGCTAAAATAGTGGGATGATATAATTAGATAAAAACCATTCTATCTATATTAAATTGGACATAAACTAGTGTAGTTCCGTGTTTTACCGCATGGAATCCAAATCATAATATCATAAGAGAATAGGCTAACTGGTCAAAATGATTGGTTAAGGAATATCAACTCAAAATCAAATTTGATAGACTAAACTATGTTTTCACTGACCCCTCCCTTAAAGTGTCCTTGTTTGCACTGGGTTGAGGACAATGATTTCCTTGATCCATAGGTCCAGCACAATAAAAGCAATCTACTTGACACTAAACTCTATGAGCTATATGCTCCATGAGTAGCTTGAACATACTGATGTTCAAATCATGGTTCTCCGTACAATTTGTTAAGTTTCATTGAGGTTGTACGGAAAACAGTTTCAATCCATGAGATTCGAAACTTCATGCAAATTGTTTGGCTCAAAGATGAGTGCATGAGCCATACAAGACAATTTATCCAAATAAACTCTTGAGATAGACAACTTGTTGAGTCTCCTCAAGGTTGTAAAGCTCAAGTGGTTGGATGCATAAAAAGATTGAATAGCTAATATTCGTGTTGGGACATATATTGTCTAAATGTGGTTTAGAAAAGAGATGGCACTATGGAAAGTCAGTTGAGAAAGAATGTTTTGTCTATCATGAAAAAGGCATAGTATGAGGAATCGAAAATGGGACATAATTAATGCCTCGGTTTCAGAATAATTGTTATACAATGAAAAAGATTGTCCTGCATATTGGCAAAGGTGCAAATGTTGTTTTTAAGGCCATAACAGATGTCCAACACGCTACGGTGAGTATCACCACCTTACTTCTGAAGCAATGTTGAGGTGTGTGCATTTTGTATTACAATGTTGTGTTAAATATTAATACAATGAAGCGCAATGGATTAAGTTACAGTAAAACTTATATGTGGCACAATAGACTAGGGCCAGGCATTAGAGAACAGACTTGACAAGTGATATAAAGAGGGGTCTCTTGATCTCTCGTATTATGAGTCGAAAGACACTTGTGAGTCTTGTCTCAAAGGTATGTTGGCCATAACTCCTTCTGTAACACATTGTGAGAATGAGTTGTAGAACTCGTGGTCTCGTACATATGGATGTATCTAGAGCCAAGTCTACATTAGCCAGTATAAGGTATTCTTATTTTATTACAATTACTTAGAATCACTCAATGCATGGAACCATGTTCTTGATGAAACACACGTCTGATGCCTTGAGCAGTTCATGAAGCATATTAATGAAATAAAGAACATAATAGCAGAAGTATTTGAACCACTTCGATCAGATCGAAGTGAAAAATACGTAGCTATGTAATTCTTACGTAATTAAAAGAGAATGAGATTTTCTTTCAGGTCAAGTCTCCTAACACACTGGTGTGTTAGAGAGCATGAATCGCACTCTGTTAGATATGATGCGATATATGGCAAGTGACTCTGATTTACAATCCTCTATATGGGGTTAAGCCTCAGATAATAGTGCCTATGTTATTGATAAGGTCCTGACAAGGTTCGTGACAATGACTCCATGTATGATATGGAACAGTGGGAAACCCATACTTAAAATACATTAAGATGTGTGCTTTTTGCATGCGTAAGTCAAGTGCCTTAATCCAGACCGATTGGAAGACACGTCTCTTGAAACCAGTAAATATGATATTCCTCAAATCAATCGTTAAGAAGTCACAGGATAATTCGAGCCACTGAAATTTCTTGTAAGACAAATGAGACGAGTAAATCATCATAATTGATGATGGCCTAGTCAACTTCCAGGATGCCATTCGAAGTAGAGACTCTGAGAATTGGATTGATGCAATCCGAAAAAGGTCATTGCGCATAAATAAGGTATGACCTTTACAACACGCCCAAGGAAAGTGTTCCCATTTGCTTAAGCGAATCTTCAAAATAGACGATTGTGCAGAAGGATAAATAGAGAAGTGCATTATGCTTGTTGAGAAAGATTATCATCAGAACCCCCTATAAACAGATTATGATGAAACTTTCTCTCCAACAGCCGTGTACAGATCTATTCGGATCAGACTTGCTGTCACTACTCATGATGACCATGAAATCTGGAATTTTCATGTAAAGTGTGCTTTCTAAATACGATTTAGAAAAATGAATTTACATGGACCAACCAAAAGTTTTCAAATTCAGTGGGAGCAAACAAAAGGCATTTGAGGCATCAAAGAGCATGTATATATGTTTTGACAAAGTAATCAAAACTGTTTAACACATTGTCAAAAATGTTTATGAACTGTGTAGATGACCAGTGACTATATTTGGATCATTCTCGTAATGTACATGGATGACATTCTTTAAATAAGTAACAAACATACAGATGTTTAAATCTATCAAAGAATACATATCAAGGATACTGTTTTAGCCTCAAGTAAGGACAGTGAGCTTGAAAGGTTCTCGGCAATACAAATGTTACGGATTCCAAGCGACAAAGGAAACAATTTGGATGAGATTCAAATGCATGATCTGCAGGAACATAGAACTCCTTAAGTCTACACAAAATACAGTTTAGCAAATTCACTCACAATGGTCATACCACATGAATTCTGGATAGACTTATGTGTAAAAGCGGCATGAGATACCGTGATAAATGGGCCTAAGTGCAAGTGGGAGATGTTGAGAGATGTGTGTGCCCTTGAGGCAATTTATCTCTATTTATATGAATAAACATCTTGTTCGAAATAACAGTAATCTGTTTGGTAGAAATTTACCTAAGTAAATAATAATCTAGTCTTCATTAGAATGTAGATAAAGTCCCGAGATTTAATGGGAGGTCAAACAAGTTTCGAGATGGAGATCTCGATCATGGAGAAGTGCTTGACTGTTTGAAGTATAAGTCCAAAATCGTTCATGGTCCTAAATGTTTCGAGAAAAGGATACAGACACATTGGATAAATCATTATGTCTTTGACTTCACCATGGATTAGTGACGATGATCTCATGGTCATTCGACTTGGCAATGTCGGAGACGAGACACATGTACTCATTAGAGAATGAGTTCACTGAACCCAACGAGAGCTATCATGTGGTTAGCATACACCATTCTGTCAATGGTGAGCTCCCAGTGATGACAGGCAAGTTGATCATTAACCTCGAGGTCATTGTACGACCCTGTGCATGAACGGTATCACTTTGATCTCCGATCTAGCTTCAGGGCAAGCCCTATCGACTAATCCTTGGTTGGGTGATATTAGAAGCGTTTGAGGAGAGTAGTGGACAAGAAAGAATTCGTCTCTCCAAGTATGAGGAGTTAGTGTCGCAGGAGTTGGAATGGTCTTTAGCGAAAAACCCATGGCCGTGGAATGTTGGGTTGGATCCAACAAAAATTAGCTAAAATCGAACGATGCCGACCAGATGCAAAGCTATTAGGGGTTGATAGTTAACCATATCCTATGCTTCGAGTGACATAGTTATGATGAATGAATTAAAACCGTGGCATTCATCATGGACACAGTCATGTTGGTCCTGAAAATACTCATGTCAATGTGCTAACCACATAAGTGTGATAACAAAAGTGGGACGACACATGCTTCTTATGGTCACTACCGTCAGGGGTTTCGATCCCTATCTGTAGTAAGGGCAGATTGTTGGGTCTCACACAGAGTGAGACCTTCGGCAAGTAATAGGTAGGATTAGTGAGATAATGCATACGATGTATGAGAATTAATTATGTCGCAAATGGTTTGCGATATAGGCGTTCTGAACATTTAGAATGCAGGATTAAAGCATTTGATGCAAATGGTTTAAATATGTCGTAAAATGCTTGTGAGTATATTTTATATAATAGAGGCATAGAAAATGGTTACAGGAATTTCGAGAATGTCACGGTCGAAACAGGTGTTCAAACGGGTCAAAAATGGCTCAAACTGCTAAAAAACAAGCCAACAATCAATTAAATGAGCCCATACAGGGTATTACGGGTCGGGAGCGCTCAACCCGCGGGACGGACCCATGACTGCGCCCGCCAGGCGGGAGCTGTACGGGCCCGTCGAGCACATACGATGCACGCGGGTGCGTGCTGTGCACACGCCATGCGGGTGGGGCCCACAAGGGGGTTGAACCCTATTTTGGGTTTCGGCGTCTACATTTTCGGAAACGCATGTTTTTAGGGCAACTTTGCGCGTACATTTGAGGGGTCAAACGTATTCGGAATCGCACACCGTTTGTTTCTATGCGTTCATCGTTCAGTGCTCTTCGATTTGATATGAGATATCACTTTCAAGTTCAATGTTGTTGGAGAAAAAATTCGTTAAAGTTTGGCTTTCATAAAAGGCAAACTTGTAATTAATTTTTACTCTATATTAGTCCCACGTCGGATATGTTGAGAATAAGAGGGGTCAGCTCCATATATAAATAGGGGCTAGCTCTACTTCTTGGAACTTGTACCGGTGCATTCCGTACCAAGCCTTGGATGAAGGGAGATCTCAAAAGTTAAGAGCAAACCTAGATCGAATATACCAACTTTAATTCACTCATTCTCCTCATTCTTCTGTACTCCTGATCGGGCTCTAGCAAGGCTACGAAAGAGTTCGGATCAGATCCGTAAGCTTAACGGAGGATCCACTCAAGGAGAAATTTTCTGGAGCGCGTGGTTGGTTCGACGACAAGTGTGTTACTCGCCTCGGTATGCGGTCCAACTCGAGGGACGCGGTTCAGCCCCTAACACGTGACATTGGTTCATGAGAATTGACGTTCTGCTAACGTGCAGAACAAAAGTATGTCCTTTATTAATTTACGCATTTAATTATGCAGCAGCTATCCTTAAGGGCTGGTCAGGCACACCCATGGATATTATAGATTCTGGTTAGGGTTTTTCAATTCCTTATGGCTTTCTTAAAATTGTTTTAAGACCTTTTTTTGCTGCTTTATTCAGTTTTCGCGTCCGCCCGTCTAAGGCCAGATGTCACTTTTGAGCCCTTAGGACCCCATAAAACCCAACACAACACACACACACACACACACACACACACACACACACACACACACACAAGAGTCATTAAAACGTATTAAATGTTTTATAAATGTTCTAAAATTATTTTGAAATGGTTTCATGAAGTTTTATACCCCAAAAACACATGTATCATCAGTATAAGGGCTGACTACTTTGTCATTAGAGTCAACTATTTTGAATGGGATATGAGATATGCTCACTGGACCCCAAAGAGTCAACCACAGTTCAACTGAGAGTCGACCACAGTACAATGGAGAGTCGACCACAGTACAATGGAGAGTCGACCACCAGCATAACAGCGATCAATTATTTTGAGTTTCAAGACATACTTCCAGATTTTATTGGTTTTTGTTTTTCTAGCCGTTTGAAGGGCATTTCTGGGTTAAAATTTATACGAGAAAATGGACTATAAATGTTGGGAGATGTCTAGAGTTATTAGGATTAATGAATGATCAAACTTTCAAGTGTTCTATAAGCATTCAAAGCATTTTCTTGGCTTTCTCTCTCAGTTTCTAAAGCCAAGCACTTTTAGATTTAACTAGCTTTTAAGCATTTGTTTCTTGGCTCAAATTGATTTGATTTCTCACTGTTTTGATATTCGAATTTTTGAGAAACAAATCAAATTTTTTTCATTGTTTCTCTTGTGATTTTACTTCTATTTTCTCAAGAATCAACGAAGAGTTTTTTTATATCTTAGACACTTCAAAGGCTCCAAGTTTTTTGGCTATATGGAAATTATGAGCTTCATTATGAACCATCGTCAAAGAGGGTTGTAACCCAACTAAGAAAGTGGTGGGAAGTTGTAACGACCCGCTCCCGGGGGCCCGTTACTTATTTGATATTTGCGCAGGTCCTGCAGGTTACCAGTGAAAACAAAATAGCCACGATGCAGAGATGTACAAAAATACTCAAATAGTGTCCAACTTATTACAATCCATACTGTACAAGATGTCCCAACGGATATACATGAAAGAATGAAAGTACATAAGTGAAAATAACTCTGGAAGCTGCGGTCGAATTCTGGCGCTATTAGCTCAGGAGCATCTACCTCCATATGTACGTCGTCTGCGGTGCCACGGAGATGGAACCGTAGGTAAGTCACAACAATTCTAAATATAGAAAAGAAGCAGTGCACAAGTATGACAAAAAGTAACTACGTACAAGCAGGTCAGAGTGAAAAGTAAAGTACTGAGTTAAAACTGTACACAACTGAAAGTAAAGGCAAAGTGAACTGAAAGGAGAGAACCATTGTGCTGTGGTAGTGCAAGTGTAAAGCAGACTAGGCAGGTGAAACATACTACTGCTGTAGCTAAAGGTACGATAAGTAAAGTACTGTGACTGCACAAGTGTAGTAAGTAAAGTGTATGTACTGCGTAAAGTAAAGGTGAATGTAATGCGTAAAGTAAAGTGACTGTAGTGACTGTAATGCGTAAAGTAAAGTGACTGTAGTGACTGTAATGCGTAAAGTAAAGTGACTGTGCAAAAGTAACTACACTACGTGACTCAAGTCGGAGAGTACAATATGTGACCATCAAGTCCATCTCTTGCCTGGGCGCGACCCAAACGAATGCCGAAACATAGGCAGCAGGACATGTATTTTGCCAAAACCCAGGCAGCAGAACGGGATGCCGAAACACAGGCAGCAGGACGAGAAGATTGAACTCCAGTCACTCCCATACTCTCTCAAACTGTGAGTTACCCCAAAAACCCCAGTGATGTGTCAAGTGTTCTATGTTCATGTTTATACGGGATGTTCCACAAGATATTTCATGAGATGTTCCACAAGATATTCCACAAGATATTCCACAACAAGTTTCACAAGATGTTCCATACGGTGTATCACATGTTAGTCAACCCAAGTCCACTGGTTGACTTTCTCATTGAAAACCAGAGGGTGGTAACTCATTCCAAAGTTGACTGTGCCAAAGTGAACTGAGGATAAAGACAAGTCCAACAAAAGTAATACCGATTCCATGCTTCGAGCATGTAGAAGTATTGTTTAGCACACAATTTACCCAAGTTGATGTTTGTGTTTAACAACCACCAAAGTTGAAAGTTGGCAAAGTAATCTATAGTTGATTACTTCCCTATTAGATTAGGTTTCTAGTTCGGTTCAAGTCAAGTAGCCGTTCTGAGGCTATAGTGGTGTTCCTAAGTCCATACAGGGGCACTTATCTAATTTTCTAATTTTAGAATTAGTCGTGACTTACAAATTTCGGGATCGACGTAGCAAGCCGGAACTGGTTATAGTGCTTCTACGGACGTCGGTGCACCTGCAATCACAAGAACACTTGGTTAAAGCGCGCGACATTTCTATTTAAATAATTTGGTCGTTTTGATTTTCTAATCTGGTTGAAACGTTGTCGAAAACCGTTCTAATTTTTTCTACAGCCTAGATATAATGAAAATAATTTTTCTGCGAGAGGAAATATTTTTCTGAAGCTTGTAGGAATTTTTATAATTTTTAAAAGCCCAAAATAGATTTAAAACTAATTTTTAATTAAGTAACGTATTTATTCAACAATTTATTCCGGATGCAATCTACATCGGAAAGTTGCGAATGAACTGTCAAAATGGCCGTCTCGAAGAGTACTTTAACATATATTTTTATCATATATAAGTTTACGTAAAAATAAGAAATTTTGAATTTTTAAAAGAAAATGACGTATTTAAGTTATAGGTTCAAAAATTAATTCTGAACAAACTAAGCGTCGGATTGAGACGAAACTAGAGCCATTGGGTCCAGAATGTCATTTCTGATTTTCTAGAGGTGGTCTCATATTTTTCTGGCCCCTGTATATTTAGTTATGGGTTATAAACCCTAAAACCCAATTAATAATTATTTAATAATACGTAAATACGAAAGTTCTTCGTATTTACAAGCTTGCCATTGAATTAAACTTACGCAACCACCGTTTATTCGCCGTCGACAGCAACCGGGGCGGGGGCCTTGCGGTGGCGGCGTCTGGGGGGATACGGCGGCGGCGGCGGGCGTCGTAGGCGACGAGGCACGAGCGGCGACGGCGAACGGCGACTGCCGTGAAAGTGGCGCTGCGGGCGAACGAGGCGGAATGACGACGAGGGGCTCAGGCGCTGCTCGGCGTGGTTTCGACGGTGGAGGGGAGTGCCCATAGAGGTTGGGCGGCGGTGGGTCGCTCGAAGAGACGTCGAGCGAGGGAGCTTTGGGCATGGTGGCGGGGTTTCGAGTTCGGAGAGCAGCGGGGCACGGTGGCGGGCTGTCGGAGGCGAGGCGGAGCGTCAGTGGCGCACGGACGGCGAAGCGGTCGGAGCTGTGGGGGATGGCTTCGCAGCGGGGATGGGCGACCTGCAGCGGAGGAGGAGGAGCGGGCCACTTCGAGGCGGTGCAGCAGCGGGCTCGGAGCTCCGGTGATGAGGGCATTTGCCGTGAGAGAAGAGGGAGGCGAGGGCGAGAGAGGTCTGACGAGGGGGAGGTGGTGCACGGGGGAGAGGCGAAGGACAGGGCTGTTGAACGGGGTCGAGGGGAACGACGAATTCAAGGGGGCGGGTTTCAATGAAGACGACGGCGACGAGGGCTCCGGAGGCGGAGCTGGGTGGTGTAGCGGCGGCGATGGCGGGCGTGGGTTGTCGGAGTTAAACGGAGAAGATAGATAGAGAGAGAGAGTTACGAGAGAGAGAGAGAGAAGCTGTGTAGGTGAGGGAGAGGAGAGAGAGAAGACCCGTGTGCGTGGGTTTGCGTGAGTGGGTTAGAGCTGATACACGAAGGAAGTTGGGTTGTGCTGAGGGAGAAGAGAACCAACGGGGGGTTTAAATACAGGTTAATTAATAATTAAAAAACACATTAGTCAAAGGGATTAATGAGAGTAGGTGGTAATTAATAGGATTAGATTAATCTTTTTGACTAAGTGTAGACATGTTTAAACGTGTCTCCCCCACGTTTTAGACATGATTAGGGTAGGTAGTTAGGGTAATTTAAATGGTAATTAGTAAAAAGTAAAAAGGTTAAAACGAATTTAGTAGATAAAGTCAAAAATTCAAAATTACGATTTTGCCCCTACTGGCAAACGTGTCCGAAAAATTACGAAAACATACCCACGGGACCGTATCGTCGCGAGGATCGCGAATACGAAGACCGTTTTGGGATTTGAGCCACGGGGATACTAGTTTTGGGCCAAAACATTTAGGAAGCGGGTCTGCGGGTTCTCTATCGATTCGACTTCTGAAAATTACGAAATTAATGTCGGAAGCCCTAAATGATCATAGGATGCTACTGCAGAAGTTTGAAAACGTTTTGAAGACGTTTGAATATAAAATAAATTCGTTGAATCAAAACGGTAATTTTGGTAGATGAATTTTAACTGAAATGTTTTGGGTATTTGAGGAAATCTGAAATTGCTGAAATACTTTATAATAAGTCTAGTGTTTCAAAATATTTTTATAAGAATTTTTGAAATCAGTTTAAACTCCTGATCAACCATTACAAAACACAATGAAATTACTTCAAAAAAATTTGGCTTAAAAGTTTTGTAAAAATTTAGGTCGTTACATAAGTGCTTAAGTATTTGATTTGCACTTGTATTAAGTGTTGTTGTATAAAGCCACTTGAAGGTCCTATTGGATGAGGTGATTGCTGTAAGTTGGAAACCCTAGCAAGTAAGGCCAGCTGTGTATGTTGTAGAAACCCTCTTTGGAGGCATGTGCTCTCTTGATTACGAGAGTTGAATAGTGGAAAATTCCAACAAGAGGTTGGAGGCTGGAGTAGCCCATGTCAGGCAAACCATTATAAATCATGATGTGTTTGCATTATGATTGTCTCTTCTTTCTTTTGCTTGCATACTTGTGATATATAAATTCTACTGTGTATGCAAGTATCACATTGTGTTGATTAAGTTCTTGAGTAGGTAACTCTATCAAGGAACTTAGGCTAAATTAGAGGGATTAACTCTTATTTGGGCTTAAATTTTTAAAAAAACTGATCGCGCCTGGAGTGTTTAGCTTCTCATCTAAAGGATCCTACAGTCGCTGCTGGTGACAACTGCTGGTGACACCCGGTGCATCATCCCTGCAACCCCATCCTCGCACGTGTCACCACCCTCACCCCCTGTCCTCATCCCGTTCCCACTCCCATTCTTCCTCTCAACCATGCTTCCTCCTCCTCTGCCACTCCCTTCTCCTACATGAGGTTATGGTGACATCCAAAAGATTTGGTTGGGGGGTGGTAGTGTGGGGAGAAGAGGGGAAGGGATAGTGGAGGTTTCGACGGAAAAAGGAAAGGGGGTGGAGGAAGCGTGAGGCAGAGGAAGATGATGTAGAGGGGATGGGAAGATGAAGCGAGGGTAGGGGTGTGCGAGGGTGGGATTAGGGTGGGGGGCTGTGAGGATGCTGTGGTGTAACGACCTGTATTTTTTAACACATCAATTTACGTATTTTTACGTATTTTAAAAAAAATTTACTTTATAAATGTTAGTCAAGAGTTTTATAAAAAAACCGATTTCAAAAATTCTTATAAAAATATCTTTAAGCAGGAGACTAATTATAATGTATTTCAGTATTATCAGATTTCCTCAAACACTCAAAATAATTTCGATAAAAATTCGTTTTCAATAATTATCGTTTTGGCTTAACGAATTAATTTTCTATTCAAACATTTTCAAAATATTTTCAAACTTCTACAATAGCATCTTATGATTATTTAGGGCTCCCCACATTAATTTCGTAATTTTCTGATATCATTTCAATGGAGAACCCGTAAACCCGCTTTCTAAATGTTTAGGCCTAAAACTAGTATCCCCGTAGCCCAAACACCAAAACGGACTTCGTATTCGTAATCCTCGTGACGATACAATTCCGTGGGTATGTTTTCGTAATTTTTCGGATTCGTTTACGAAAACGAGTTTGTATTCCTCCGCTTTGCTAATTACAATCGCTAATGACCTAATTATAATCAAATCCCATCTACCCACCCCTTTGTGGTTAAATCTGAAATTATTCAGATCTAACCCTCCCATCTACCCCCTCATCTACCCCCACCAATTACAAGTTTGCCATTCTGATACCTATATAAACTCCCTCCCTCTTTGTAATAACCCACACCCTCTCTCTCTCTCTCTCTCTCTCTCTCTCTCTCTCTCTCTCAATCAAATTTTAACCCAGGCAAACTGAGCCCGCGCTCTCTCTGTTTCACTCTCTTCTCCCTCTCTCTCTCTCTCTCTCACTCTCATCTCCAGCTCTTCCCTACCTTCGACCGCCGCCCTCCGGCCTCGACCCGCGCTCCACCTTCAACCACCGTCGCTGCCGTCTCCCGACCGCCCTCACACCACCGACAAACCCCCCAGCGCTCCGACAGCTCGCGAGCCCACGCCGTCGTCGCTCTGCTGTCAACCACCGCTTGCGCCGCTTCCCCCCATCACTGGGGTATTGGGGTAACTCATAGTTAGAGAGAGTACGGGAGTGACTAGAGTTTGATCTTCCCGTCCTGCTGCCTGAGTTTCGGCATCCCGTACCACTGCCTGAGTTTCGGCAAAATACATGTACTGCTGCTGGGTTTCGGCATTCATCTGGGTAGAACCCAGGTAAGAGATGGACTGAACGGTCACATATTGTACTCTCCTACTTGAGTCACATAGTTCTATTATAGTTTGCACAGTTACTTTTTTACAGTACATGCATTTTACTTTCCTTACCAGCACAATCACCGTACTTTACTTGTTGTACTTTTAGCTACATCAGTAGCCTGTTACACATAGACTTTACTTTCTACACTTGTACAGACACCGTACTTTACTTTCAATTTGGTCTGCTTGTATGTAGTTACCTTTGTCATACTTGTACATTACTTCTTTTTCTTTAATTAGAATTGTTGTGACTTACCTTCGGTTTCATTTGTGGCACCGACAGACGACGACCTGACTGAGGAGATTGTTCCAGAGTTTGAAGAGCCTGCCTTTGACCCAGAGGCCTAAGAGTTTTAGTTATTTGTGTTTGTGTACGTGTGATACTATGTATTTCCTTTCTTCATTTCCTTTCAGTACTTTCCTTTTATGTATCTGTGTGAGAGTGATGCTGCTGGTTGTATTTCTATTTGGACTATAATAATGTTGTACGCTGGTTTGAGTATTGTGGTACATCTCTGAGTTGTGGCTATGCTGATTTTACTGGTAAATTGCAAGACCTGCAAATATCAAATAAGTAACTAGCTCCCGAGAGCGGGTCGTTACAAGTTTGGTGGCCCATGCAGGTCCGTGCAAAATACCCCGTGAACAGTGTAGTGAAACCAGGATGTATCATATACGATACTCGACTAAGCTAACATTTCTCTATGAATGCTGGTTTGACACCCGAAAGATGGATGGAAACACCTCAGGGAGCCCCAATGGAGCTGATCAGTATGGAGCCAGCAACCCAACCAACAATGGACCAGCTCCCACAGTGCTTCAGAACTCTGACCTCGCATTGCAAGAGATGGTCCAAGCTATCAGAGTAGAACATCATCCTGTGGGAGGCTTTCAACAATTCCGCTCCCTCCACCAAAAAACCTGGAATGGTGAGGATGGTCCGATGAAGGCCGAAGAATGGCTGGGAAGTACCGAAGAGAACTTGAGAGCCGCTCAGATCGGAAAGCATGCTTGGGTGGACACTGCCAGGTCCCAACTGACGGATGGAGCCAGAGTTTGGTGGAGCTCTGAAGAAGATCGTCTTCAACGACCGATCGAATGGACGACGTTCACCGAACTTTTCCGTACCCAATATTTCTCTCCTGAGGCTCAGATGGAACTACATGCACAATTCGTTGGGTTGAAATAAGGTTCCATGACAGTGGAACAGTATGATGCCCGATTCGCCTTACTGAGCCATTTCGCTCCCGAAATGGTTGCCACTCCCATGGCCCGAGCCCGACGCTTCAAGCAGGGTCTCAACATAGACATCCGCCGGAATTTAGTCGGACGTCCACTGTGCACCCACACCGAGGTCCTGGCTGCTGCTCGTGAACATGAGTTCATTGAGAGAGAAGAAAGACGCCAGATGGCTGCCCCTTTCAGAAGGCCACCACCTCCAAACACTGCTGTTGGACCCAGCAGACGACCTCCGCCCAATCAGATGTATCGACCCGCTCAGCAGCCGTAGTTCAAAAGGCAGGCCCCACCACCGTAACAAGTGTGTCATCATTGCGGGAAGCCAGGGCACTTTCGTTCAGAATGCCGGTATTTTCTGAACATTTGCCTGATCTGTGGGTCGAAGGACCACACTATGAGGGACTATCCTGAGAGGAAGCCTCGGTCTTCCAACCCTGCTCCAGCCAATGCCCCTGCCAGGAATGCACCATAGCGACCACCACCACCTGCTTAGCAATGTCAACCACTCCCTGCTCAGCAACAAGTGTACCAACAGACCCAACGACAGGCACCACCCCAGAGACGCCAAGCTTATACCATGACGGTATAAGAGGCTGAGGCAACGGGTCAAGTAATCACAGGTATGAGATATCTCACTAAGCTACATACTCTATTATTTAGAAATCGTAAGCTTAGACATGATTCTCGTCACCGTAGGTACCGTCTTAGTAGCCGGTAGACCTGCCCTCACCTTATTCGACTCAGGAGCTACACATAACTTTTTGGCAAGTCGTTTCGTCCAAACACATGCCATCTCTGTTGAACCTCTGGCTTCCAGTTGGAATGTCGAGACTGCTGGCGGTTCCTTACCGGTAACCAGCGGATGCCTTCACTGCTCTGTAGTGATCTGTGGACGAGATCTCTATGCCGACTTCATGGTGATAGAGATGCCAACTTTTGATGCTATTCTTGAGATGGATTGGTTGGGGACTTTTCATGCCACCAATGAATGTCGTCAAAGGATGGTAGAGTTCGAAATACCCAACCATCCTAAGTTCGAGTTCCTCAACAGAAGCCGATCGGAAGGACTGGTGAAGTATCGAGCCAGGCTTTCGAAAGCGATGGCGACTGCAGCAGAAGACGAGCAAGAGAAGCCTGAGATAGTGCGAGAATTCTTGGACGTATTTCCAGACGACCTCTCAGCTTTGCCTCTGGATTGTGGCCTTGAATTTACCATTGATCTTATACCAGGTGCTCAACCAATATCCAAGGGACCCTACCGCATGGCACCACCTGAGCTTGTAGAGATTCGAGCTCAGCTAGACGATCTCATACAGAAAGGATGGATACGACCCAGTGTATCCGCATGGGGTGCCCCAGTGCTGCTCATGAAGAAGAAGGATGGATCGCAACGCATGTGCGTCGACTACCGGGAGCTGAACAAGATGATGGTGATGAACAAGTATCCGCTGCCCTGCATCAACGAACTGTTCGATCAACTTGGAGGATCGAGCGTGTATTCAAAGCTGGACCTAAAGACCGGATACCATCAAGTGAAGGTGAAGGAGGATGTCCATAAGACTGCATTCTGGACCAGATTTGGACACTACGAATTCTTGGTAATGCCATTTGGTGTGACTAATGCACCTAATGTATTCATGAGTCTCATGAACCATGTTCTATACAACCATCTGGACAAGTTCGTAGTGATCTACATTGACGACATCCTCGTCTACTCGAATGACACCGAGGATCATAGAGCTCACCTGAGGAAGATCTTGGAGATGATAAGATAACACCAACTGTATACCAAGTACAGTAAGTGTGAGTTTTGGCTCGACAAGGTCGCTTTCTTGGGCCACATCATATTTGGAGAAGGGATATCCGTCGACCCTGAGAAGGTAGCTGCTGTTCAGAACTGGCCAGCCCCAAAGACTGTGACTGAGATTCGAAGTTTCCCGGGACTGGCTGGTTACTACAGACGATTCATCCAGGACTTCTCGAAGATCGCAGGTTCCATAACGCGATTGACGAGAAAGGACGTGGTGTTCGTCTGGTCAAAGGCTTACGAGGATGCATTCCAGGAGCTGAAGAAGAGACTGACTTCTGCCCCGATTCTGGTCATCCCAGACAGAACCGGAGGGTTCGAAGTATTTTGTGATGCTTCTGGCAAAGGACTTGGGTACGTGTTGCATCAACATGGCCGAGTCGTCGCTTATGCATCCAGGCAACTGAAAATCCATGAGAAGAACTATCCCACTCATGACCTTGAGTTGGCGGCAGTTATATTTGCTCTGAAGATTTGGAGGCACTTCTTGCTGGGCGAACATGTGAAGACATTCTCGGATCACAAGAGTCCTAAATACCTATTCACCCAGAAGGAGCTCAACATGCGCCAACGACGATGGATCGAGCTGATGGCAGACTATGATATTGACCTTCAGTACCATCCTGGGAAGGTCAATGTCGTACCGGATGCTCTGAGTCGCCTTCCTACAGTGATGACTCTTACATCACAATGGAGGCTTCGACACGAGATTCGAGCCATGGAGATGGATGTCATACTGCCTGGAGTGACGTCTTCGTTACTCAACCTTCAGATCCAGTCTGACCTGGTGGACAAGATCAAAGCTGCCCAAGCCGGAGACGAGAAGTTGCAGAAGATCAGAGACATGGTGTTAGCAGGCCAGCGGCCGGAATTCAAGATCCATGAGGACGGATCTTTGAGATTCTGCAACCGCATCTGCATACCATCTGGAGACGTCAGAGAAGCTTTATTGGAGGAAGCCCACAGCTCTCCGTATTCCATTCATCCAGGCAGGACCAAGATGTACCAGGACTTGCGACTACGCTACTGGTGGCATGGGATGAAGAGAAGCATCGAACGCAGTGTGGCGAAGTGTATAGTGTGCCAGCAGGTGAAGGCTGAACATCACCGGACTATCAGGTTGTTGCAACCTTTGCCCATCCCAGAGTGGAAGTGGCAACACATCATGATGGACTTTGTGTCGGGACTGCCCAAGAGCACGAAGCACAACGATGATGTCTGGGTGATCGTGTATCGATTGACCAAGTCAGCATACTTCATTCCTTTCAGAGTGGGCCAGCCAACCGAGATGCTTGCCAATAAGTACATGGAGGAGATCGTGAAGTGGCATAGTGTCCCTGTCAGTATTGTTTCAGACAGAGACACTCGATTCACTTCTCATTTTTGGAAGAGCTTGCAGGAGTGTTTGGGGACCCGATTAAGCTTCATTACATCTTATCATCCTCAGACCGATGGCCAGTCAGAACACACCATTCAGATCCTGGAGGACATGTTGCGTGCGTTTATGCTGGACTTCAAGGGATCTTGGGAAGATCATCTACACCTTGTAGAGTTTGCCTACAACAACAGCTATCAGGCCAGCATCGGTATGGCGCCTTTTGCAGCACTATATGGGAGGAAGTGTCGTTCCCCCTTGAGCTGGGACGACGTTGGCGACCGAGAGCTCATCAGTCCGTATTTGATTGTGGAAGCAGTGGAAGTGGTTCGGACCATCAGAGAGAAGCTACAGTTGGCGCAAGATCGATACAAGCATTAGGCAGATGCAAAGCACTGACATCTAGAGTTCCAGCCTGGTGACCATGTATTTTAGAAGATCTCGCCGAATCGTGGGATGATTCGCTTTGGACGAAGAGGAAAGCTCAGTCCTCGATATATTGGTCCATTTGATATCTTGGAGCGGGTAGGCGGGTGGCCTATCACCTTACCTTGCCACCTACATTGGAAGGAGTACATGAAGTCTTTCATGTCTCGCAGCTTCGACGCTACGTGAGTGATCCTAGTCATGTTATGGATTGCTCCGAGATAGCCATTCGTCCAGCTCTATCTTATGATCAGCAACCAGTCAAGATCTTTGATCGACGACAAAAGACCCTCAAGAATTGAGAGATTAATCTTGTCAGGGTCTTATGGCATCACGACTCACCTGGGGAGTCTACTTGGAAGCGAAAGTATGAGATGCAGGAACGCTACCCTTACTTGTTTACCGAGACTGAGGATCTTACTAGTCTTGAGGCTAGTCTTGGTAACAACGTTGATGATAGTATGTATTCATAAATAGCATCTCTTGTTTTCTAGATGATGTGATATCACATTATATTCCATAATATTTTTCTATCATTTATTTGCTTGAGCTTCTTCATAACATCAATTATCTATTTTATTAAGGTTGAAATTCCGAGGACAGAATTATTTTAAGGAGGGTAGGATGTAACGACATGTATTTTTCAACACATCACTTTACGTATTTTAAAAATAAATTTTACTTTATAAATGTTAGTCAAGAGTTTTATAACAAAACTGATTTCAAAAATTCTTATAAAAATATCTTTAAGCACGAGACTATTATAATGTATTTCAGTATTTTCAGATTTCCTCAAACACTCAAAATAATTTCAATAAAAATTCGTTTTCAATAATTACCGTTTAGGCTTAACGAATTAATTTTCTATTCAAAAATTTTCAAAATGTTTTCAAACTTCTACAGTAGCATCCTATGATCATTTAGGGCTCTTCGCATTAATTTCGTAATTTTCTGATATGATTTAAATAGAGAACCCGCAAACCCGCTTTGTAAACGTTTAGGCCTAAAACTATTATCCTCGTAGCCCAAACCCCGAAACGGACTTCGTATTCGCGATCCACGTGACGATACGATTCCTTGGGTATGTTTTCGTAATTTTTTGGAGTCGTTTGCGAAAACGAGTTTGTATTCCTCCGGTTTGCTAATTACAATCACTAATGGCCTAATTAACCACAATCAAATCCCATCTACCTGTTGAGTATTGATTCCCCGGATTTGGTTTTGGATGATGAGCAAACATAAATATTGTGTACTAACTCTCTATGAGCGCAGTTATGGAGATCGTGGCCAAAAGAATACGTACATCAAAAGCGACGTCTCGAGACTTCTCAATACGCGTGATCGTGTGCCTGAAGCTTCGTTGAAGCTCTAGGAGAATTATTGAAGTCAAGAGATCCAGATTGAAGCTTTGAAGACGGTTCGTCAAGTTTTATTTATTGTCTTCTAGTTTCTTTCCGTAGAATGTTAAGCCTTGAGTAGGTCTTACATTATTAGAGCTAGGATTATCATAGAAGCCCAGAGAAACTTTCCCGAAGCTTCACGCTTCGATTCACGGCTTCTAGTGCATCTAAGTTGGTTCAAGAAGAAGAACCAACCGACTAGATGGCAATCTAGTCGGTCAGCAATTCTTCTTGAACCGACTACATCTCCTTGCTCATTTCAGCTCATTCTCTGTTGACCAATTAGTCGGTCCAAGAAGATTCACCGACCGACTAGTTGTCAAACTAGTCGGTTTGGAATCCTTCATGGACCGACTAGTTATATCTTCATTTCACAGCCTGAGCTACTGTTTATCGTTAGTCGGTCAAAGAACAATCATCGACCGACTAGTTGAGAAACCAATCTGTTAGGATTTGTTCTCTGACCGACTAGTTCTCCTTGATTTCAGACTATACTATTTCAACTCTTAGTCGGTCAAAGATCACTCACCGACCGACTAGTTGTGAAACTAGTCGGTTGGCAAGTCTTCTTAGACCGACTAGTTCATCATTTTCTGAACTTCTCTTTTGGCTGTTCATCTGTTAGTTGGTTCATGTTGAATCACCGACCGACTAGTTGAGAAACTAGTCGGTCAGTGATCCTTCTTTGACCGACCAGACTACTTCAGAATAGAGCCGTTGGAGCATTTAATGCCACGATTTTTTGCTCTCTCTTTCTTCAATCCTATATATACTTGGAGGGGTTCTTTCCTAGTATTCAAGGCTGCCATTTTAGAGGTTTAGAGAAATCAAAGAGGAGCCATTCAACTCTATTCCAAAGCCATCTCTTCTCACCAAGAATCTCTCCTTCACTCTTTGAGCCAAATTCCTCAAGAGAGATTCTCTCCATTGTGAGCCTCTCAAGCTAATAGCTTGATCTAAGGTCACCAACTGTAACGGCCTGTATTTTTCCAATACATTCAAATTAAGTATTTAAAGAAAATTCAATTTTAATTGTATTTTATAATGGTTTGTTAGGAGTCTTAAACTGATTTCAAAAATTTCCTATAAAAATATTTTGAAGTATCAGACTAGTTATGGAGTATTTTGGTAAAATCGGATTTCGTCAAATACCACTGAAAGATCTGATAAAAAATTCATTTTCAGATATTGCAGTTTTGACTCAATGAATTTATTTTCTATTCAAACGTCTTCAAAACATTTTCAAACTTCTGCAGTAGCATCCTATGATCATTTGGGGCTTCCCACATTAATTTCGTAATTTTCTGATATCGTTTCAATAGAGAACCCGCAAACCCGCTTTCTAAACGTTTTGGCCAAAAACTAGTATTTCCATAGCTCAAACCCTGGAACGGTCATCGTATTCGTCATCCTCGTGACGATACGGTCCCGTGGGTACGTTTTCGTAATTTTTCGGAGTTATTTGCGAAAACGAGTTTGTATTCCTCCGCTTTGTTAATTACAATCGCTAATGACCTAATTAACCCTAATCTAACCCCATCTACCCATCCCTTGTGGTTAAATCTGAATTGGCTCAGATCTAACCCTCCCTTCTAACCCCATCTACCCTCTCATCTACCCCCTCATCTACCCCCACTAATTACAATCTTGCCATTAACTAGACCTATAAATAAACCCCCTTCCCTTTTGTATTTTAACACACACAGCTTACTCTCTATCTCTCCCCGTTTCGTTTCAAACCCAGGCGCTCCCTCTTCTCAAACGAAACCGCCTGCTCCCCCTCTCTATCTCGCTCACTCTATCACTCCCGCTCTCTCTCTCTCCCCTCCCTCATATTCACCTCAGGCGGACACGACCGTCGCTTCGCCGCCCCCGTCCGCCATCGGAGCACTCCCCCAGCGCCACCACCGTCGCTTCCCCTCGCCCAGCAGCTCCGCCCGCCTCCGTGACCCTCCGCCGCCGCCGCTGCATTGCCGCCGTCGTGCCCTGACGAAGCCCCGAGACCTCCGTACACCGCTCAACCGCGAGCTCCTCTCCGAGCTCACTGCAGCAACCCCGGACGAACCCCCGCCTCTTCGAGCTTCCGATCCCACAGCGTCGCAGCCGCCGCCGTGAGCCACCGCCAGAGCTCACCGCCGTCACCGCCCTCCGCCGTCACCGCCCTCCGCCGTCGCCGCCCTCCGTGCTCCGCCTCCGCCGCCTGAGCCCGCCGTCGCCGCCTGCCACGAAAACGAAAACGAAGCAACGGTAATAATACGCGATGGCAAACTTGTAAATATCGCGTATTTTCGTATTTTTCGTATTTTAAATAATTAATAAATGGGGTTTAAGGTTATAAATCCATAACTAATTATACAGGGGCCAGAAAAATGAGTGACTAGTCCCAGAAAATCAGAAACGTCGAAACGAATCCATTGGCGCTAGTTTCGTCGCAATCAGGCAAGTATATTTCTCACAGTGAATTTTTAAAGGCAAAACTTAAATAGGTTAAAATTCTTCTAAAATTCGTAGCTTGCAATTTTTACGTATATGTACGTCTGATAAAAATATATGTTACAGTACTTGTAAATACGATCGTTTTGACATCTTGTTTGCAAAATTCTGACGTACGGTTTGCCCGGAATAAATCTTTGAAGATATGTTGTAATGATAAATTCTTGTTTTAAAAATCCTTTTAAAATTCGTAATCTGTGATTTTTACGTGCACTTACGTACGATAAAAATATATGTCGTAGTACTAGTGAATACAATCATTTTGACACCTTGTTTGAAGAATTCTGATGTGCGGTTTGCTCTAAACAATTCCTTGAACATATGTTTTAAAAATCATTTCTTGATTTAAAATTGCTTTTTGGCTATTTAAAATTGTTTAAAAATTGTTTAAAAATCTTGAAAAATAACCACTAGTCTTAGAAAGTATTTTAAGCTAATTTAAACTATTTTGCTTGGTCAAAATCATATCTTACTCGTTCTTTTAATTATTTAAGTGATCCTGATGTTTTCATTTAATCGAGTCGTGAAGTTGTGAACTTTCACGAGACTGTTGTACAGACTATTGGAACACCGAGATTGAATTGACTGAATGGAAGATGGAACTTCAACGATATTGAATGGAAGATGGAACTTTAACAATATAGAATGAAAGATGGAATTTCAATAATAGACAGATAGTACACATTCTTTTGACCGCCACTTGACTTGACCCGGGTTTGGGGTAGTCTATGATCACAAGTGTTACAGAATGACTGGATGCGCCATACTAAATTACCTCCAACACATTACGGGGGTTAGAACCTTGACCGTTGCCATATCGGAACGGTGGGTAAGCCTCGGAGTTGCTCCCGTCGCAGGCTGCATGTTGGTTATCTCTAGTACTCTTGGACATGGACTTATCACTAGGATAGACTGGTTTTTGACTATTGTTCTAACATCTTTTCTGCAGGTTGCTACGGTGTGTTTATTTAATGCTAAATTGTCACATGTTGCAAATGGTATTGCAAATTGTTATTGAGTGATTAAATTGCTACAGGTTGTAAACGATATTGCAAATGGCTATCGATGATTAAGTTGCGGCAGATTGCAAATGTTTAACTTCTTTAACTGCTTTAACTATTTTAACTGCTTTAACTGCTTTATCTCTTTTATTGCTTATTTTAAATTAAACTTATTGCTTGTCTTTAAAAGTCCAGCTTGGTTTAATTTTTAAATGTCCAACATTTTGGTTTTGAGATTATCTTGCCGAGTAAACCTCGCTGACGGACATTTCATTTTGTTGTTTTACGAAATGTCCGTCAGGTATCGATAGTGAGTTCTTTGAAGACACTACTGCAGGAATCGAGCCAGTGCTCGAAGGCTACGTGGAGTATCTACCCACAGAAGACTAGACTTTTACCTTCGCGTCAGCACTTTTATACATATTTGATTAATGTAATTCGTGTACTTTGTTTGTATTGGCCATACTAGGCCAAGCTGTATCTTAATTAATGTACACTGGATATGTAATAATGTCGTTTGAGCTGCTTCTTAAATTTGCAAGCAAGGATCTGCAATTTTTATACAGACGCTTAGTGTGTTTAAGCCAAGGAGGAAGAAAAGAAAAAGATTCCAAAAAGAAAAAAAAAGAAAAAAAAAGTACTCCTCCTTGTTTTAAGCACATCGCGGACCCGTTCACGTCCTCGCTCCCGGTAGAATGGGAAGCGGGGCGTGACAGGTTTTGGTGGCGGCCCATGCAGGTCTTGCTTATGCAAATACTTTAAGATCGGTTTAAATGACATTAATATCCAAGTATACTGCTAGAATAGATTAATTCTAACCTACTTTACCTCGCGGTTTGTTTTGAAGTATGGCAGGTCAAGCAGATACTCACGGCATCACCAACAACGATATCTTGGGTATCGTAAAGGAAATACTGGAAATTCAACGCCAAGTTCTCCATGAGGCTGTTGACAAACTCTGTAAAGCCTCCCAAAGGAAGCATCCTGTGGAACCACTGAGAGACGCTCTGCAACCGACGACGACTACATTCAAGAGGCCCACATCTTCAGTCAACAAGAAATCCCCGATGGTGTGCTTCCATTGCAACCGAAAGGGGACATATCAAGAAGAACTGCCGCCTGCTGCTGAATCAATGTTTGGCCTATGGAGCATCTGAGCACTCTCTCAGGAACTGCCCCCGCCGCATTAACAAGAAAGCGACTACGACCACAGGAGTTTCTGGATCAGCACATCTTAAACCACCCCTAGCTCCACAACATCGAGTCATTCATCAGGCCGAGCTAAACCAAGCTAGGTGTCAAGCATCCATCGCATCAACCTGAGATACTGAGGCTACAGAGCCAGTAATCACTGGTATACCTGAACCTTTTCCCTCTACGTCGATTTGACACCCATCGTCTTTATTATCATTGCTAGCATATGTTACCGTGCTATAGCATGTCCACATCTTGATTTGGAAATTTTCTATTGCTTCTTATCACAGAATTTGCAACGAACTATTTCCATTGAACCTCATTACCATTTCGAACTCTTAACCCTTGCTTAGGAACTCGTGTTCCATTCTTGGTTATACCTTCCCTAGTAACCTCTTTTGCTAACCGTTATAGTTATTTTCATTTGATGAACCATCTACTCATTTCATCACCTTTCCTTCAGTTGATAATGGCACGCATATAAATGATAATCTTCCTTCAATTGACCATGATACCGGTCAATGTGCTTGGCTAAAGTCTGTTGGATCGACCTAGCTAGACTGGGCATAAGTGATCCTAGCTTAGTCACTTCCCTGGCCGTGTCCGCTGGACCGCAAGGATGTGAATCATGATTATGTAACGCCATCGATCTTCATCATTATCACCTTCTCTTAGCTTGATGACCTTTCGATTGACCTTCTTAGAATCTTTCTTTAGTCCCCTTGAACTCTAGTTATGGAGGACAACATTCGAATTGTGGATCATCAGAAGTTCGAGTTCAACCACTGAAACAAATCGAAGGGCCACACTGCAAGCGACTGTCCTGAGAGGAAGTCTCAGCCTTCCAACTCTGCTCAACAACGTCAACCAACAACAAGTGTACCAGCAGACTCGACAACAGGTGCTACCCCAAAGACGCCAAGCTTGTACCATGACAGTAGAAGAAGCTGAGGCTACGGACCAAGTAAATCCCAGGTACGAGATATTCCACTAAGCTACTTACTCTATTATTTAGAGCTTGGACATGTTTCTTATCACTGTAACTGTTAAACCTCTGACTCCACGTTGGATGGTCGAGACCGCTGGCAGTTCCCCAGCGGATGCCTCCAATGTTCTATTGTGATTTGTAGCCGAGGTCTTTTTGCTAAATCCATGGTGATAGAGATGCCAACATTTGATGTTGTTCTTGGGATGAATTGGTTAAGGACATTTCATGCCACCTTTGACTGTCGTCAAAGGAGGGTAGAGTTCAAAATACCCGACCATCTTAAGTTCAAGTTCCTCCGCGGAAGCAGATCGAAGGACGCTCAGAAGTATTCGAGGATGATACTGGAGATTTTGAGACGATCCAACCTGACGTGCCAGTGTAGGTTGTTGGCGTCTTTTCATTTTGTGCTCGTATTTCTCTTCTAGCCCCTACTTCTATCTTGTACCTAATTTCTTTCCCCCAAGGGTTTGATTCATTTCCCACTGACCGCCCTTTCCCCCTCTTTATTGCGTTCTGTCCGTTTCCTCTCCTCGAGCCCCGTTCCAGCCTAACACCGACGACTTCGGTGCCCCCCTTTTCTTTTTAACACATCTCCTTCCTCCGCAAGCCACCCCGTGGCTTTCCCTTTTCCCTCAGACATCACCCCCTCCTCCCCCCGGCCTCTCCCCCAAGCGAACTCGATCGGACCTCGCATCGCCACTCCGATCTCCGATCCGCCAGCTTCCGCTTCGCTCCATCCCGTAGGCCCTAGCTCCCCGCCATGGATCGCCAGCCAGTCGGAGCCCTCGCCGCCGCAGATCGCCAGCCGCCGATGGCCCGCCGACGACCTTGGGGTCTGTTGGGCCTAGCAGCAACCCTCGCCGCCACCCATGCTTTGGCCGTGTGGTCGGGATATTGGGAACCCGCCGCCATTGGTATCATTGGGAGCTCCTTTTTCTGGTTCTTCCCCCTCGAGCTGCCCAGCTTCGAGTGCTTCTTAGGGGCGCTCCTTGATGTTTTTGGGTTCGTGAGTTTTTGGTCATTAAATTGCTTAGGGCTGATGGTGTTAGCTGTAGATATCGACCAATGGTGTTGGGAAGGAGTATCTTTAGGATTGGGTATTGGATTCCTTTTGGCCTTAGGTGTTGAGATGAGATGCCAGTCTTGTGCTCTCATTTGGAGGACAGCTTTGATGCTGGCTTACTGTTGGATGTGGTGGAGATTGCTGGAAGCAGTGGTGACAATGATCTTGATCCATGAGAGTTGGCCTTATATCTGCCTTTTGGTAACGATCTGGATATTGGATTGTAATTTGGTAGCATGGCAGATGAAGTCTTTGGTGCTCTGCTGGTTACGTTGTAACAGCTTGCATGCTTTTGGATTAGTCCTCACGTTTTTGTATGTTATGGCAATAATTTACATGATTGAGACCATGTAACCATCGTTTATATATTCTAGACGCTCCGTTCTTCTCTTTGGTGTACTTGCTTCTGACTTGTCACCTTATGTCCCAAGTTCGATCAAATGTCATCATCATCCTCACTATCTTTTTCATGTAATGCCATTATTTTATGTTTTGCCTACTTGATAAATCTGATGTAGCTATTGTGATAAAATATATTAGTGACATCCCATATTTTTCTTATCACATTTCATGTTATTTACAACCTGATTTACAAAGATTACTATCTTTTCTATCATTTATTTGCTTGAGCTTCTATATAATATCAATTATTTGTTTCAAAAATATTTTTAAATTCCGAGGACGGAATTATTTTTAAGGAGAGTAGAATGTAACGGCCTGTATTTTTCCAATACATTCAAATTAAGTATTTAAAGAAAATTCAATTTTAATTGTATTTTATAATGGTTTGTTAGAAGTCTTAAACTGATTTCAAAAATTTCCTATAAAAATATTTTGAAGTATCAGACTAGTTATGGAGTATTTTGGTAAAATCGGATTTCGTCAAATACCTCTAAAAGATCTGATAAAAAATTCATTTTCAGATATTGCAGTTTTGACTCAATGAATTTATTTACTATTCAAACGTCTTCAAAACATTTTCAAACTTCTGCAGTAGCATCCTATGATCATTTGGGGCTTCCCACATTAATTTCGTAATTTTCTGATATCGTTTCAATAGAGAACCCGCAAATCCGCTTTCTAAACGTTTTGGCCAAAAACTAGTATTTCCATAGCTCAAACCCTGGAACGGTCATCGTATTCGTCATCCTCGTGACGATACGGTCCCGTGGGTACGTTTTCGTAATTTTTCGGAGTTATTTGCGAAAACGAGTTTGTATTCCTCCGCTTTGTTAATTACAATCGCTAATGACCTAATTAACCCTAATCTAACCCCATCTACCCATCCCTTGTGGTTAAATCTGAATTGGCTCAGATCTAACCCTCCCATCTAACCCCATCTACCCTCTCATCTACCCCCTCATCTACCCCCACTAATTACAATCTTGCCATTAACTAGACCTATAAATAAACCCCCTTCCCTTTTGTATTTTAACACACACAGCTTACTCTCTATCTCTCCCCGTTTCGTTTCAAACCCAGGCGCTCCCTCTTCTCAAACGAAACCGCCTGCTCCCCCTCTCTATCTCGCTCACTCTATCACTCCCGCTCTCTCTCTCTCTCTCCCCTCCCTCATATTCACCTCAGGCGGACACGACCGTCGCTTCGCCGCCCCCGTCCGCCATCGGAGCACTCCCCCAGCGCCACCACCGTCGCTTCCCCTCGCCCAGCAGCTCCGCCCGCCTCCGTGACCCTCCGCCGCCGCCGCTAGTTTCGTCGCAATCAGGCAAGTATATTTCTCACAGTGAATTTTTAAAGGCAAAACTTAAATAGGTTAAAATTCTTCTAAAATTCGTAGCTTGCAATTTTTACGTATATGTACGTCTGATAAAAATATATGTTACAGTACTTGTAAATACGATCGTTTTGACATCTTGTTTGCAAAATTCTGACGTACGGTTTGCCCGGAATAAATCTTTGAAGATATGTTGTAATGATAAATTCTTGTTTTAAAAATCCTTTTAAAATTCGTAATCTGTGATTTTTACGTGCACTTACGTACGATAAAAATATATGTCGTAGTACTAGTGAATACAATCATTTTGACACCTTGTTTGAAGAATTCTGATGTGCGGTTTGCTCTAAACAATTCCTTGAACATATGTTTTAAAAATCATTTCTTGATTTAAAATTGCTTTTTGGCTATTTAAAAATTGTTTAAAAATTGTTTAAAAATCTTGAAAAATAACCACTAGTCTTAGAAAGTATTTTAAGCTAATTTAAACTATTTTGCTTGGTCAAAATCATATCTTACTCGTTCTTTTAATTATTTAAGTGATCCTGATGTTTTCATTTAATCGAGTCGTGAAGTTGTGAACTTTCACGAGACTGTTGTACAGACTATTGGAACACCGAGATTGAATTGACTGAATGGAAGATGGAACTTCAACGATATTGAATGGAAGATGGAACTTTAACAATATAGAATGAAAGATGGAATTTCAATAATAGACAGATAGTACACATTCTTTTGACCGCCACTTGACTTGACCCGGGTTTGGGGTAGTCTATGATCACAAGTGTTACAGAATGACTGGATGCGCCATACTAAATTACCTCCAACACATTACGGGGGTTAGAACCTTGACCGTTGCCATATCGGAACGGTGGGTAAGCCTCGGAGTTGCTCCCGTCGCAGGCTGCATGTTGGTTATCTCTAGTACTCTTGGACATGGACTTATCACTAGGATAGACTGGTTTTTGACTATTGTTCTAACATCTTTTCTGCAGGTTGCTACGGTGTGTTTATTTAATGCTAAATTGTCACATGTTGCAAATGGTATTGCAAATTGTTATTGAGTGATTAAATTGCTACAGGTTGTAAACGATATTGCAAATGGCTATCGATGATTAAGTTGCGGCAGATTGCAAATGTTTAACTTCTTTAACTGCTTTAACTATTTTAACTGCTTTAACTGCTTTATCTCTTTTATTGCTTATTTTAAATTAAACTTATTGCTTGTCTTTAAAAGTCCAGCTTGGTTTAATTTTTAAATGTCCAACATTTTGGTTTTGAGATTATCTTGCCGAGTAAACCTCGCTGACGGACATTTCATTTTGTTGTTTTACGAAATGTCCGTCAGGTATCGATAGTGAGTTCTTTGAAGACACTACTGCAGGAATCGAGCCAGTGCTCGAAGGCTACGTGGAGTATCTACCCACAGAAGACTAGACTTTTACCTTCGCGTCAGCACTTTTATACATATTTGATTAATGTAATTCGTGTACTTTGTTTGTATTGGCCATACTAGGCCAAGCTGTATCTTAATTAATGTACACTGGATATGTAATAATGTCGTTTGAGCTGCTTCTTAAATTTGCAAGCAAGGATCTGCAATTTTTATACAGACCGCTTAGTGTGTTTAAGCCAAGGAGGAAGAAAAGAAAAAGATTCCAAAAAGAAAAAAAAAGAAAAAAAAAGTACTCCTCCTTGTTTTAAGCACATCGCGGACCCGTTCACGTCCTCGCTCCCGGTAGAATGGGAAGCGGGGCGTGACAGGTTTTGGTGGCGGCCCATGCAGGTCTTGCTTATGCAAATACTTTAAGATCGGTTTAAATGACATTAATATCCAAGTATACTGCTAGAATAGATTAATTCTAACCTACTTTACCTCGCGGTTTGTTTTGAAGTATGGCAGGTCAAGCAGATACTCACGGCATCACCAACAACGATATCTTGGGTATCGTAAAGGAAATACTGGAAATTCAACGCCAAGTTCTCCATGAGGCTGTTGACAAACTCTGTAAAGCCTCCCAAAGGAAGCATCCTGTGGAACCACTGAGAGACGCTCTGCAACCGACGACGACTACATTCAAGAGGCCCACATCTTCAGTCAACAAGAAATCCCCGATGGTGTGCTTCCATTGCAACCGAAAGGGACATATCAAGAAGAACTGCCGCCTGCTGCTGAATCAATGTTTGGCCTATGGAGCATCTGAGCACTCTCTCAGGAACTGCCCCCGCCGCATTAACAAGAAAGCGACTACGACCACAGGAGTTTCTGGATCAGCACATCTTAAACCACCCCTAGCTCCACAACATCGAGTCATTCATCAGGCCGAGCTAAACCAAGCTAGGTGTCAAGCATCCATCGCATCAACCTGAGATACTGAGGCTACAGAGCCAGTAATCACTGGTATACCTGAACCTTTTCCCTCTACGTCGATTTGACACCCATCGTCTTTATTATCATTGCTAGCATATGTTACCGTGCTATAGCATGTCCACATCTTGATTTGGAAATTTTCTATTGCTTCTTATCACAGAATTTGCAACGAACTATTTCCATTGACCTCATTACCATTTCGAACTCTTAACCCTTGCTTAGGAACTCGTGTTCCATTCTTGGTTATACCTTCCCTAGTAACCTCTTTTGCTAACCGTTATAGTTATTTTCATTTGATGAACCATCTACTCATTTCATCACCTTTCCTTCAGTTGATAATGGCACGCATATAAATGATAATCTTCCTTCAATTGACCATGATACCGGTCAATGTGCTTGGCTAAAGTCTGTTGGATCGACCTAGCTAGACTGGGCATAAGTGATCCTAGCTTAGTCACTTCCCTGGCCGTGTCCGCTGGACCGCAAGGATGTGAATCATGATTATGTAACGCCATCGATCTTCATCATTATCACCTTCTCTTAGCTTGATGACCTTTCGATTGACCTTCTTAGAATCTTTCTTTAGTCCCCTTGAACTCTAGTTATGGAGGACAACATTCGAATTGTGGATCATCAGAAGTTCGAGTTCAACCACTGAAACAAATCGAAGGGCCACACTGCAAGCGACTGTCCTGAGAGGAAGTCTCAGCCTTCCAACTCTGCTCAACAACGTCAACCAACAACAAGTGTACCAGCAGACTCGACAACAGGTGCTACCCCAAAGACGCCAAGCTTGTACCATGACAGTAGAAGAAGCTGAGGCTACGGACCAAGTAAATCCCAGGTACGAGATATTCCACTAAGCTACTTACTCTATTATTTAGAGCTTGGACATGTTTCTTATCACTGTAACTGTTAAACCTCTGACTCCACGTTGGATGGTCGAGACCGCTGGCAGTTCCCAGCGGATGCCTCCAATGTTCTATTGTGATTTGTAGCCGAGGTCTTTTTGCTAAATCCATGGTGATAGAGATGCCAACATTTGATGTTGTTCTTGGGATGAATTGGTTAAGGACATTTCATGCCACCTTTGACTGTCGTCAAAGGAGGGTAGAGTTCAAAATACCCGACCATCTTAAGTTCAAGTTCCTCCGCGGAAGCAGATCGAAGGACGCTCAGAAGTATTCGAGGATGATACTGGAGATTTTGAGACGATCCAACCTGACGTGCCAGTGTAGGTTGTTGGCGTCTTTTCATTTTGTGCTCGTATTTCTCTTCTAGCCCCTACTTCTATCTTGTACCTAATTTCTTTCCCCCAAGGGTTTGATTCATTTCCCACTGACCGCCTTTCCCCCTCTTTATTGCGTTCTGTCCGTTTCCTCTCCTCGAGCCCCGTTCCAGCCTAACACCGACGACTTCGGTGCCCCCCTTTTCTTTTTAACACATCTCCTTCCTCCGCAAGCCACCCCGTGGCTTTCCCTTTTCCCTCAGACATCACCCCCTCCTCCCCCCGGCCTCTCCCCCAAGCGAACTCGATCGGACCTCGCATCGCCACTCCGATCTCCGATCCGCCAGCTTCCGCTTCGCTCCATCCCGTAGGCCCTAGCTCCCCGCCATGGATCGCCAGCCAGTCGGAGCCCTCGCCGCCGCAGATCGCCAGCCGCCGATGGCCCGCCGACGACCTTGGGGTCTGTTGGGCCTAGCAGCAACCCTCGCCGCCACCCATGCTTTGGCCGTGTGGTCGGGATATTGGGAACCCGCCGCCATTGGTATCATTGGGAGCTCCTTTTTCTGGTTCTTCCCCCTCGAGCTGCCCAGCTTCGAGTGCTTCTTAGGGGCGCTCCTTGATGTTTTTGGGTTCGTGAGTTTTTGGTCATTAAATTGCTTAGGGCTGATGGTGTTAGCTGTAGATATCGACCAATGGTGTTGGGAAGGAGTATCTTTAGGATTGGGTATTGGATTCCTTTTGGCCTTAGGTGTTGAGATGAGATGCCAGTCTTGTGCTCTCATTTGGAGGACAGCTTTGATGCTGGCTTACTGTTGGATGTGGTGGAGATTGCTGGAAGCAGTGGTGACAATGATCTTGATCCATGAGAGTTGGCCTTATATCTGCCTTTTGGTAACGATCTGGATATTGGATTGTAATTTGGTAGCATGGCAGATGAAGTCTTTGGTGCTCTGCTGGTTACGTTGTAACAGCTTGCATGCTTTTGGATTAGTCCTCACGTTTTTGTATGTTATGGCAATAATTTACATGATTGAGACCATGTAACCATCGTTTATATATTCTAGACGCTCCGTTCTTCTCTTTGGTGTACTTGCTTCTGACTTGTCACCTTATGTCCCAAGTTCGATCAAATGTCATCATCATCCTCACTATCTTTTTCATGTAATGCCATTATTTTATGTTTTGCCTACTTGATAAATCTGATGTAGCTATTGTGATAAAATATATTAGTGACATCCCATATTTTCTTATCACATTTCATGTTATTTACAACCTGATTTACAAAGATTACTATCTTTTCTATCATTTATTTGCTTGAGCTTCTATATAATATCAATTATTTGTTTCAAAATATTTTTAAATTCCGAGGACGGAATTATTTTTAAGGAGAGTAGAATGTAACGGCCTGTATTTTTCCAATACATTCAAATTAAGTATTTAAAGAAAATTCAATTTTAATTGTATTTTATAATGGTTTGTTAGAAGTCTTAAACTGATTTCAAAAATTTCCTATAAAAATATTTTGAAGTATCAGACTAGTTATGGAGTATTTTGGTAAAATCGGATTTCGTCAAATACCTCTAAAAGATCTGATAAAAAATTCATTTTCAGATATTGCAGTTTTGACTCAATGAATTTATTTACTATTCAAACGTCTTCAAAACATTTTCAAACTTCTGCAGTAGCATCCTATGATCATTTGGGGCTTCCCACATTAATTTCGTAATTTTCTGATATCGTTTCAATAGAGAACCCGCAAATCCGCTTTCTAAACGTTTTGGCCAAAAACTAGTATTTCCATAGCTCAAACCCTGGAACGGTCATCGTATTCGTCATCCTCGTGACGATACGGTCCCGTGGGTACGTTTTCGTAATTTTTCGGAGTTATTTGCGAAAACGAGTTTGTATTCCTCCGCTTTGTTAATTACAATCGCTAATGACCTAATTAACCCTAATCTAACCCCATCTACCCATCCCTTGTGGTTAAATCTGAATTGGCTCAGATCTAACCCTCCCATCTAACCCCATCTACCCTCTCATCTACCCCCTCATCTACCCCCACTAATTACAATCTTGCCATTAACTAGACCTATAAATAAACCCCCTTCCCTTTTGTATTTTAACACACACAGCTTACTCTCTATCTCTCCCCGTTTCGTTTCAAACCCAGGCGCTCCCTCTTCTCAAACGAAACCGCCTGCTCCCCCTCTCTATCTCGCTCACTCTATCACTCCCGCTCTCTCTCTCTCTCTCCCCTCCCTCATATTCACCTCAGGCGGACACGACCGTCGCTTCGCCGCCCCCGTCCGCCATCGGAGCACTCCCCCAGCGCCACCACCGTCGCTTCCCCTCGCCCAGCAGCTCCGCCCGCCTCCGTGACCCTCCGCCGCCGCCGCTGCATTGCCGCCGTCGTGCCCTGACGAAGCCCCGAGACCTCCGTACACCGCTCAACCGCGAGCTCCTCTCCGAGCTCACTGCAGCAACCCCGGACGAACCCCCGCCTCTTCGAGCTTCCGATCCCACAGCGCCGCAGCCGCCGCCGTGAGCCACCGCCAGAGCTCACCGCCGTCACCGCCCTCCGCCGTCACCGCCCTCCGCCGTCGCCGCCCTCCGTGCTCCGCCTCCGCCGCCTGAGCCCGCCGTCGCCGCCTGCCACGAAAACGAAAACGAAGCAACGGTAATAATACGCGATGGCAAACTTGTAAATATCGCGTATTTTCGTATTTTTCGTATTTTAAATAATTAATAAATGGGGTTTAAGGTTATAAATCCATAACTAATTATACAGGGGCCAGAAAAATGAGTGACTAGTCCCAGAAAATCAGAAACGTCGAAACGAATCCATTGGCGCTAGTTTCGTGGCAATCAGGCAAGTATATTTCTCACAGTGAATTTTTAAAGGCAAAACTTAAATAGGTTAAAATTCTTCTAAAATTCGTAGCTTGCAATTTTTACGTATATGTACGTCTGATAAAAATATATGTTACAGTACTTGTAAATACGATCGTTTTGACATCTTGTTTGCAAAATTCTGACGTACGGTTTGCCCGGAATAAATCTTTGAAGATATGTTGGCTATTTAAAATTGTTTAAAAATTGTTTAAAAATCTTGAAAAATAACCACTAGTCTTAGAAAGTATTTTAAGCTAATTTAAACTATTTTGCTTGGTCAAAATCATATCTTACTCGTTCTTTTAATTATTTAAGTGATCCTGATGTTTTCATTTAATCGAGTCGTGAAGTTGTGAACTTTCACGAGACTGTTGTACAGACTATTGGAACACCGAGATTGAATTGACTGAATGGAAGATGGAACTTCAACGATATTGAATGGAAGATGGAACTTTAACAATATAGAATGAAAGATGGAATTTCAATAATAGACAGATAGTACACATTCTTTTGACCGCCACTTGACTTGACCCGGGTTTGGGGTAGTCTATGATCACAAGTGTTACAGAATGACTGGATGCGCCATACTAAATTACCTCCAACACATTACGGGGGTTAGAACCTTGACCGTTGCCATATCGGAACGGTGGGTAAGCCTCGGAGTTGCTCCCGTCGCAGGCTGCATGTTGGTTATCTCTAGTACTCTTGGACATGGACTTATCACTAGGATAGACTGGTTTTTGACTATTGTTCTAACATCTTTTCTGCAGGTTGCTACGGTGTGTTTATTTAATGCTAAATTGTCACATGTTGCAAATGGTATTGCAAATTGTTATTGAGTGATTAAATTGCTACAGGTTGTAAACGATATTGCAAATGGCTATCGATGATTAAGTTGCGGCAGATTGCAAATGTTTAACTTCTTTAACTGCTTTAACTATTTTAACTGCTTTAACTGCTTTATCTCTTTTATTGCTTATTTTAAATTAAACTTATTGCTTGTCTTTAAAAGTCCAGCTTGGTTTAATTTTTAAATGTCCAACATTTTGGTTTTGAGATTATCTTGCCGAGTAAACCTCGCTGACGGACATTTCATTTTGTTGTTTTACGAAATGTCCGTCAGGTATCGATAGTGAGTTCTTTGAAGACACTACTGCAGGAATCGAGCCAGTGCTCGAAGGCTACGTGGAGTATCTACCCACAGAAGACTAGACTTTTACCTTCGCGTCAGCACTTTTATACATATTTGATTAATGTAATTCGTGTACTTTGTTTGTATTGGCCATACTAGGCCAAGCTGTATCTTAATTAATGTACACTGGATATGTAATAATGTCGTTTGAGCTGCTTCTTAAATTTGCAAGCAAGGATCTGCAATTTTTATACAGACGCTTAGTGTGTTTAAGCCAAGGAGGAAGAAAAGAAAAAGATTCCAAAAAGAAAAAAAAAGTACTCCTCCTTGTTTTAAGCACATCGCGGACCCGTTCACGTCCTCGCTCCCGGTAGAATGGGAAGCGGGGCGTGACAGGTTTTGGTGGCGGCCCATGCAGGTCTTGCTTATGCAAATACTTTAAGATCGGTTTAAATGACATTAATATCCAAGTATACTGCTAGAATAGATTAATTCTAACCTACTTTACCTCGCGGTTTGTTTTGAAGTATGGCAGGTCAAGCAGATACTCACGGCATCACCAACAACGATATCTTGGGTATCGTAAAGGAAATACTGGAAATTCAACGCCAAGTTCTCCATGAGGCTGTTGACAAACTCTGTAAAGCCTCCCAAAGGAAGCATCCTGTGGAACCACTGAGAGACGCTCTGCAACCGACGACGACTACATTCAAGAGGCCCACATCTTCAGTCAACAAGAAATCCCCGATGGTGTGCTTCCATTGCAACCGAAAGGGACATATCAAGAAGAACTGCCGCCTGCTGCTGAATCAATGTTTGGCCTATGGAGCATCTGAGCACTCTCTCAGGAACTGCCCCCGCCGCATTAACAAGAAAGCGACTACGACCACAGGAGTTTCTGGATCAGCACATCTTAAACCACCCCTAGCTCCACAACATCGAGTCATTCATCAGGCCGAGCTAAACCAAGCTAGGTGTCAAGCATCCATCGCATCAACCTGAGATACTGAGGCTACAGAGCCAGTAATCACTGGTATACCTGAACCTTTTCCCTCTACGTCGATTTGACACCCATCGTCTTTATTATCATTGCTAGCATATGTTACCGTGCTATAGCATGTCCACATCTTGATTTGGAAATTTTCTATTGCTTCTTATCACAGAATTTGCAACGAACTATTTCCATTGAACCTCATTACCATTTCGAACTCTTAACCCTTGCTTAGGAACTCGTGTTCCATTCTTGGTTATACCTTCCCTAGTAACCTCTTTTGCTAACCGTTATAGTTATTTTCATTTGATGAACCATCTACTCATTTCATCACCTTTCCTTCAGTTGATAATGGCACGCATATAAATGATAATCTTCCTTCAATTGACCATGATACCGGTCAATGTGCTTGGCTAAAGTCTGTTGGATCGACCTAGCTAGACTGGGCATAAGTGATCCTAGCTTAGTCACTTCCCTGGCCGTGTCCGCTGGACCGCAGGATGTGAATCATGATTATGTAACGCCATCGATCTTCATCATTATCACCTTCTCTTAGCTTGATGACCTTTCGATTGACCTTCTTAGAATCTTTCTTTAGTCCCCTTGAACTCTAGTTATGGAGGACAACATTCGAATTGTGGATCATCAGAAGTTCGAGTTCAACCACTGAAACAAATCGAAGGGCCACACTGCAAGCGACTGTCCTGAGAGGAAGTCTCAGCCTTCCAACTCTGCTCAACAACGTCAACCAACAACAAGTGTACCAGCAGACTCGACAACAGGTGCTACCCCAAAGACGCCAAGCTTGTACCATGACAGTAGAAGAAGCTGAGGCTACGGACCAAGTAAATCCCAGGTACGAGATATTCCACTAAGCTACTTACTCTATTATTTAGAGCTTGGACATGTTTCTTATCACTGTAACTGTTAAACCTCTGACTCCACGTTGGATGGTCGAGACCGCTGGCAGTTCCCAGCGGATGCCTCCAATGTTCTATTGTGATTTGTAAGCCGAGGTCTTTTTGCTAAATCCATGGTGATAGAGATGCCAACATTTGATGTTGTTCTTGGGATGAATTGGTTAAGGACATTTCATGCCACCTTTGACTGTCGTCAAAGGAGGGTAGAGTTCAAAATACCCGACCATCTTAAGTTCAAGTTCCTCCGCGGAAGCAGATCGAAGGACGCTCAGAAGTATTCGAGGATGATACTGGAGATTTTGAGACGATCCAACCTGACGTGCCAGTGTAGGTTGTTGGCGTCTTTTCATTTTGTGCTCGTATTTCTCTTCTAGCCCCTACTTCTATCTTGTACCTAATTTCTTTCCCCAAGGGTTTGATTCATTTCCCACTGACCGCCTTTCCCCCTCTTTATTGCGTTCTGTCCGTTTCCTCTCCTCGAGCCCCGTTCCAGCCTAACACCGACGACTTCGGTGCCCCCCTTTTCTTTTTAACACATCTCCTTCCTCCGCAAGCCACCCCGTGGCTTTCCCTTTTCCCTCAGACATCACCCCCTCCTCCCCCCGGCCTCTCCCCCAAGCGAACTCGATCGGACCTCGCATCGCCACTCCGATCTCCGATCCGCCAGCTTCCGCTTCGCTCCATCCCGTAGGCCCTAGCTCCCCGCCATGGATCGCCAGCCAGTCGGAGCCCTCGCCGCCGCAGATCGCCAGCCGCCGATGGCCCGCCGACGACCTTGGGGTCTGTTGGGCCTAGCAGCAACCCTCGCCGCCACCCATGCTTTGGCCGTGTGGTCGGGATATTGGGAACCCGCCGCCATTGGTATCATTGGGAGCTCCTTTTTCTGGTTCTTCCCCCTCGAGCTGCCCAGCTTCGAGTGCTTCTTAGGGGCGCTCCTTGATGTTTTTGGGTTCGTGAGTTTTTGGTCATTAAATTGCTTAGGGCTGATGGTGTTAGCTGTAGATATCGACCAATGGTGTTGGGAAGGAGTATCTTTAGGATTGGGTATTGGATTCCTTTTGGCCTTAGGTGTTGAGATGAGATGCCAGTCTTGTGCTCTCATTTGGAGGACAGCTTTGATGCTGGCTTACTGTTGGATGTGGTGGAGATTGCTGAAGCAGTGGTGACAATGATCTTGATCCATGAGAGTTGGCCTTATATCTGCCTTTTGGTAACGATCTGGATATTGGATTGTAATTTGGTAGCATGGCAGATGAAGTCTTTGGTGCTCTGCTGGTTACGTTGTAACAGCTTGCATGCTTTTGGATTAGTCCTCACGTTTTTGTATGTTATGGCAATAATTTACATGATTGAGACCATGTAACCATCGTTTATATATTCTAGACGCTCCGTTCTTCTCTTTGGTGTACTTGCTTCTGACTTGTCACCTTATGTCCCAAGTTCGATCAAATGTCATCATCATCCTCACTATCTTTTTCATGTAATGCCATTATTTTATGTTTTGCCTACTTGATAAATCTGATGTAGCTATTGTGATAAAATATATTAGTGACATCCCATATTTTCTTATCACATTTCATGTTATTTACAACCTGATTTACAAAGATTACTATCTTTTCTATCATTTATTTGCTTGAGCTTCTATATAATATCAATTATTTGTTTCAAAAATATTTTTAAATTCCGAGGACGGAATTATTTTTAAGGAGAGTAGAATGTAACGGCCTGTATTTTTCCAATACATTCAAATTAAGTATTTAAAGAAAATTCAATTTTAATTGTATTTTATAATGGTTTGTTAGAAGTCTTAAACTGATTTCAAAAATTTCCTATAAAAATATTTTGAAGTATCAGACTAGTTATGGAGTATTTTGGTAAAATCGGATTTCGTCAAATACCTCTAAAAGATCTGATAAAAAATTCATTTTCAGATATTGCAGTTTTGACTCAATGAATTTAATTACTATTCAAACGTCTTCAAAACATTTTCAAACTTCTGCAGTAGCATCCTATGATCATTTGGGGCTTCCCACATTAATTTCGTAATTTTCTGATATCGTTTCAATAGAGAACCCGCAAATCCGCTTTCTAAACGTTTTGGCCAAAAACTAGTATTTCCATAGCTCAAACCCTGGAACGGTCATCGTATTCGTCATCCTCGTGACGATACGGTCCGTGGGTACGTTTTCGTAATTTTTCGGAGTTATTTGCGAAAACGAGTTTGTATTCCTCCGCTTTGTTAATTACAATCGCTAATGACCTAATTAACCCTAATCTAACCCCATCTACCCATCCCTTGTGGTTAAATCTGAATTGGCTCAGATCTAACCCTCCCATCTAACCCCATCTACCCTCTCATCTACCCCCTCATCTACCCCCACTAATTACAATCTTGCCATTAACTAGACCTATAAATAAACCCCCTTCCCTTTTGTATTTTAACACACACAGCTTACTCTCTATCTCTCCCCGTTTCGTTTCAAACCCAGGCGCTCCCTCTTCTCAAACGAAACCGCCTGCTCCCCCTCTCTATCTCGCTCACTCTATCACTCCCGCTCTCTCTCTCTCTCTCCCCTCCCTCATATTCACCTCAGGCGGACACGACCGTCGCTTCGCCGCCCCCGTCCGCCATCGGAGCACTCCCCCAGCGCCACCACCGTCGCTTCCCCTCGCCCAGCAGCTCCGCCCGCCTCCGTGACCCTCCGCCGCCGCCGCTGCATTGCCGCCGTCGTGCCCTGACGAAGCCCGAGACCTCCGTACACCGCTCAACCGCGAGCTCCTCTCCGAGCTCACTGCAGCAACCCCGGACGAACCCCCGCCTCTTCGAGCTTCCGATCCCACAGCGCCGCAGCCGCCGCCGTGAGCCACCGCCAGAGCTCACCGCCGTCACCGCCCTCCGCCGTCACCGCCCTCCGCCGTCGCCGCCCTCCGTGCTCCGCCTCCGCCGCCTGAGCCCGCCGTCGCCGCCTGCCACGAAAACGAAAACGAAGCAACGGTAATAATACGCGATGGCAAACTTGTAAATATCGCGTATTTTCGTATTTTTCGTATTTTAAATAATTAATAAATGGGGTTTAAGGTTATAAATCCATAACTAATTATACAGGGGCCAGAAAAATGAGTGACTAGTCCCAGAAAATCAGAAACGTCGAAACGAATCCATTGGCGCTAGTTTCGTGGCAATCAGGCAAGTATATTTCTCACAGTGAATTTTTAAAGGCAAAACTTAAATAGGTTAAAATTCTTCTAAAATTCGTAGCTTGCAATTTTTACGTATATGTACGTCTGATAAAAATATATGTTACAGTACTTGTAAATACGATCGTTTTGACATCTTGTTTGCAAAATTCTGACGTACGGTTTGCCCGGAATAAATCTTTGAAGATATGTTGTAATGATAAATTCTTGTTTTAAAAATCCTTTAAAATTCGTAATCTGTGATTTTTACGTGCACTTACGTACGATAAAAATATATGTCGTAGTACTAGTGAATACAATCATTTTGACACCTTGTTTGAAGAATTCTGATGTGCGGTTTGCTCTAAACAATTCCTTGAACATATGTTTTAAAAATCATTTCTTGATTTAAAATTGCTTTTTGGCTATTTAAAATTGTTTAAAAATTGTTTAAAAATCTTGAAAAATAACCACTAGTCTTAGAAAGTATTTTAAGCTAATTTAAACTATTTTGCTTGGTCAAAATCATATCTTACTCGTTCTTTTAATTATTTAAGTGATCCTGATGTTTTCATTTAATCGAGTCGTGAAGTTGTGAACTTTCACGAGACTGTTGTACAGACTATTGGAACACCGAGATTGAATTGACTGAATGGAAGATGGAACTTCAACGATATTGAATGGAAGATGGAACTTTAACAATATAGAATGAAAGATGGAATTTCAATAATAGACAGATAGTACACATTCTTTTGACCGCCACTTGACTTGACCCGGGTTTGGGGTAGTCTATGATCACAAGTGTTACAGAATGACTGGATGCGCCATACTAAATTACCTCCAACACATTACGGGGGTTAGAACCTTGACCGTTGCCATATCGGAACGGTGGGTAAGCCTCGGAGTTGCTCCCGTCGCAGGCTGCATGTTGGTTATCTCTAGTACTCTTGGACATGGACTTATCACTAGGATAGACTGGTTTTTGACTATTGTTCTAACATCTTTTCTGCAGGTTGCTACGGTGTGTTTATTTAATGCTAAATTGTCACATGTTGCAAATGGTATTGCAAATTGTTATTGAGTGATTAAATTGCTACAGGTTGTAAACGATATTGCAAATGGCTATCGATGATTAAGTTGCGGCAGATTGCAAATGTTTAACTTCTTTAACTGCTTTAACTATTTTAACTGCTTTAACTGCTTTATCTCTTTATTGCTTATTTTAAATTAAACTTATTGCTTGTCTTTAAAAGTCCAGCTTGGTTTAATTTTTAAATGTCCAACATTTTGGTTTTGAGATTATCTTGCCGAGTAAACCTCGCTGACGGACATTTCATTTTGTTGTTTTACGAAATGTCCGTCAGGTATCGATAGTGAGTTCTTTGAAGACACTACTGCAGGAATCGAGCCAGTGCTCGAAGGCTACGTGGAGTATCTACCCACAGAAGAAAAAGAAAAAAAAAAGTACTCCTCCTTGTTTTAAGCACATCGCGGACCCGTTCACGTCCTCGCTCCCGGTAGAATGGGAAGCGGGGCGTGACACCAACTCCACCCTAGGCTTCTATTGCTGGTCAACTTCTTGGAGCTAGGGTTTGTTGACATCTTTTTCCTCAAAATCCTTCTTGCCCTAATTTTGGTAAGTTTACTCAAGGCATATGATTTTGTTGGTAAGTATTTCATATTTCATTTACTTTGATTGTAAGTGTTTCTCTCGGTTGTGAGAGAAAGGGTGTGATCCCGGGTTGTGGGAGTCACATGTCATTTGTGTATGATTTGGTCTTGTAGAGGTTTTTCTACAAGAATTTCATAGTGGAAATCTTGGGTTAGTGGTTTCTAACTCAAGTATCCGGAGGGGATCCGGGTGGTTGGGACGTAGGATCACCGGGAACAAGTCGGGGAGACTTAGGTGGATCCGAACCCGTTACATGCTTTGTTTGCGTTTGTCTATTCTTGTTGTTTGTAGTCTATTCCGCATTGTTGTTTGTATGTTTGCACAATAATTAGGAATAACACTCTTGATTATTTTAAAGTACTATTCACCCCCCTCTAGTACATGTGCTGTAGCTTCGTAAGGCACTACAATTGGTATCAGAGCCAAAGTTCATAGCTAGGACGAACAACGACTACAGCGTTTTCAAGAATCGTGAAGGAGCTTCTTCGGTGATGGAAGGACACTCCTCAACTAGGCCTCCCTTCTTCAACGATACCAACTATGGGTACTGGAAATGCCAGATGGAAACGTTCCTCCAGAGCACTTCACTGTGTAGAGCCACGTTGACGGAATATGTCGAGCCCACCGAACAAGATTTCGTGAAGTGGACTACCGCAGAGGTCGCCGCGGAGGTAAACAGTGCCAAGGCAATGAATGCCTTGCAATGTGCTTTGGAGCCCGAAGACTTCAACAAGATATGCACATGTAAGAGTGCATATCAAATATGGAACTAACTCCTCATCTTGCACGAAGAAACGAGCATGGTAAAAGACTCTAAACTCGTTATTGTTAACAAAGAGTTCGAATTATTTCACATGAAACAGGGTGAAAGTATGAAGGAGTACTATGCTCGCTTCATGGACATGTCCAACGAATTGGAAGCTCTAGGGAAGATCTATACCCAAAAGGAGAAAGTCGCAAAGATTATTGACGGACTTCCTTCTTGTTGGGAAAAGCGTACCTTCGCCATCGAGGAAGGTAACGATATGAATAAGTATACTGTCGTACAACTAATGGGTACCTTGTTGTCTTATGAGGTATGCAAGGATAGTAAGATCAAGAAGCAGGAAAAGATGAAGTCATACTTGGAGCAAGACGTGCCAAAGAAAAAGACGATTGCATTCAAGGCTGCTCCATCTACATCTACATCTACCGATGATGAAGAATCGGAAGATGAGTTGGACATAGAAGCTTTGGCCGAGATGGCAAAGAAGTTTGACCGATTCTTCTGAAAAGGTAAGTTTAAGAATAATTCTAAATTTGGTTCTTCTAATGCCTCCGCTCCTGTGTGTTATAAATGCAACAAGCCAGGACACATCAAGCCGGATTGTCCTCTCAACAAACACAAGGAGAAGTGGAAGGCATCCAAGTACGACAAGTCGAGGAAGTACAGGAAAGGGTACAAGAAAGGGCTTGTCGGCTCATTCACCGACTCCTCAAGTGGAGAGCCGGATGAAGAAGAAGTGGAGAAAGTAAGCATGTGCTTCATGGCAAGAGAGGAACATGATCAAGAGACCACCTCCGATGAAAGCGAGGATGAAAGCGAGGATGAAGGCGAAGAGGTAACTATGGATGAACTTAGATTAGCCAATGAACAACTTTGGTATAAGTTTTCTAAATTGGCTAATATATTTATTAAGACTAAAAATGAGCTAACTAGTCTTCAAACCTCGCCTAAGCCTATCATCGTCAACAACGACACCGTTGTTGAAGATTTGAGAAATGAGATTGTAATCTCAAATCTCAACTTGAGCATGTTCATATTGAGAGTTCGGATGAACATGAGATAGCGGATTGGATTTCTCGAAACTCAACTTTGAGTATTGAGAATGAGAATCTCAAGTCTCGTGTTTGTGTACTCACATCGCAAGTGTCCATCTTGGATGCTTCTATGCATTCTCTCACCGAGAAGTATGAGTACACATTAGGCCGAATTGATCAATTCAATAAAGGTAAGGGCCATTTGGATAATATCCTAAATGACTTACTTCCGACCAATCATCACATTGGTTTGGGGTGTAAGATGGGAGACTCATCCAAATCAGCCACGACCTTTGTTAGGCCATCTTCCGAAGTCTCAACTAGTGGAAGTAAACACTCCATGTGTAGTTCTTCTACCAATGGTGCTTCCACTAGGCACACACCCTCGTTTGGAAGGAAACCTACTTTGGGTGGACCTCCAAAGAAGGGTCATGCTTTCATGTATACCATGCCACATAGGAACACACATCCTACCCCACATGTTCGCACGTATGATGATTTTTATGCTCCACGTTCACGAGCACGTGCACACCATGTGAGACACACTCATGCACGTGTTCCTCCACATGCATATGTTCATCCACATCACTATCATATGAACACTTATCATCATGCATCATTTCATCATGTGCCATATGCTTACCCACGACATGCATTTCCTATGCCACCTCCTCATAGGCCACATGCATCACGTAGACATCAACAACGTATGCATGCTCCCAATAGGAATAGGGCTCACAAGAAATTCGCTATTTGGGGCCCGAAGAACACTAGCATGCATGAAAAAGAAGCATATATTAATTCGTATTTTATGAATGTCGTGCACAATGATGATTTTGTTGGGAAGTCTAAGTCCAATTGGACTTGGCTTCCAAATGTCTAATCTCTTAGGACTCAATGTCCTTGGGTACCATGGAATGATATTTTATCTTCAGGTACTCAAGAATAAGAGAAGGAGCAACAAATCAAATTTTAGCTCCTTATTATGTTTTTCTAGGTTCAATCCACCGTTGGATACCAACCCTACCAACTCCTTGATTTGCAAGGATTTTCAATCAATTGGAGTTGATGGTGCTTATGAGATGCACCAAAGTAGGGGGAGCTTAATGGTGTAAGTATATTCTTACATTTGATATACATTTGGTATCCATGTGTGTTGATTGCATGCATTGTTAGAATATCTACATTGGTATCATTTTGTTTCTATTAGTATGCTAGAATTGTGTATGCCATAGTTTTATGATGTTCTATCTATTTTTGGCATAACACTTTTGCATGTTACTTTTGGTATCAATTTGCTACATTTGGTATTCAAAATGGATTTATATCTCTGATATTGATTTCGTCGTTCGACGATTTTATGAATTAAATAGATTTGCTTTTATGAAAACATGGAATTGTTTTACATGCACTATTTAACTAAGAATGTTGATATTGGAGAGTATGTTCCATAACTCAATATGTGAAATTAATTTGAGTTTTGGTGATTTCGTTTTTCGATTTTCGCCTATGGTTTGATGATTTCGTTTTTCGATTTTCGACTATGGTCACGTTGGCACGCTTTAATGCTCTTCGGTATTTTACATTTGGTATTTTACTTTGGTGTCATTTGGACCATGGTCGTATTCTTAGACTCTCATGCTTTTATTTCTTAGCCATTGTAATCTTGTCGTTGATCTCCTCCCGCTCTTTTTGCTAATGCCAAAGGGGGAGAGAATTAATAATGACAATGTGCTAATTGATAATTCAAAGTAATTTACCATGAGTCTAATTTGATATGTTAGATTCAGGGGGAGTTAAGATATAAAATGGATTTATAGATCCTAAATTGCAATAATAGGATTCATATTTTATATTTCCCTCGTCTGCTTGATGCGTATGATTTTCATTGAATACAGAACTAACGTGTCATCAATGCAGGGGGAGTAAGTAAATTTTATTTGAATCATTATTATTGATTATTATTAATGTTGGTTTGTCATCACCAAAAAGGGGGAGAATGTTGAGTATTGATTCCCCGGATTTGGTTTTGGATGACGAGTAAACATAAATATTGTGTACTAACTTTCTATGAGCGCATTTATGGAGATCGTCGCCAAAAGAATACGTACATCAAAAGCGACGTCTCGAGACTTCTCAATACGCGTGATCGTGTGCCTGAAGCTTCTTTGAAGCTCTAGGAGCATTATTGAAGTCAAGAGATCCGGATTGAAGCTTTGAAGACGGTTCGTCAAGTTTTATTTATTGTCTTCTAGTTTCTTTCCGTAGAATGTTAAGCCTTGAGTAGGTCTTACATTATTAGAGCTAGGATTATCATAGAAGCCCAGAGAAAATTTCCCGAAGCTTCGCGCTTCGATTCACGGCTTCTAGTGCATCTTAGTTGGTTCAAGAAGAAGAACCAACCGACTAGAGGGCAATCTAGGCGGTCAACAATTCTTCTTGAACCGACTAGATCTCCTTGCTCATTTCAGCTCATTCTCTGTTGACCAATTAGTCGGTCCAAGAAGATTCACCGACCGACTAGTTGTCAAACTAGTCGGTTTGGAATCCTTCATGGACCGACTAGTTATATCTTCATTTCACAGCCTGAGCTACTGTTTATCGTTAGTCGGTCAAAGAACAATCATCGACCGACTAGTTGAGAAACTAATCTGTTAGGATTTGTTCTCTGACCGACTAGTTCTCCTTGATTTCAGACTATACTATTTCAACTCTTAGTCGGTCAAAGATCACTCACCGACCGACTAGTTGTGAAACTAGTCGGTTGGCAAGTCTTCTTAGACCGACTAGTTCATCATTGTCTGAACTTCTCTTTTGGCTGTTCATCTGTTAGTTGGTTCATGTTGAATCACCGACCGACTAGTTGAGAAACTAGTCGGTCAGTGATCCTTCTTTGACCGACTAGACTACTTCAGAATAGAGCCGTTGGAGCATTTAATGCCACGATTTTTGCTCTCTCTTTCTTCTATCCTATATATATTTGGAGGGGGTCTTTCCTAGTATTCAAGGCTGCCATTTTAGAGGTTTAGAGAAATCAAAGAGGAGCCATTCAACTCTATTCCAAAGCTCTCTCTTCTCACCAAGAATCTCTCCTTCACTCTTTGAGCCAAATTCCTCAAGAGAGATTCTCTCCATTGTGAGCCTCTCAAGCTAATAGCTTGATCCAAGGTCACCAACTCCACACTAGGCTTCTATTGCTGGTCAACTTCTTGGAGCTAGGGTTTGTTGACATCTTCTTCCTCAAAATCCTTCTTGCCCTAATTTTGGTAAGTTTACTCAAGGCATAGGATTTTGTTGGTAAGTATTTCATATTTCATTTACTTTGATTGTAATTGTTTCTCTCGGTTGTGAGAGAAAGGGTGTGATCCCGGGTTGTGGGAGTCACATGTCCTTTATGTATGATTTGGTCTTGTAGAGTTTTTTCTACAAGAATTTCATAGTGGAAATCTTGGTTTAGTGGTTTCTAACTCAAGTATCCGGAGGGGATCCGGGTGGTTGGGACGTAGGATCACTGGGAACAAGTCTGGGAGACTTGGGTGGATCCGAACCCGTTACATGCTTTGTTTGCGTTTGTCTATTCTTGTTGCTTGTAGTCTATTCCGCATTGTTGTTTGTATGTTTTCACAATAATTAGGAATAACACTCTTGATTATTATAAAGTACTATTCACCCCCCATCTAGTATATATGCTGTAGCTTCGTAGGGAACTACACTACCCACCCCTTTGTGGTTAAATCTGAAATTATTCAGATCTAACCCTTCCATCTACCCTCCCATCTACCCCCTCATCTACCCCCCTCATCTACCCCCACTAATTACAAGTTTGCCATTCTAATACCTATATAAACCCCCTCCCTCTTTGTATTAACCCACACCATCTCTATCTTTTTCGTTCAAATTTTAACCCAGGCAAACTGAGCCCGCGCTCTCTCCGTTTCACTCTCTTCTCCCTCTCTTTCTCACTCTCATCTCCCGCTCCTCCCTACCTCCGACCGCCGCCCTCCGGCCTCGACCCGCGCTCCGCCTTCAACCACCATCGCCGCCGTCTCCCGTCCGCCCTCACACCGCCGGTAAACCCCCCAGCGCTCCGACAGCCCGCGAGCCCACGCCGCCGTCGCTCCTCCGTCAACCACCGCCTGCGCTGCTCCCTCCCGCCGTCGTCGTCTCCCTCGCCCCTCGCCGGCGCCCTCCCCCGTCGGCGCCCACCGATCTCCAGCGTCGAACGAAACGCCCCCTCGCTCGATCGACGGTAACAGCTCGGTGACAAAAGCGTAAATACGATAATAATTTCGTATTTTGTTTTTTTATTAATCAAAAATAGGATTTTATAGTTTAAAATCCATAACTTGAAATATAGGGCCCAGAAAAATATGAGGCTAGCTCCAAAAAAATTCAGAAACATTATTTCGGATCCAATGGAGCTGGTCTCATCTCGATCAGACACTTACTTTTTCTAGAATCATTTTTTAAACCTAAAAATTAAATACGTATAATTCATTTTAAGTTCCGTAACTCTCTGTTTTCACGTACACTGATACGTGATAAAATTATATGTAATATTAATCTTCGAGACGGTCGTTTTGACTGCTCATTCTAGTATTTCTAGCGAGTATTGCTCCCGGAATAAATTACGGAAGTATTACGCAACTTAAGTAAATCGAGTTTTTGAAATGATTTTCAAGCTTCTGAAAATTGTAAAAAAATAGCATAAGCTTTTGAAAATGTTTTCCTTTTTCAGTAAATTTATAATATTTATTTAAGCTTATATAAAAATTTTGAACCATTTCCGACACCGTTTCGACCGGTTTTGAAAATCAAAACGACCAATATTTAGATAAAAAATTGTATCTTCTAACTGATTGTTTTTGTGATCACATGTACAAACTCTTGTGAACCAGCCTCTGCGGAAGCCCTAGATCCTCTCCCAGCTTACTACGACGGCCCCGAATTTAGTAAGTCTCGACATATTCTAAATTTAGAAAACTAGTCAACTGTGCTTGTATGAACCCTTTGACACTCCTATAGCCTTGAACGGCTATTTGACTTGAACCGAATAGGAGACCTAACCTAAAATGAAAGTAATCAACTAAAGATTACTTTGTCAACTCTCACCTTCGGTGGTTGTAGCACGCAACTACCAACTTGAGGAAATTGTGTGCTAACCACGCTACCACGTGCTCAAAGCACGGAAGTAACAATCTTTTGTGTTGGACTTGTTTTTATCCTCTTTCCTACTTTCTGGTTTTCTATAAGAAAGTCAACCAGTTGACTGGTTTGACTAGCAACCTGTGGAACATCATGTAAAGAACTTGCACTTGACACATCACTGGGGTATTGGGGTAACTCATAGTTAGAGAGAGTACGTGAGTGACTAGAGTTTGATCTTCCCGTCCTGCTGCCTGAGTTTCGGCATACCGTACCGCTGCCTGAGTTTCGGCAAAATACATGTACTACTGCTGGGTTTCGGCATTCGTCTGGGTAGCACCCAGGTAAGAGATGGACTGAACAGTCACAGATTGTACTCTCCTACTTGAGTCACGTAGTTCTATTGTAGCTTGCACAGTTACTTTCTTTACAATACATGCACTTTACTTTCCTTACCAGCACAGTCACCGTACTTTACTTGTTGTACTTTTAGCTACATCAGTAGCCTGTTACACCTAGACTTTACTTTCTACACTTGTACATACAACGTACTTTACTTTCACTTTGGTCTGCTTGTACGTAGTTACCTTTGTCATACTTGTACAGTACATCTTTTTCTTTACTTAGAATTGTTGTGACTTACCTTCGTTCCATTTGTGGCACCGACAGACGACGACCTGACTGAGGAGATTGTTCCAGAGTTCAAAGAGCATGCCTTTGACCTAGATGCCTCAGAGTTTTAGTTATTTGTGTTTGTGTACGTGTGATGCTATGTATTTCCTTTCTGCATTTCCTTTCAGTAATTTCCTTTTATGTATCTGTGTAAAAGAGTGATGCTGCTGGTTGTATTTCTATTTGGACTATAATAATGTTGTACGCTGGTTTGAGTATTGTGGTACATCTCTGAGTTGTGGCTATGCTGATTTCACCGGTAAACTGCAAGACCTGCAAATATCAAATAAGTAACTGGCCCCCGAGAGCGGGTCGTTACATGTGGTGACGGTTGGCAGCGGTGGTAGAGAAGAAGAGGTACCGTGTGATGAGGAAATGAGGATGATGGTTAAAGAGGAAAAATTGTTAATGACAAACGAGTGGCAAACTTGTAAACAAGTCGTTTATGTATCCAACTATTAGGTCGGTGTGTATAGCAATCCCCGTGCGAGGACCTCTATGGGTATATCTATTTATGCTACAAAATCCAACAAACACACTACATTCTAAAAACACTGCTAAATTATCTTAAAATTGCTAAGCACACTACGATTATTCTAATTTTACCATCCTCCTTTACTCACCACCCTTATGTCCCCATCCATATCATTCTTTCTACCTCCTCCACTCCCAATTTCCTTTTCGATGAGTTCAATTAAATCCAAAAAAAATTTCAAAAAAAAATTATTTAAACCTATGAACTGAAACAAGAGAAAAAAAGTCAATCAAATTAATTAAAATACTAAAAAACAATGTGTTGAGACTTTTAAGGTTGAGTGCCATTTGTGACGCTTGGGCTCGTGCTTATATGGCCAAGCACCAATTTATGTACTCGAGGTTTATTACTTGAGCAACAGTTTTTTCAGCTTGTTTTTATCAAGAAGGATGGGGAGGAGGGGGTGAAGGACGAAAGCCATGATAGTCTGGAAGGAAGAGGAACAAGATGAGTAGGTGTCGGCGGAGTGGCGGAGACATAGCCGCAACGCAGCGTGTGCAGTATGTTCTGTGTAGCATGTTTAGTGCAATGAAGAAATAGAAGGGTAGTATGTACGTTGGGAAGTAATGGCAAATTTGTAAATAAAATTGTACTGTGGTTAGTGAGTGTTGAAGTGTAAATAGAAGCACCCGACATCTGCTGCCATTCCCCGGTTTCTAAACCTGAGTGGGAGCACGAGCAAAAAATGCAAGCGGAAAAAGCACGAGCGGAAAAAGCACGAGCGGAAAAAATAAAAAGTAACAACGGGGAAGAAAAAGAATATTTTGGCGAAGAAACTATCCAGATAAACCCTAATTTGCTCGATTATTTCGGTTTTTACCCGGTAATTTCTTCGGTTGTTTCACAACGCACTTCAAATTCTTATCCTTGTATTATCAATTTTTTTTGGGGAAGCAGCAGCTTTCTACGGTTTCTTGCGCATGATTTCATGAATTCCGTCTGTAATCGTGATCTTTATTATTACGATGCATGCACAGTTCGAATGCATTTTGGTTCTTGCAGCAATTCGGGCCATTTCTTTAGGATTTGAGGATTTTTCGTATTTTATAGGTTAGGGGTTTGATAGAACTAAAGAAGGGTAACCTGCTAACCGTTATGTTGGATATGGTCTGACACGGGTCTGGTAGAAAATGGATCATTGCATAATTGCATCCAAGACTCGCACTTCTACCAAATACATAAAATTTCTAGTTTTCAACCAATTACATATATAAACATGAATATCAATGTAATATGAAAATCGTTCAACATAATACTCAGGATCATGAAATGCATGCAATTTAGTTCGAGCGATGCAGTTGTAGGTGTAATTTTGAGAATATTCTTGAACTTTCATGTACCTCAATATATGCATTGCCTTTAAGATCATGGATAAAGTTGTGTATATAAATGTCTTCCTGGTTCCATTGTAGGCTTTGGCCAACTACTTGTTCTTTCGATTTATGTGCAGATGAATAACATAAAGAGCTTGCAAAGAGGCGTCTGTAATTCATTGCGCTCAAGCGTAATCTTATTTGATTTGCCAAGAGTTGTGGAGGAGTTGACATGTAATAGTGTGGATTCTGGTGCTACCAAGGTGATGTGCATATGTCCATCTATTCGAAATCCAGTATTCTATATGTCCTTGATGCATAGCTAAAAAATTTGTTTTGTTTATATTTAAAGGTTTTATTAGAGACCTTGTAACTTCCTGTTGTCAACTTACTTGTCCATGCAATAGTCACAACATTCTTATCTTACAACTATCTTATTGGAAAGTTGACAATTAAAAGTCTGGCACACATTCTGAAGAGGACAGTGTTCCAGATTCTCATACTCACCAACCACCTTGTGCACATTCACTTCATTTTTAATCTCTCCCGGAAAATGTACTATGGGCTTCCATCATTTTAAACGTTCCATTGATCAATTGATCGATTGAAGACTAACTTTTCCGGGTCAGTTCATGCTCATTTATTATTGAAGCTACAAACAACTATCTTTTCTGAGTTTACTTGTTGATATCAAAAAAGGAGAAATAAATATATGGCACTTGTTATCCCAAAATTCAAACTCTCCCCACATTTTTGAGTTTTATGTTGATGAATGAAAGTAAACCTCCTGATAGATAATTAATATTGAGAAAAAGACACCCATGTCCAAATTCTGCTGTCGTAAGAAAGTAGCGGTTGAGGGTGTGTCCGTGACCACTCAACAGTAGTCATCATAATAATGATATCATCTATGCATTTGTCAATCTAACATTGGCTTGCTATGGAGTTAATATCGAGAAAGGTCCATGGCAGAAAAATTTGAAAATAATATGTTACCTATACCGACATTCATTCATTTGGTATGTTACTTTGCTCGAATCCCTAAGCATGAATTTCATTGACTTCTTATTTTTATTCTTTCATCTTGTATTTGATTATGGATATTTTATTTTGGGCATGAACAACAACGCTTATTATTATTACTTATATTTAACTGCATGTATCAGGACTATGATTTGGTTATATGGTCCGAAAATTGTATATCCTTGTAGAAGGTAACATTAGAAATAAAGAAACATGGTCAAATAGTAAAGGACAAGGATGACATTGGTTTTTTTTTGTTTGCGGGCGCGGGGGGGGGGGGGGGGGGGGGGGGGGGGGGGGGGGGCTATGATATCTTTATATATAACACGAAAGGATTTTTGAAGCTTACACGACAGATCACAACAGATCTCAAGTTGCACAGAATAGAAGCCACATAATACTGATTGTAACATAGAATACAAGTTGTAACCAGTTACAATTTAAAAATATGAAAGAAAATTTGTGGGGCTTTTGTTTAAGCTGCAAGTGAAATAGAAAGAGAATTTTTTTCCAACCCTTTAACTAAGGCAGGTCCCACCAAATGAAAACAGAGCATGTATTTCCTGATGCTTCTAGGCTATATAGTAATTTTGAAAAAAAGAATTTAAATTTTTTCCTAAAAACATCAGTTTGCATTTAAATATGACCATCTGTTTGGAGGGGGGGGATGTGTTATTTGAAACTGACTTAATTATGGGGCACATTTTCGCAACACACGACTATTTAGATTTGTAATTATGCTATAGTTTTATTTTAGCCACTTCAAAACCAAGTCCAACATATAATATTATAGTAGAAAAAATACACACATAAATTGAACCAACTTAAAAAATTTTAAAGAAGAACAATTACTCAGTAACAAGAAATTTTCACATACATTTTTACTATTTTTTGAACTAAACAATATATCATAATCATGCATATATAAATTTTTAAGTTCACGTACAACAATATTAAATATTAATTTGTTGAGCTTGATCTATTGTAGAACGAATATAGTCTAAGCTCCCAAAATTTAATTTTAATGCACTTTAAAAAATTCAACCGAGAAACTCTCTTGCATTTGAAATTATATTTTCATTATTTATTATTTATTATTGGTTTAGATTTTTACCAACATGTAATCTATAAATTTTATTGCTTCATGTACCATCTTCAATTAAAATTTACCAAACTTTTGTACACATCCATGTAGATAATTTTTTATATGCACACTTATATAAAGATACACTTTAAATATTTTAGGTGCATGGGATCAGAGTATTTTGACTGATTTACCTGCATTTTTGGTTATACATACTCAAGTCTTCAATCTAATAAATTACTTCTATATAAAATTAAATCCAAATGATGACATAATTAATAAAGCTTGCATAGAGAAGGCACATGACAAAATATTCCCCTATGACAGAAACGATCCATAGATGTTTGAGTGCTACACAATGCATAGAACTAGTATGTCATCACCAATTATGGAAGCTAGACAAATGGAGGAAATTTTTTTGCAAAAACAACACATCCGAGATCCTTCATGAAATTTAAAAATTATTATGCTCTAAATAGTAGCTTATGTTTATTTTTTTACCTTGCTACACAATTTTTTAATTGCACGTGCATGGTCACGTGCTAGAAGTCTAGTTGCAATAAATTATTCTTTTGGACTGGGATTTCTCCAATATTATATTGTTTTAGCTGATCTGGACATGAAGAGGGAATTTTGTTGTTAGCTTGCCCTTATTCATTTCATTCTTAATCCAAACATCCATAAGAAAATGATATTGCATAAGGCATTGAGGAACTAAACTAGCATAATAAGAAAGTGGAATTTTGAGGGTGCCCTTAGACGGACCTCTATCTTCCTCGAGTCGAACCTCCCTCCAAAATTTTCTAATAATTGATGTGTAATGCTCAAGGTTTTAAATTTGGATGTCGGCTTCATGGCGTCTGAGGGAGTTCATTGTTAGATAGCAAATCTCAGGGACATGTCAAGTCATTAAGCATTGGGCATCATGGTGGATGCACTCGTGCATGCATGTGCAAGCTCATGAGTGTTTGTATATGCATCCATCTGTATGTGTACACACATGCATGCAAACACTGACAAATTCAGAATAATGTAACTGTAATCTATCTAATAAAATAGGAAAACTTAAATGTAGAAACTTTTAAAAGGGATATTTGTATCACTAATAAACATAACGACTAAATAAACAAAATCATTAACATCATAACGCTTAAAATTCATGGGCAATGTACCATATCGGGGATATGCTGGGAAAAATGTCCAGATACTTGTTGGATCGAACCTTATATGCCAAGATAATTGACTAAAAATCAGTATAAGACAAATCTACCTTCATGTTATAGCCGTTGCACTTAAAATGACACGTTGGTCAACATATCAGAACGTGTTGGGGACATTTAAAACAGTGATCATGCTAATTTTAGTCCCCTCACAATGTGCTGATTTTCTGGATTGATGTGAACAAGGCAACATGCTGAAATCTGTTTTTACAGTGCAGGGTTGAGGTTTAATGGGTTGTTGATGTTGTAAGCAAATAAAGATGCAAAGTATCTCAAGCAAGATACCTGATCAAGCAAGTACATAGTTTTACTGCAGAACACCATTGCTTATTATTGCCTCTCTGATATCTTACTATACTATAGAGGTGTTACCATGCAGTAGGGACACAAAGTCAATGAAAAATAGGGGACACGCCCATTTGTATCTGTACACATACACACGTACGCACATATAATGTATGAAGGTATGCATGTCTGGATAAAGGAATGGATGTGTATGTGTAAATATATATGGATGGATAAATTGATCCATGCATACAAGTCAAACTATCACTGCCAATTGAATCATGATCGATATCTCTGCATCTCTGTGGGTGAGTGAGTGTGAGTGATTTTTTTGGGGGGTTGTATCTTGTGTCTGCATGCACAAGCACATCCTTTATTTTGTCATCATACTTTTTATAAAAAAATTCTCCCTCTATTTTGGGTCAATTTAGATAAAAATTTTAAAAAAATTTACACGCATATTATATGGTTTTAGAAGTATGTTTGATAAATGGTAGCTCATTTAAACTAAATGTTTTTTTTCAAAAGAATCTTTCATTTCTCGGAAGGTTTTTCAAATAATGCTTTTTCTAGCATGTTATGACAAATAAAAGTATCACTTTCCAGTTTTTTTCACAAAGGTGACGGAAATTGTCTTATTAGTACTCTAGAAGTGACGGAAATTGTCTTCTCAGATAAGTTTCCTGTTGTTTTTTAGTGTGCTGATAAATCCCCAAGTCATCCATGGGCCCACTCTCTTTATTTTTTGTTGTTGGGCAATTAATGGTGTGCCTTGCCTTTCCCTTAAGGCAACCGACAGCAAATTGAGGGGCTCCTCTCAGTTTCGTTTTTCCCAGAGCCCAAAAGAAGTGTGCTGAAAGCAAATGGCAGCGGCCATTTTTCAGAGGAAAAATTGAGGTTGGAGCTTGGATTTGGAGACGAGAAGAAAGCTAGGTTGTGGAGAACCAAGAGAGCTTCTTCTCGTGTGAGATCCATGGTGAGTGTTCTTCTTCCTCTAGCTTGTAGATCTTGAGTCCCTTGGGTAGCTTTCCTAGTTTGGAGCTATATTACCAAGGAGTGATCTAGCTAGGTGTGGGATTGGTCCCCTGAGGAGCTCTACATGTTGTAGAGGCTTTATTATCAAGGATTCCCACTTGGGTAAGAGAGAGTGTGAGCTTGGTGAGAGATCTAGGGTTAGGTCTTGTTGCTTGGAGCTTGTCTCTCAATGTGGAGGAAGAAGATGATGGGGTCGGTGTATACCTTGCTTGATCAGTAGTGGAACCGGGTGCATTGGATGCTGGATGTAGGTTGTTCGCAATCGAACCAGGGTAAATCTCCGTCTCTTTTGTGTTGCTCTTAATTTCGTATTATATTTGCGTGCTTACATTATCTATCGCAAGATCGTCGAGGGAGTTGGTAGTTGGTGACAACTCTCTCTTGTGCCCGTGAGGTGTTTGGTTTTGTGCCTAGGTGACCTCTCAGTGGAATTCGGGCTTGGGATTGTTTGGCCACCGTTTCCGCGTATTGTAGGTGGCATTGTGTACCTAGCCTAAGTGTTTGGGAGGTGCACAGAGATCCAACAAGTGGTATCAGAGCTTCCGGTTTGCGAAAATGTGTAGTGCCGCGATGGCGTCTTGCTCATGTGAGGAGACGACCGGGTATTTATATGAAGTAGAGAGGCTAAATGGCCGGGACAACCTTGGTCCGTGGCGACAAAAGATGGTGGCTTTGTTGAAGCACCATGGAGTTTACGGTGCCGTATGTGATACGGGCTTGACATGTAAGGCAACGGTGTATGATAAGTGAATGATGGAGCTTAAAGCCCTCGGTGAGATATTGCAATCCTTGGAGGATGAGATCCTTCGGCAATTTACCGATGTGAAGGTCGTGAGCGACCTATGGAGGATGCTTGAAGCTCGGTACTCGACCAAGACACCAATTGGACTAAGGTTGCAATTGTGGCAACGCTTCTATACTCACAGGATGAAAAGGGGAACCTCGTTGTGGAACCATGTTGGTGAGATGGACCGTATAGTAATGGACCTACAGGAATTGGGGAGTGTGATAGAGGACGAGCAACATGCTATGGCACTATTGTGTTCTCTTGCTCCGGTGTATTCCAAGTTTGTAGGCTCGATGTTGAATTGCCGAGACTCACTCACGTTGGATGGGGTGAAGTTTGCATTTCATACGGAGGATTTCCAGAGTTTGGTGTTAGCTGACACTGATGGTTGTGAGGTACCCAATGTCATCCGGGGTCTCCAAGAGGGCGGACCCACTCCAAGATCCAAGACGGGCCGTTCCAAGAGTTGGAATCGGTGGCAGCGGCAGCGGCAGCGGTCCAAGTCAAGGGGCCGTGGTGACAACAAATGCTTTCTATGTAAGGAAAGCGGGCATTGGAAGATGGATTGCCCGAGGTTGAAAGCGAGGACGTCGATTGGCATTGTGGAAGATGTTGCTCAGAGTTTGACTCATGTTAGAGCACGAGACGGGATGTTTTCTGATGAGGATGATTGCTCAGTGTTTGCGGCATACTCCGTGGGAGAAGCGCAATGTTCGTGGCTATTGGACTCGGGGTGTTCATTCCATATGACTCCGGATCGGAGTGCGTTCGACTCATACATTCCATGCATTGGAGAGAGGATTCTCGTGGGTAATGGTATGGAGTGCGAGCAGGTTGGGAGTGGCACAGTCAGAGTCAGGATGCACGATGGCATCGTCCGTGTGTTTGATGGCGTCAGACATGTTCCTGATCTTCGCAGTGGCCTGATATCGATAGGAGCTTTGACCGGGATGTGCTACATGGCAGTGATCGAGGAGGATCGACTGCGTATTTCCTGAGGATGCTTGGTTGTCATGAGGGGGAAGAAGCATGGCAACTTGTATGCGCTCGATGGGCACACGGTAGTGGGCGAGACTGGCAGATCACAGGAGTCCGAGAGTAGAGATACATCGAGACTGTGGCATCTCAGATTGGGGCATGCTGATGAGCAGAGCCTTGACATTCTTCAGAGGAGTGTGTTCGGAGGTGATCGTGGGCTTGAGTCTTGCAGTGACTGTGGTGCAGAGCGGCCGAGGCAAGTGCAGTTTGGGACAGATGTTAGACACAACAAGGAGCCCATAGAGTGCGTCTACGTCGGCGTATGGGGTCCATGTCCAGTTCCTTCCCTGGAAGGCGCGCGTACTTCGCGGCCTTCATAGATGACTTCTCGAGGAGAGTCATGGCTACTTTCATGGGATCTCGGGAGGAGATCCATGAGAAGGTGCGGCTATAGAGGAGCATAGTCGAGAGGCGGATGTGTAGACCCGTAGGAGAGATCCGTACCAACGATGTAGAGATACAGGATGTTTGCAAGTCAGAGGGGATCGCGTGCCGATACACCATTCCTGATGGAGACTCTCACGGTGGCGTAGCAGACAGTATGATCAGGATATTGGTAGAGAAGACACCGGGGCTACTGAGACCATCCGGCCTTCATAGGGAATTATGGGCAGAGACCCTTGCTACTGCGGCATATCTCATCAACCGAACACCGTCACTAGCCGCATGTAGTTCTATTCTCGAGGAGTTATGGACGGGCAGAGTCGTTGACTTTTCGCACTTGCATATGTTTGGATGTCCGGTGCGGCCGCACGAGAGGGACGATGACGATGTAGGACAACGCATGCATGATTGTGTCCTAGTCGGGTACGCTGATGGAGGTGCGAGAGGGTACATGTTATGGTGTCTTAGTACCTGCGAGGTGATTGTCAGACGACACGTCATGATTGACGAGTCTGTAGTGCTTAGTGCGGAGCAGACTCATGATGGTATGCAGAGAACAGATGACAGCCCGGTTCATAGAGAGGATGAGGTGATTCAGATTCAGACTCAGGCAGATGATCAGACACGTGTGCAGACGGACAGGGTGCCGAGTTCATCCGATGTGGTCAGTGTCAGTGATCAGCAGGTATCTCACGATGTAGCTCCAGGTTCAGTTCAGTTGGAGGTGCAGAGGACAGCGGTCTACGAGGAGGCGTTGCAGTCGGTTGTCGTATTGATGCAGTCAGTTGCAGTGTGTGAGGAGAAAGAGGTCTCTCACAGTTCCAGCATGCACGTTGTGGGTGCTCTTGAGGAGACCCAGCATACTGAGGTGTGCAGCTTTAGCTTCGTGATAGAGCCGCCGATCTACGGAGGAGTAGGGCAGTTGGTTTTCGCGCCGATGCTAGAGGTTGCAGTGTGTGAGGAGACTGAGATCTCTCACGTTTATAGCACGCATGAGTTGGTTGTTTCTGAGGAGGACCAGCGTGTTGAGGTGTGCAGCTTCAGCTTCAGGGTAGAGAGGTCTTCTGAGGAGCTTGACATCAGGGTAGAGCATTCTCTGTGCATGGTAGAGCATTCTTCACAATATGTGCACAGGCGATATGGTTCTTGTTTGGCTAGGAGTAATTTATCGGGCGCATCTTCTGATACTTCAGAGGCCAGACCGGTTGAGATGCAGAGGAGCAGAGAATCTGATAGAGTGGTGGAGCGCGGGGACTTCCACGGCAGTGTGGAGACTGCGATGGTGGTCCCAGGTGGAGTTGTCACTAGGGACATGAAGCTGAGAGTTATGAGGCCACATATCGAGTGGGTTCTCGCTCGATATAGGGAGGAGGCAGAGCCGAGAGGAGCTCCTTCAGTGTACGCTCATATCTCACCTTTGGCGAGTTCATCACAGGGCATGGCAGCCATGACGATCTTCAGAGGCTAGATGTTGGTGCGGCGGACAGTTTGGCGCTTGTGTGTGCGCATTCGTGTCTTGAGTCGTCGGCACAGTCAGTTGAGGCGCAAAGCTACTGGACGACGAGTCTTGATGACAGACATCAGCAGACAGAGTGGATACAGACAGTGTATTGATGTGACCCACCTGGGATCAGTCTGCAGAGCAGCGGGGATGACGGCGTGTTTCTCATAGATGATGGCCATGACGAGCATGAGTTGTTCGCGTACCCGTGGGGTGATGATAGGGATGTTCATGGATCGACAGAAGGCTTATTGGACACTGGCACAGTGTCATTTAGTTCGTTCATGGAGTTCGAGCTCGCAGGATTATCCTCAGAGACAGATGACTTCATCGCAGACACGGTGATGAACGAGGCGGAGATGCGTGATGCTAGGCTCAGACGACTTCTGAGCTTGGCATGTCTCTCAGAGGATTGAGGCGCCAGAGGGCGCGATTTCCGATGCATATGATGGAGGTTCACATGTTCGATGGTCAAGGCAAGGTGAGTTCATACACGACAGGTGCAGCTTGGTGCTAGAGCTGGAGCTGGAGCTGTACTGAAGAGAGTGTGCGGATTTATTAGCAGGGTAGAGTGTTGTTTTTTAGTGTGCTGATAAATCTCCAAGTCATCCATGGGCCCACTCTCTTTATTTTTTGTTGTTGGGCAATTAATGGTGTGCCTTGCCTTTCCCTTGAGGCAATCGACAGCAAATTGAGGGGCTCCTCTCAGTTTCGTTTTTCCCAGAGCCCAAAAGAAGTGTGCTGAAAGCAAATGGCAGCGGCCATTTTTCAGAGGAAAAATTGAGGTTGGAGCTTGGATTTGGAGACGAGAAGAAAGCTAGGTTGTGGAGAACCAAGAGAGCTTCTTCTCGTGTGAGATCCATGGTGAGTGTTCTTCTTCCTCTAGCTTGTAGATCTTGAGTCCCTTGGGTAGCTTTCCTAGTTTGGAGCTATATTACCAAGGAGTGATCTAGCTAGGTGTGGGATTGGTCCCCTGAGGAGCTCTACATGTTGTAGAGGCTTTATTATCAAGGATTCCCACTTGGGTAAGAGAGAGTGTGAGCTTGGTGAGAGATCTAGGGTTAGGTCTTGTTGCTTGGAGCTTGTCTCTCAATGTGGAGGAAGAAGATGATGGGGTCGGTGTATACCTTGCTTGATCAATAGTGGAACCGGGTGCATTGGATGCTGGATGTAGGTTGTTCGCAACCGAACCAGGGTAAATCTCCGTCTCTTTTGTGTTGCTCTTAATTTCGTATTATATTTGCGTGCTTACATTATCTATCGCAAGATCGTCGAGGGAGTTGGTAGTTGGTGACAACTCTCTCTTGTACCCGTGAGGTATTTGGTTTTGTGCCTAGGTGATATCTCGGTGGAATTCGGGTTTGGGATTGTTTGGCCACCGTTTTCGCGTATTGTAGGTGACATTATGTACCTAGCCTAAGTGTTTGGGAGGTGCACGGAGATCCAACATTTCCGATATAATATTGTTTCGGTGTTTGAAACTAGTTTCCCTGGACAGCAGCGTGCCATTCATATATAAAGTGTCCGGTAACTGGACTCCTCCATGATCCATAGGGATTAGCATTCTGTTTCACCTAGGTGGAATACATAGGATTAGGATTAGCGTTAGGTGTTATCCTACTTGCAAACAAGTAAACAACTAAACATGCATAGTACGATGCCTGGTCAATAATTATAATTTGTGTGAAGCGCCAATTATGCCATCTTATTTTTTGGTAATCTCTGATATGTTACTACTGCTCTGAGTAGAACAAGAGGCACACTAAGGAAACACAAACTATAATAATAGGCATACCGAGCCTCAAATATTGTGTTTTACCGTGCCTTTCAAGTTTTGTGTTCACTATATGTTTTTCTCTACTGCTTATGCAATCTGATTTCCTAAACTGTCTTGTGGCATGCCTAGAACACTAAAAATCTGTGTTATATGGTACCTGTCTATGTTGTGCTAGCTATCTGCTTCATTCTATTATTTAAGAAGTCAATCATGCATATGCTATCTTGTGAACTTTGATTATTTGTATTATTTCATTGATATTCAAAGATTTCATGACAATCTACACTGCCATCTCTTCTTCATCCACCATTTTGTAAGATAAAACATCCAATTACATGACTGTATGCTTCTTCTTAAGGTATTGGGTTTTGTGACATCCGTTAATTGTGCTTATTAAACTGCAAATGTGTCAAGTAATGCCTATTTAATAGGTTTTTAACTTGATAGAAAATTACATGACTTTATGCTTCTTCTTAAGGTATTGGGGTTTGTGACATCCGTTAATTTTGCTTATTAAACTGCAAATGTGTCAAGTAATGCCTATTTAATAGGTTTTTAACTTGATAGAAATTCTAACTCAAGCTAGCAATAGAGTTGAAGTGGTAATGCTATTAATATTTATGAGCTTTTTTTGCCGGCCATAATAAATCAGTAAGTTTTTATTCAGGTGTACATCTCAGTAAATGTGAGAACATGTTATGTTAAAGTCGAGGATGATGGTAAGTAGCGTGCTTCTCACTTGTAATGAAATTTCACCTCCCTTTTACTTGCACAATATATATTGAATGTTTGTGAAAATTTTTAGGTTCTGGAATTACACGAGATGGATTGGTTATTTTGGGGGAAAGATACGGTATCTATGGAAGCTTCTTGGTTTCGTCTTTTACTTGTCTAGCTGCTGCTATCTTCTGCATTCCAGTATTCCTCTCTTCATGGTTCTTTCAGGCCATCAGCTGATGCAATGTATATCTTTATTCACAATTGAATTGATCGTTGCTATTTTTGGATGTCGTGTAGGTCTTCTTGATCATTTCTGCTTTTCACATCGCTTAAAATTTTGTAGCTTGTTTAGGCGTATCATTCTTATCATTGTCATCATCAAAGCCTTCTCCAATCAGCATGTCTGTATGAAAGATTTGGCAATACTCTGTGACAAGCTATTAGCTTCTCATCAACCATCTGAGTGGTCCCAAATTCATATTTGTAGATGAAAAGAAGGGCTTTTTAATTATACTAAGAAGGCCCATTGGTAGGTAGGAGAATATGCAATCGTATATGCGTATATAACCAGTGGGCAATGCTAAAACTTTTCATGTGCCGATTCTAGAAGGGGAAAGATGATAGACCTAATTTAGTGACTGACATTTGCCTATGTAAGTGTTATCTTGATGCCAAATCTAACACTATGATGGAGACTGTCGAATCATAATGGGGAGGCAATATGTATGCATATGCAAGCAAAACGAGGAGGTACCATATATATATGGATTTAATGTAGAAAAGCTGCCACCTGATCCAATGGATCAGGTGGCAAGACACAAAAAAGGTGGGAAGTACAAGCCCCCATATGTGCTTGTACTCGTGGGGCCCCATCTTTTTATGTCTTGCACCTGATCCAATGGATCATGTGCCCATGTCTTACATTAATCCCCAGTATAGGCTCCTCTTTCTTTTGCTCTTTCCTGGCTCTGCCTGGTAGTTCTTGTGTGGGGGTGACTGCTTCCCAGCCTCCCCCCTTGCCTGCTCTACTTGTTGGTCTCAGCCTTGATGTTGCTCTGTTTATCAATATACATACACACTTACTTTTCACAAAAAAAAATAGTTTCTAAGCTGCAAATGCAAAACTGAGAGCTCCATAAAGTAGGACATAAAACTCGAAATATTTCCAAAAAGCATCTGACTCGATTTCAAACCCAAATATAAGTTAATACCAACAAAGAAAAGGGACATGTAGTGTGATCTACCTATTTAAATAAATTAATACTAACTCTCAAAAACATAAACTGTTGTTATTCACCAAAATTTCAATTACGTAAGATTCTCATGAAATTGCAAAGCAGTAAGGTAGCACTTGCACTTCAACCATGAACCCGTGTCGTGTTGTGCATGTGTCGGACCTGTGTGAAGGACACATAGTTTATATGATATTTTTGGAGTATAATCTTTAAATTTGCTCAAGTCACGTCGTGTTGTGTCGTTCCCTTGTTGGCATGATGGTGTGTAACTCTAAAATCACATCAATATTTTCAGTTGATAAGATACTTCATTGACCATTTTCTACTGCCAAATTTTTTCACCTATAATAATTACTAAACTAATAATTATTTTAAACAACAACAAATAGACACAAAGAATACACACAAAGATAATAATGAGGGTTACAGAGAGATAATAACAAAAATGGGGAGTGAGTTAGAACTTGAATGATGTTGAAGGAGGACGACAGAGGTATAGTGACAAAATGCACGGGAGCATTCATTACACATGGAATTCAGTTTAAGTCGTGGTAGTGAATCTATGTCAATATTCTTGGTTAACTACCATTTCCTTAATGACCTTAAGGGTTAACTGGATCTGGAGTTCTCAAGCATAGTTTGACTTAAAATGTAAAGAAACAAAGTAACTCTCTGAAAGCACCTTTTGGAACCAGTTTGACATGGACACAATGATTATGGTTTTTATACATAAATTCCAAGGTGGTATCTTTTTATAATTGATTTAGATTTTATATATGTAGATATGTATGTACATATGTACGTACGTTGGCAAATTCGGTGTTTTTATAATTGTCTTAAATTATTTATATTTAAAAAAATTGGACACATGCAAACTGTCGGCAAATGAAAATAAATCGAAAGATCAAAATTATTGGTTTCTTTAAGATTTTGGCAGTTTGAATGTTCTTCCTCAAAATATCTTCAAGATACCGAAGAAATCAGAATGATTGTGATACGGAAGTAGCTAGGCATACTGATATATCACATTTCAAGATAGATCTAGGTAGCAATGATTAAACCCCCAATCCCAACTAAAATAAAATAAAATAAAATAAATAAATAAATAAAAGAACCACCACCACTACCACAAATGTGGTGGTCATTTTTTATTCTCGTGGAACTACGAAGGCACGAAAATTTCAGTCGTGTATTTTGATAGCATTCTTATTACAGGAGATGCACAGAAATATATTTGCAAAATAGGTTTTGATATGTTTCGGGCATTGAGGTTGGCATCTCCAGAAATGGGCATTTTGTCGTTGCAGGAAATTACGTCCTTGATTTGTAGTCAAAGACTGATTTCTAGCTTGCTGAAGCGGATACTCATATGGATGCAAACATTTGAGTTCTGTCAGATGGAGGAGATTTGTTAGCCGATCTGGGGAGAACATGCAAAGGGTGTGTAAACTTAATTATTTGACAGCAGGTTCAACAAAAAAGACATTGTGAAACTAAAATGGAAGATCTATACTGTTAAACTTGATCTTTATCATTTAAAATGATTTAAAACAAAAATGTTTTTATGACTGATGCGTTTCGCTAGGGATTTGATGGTAAAACGAGGATTTTTATTGGAAACTCAGATCTGAAATTAAAGGAAATCCTATTACAATTCAACTACTCGCTACATAACGACTACAAATAGATAAAACAACTCAATAGAGATTAATATAATGGAAATAGGAAAATCCTAATACAATTGATCTAAGAAAATAAAAGAAACAACTCTCACAATTTTCGCTTGGTAATTAGGGTCGGCTCAACCCCCTTAAATAGAAAAACACTCCATACTTGTTATTTTACTCAAATACCCCTCCCTCCAATTACTAGCCGCATCACTACTCCGCTCCTGAAAAACCACTTTATCCTCAAGGTGGTGCGTGAAGTGTATGGTCGGCTACTCCAAGTGCAGGTGCTCCTGATTATCGTCGTCGCCGGCTTCCAACATTTTCACACTCTCTCCACCCTCTTCATCGTCATTCACTATCAGAATCTGAAGAGTACGGACCCTGCACCGGTGCCCAGGAGTAAACTTCTCGTCGCATTTGAAACAAAGGCACTTGGTCCGCTTGTCACGGATCTCTGCATCTGTCATCCTTCGTGTTGTCCTCCAGATCATGGTTCCCCCACTTCTCCTTGCTAGCCGCTGCCCCGTCTGTGGAGGTTGGCCCCCTGTGGTCGTCCTCTGTCCCCTCTCGGATCCGGCCCTCGAAAAGAGGAGCCTCCCCATGCCCCACAGGCCATCTTCTCAGTCTCCTGATGGTCCTCCACCATCCTAGCTGAGGTCATCATCCCTCGTAGGCCCACGGGCTATAGCTGTCTCAGCTCAGATCTAACAGTGGGCTTCAGCCCCTTCACAAAGCAGCCCTCCAAGGATTCATTTGAGACTCCTCACACTCGGTGGCAGAGTGACTCAAACTTCTTAATATACTCTCCTACGCTCCCATCCTGCTTCCGCTCATAGACTCTTCCAGATTGTACTGGGCTAAACCGCTCCACCAGTAAAGAGATGAACTCCTCCCACATCTGAAAAGGATGCTGCTGATGTGTCCACCTGAACCAACCCAAGGCCTCTCCCTCTAAACAGACCCCTATCGCTCGTAGCCAATCCTCTACTGGTACCGCAGACACCTCAAAATACCTCTCCATGCGATACAGCTAGTCATCAGGGTCCCGGCCTCAAAAATGGGCATCTTCAACTTCCTCGGTCGACTATCCCCGTGAATCCTCCTCTCTCCTGCGGCTGATTCTGACCCCTCTGTTGAAAACCGGTGGTCTGTCAGGAATGTACCTCCCTGCCTGATCCAGTGCTCCTCCGTACGCTCCTTCCCACTGCCAGTCGCCCCTCTCATATCCATGTTGGTGCCCGTAATCTGCTTGGTGGTCTCTAGGGGTGCAGTGTATCCCTCTCCAATCTCATGTCACCCCCGAAAGGCGGGGGCTGGGTCGACGGGCCTCCAATATGCTGCTATCGCCCTCCATACTGCTGAAAACCTGTAACATGTTGAAAACCAGGCGTATGAGCTATTCGGGCCCCGAATTGGGCCCCATGTGGCGTCATGGATGTCGAAATGGGCTGTCGGGGTCCTTGGAGAGTCGGCGGAGCCCCAAGGTACTTGGGCAGTGCTCGGAGAAGGCCTCGGAGGGTGGACGAACCCCCCAAGGGGGCGGCGGGGCCTGTCGGCCCCAATTTTGGGCCGGCGGCCCCCAGCCGCTGCCCCCAGGTGTCGCCAGGGGCCCAGGAGGGGGCGGCGGCGGCTGTTGCCCCTCCTGGGGGTTTGCCGGAGCCCCCAGGTGCACTGGGGGTTCGGCGGCTCCTCCAAGTGCATGTGGGGGTTCGGCGCCCCAAGGTTGTCGGGGGGCGGGAGACCCCCGGTGCTCGGATTTCCGTCGCGCGACGGTGAGGTGGCTGGAAACGCCTCCCAATCTTCCGGATCTGCTGCGTTTAGCTGGTCGTATGGATACAAGCCATCATCTTCCTCATCTTTCGGAAACCCCTCGCTAAAAATCACATTTTACCTTTATTTGTTGACAAAGGCGGCTCCTTTTTGCTTGGTTCCATTTACTTCGGATGCGGATGCGGCCGCGACGATCTCCATGGTCTCTTTTTTGATCTCGTTAAATCCCTCGGTGATTCGGTTCTCCATCTGCTCCACTTTTTCTTCCAACGCTTCGATCCGCTCCATAGATCGTGTGCTCACCATAGATTTAGTGCTCTGATACCAATTGATGCGTTTCGCTAGGGTTGTGATGGTAAAAAGCGGATTTTTATTGGAAACTCAGATATGAAATTACAGGAAATCCTATTACAATTCAACTACTCGCTAAATAACGACTACGAATAGATAGAACAACTCAATAGAGATTAATCTAAGAGAAATAGGAAAATCCTAATACAATTGATCTAAGGAAATAAAAGAAATAACTCTCACAATTTTCGCATGGTAATTAGGGCCGGCTTAACCCCTTTAAATAGAAAAACACCCTTATTTGTTATTTTACTCAAATATACCCCTCCCCCCAATTACTAGCAGCATCAGATTCCTAACATGTGTATTAAGTAGTGACACAGGACGGAAACGAGAAGGGATGTGATGAGAATTTGGGAAAGAATGAGATTAGAGATTTGATAACTTTTCGGGCCTCCCACATTGGAAATCTAACAATCACCGACTCGCACACCTTGCATGTGGAGATTTTTCGGATCTCTCGCCCAGATAACCAAGCTCTCTCTCGCACAACAATGCAAAAGATTTAATGTTTTATGAAGAAACTGAAAGTTTTCAACAAAATTTCTGTTCTTCATTGATCTCTATAAAAAATAAGTTTATGGCCTTTATGTAGGCGTACAAATTGGGTTTCAAAAACCATATTTAATATAGGACTAAAACTTTAAATTAAATAAAAGACTGAAAACGACTCAAACTGAATCCTAAAAAGACAAAAAAATAGAAGACTCGAAGGACTCAAACTCTATCCCCATCTCACATATAAAATCTTTTAAAAAAGATTTCATCTCAAATTAGAATTGATCTCTATGATTCTTCTTGATTTGAGAACTTTACAACCTAGTGAATGGCGACTGGCGACTGGAATAGCACAACCTAGCAGAAATCAGCAGTCCCTTATAACTAGAGAAAATGCGTCTATGAACTTTGAAGCGTAGTAGGATGTAAATTTACTGATGAATATTTTTTGAAAAGTTCTCCTAAATCACAAAAGATATGAAAACATATAGAACCTTCTTCCCAGTAGGATATGGAGGATCTGGTATATAAACTTGATGTGCTCAATTTTCTTAAGTTTACGTGAAATATTTGACTCAGTCATATCGGGATAATCACTTGATAAAGTTCGTCGAGAACCTGTATGATGCATGCCCAGTCTCTTCATTGGTTTTACTACGAACCTCTCCGGACAAACTCCAATCATCTTGTCATCGATAACTGTAAATTCCTACAAATTTCTACTTGATTTGTAACAGACTTATAAGTATCATTGTTTATTGCAAGAATTTTTTAAGTTTTGAGATGCAAAGTACTCAAATCATATTTAAAGTGCTCATGAAATGCACTAGGGATAAGGTCAAAGCCCAGTATAGATTCACATAAGGTATTTGAGTTAATGGCTTATTAAAAAATTAACTCATTTTTTGATTTTCAATTATGTTCTTGGGTCTATACGGGGTTATAACAGTTTTCTTTCCTTTAAATACAAATGTGTATGTGTTGGCTCTCCTAGAATGTCACGTCTAAGTCATACAGATAATGCCTACCTAGCAAAATATATGTAGCATCGATAGGTATGATATCACACCAGATGTTATCGTAATAGTTTGAAAACTGGATATGCATTAAACAATCTATCAAACCATGTCATGTTATAAGGCTGTGGATAAGATTCGGCTTACAGTCTCATCTTCACAATAGTTGATTTGGCAATAAAATTAGTACAACTACCTCCGTCAATCGTCACTTTAAAATATCTATCCCTTACTTTTATGTAGGTAAAGAAAACATTAGTTCTTCGCCAATTATCCTCACTTTTAGATGTAGTAACTAAACATGTAACGCCCTGCTTCCCGGGTGCCGCACAAGTAACATCCCTTGCACTACGCAATTTAACAATATTAAACTAGTATGGTACTAGCAACTCAAGAGATAAATAAAATGATATGATAATAAAGCTGGCATGTGTTAAAGCATAGATATTTCTCATGGCAAGATATTCCAACCTGAACTGATATAAACACACAACTGTTCCATGCAATGAATCAAGAAAGAAAGAAAACATGATAACTGCTTGATAAAAGAAACCCGGAACAACAAGCGAGGAAACCGGCCGAGCTCAAATGATAACCCAGGTACCCGAGACAGAACGCAAGGGAAGCCACCAACCTAACAACAAGCAAGAACCCAAAACAGTAAGTAAATAAGCCAGCCACAATTCACATCCTGCAAGAAGAGCCAGTCACAATCCAACCACAATTCACAAACCCAACACAACAAGCAAGAGGACAGCAAACCTCAACGCAGCCGCAAAGCCAGCCACCGATCCCAACAATCAGCGAGGAAAGCCCAAGCCGCAAGCAAGGGAGAAGCCACAACCCAACAAGCAAGAGAACCCAACCCCCAAGCAAAGGAAGACCAAAACCCCAACCAGGAAGCAAATAACCCAAATCAGCAAACAATAGACAACCAAACCCCCATACGAGGGATCAAAGAAATTGAATCGTGAGGGAAGATAGAATCTACCTGAAATCGAAGCCGAAGAACCAAGAAATTTAAGAACCGAAGCCCGATCAGCCATTAATCAACAAGAAGACCAAATCCGCCAGCAAAGGGAGCCATCCAACCTCAACGACAAACTGGAACATCGATAAAACCCTCAGCTGATCCCAAACAACAGAAGGAATCAACAAGCCGCAAGCCCAATCAGCAAGGAACCACCCAACCCGCAAGCAAATAGGGGAGCCGAAGCACCTAACTCAAGCAAAGAAAGGGGTAGACCATAAGCAATAGGAGTCACGAACCCCAACCAGCGAGCAAGTCACGAACCCCAACCAGCGAGCAAGAGGAGCTACGAACCTCAAAACAGCGAGAAAAAGGCAGACCATAAGTAGATTGGAACCACCGCAGCTCAAATCAGCAAGGAGGGGCAGACTGCATGCAAAAGGGGAAGCCACAAACCAACTCCAGCAACAAAGGACAGACCGTAAGCAAGAGGGAAGCCACAACAACCCAGCTTAGCAAGCAAGAGACGACCGCAAGCAAAGGAAACCACAACACCCCAAATCAGCAAGGAGGGAGGAGGAGTGACTGATAGGAGGCGGAGGAGAGAGGGAGAGAGGACGGAGAGGGCTCGGAAGCCCCATCAAAGCCCTAGCGACATGCGCGAGACGAGAGGAAGGACAGAGTGTCCCGCGCCGACCCCTAGGGGGCTTCGTCCGAGTGACGCGAGGGCGAAGCAAAGCGTCGAAGCAAAAAGGAAGCCCGAGCGGGCCTGAGCGGGCTGCAGGGAAAAGGAAAAAGAACAGAAAAGAAAAAAGAAGAGAGGGAGAAATGAGCTGGGCTGTTACATTCTACCCACCTTAGAAAAATTCCATTCTCGAAATTCTCATAAGATGGATCGAGGCAGTCGAGTATTGTACTTCCTGCCTGCTTTACACTGTTCACGAGGTGATTGCGCGGACCTGCATGGGCCACCACTTTGTAACGTCCTACTTTCAGGGTGCCGCCACAAGTAACATCCCTTGCACTACGCAATTTAACAATATTAAACTAGCATGGTACTAGCAACTCAAGAGATAAATGAAATGACAAGATAATAAAGCTGGCATGTGATAAATCATGGATATTTCTCATGGCAAGATATTCCAACCTGAACTGATATAAACACACAACTGTTCCATGCAATGAATCAAGAAAGAAGGAAAATATGATAACTGCTTGATAAAAGAAGCCCGAAACAACTAGCGAGGAAATCGACCGAGCTCAAATGATAACCCAGGGACCCAAGCCAGAATGCAAGGGAAGCCACCAACCTAACAACAAGGAAGAACCCAAAACAGTAAGTAAATAAGCCAATCACAACCCACATCCTGCAAGGAGAGCCAACCACAATCCAACCATAACCCACGAACCCAACACACCAAGCAAGATGACAGATCAAACCTCAACGCAGCCGCAAAGCCAGCCATCGATCCCAACAATCAGTAAGGGAAAGCCCAAGCCGCAAGCAAGGGAGAAGCCACAACCTAACAACAAGCAAGAGAACCCAACCCGTAAGTAAAGGAAGACCAAAACCCCAACCCGCAAGCAAAGAACCTAACTCAGCAAACAAGAGACAACCAAACCCCCATACGAGGAATCGAAGAAATTGAATCGTAAGGGGAGATAGAGTCTACCTGAAATCAAAGCCGAAGAACCAAGAAATTTAAGAACTGATGCCCGAACAGCCATCAATCAGCAAGAAGCCCAACTCCGCCAGCAAAGGGAGCCATCGCAAACTAAACGACAAACCAGAACAGCGATCAAAACCCTCAGACGAACCCAAACAACAACAGGAATCAGCAAGCCGCAAGCCCAATCAGCAAGGAACCACCAACCCGCAAGCAAAGATGGAACCGAAGCACCTAACTCAAGCAAAGAAAGGGACAGACCATAAGCAAGAGGAGCCATGAACCCCAACTAGCGAGTAAGAGAAGCTACGAACCTCAAAACAACGAGGAAAAGACAGACCACAAGTAGATGTGAACCACCGCAGCTCAAATCAGCAAGGAGGGACAGACCACACATAAAAGGGGAGGCCACGAACAATCTTTAACAACAAAGGACAGATCACAAGCAAGAGGGAAGTCACATCACCCCAGCTCAGCAAGCAAGAGACAATCGCAAGCAAATGAAACCACATTATCCTAAATCAGCAAGAAGGGGGGAGGGGTGACTTATAGGAGGCGGAGGAGTGAGGGAGAGGGAGAGAGGATGGAGAGGGCTCGGAGGCGACGTCGACAAGTACGAAGGACGGAGAGGGATCAGAAGCCCCATCGAAGCCCTAGGACGTGCGCGAGACGAGAGGAAGGACGGATGGTCCCGCCTCGAGCCCAAGCGGGCTTCGTTCAAGTGATGCGAGGGCGAAGGGAAGCGTAGGAGCAAAAAGGAAGCCCGAGCGGGCCTGAGCGGGCTGCGGGGAAAAGGAAAAAGAATAGAAAAGAAAAAAGAAGAGGGAGAAATGAGCTGGGCTGTTACATTCTACCCACCTTAGAAAAATTCCGTCCTTGGAATTCACATAAGATGGATCGAGTCAGTCGGGTATCGTACTTCCTGCCTGCTCTACACTGTTCACGAGGTGATTGCAGACATGCATGGACCACCACTTTGTAACGTCCTGCTTTCAGGGTGCCGCCACAAGTAACATCCCTTGCACTAAGCAATTTAACAATATTAAATTAGCATGGTACTAGCAACTCAAGAGTTAAATGAAATGACATGATAATAGAGCTGGCATGTGATAAAGCATGTATGTTTCTCATGGCAAATTCCTACCTGAACTGATATAAACACACAACTGTTCCATGCAATGAATCAAGAAAGAAGGAAAATATGATAACTGCTTGATAAAAGAAACCCGAAACAACAATCGAGGGAACCAACCGAGCTCAAATAATAACCCAGGGACTCGAGACAGAACGCAAGGGAAGCCACCAACCTCCAACCTAACAACAAGTAAGAACTCAAAACAGTAAGTAAATAAGCCAGCCACAATCCACATCCTGCAAGGAGAGCCAGCCACAATTGAACCACAACCCAGGAACCCAACACAACAAGCAAGAGGACATATCAAACCTCAACGCTGCTGCAAAGCCAGCCATCGATCCCAACAATAGCGAGGAAGCCCAAGCTGCAAGCAAGATAGAAGCCATAACCCAACAACAAGCAAGAGAACCCAACCTGCAAGCAAAGGAAGACCAAAACAATAACCCACAGGCAAAGAACCCAAATCAGCAAATAAGAGACAACCAAACCCCTATACGAGAAATCAAAGAAACTGAATCGTAAGAGGAGATAAAGTCTACCTAAAGTCGAAGCCGAAGAACAAAGAAATTTAAAAACCGAAGCCCGAAGAGCCATCAATCAGCAAGAAGCCCAAATCTGCCAGCAAAGGGAGCCACCGCAACCTCAACGACAAACCAGAACAACAATCAAAACCCTCAACCAAACCCAAACAACATCAGGAATCAGCAAGCCGCAAGCCCAATCAGCAATTAACCACCAACCCACAAGCAAAGAGGGGAGCCGAAGCACCTAACTCAAGTAAAGAAAGGGGCATGCCATAAGCAAGGGGAGCCATGAATCCCAACCAGCGAGCAAGAGAATCTACAAATCTCAAAACAGCAAGGAAAAGATAGATCACAAGTAGAGGGGAATCACCGTAGCTCAAATTAGCAAGGAGGGACAGACCGCACGCAAAAAGGGGAAGCCACGAACCAACTCCAGCAACAAAGGACAGACTGCAAGCAAGAGAAAAGCCACAACACCCCAGCTCAGCAAGCAAGAGACAACAACAAGCAAAGGAAACCACAACACCCCAAATCAGTAAGGAGGGGGGATGGGTGACTTATAGGAGGCGGACGAGTGAGCGAGAGAGGCAGAGAGGACAGAGAGGGCTCGGAGGCGACGCCGGCAAGTACGAAGGACAGAGATGGCTCAGAAGCCCAAACGAAGCCCTAGCGACGTGCACGAGACGGGAGGAAGGACGGACGGTCCCACCCCGAGCCCTAGCGGGCTTCGTCCGAGTGACAATGAGGGCGAAGCGAAGCGTCGAGCAAAAAGAAAGCCCAAGTGGGCATGATCGAGCTACAGGGAAAAGGAGAAAAATAGAAAAGAAAAAAGAAGAGAGAGAGGGAGGGAGAAATGGGCTGGGCTGTTACAGAACACCTAATGACTTGTAATCGGGCATTAGATTTATCTACATCATTATTAGTATCATCCGTTTTCTTAGATGGAATATATTTTTCTTCAATTAATTCATCATCATTATTGATCTCTCCTAGGGTATGTGTTTATAAGGGTACTGACTAGCAAAATGATCAAAGCCATGACATTTGAAACATTGCATCTCTTTATATTTTTGTTGTAATGATTCTCTAATATTAGTATTTCCATTTATCTTGTTAGCGATATTAGTTTCAGATTTAGCCATATTATCATTTGATCATATAAATTGCTCTCTAGCTTTAAAAGTAGGCTTTCTATCTATTGGGGCTCACATGGATTCCAAATTTAAGGCTAAGTTAAATGATTGTTGTATATTGTCTACAGTGTGTGGATGTATTTTATGCCAAATATCTGCTCTCAATCTAGAACGAAACCTAATAAGAGTATATTGAGGATTTTCTTGTAGCTCACTCCCAACACGTCATTGAACTTATTCATATATTTTCCAGTTATGTTTCCTTGACGTATGTCATTCAATTTTTCTAGTAGGCGGTCTTTATATGTAGGAGGCATATTTTCTCTTTGAGCTTGATTTTCATTTCATTCCAAGTCTGTATAGGTCTCAGATGCTCTCTCACATTGTCTCTCTATTGAAGTTCAAACAATTTTAGCAGACCTTACCAGTTTTATCTTAACAAATTGGACCTTTCGCTCGTGTGATAATTGGTACTATCAGAACAAATGCTCAATCTCTGGTAGCCAATTTGAAAAGCTCTAAGGATTATAAGTTTCATCAAAATTAGAATCATCAATCCTAAGCCATCGTGTAATATTAGCTCGCCTAAAGTTATCCTTAAAATTCTTATCATGTCTCATATTATTTCGATTATTTCCATTTTTTATCATCTTAGGTTCATCATTAATACTCTGTGCTTCATCCTTAAAATTTTGTTTTTTTGGCCAATTTATTTTCTAAGGTTTCTAGGCGATCTCCTGTTCGATTGATGTCGGTTTTTAGTTCTAGATATATCTTTTGAAGTTGATTTTCTAGCCTTTGAATTGCATTATCTTTCATGTCAGATTCTAGAGTTTTGCCACTACGTAATAACTTGCAATGCCAATCCGTTACACAAATACAAATGCAAGATCTTAAACACCAACTAGATGCATGCATTAATTATCCAAATAAAATAAAATCCTAGGGTCCACATCTATACGACAAAATGCAATCCTAAACATGCTAATGCAACACACGGATCGAGACTAGAAAACGATGTAATACCAATGATATCAACTAATCTAAACAAAATCATATAAAGGAATTTAAAATTATATTGACCAATAAAAATAAAATTAAAACTCAATAAAAATTTAAAATTATAATATCAATACCAATAAAATTAAAATAAGCATGAACATAATAACTATGTATTAAAATTGACATGTAACATTAAAATTGACCAATAACAACTAAGAATTATAAATGAATATCACTCAAACATATTTCTATAATATTAGTTAATATTGTTATATAATATTATTTTTGCATTATTATTTTATATTTATATGGTAAAATACAGAATAAAGAAAAACCCATCCACCAAAAACACACCGAATGTTGCTAACAAATTCTATTTGATTACCAGTTTACCATTTCCTCGGGTGAAGTTCACAAAAGGGAATGACAAACTCGTAAATGAATGTAATATCTTTAGCTAAATGTGTAATGTGACTCGTTGCATTTCAACCCACAAGTTTTGCCAGTCGCATTACACATTTTGCTGAAGCTATTACATTAATCATTTCTTTTTGTGAACTCGTAAAGTATAATGGCAAACTTGTACATAAGTTTAATATATTCAGCAAAATGTGTAATACAACTGACAGCACTCCCAAGTTCTAACGACCACCAATATCAGCCTCCATTCATTTATTCATTGCTTAAAAAACTCTTGCTGTCGACTTAAGGCTGAGTTTGGCGACATCGATCGTTGTTGCGTTAGACTTCGACTTCGCCAACGTCGCTTGAGGTTGAGTCTGCTTCAAGATCGATGACTACTCGATTGTGCTATGGTTCAAGCTCGACAATGCCGACTTCGCTTGAGAACAGAACTCGACTTCTCGTTTGCGGTAGGCCACTAAGCTTCAACTTTCAACCCTGACCTTGAGAGTAGACACTAAGAGTGAATCGCTCAAAGTCAGCTCATCGAGCTCATCGATCGAGATTGAGGTTAAGCACTGATCTATTTCTTAATATAGGTAAAATTTGAAAGTTGATCGATTAGAGAATTTAATTGAAATTTTTTGTAAAAGATTAAACACTCAACTGGGATTTTTCCGATCAAGTGAAAGGTCAAAGCTCTCTAATTTCAAAGATGAATCCGAAGATGAACATTAAGAAGAATTGCAATCAAGATGAGTTTTTTGCTTTTGAATTTTCAGGTGAATTATGCTTTGCATGGAATACTTGCACTACATTTATAGAAATTAGAATCTATATTACCGCATATGATGATATTGTATATTGATGAGTTTTTTTTTTGCTTTTTTCATCACGGGAAGCCTTTTTTATCTTCACGGGGGTTTTTACTTTTACTTTTTTTTCCGACAATAGTTTCGTCTGAAACTATCCGATCCGAGAAAATGTAGGAGTTTTGTATCGGTTCCCTTTGAAACCGCTACGAAACGGTCGAAACCTTCATCCTTGAGTTGATGAATTTCCATGAAGTATAAGATTCAAGGTCTTGTTCTTGAGTAGAGGACTGTGAAGGAGGTTTGGGAATTGCTTGGGACTATATTTTGGAAAGAATAATCTTTCCAGAGATTATGATATATCATAGTCCTTTTGAAAAAACCAGCTAGGGATGAAATTGCTATCTCAATATTATATAGATTTCCACAAGATACGTAAGGAGCTGAGTTCTATCTTCACTGTATTGACAGATATAGACAATGAAGGAATAGAGAAAACACTTGGAAGTCTTTACATTTTTGGGAAGTTTGCGTCCGGAATATGCATCAATATGTCCTTTGATCATATGTGGTAGCATCCAACTCTTTTTGCCAGAGACATTCCACACTTTCGCTGATTTTCTCAAAAAGTAGATGGAGTCTTGAAGCATGCATTTTGGGGGAGAAATCAGCGTTGATCACATAGCATGGTTTTGGTGATACAGGTAGCTATATATGTGCTTGAGGAAGCGCCATCAGAGTAGGTAAAGGCGATGGATGTGGTGGTATTCATGGCAAAGGCAGAGGGTGCTTGATTTTGGACGTAGACGTATACCAGAGGCGAGTACATTGACTGAGAAGATCAATAGTCATTATTGCAGGGAGTTTGGTCATATAAAGTTTGCTTGCTTAAGCATCAGTGTTCACAAAAGAGACGATTTAGAGGAATTACTGTATATATGGATTCTTAAGAAGACTTTTTCCATCCTAAAATTTTCATGTTTGATGACAAGTTGAGCCAATACCAGATGTTTTAGAAGTTTCGTGAAGCTCAATTGCATTCGTCTCCTACTAATGCGACTTCAGCCAGATAAGGTAACCAAACTGCTTGTACTTCCAATCAAGTCTTCACTTGGGGATAGATTCCGGAACCATTGATTATATAACTAGGGAGTTAGATATATTGTCTGTCTTTTAACCGTCTAGCGATTAACATATAGTGACTATCAGATAGTTCTACATTTGATGTTGCAGGTATTGGCTCTGTTAATGTCACATCTTCCTTGGATTTAACATCCATTTGATATTGTAAGGATTGCCTTACCCTTGCAATACTAACAACACACTGGGGGGGGGGGAATAGTGTAATGGCAATAAATTGTGCAATTAAAATTAAACTTGCAAATGCGGAATAATAAATACAAGAGGAATTAATCACCACAATCAAATCAAACACAAACACAAGATTTTACATTGGATCCCCAAAACTTGGGTACGTCCAGCCACACCAATATTCACTATATTTCCCACAAAGAGAAGTGAATACAATCCCACAAAGAGATACATCATCTAGAGGATTTTGTCCTACACAAGAACCAAACCAAACCTACATAAGGGTCAAACTCCCACAAAGAGAATTACTAACTCCCACTCAGAGAATTAGGGTTAGCCCTACACTAGGACACCGAAACTCCCACAAAGGGAGTTACTCCGACAAAGAGAGTTATTCCCACTAAGAGAATATCTAATTCTCACAAAGAGAATTAGGGTTTCAAAGAACCACAAAGTAAAATAAATACTCTTCCATATGCCTTAAGATGAACTTACTCATAAATGAATGCAATGCATGGAAGATGATCTCCAAGTGATGAGATTTGCTTGAAAGCACTTGGATGATTTTCCTTGAGCTTGACTTCAATGCATGAAAGGGATTTAGAGCTCTAAGAGGGAAATGAGAGAGTTTGAGAGTGGCTTATTTAATCTCTAAAGATTTTCAATAGCATCAAGAAGAATCTAATGAACTCAGCCCTCTCATATATATAGGAACCCTATATGAACTCTCAAAACCCAAGAAAGAAGCCAAAAACACAAAGCTGCAACGGCTAGAATCTGGGCTGAAACGTCAGCTACAGTCGACTGATGAACCAATGACAGTCGACTGTCCAACGGCTAAATAATTTCCAATGGCTATAATCTGAGCCAGGACAGTCGACTGTAGAAGACTACACAGTCGACTGTAAAACAGACAGTCGATTGTATATCCTTCATCAGGCGACTGCTGCAGGGATGGAAGAAAAACAGAGAGATGCCACTTTCGCACTTACGCCTTTCAGACGACTGATGGCCATTTTATAGGCGACTGTAAATAAACAAGCGACTGTAAAAACAGTAACAGTCGACTGACTTGCAGTTTGGGATGAAGCCCAGAAAATGCAAGTTGCGCACAATTGACTGTCGACCAATTCACAGGCGACTGTAGAAACACAGGCGACTGTAAATTGCACATCGGTCGACTGATGCAAAAAGCTCAAGAAGAGTCAATAAAAATGTTGACTTGAGCTGTGCACCACAGTCGACTGTAGAAGGCTCGACCGGCGACTGGAATCACCCAGTCGACTGTTGAAGAGCCAGAGACTCCAATTGAGTTTTGGACTAGATGAACCTATTGGGTTGGATTCTATGATAATCTTAAGGCTCACTAAGATGGTTAAATGAATATGCATGAATGAGTAGACCATCTATTAAGGCATTACATTAAACCTAGACTTAAAAAAGAGAAAAGCAATAACTGAAATATTACATGGATTACATTGCTTTCCTTAGAGTCCATGGCTTCAATCTTGATGCCTTGATGCTCCCCATCATCTCAAAGCTTTGGCACCCCTTGAGTCCAAGCTTTGGCCCTTCTCCTCTTGATGTCCATCCTTATACCATGTGTTTAGTCTCCAAAAATGATATTCTTCAATAGATAACTAAGAGACTAATATATGAGAGACATTAGCAACAACATAATATTGTGATCATCATCAAAACAACATTGGTATGAAACACCAATACTCAACAATCTTCCCATTTTTGATGATGACACACATTATGTAAACATAAAGAAAGTAAAACATAATGCTAATGAGCTCCCCATACCTATATGCACTAATTGTAAAATGAGATACACAATTGTAAATACTCATTATACCAAATGAAATAATGAGAAAGCATGGTGACATATAATAGGCATGGATTACATAAATCAATTGCAATAAGAATATAACATGCACACATGAATGGTTTATATAATCCCAGATATCTCTTCCCATAGATTTATCTCTCCCCCCATAAATACATCTCTCTCCCCAAATGCATATGTATGAAATACTTTACATAATGCATATATCTCTCCCCTTGACATCGTCAAAAAGGTGGACATCAAAAATATCTCACCTTGTCATCTTAATCAAAGATGTAACAATATGCAAGATATACGGAGATGTACCAAATTTGTAAAAATTAGTGGGTATCAATCACTATCCCATGCTCTCCCTAGATCATAGAAATGGTCAAATTTTTGACTTCTAGGATCTAATACCAATTGTAACGTAGGAGATAAACAATATCTAACAATTGAGATAACACCAATTGTAGAAAAAGAATCTTGAAAGATAACCCTCTTTACCAATTGTTAAACATAAATTGGAGCCATGTGCCAGAAGTGTATCAAAGCAATATATATGGAAAAATCAAGCTTCAATGATACACAAGGATATTGCAAAACAAAATATAATATGAAATATGTTGGCAATGTCCAAGGGGTTGAGTTTGAGACCAAACTAGTCAATTGAACGACACCAATTGAGGCAATGATCCCAAAGACACCTAGAAATAAGAGTCAAAATATGTTTTAAAATAATTTTAAACATACAACATATTAACTCCCCCATTGTCATACATATGGATCAATGAATGCATGCATGACAATGTATTCCTCAAGGTTCCCATTTTCATGAAAAATAAACTTGAAAACATTTTCAAAATTATGAAACACACAAACAATGAGTATGCAAAAAATAAACATTTAAGCACAAAACCCATGCAATATGCATAGGGTTATTTAGTACTGACCCCCTGTGTTTTCTCGGAAATTAGTAGTACCCCCCTATGGTTTCAATAATTAGTAAGACCCCCCTGCCGTAGGGGGGTAATACTAATTTTTGAGAAACCTTGGGGGGGTGATACTAATTGTGGAGGGGGGTCTTACTAATTATTGAAACCATAGGGGGGTACTACTAATTTCCGAGAAAATACAGGGGGTCAGTACTAAATAACCCATATGCATATGTGTGAGGAACCTAAACAATAGGGAACCAAACCCAAGAGGAGTTTGATTTCCTAATGTAATCACATGAGGTGATCACATTCCTAATTAAAGAGTTAATGTAACTATCCCTCTCTTGCACACTACACCTAGTGGGAATCCACAGACTCAAGAATTTTCTAGGCAAGGGTTTTGCCTTCGCAAGAGGGATGGATGTGGCATGCTTAGGTGTAGAAAATAATTTCTTGGCATGCATAGAATGAGGATTTTGCTTTTTAGCAAAAAATGAAGGATTGTCATTTTTCCTCACCACCTTGTGATTTACATGCTTCTTGTTGGTGTTATTGTTATATAATAAAGCATAATGATTCTTCTTAGGTGCTTTAGTAATATTCTTGTATTTGTACCATAAGAAGAAATAGAGATGGGTTTGGTAACCACCTTTGAAATGTATCTCAAACATCCTTTATGGTTTGCCTGATGTTGTTTTTCAAGCAACCCGTGGAGTGAATCCCTAGAATAAACAAAGCTTTTGAGCTTTTGGGATTCCTCTTCGCATTTCAACATAAGTTGTTGAATGCTAGTTTCTAAGCTAAGGTTTTGAGCTACTAATTTTTCATTGGTTATGCTCAAATCCTTAACTTGAGAGAGAAGTTTCTCTCTCACCTGTGTCACAAACATGCAAAACATCATTATTATTTACACTAATAGATTCTAAAGCATGCACCCTGCTCATAGCATTCTTACATTTTGTTTTCAATTTATCATAGAGTCGATGCACTTACTTGCCACGTTGAAGGCCACATTGAAGCGGTATTCGAGCTCCTCGTAGGATAGCTTTTCCTCCTTAACTTCCTCCTCGCTTTCCTCCTCGCTAAAGCTTGACGAAGACCCTTCCCCATTAGCCATGAAACACATTTCTTCGTTGGAGTTGAGCCACGCCTCTACCTCTTCATCGTTTGATCTTGGGGAGATTGATGCAGAATCATCAAAAGCCGCGAAACACGTGAGCTCGCTCTTTGTCATCATCTTCTTCATCACTTGATGTGTCCTCATCGGAATCATCAAATGTGCCGATAAGTCCCTTCTTTTGGTGCTTGAAATTGGACTTGTCTTTCCAATGCTTCTTTTCTTTACCATTGTAGGTCTCATTGGTGGGTTTGGAAGGGCATTCGGTGGAGCGATGACCTTTACCACTGCAATTGTAACAAGTAAGAACCTTGTTAGAATTGGAGGCAAACTTTGACAAAGATTTAACTTGCTTGCCCTTGAGTAATACCTTGAATTGCTTGGCAAGCTCGATGTAATCTTCATCGCTAGCATATTCTTTTCTATCATATTCACTCGAGGCTTCTCGATGGAATTTCTTTCTCCACTCGATAGGCTCCTTTTCGGCATGGAATGCAACACCCTTTTGCTTCTCAGGCTTCTCGGGCTTGGATGGTTGAATCTTCTTCTTGTGTTGAAGCTTTACTTCATACACCATGAGATGATTCCCAATGCACTTCTCAACGGTGTATTTGTACATGTCATTAGACTCCAAAATACAGTTGGCCTCTGACTCTCATTGAGATGTGAGTGAGTCAATGATCTTCTCCACTCGATCCTCTTGGAAAATCACCTTCCCAAGTCCTTCCAAAGCATTCACGATTTCTGTGAACCTTGTGAACATCTCCGAAATGCTTTCTCCTTCCTGCATCTGAAACATTTCATGTTTAGATCTAAACACAGTTTGTTTAGATTTCTTTACCTTTGAAGTCCCTTCATGACATATCTCCAAAGTATGCCAAATTTTGTTGGCCGTTTTGCACATGGAGATGCGGTTGAACTCCTTTGCAGTGAGGGCGCAATGGAATGCATTCATAGCACTCACATTGAATTTGATTGAGTCCTTCTCCGCCTTTGTCCTTGAAGTCGCAGGTGTAATGAGCTTCTCAAATGGCACCTCCGTGATGTCCCATAGGTCTTGACCCTCCATGTAGATCATCATCCTGATCTTCCAACTTGGGTAGTTGGTTCCGTTGATGAGCGGGGGTCGAACGGTAGAATGACCTTCATGAGACGCGGATGTAGCGTTGAATGTTATCATTGCAGTATGCTATAACCTCGTTCTGATACCAATTGTAAGGATCGCCTTACCCTTGCAATACTAACAAGAACACACTAGTGGAGGGGGGGTGAATAGTGTAATGGCAATATATTGTGCAATTAAAATTAAACTTGCAAATGCGGAATAATAAATGCAAGAGAAATTAATCACCACAATCAAATCAAACGCAAACACAAGATTTTACAGTGGTTTCTCAAAACTTGGATACGTCCAGCCACACCAATATTCACTATATTTTCCACGAATACAATCCTACAAAGAGATACCTCACCTAGAGGATTTTGTCCTACACAAGAACCAAACCAACCCTACACAAGGGTCAAACTCCCACACAGAGAATTACACTAGGGTTAAACTCCCACACAGAGAATTACTAACTCCCACTCAGAGAATTATGGTTAGCCCTACATTAGGACACCAAAAATCCCATAAAGGGAGTTACTCCGACAAAGAGAGTTATTCCCACTAAGAGAATATCTAATTCCCACAAAGAGAATTAGGGTTTCAAAGAACCACAAAGTAAAACAAATACTATTATCTATGCCTTGAGATGAACTTACTCATAAATGAATGCAAGGCATGGAAGAGGATCTGCAAGTGATGAGATTTGCTTGAAAGCACTTGGATGATTTCCCTTGAGCTCTACTTCAAGACATGAAGGAAATTTAGAGCTCTAAGAGGGAAATGAGAGAGTTTGAGAGTGGCTTATTTAATCTCTAAAGATTTTCAATAGCATCAGGAAGAATCTAATGAACTCAGCCCGCTCATATATATAGGAACCCCTATATGAACTCTCAAAACCCAAGAAAGAAGCCAAAAACACAGCTGCAACGGCTAGAATCTGGGCTGAAACGTCAGCTACAGTCGACTGATGAACCAATGACAGTCGACTGTCCAACGGCTAAATAATTTCCAACGGCTATAATCTGAGCCAGGACAGTCGACTGTAGAAGACTACACAGTCGACTGTATATCCTTCATCAGGCGACTGCTGCAGGGATGGAAGAGAATGGAGAGATGTAACTTTCGCACTTACGCCTTTCAGACGACTGATGGCCATTTATAGGTGACTGTAAATATACAGGCGACTGTAAAAACAGCAACAGTCGACTGACTTGCAGTTTGGGATGAAGCCCAGAAAATGCAAGTTGCGCACAGTCGACTGTCGACCAATTCACAAGCGACTGTAGAAATACAGGCGACTATAAATTGCACATCGGTCGACTGATGCAAAAAGCTCAAAAAGAGTCAATAAAAATGTTGACTTGAGCAGTGCACCACCTCGACTGTAGAAGGCTCGACAGTCGACTGGAATCACCCAGTCGACTGTAAAACCTTCATCAGGCGCCTGTTGGAGAGCCGGAGACTCTAATTGAGTCTTTGGGCTAGATGAACCTTTTGGGTTGGATTCTATGATAATCCTAAGGCTCACTAAGATGGTTAAATGCATATGCATGAATGAGTAGACCATCTATCAATGCATTACATTAAAACTAGACTCAAAAAGAGAAAAGCAATAACTGAAATATTACATGGATTACATTGCTTTCCTTAGAGTCTATGGCTTCAATCTTGATGCCTTGATGCTCCCCATCTTCTCAAACCTTTGGCACCCATTGAGTTCAAGCTTTGGCCCTTCTCCTCTTGATGTCCATTCTTAGACCATGTCTCTAAAAATGATATTCTTCAATAGATTACTAAGAGACTAAAATATGAGAGACATTAGCAACAACATTATGTTGTGATCATCATCAAAATAACGTTGGTATGAAACACCAATACTCAACAGATATCTGCTTAAATTTTTATTTAATCTGTTTTTGTTAGCCAGTTGACACGCTTTTTAAATTGCTTCATAACATTCTTTTTTTATCATTGTATTTTCTAAAAGATTGGAACGAAGATGACAATTGGCACATGATGTGAGATTGGATGTCTTTACTCTTTATCACTTGGAATCCGAAGCTATTGCTCTAGTGTTACTTCTCCATTCATCACACAATATAGATTATATCATCTAGATCTTTCAAATTTGAAACTTTTGAATTCTAAGTTTAAGAGTCGGTGTACTCTAAAGTGTGAGTTTTGTCCACTGAGAAGACATCGCCGAGTGTTTTAACAATCACATACTGATAAGTTTGCTTAAGAAGCTTTTGAGCTAGTTTTTTTTAGATGTATGAGGATCGATCTTATGGTATTGAGTTTAGATGTGGCCTTAGATATTTTGTCACATTTATGGATGATTTATCATGTTTAATATGAATTTACTCAATGAAAATAGATCTGAAGTTCTTTGCAATTTTTAAAAGTTTTTATGTTGAAATAAACAATCACTTTGGTATTTCCATGAAAATTTTAAGAAATGATAATGTTGAGAAGTATTTTAGTAATCAATTTGCTGCTTGCATATCCAAATTTGGACTTAGTCATCAGTATTCATGTGCATACATCATACAACAAAATATGATGGTAGAATATAAAATAATCATGTAGTAAAAATTGCATGTGTACTTCTGTTACACATGAATGTTTCAAAAATTTTCTAGGCAGATGCTATCTTAACTGCTTGTTAGCTTTGTAATTTTATGCATCCATCTATATTTGATGGTCAGATTCATTACCATTTACAACTTCTTAAGATTGATTTGCTTTCCTTGCTGCCCAAGATTACCAAATAGTCTTTTGTATGCTGTTATTGAGTTTCAACCAAGCTTCACCATGCCTAATGATGGCAACCAACCATTAGACCATAACGCTGAAAATATGTGTCACCATCGCAAAAATATGAGATTACGCAAGTATATTACCGATAGAGAACTCAGATCATTGATCACATCTTAGCTCCAAGTGTTTCTGCCTTCTTACCTCCTGACCTTGCAACATTTTCCTCTTCAGATCTTACCCCTCCTCTTCAGATCTTACCCCTGGAAACTTCACAAGTGAAGGTGAATTGATTTCTGAGTTGGATATCCTTATTGCTTATAGAAAAGCTACTCGATCTTACACGTCTCATCTTCTTCATAAATGTATATCTTAAGCACATTTTTCTCCATCATTTATGGTTTTTTTCTCTTCATTAACTTTCACCAAACTCTTAAATCTATTTTAGATGATTTATTATGTCCATAGTGGCATAATGCAATGATAGTAGAAATAAATGCACTTGAGCTTACCGAAATATGGGACGTGAACCCGCTCCACCAAGTAAAAAGATGGTAGATGTGCGTATACTATGAAGCTGAATCTTGATGTCTCTTTGTTTGATTAAAGGTCATACTTAGTGATAAATGTTATTCATAGATATATGACATAAAGTACCATGAAACATTCTCTTAAGTTGCAAAGATGCTCTTTGTGTGTTTATTGCTCTTCAACTGTCACTCATCCCTGGACATTACATCAGTTAGATATCAAGAATGTGTTTCTTGATGTCATTCTTGAAGCTGAAGTGTTTATAGAGAACCCACCGGGCTTTGTTGCTCAGGTAAGTCAGGGACGGTATGTCAATTGAAGAAATCTTTGTATGACCTACAGGAGTTACATATAGCTTTATTTGGATGGTTTGCATAGTCTATGGGGTGATTTGGCTTAAAGCAGTGTCAAAGGGACCACTTCATCTTCTTTCAGATCCATTAAGGAAGTTGAATTTTTCTGGTAGTATACGTTGATAATATTGTGATTATTGGGAATGATGTTTTCGTGGTTCAAGATTTGAAGTAATTCATTCAGAAAGAGTTTCAAACGAAGGGTCTCAGACCACTTAGATGTTTCCTTAGAATATGTTATACATTTGAAGAAAGGTATTTATTTATCTCAACGGTAGTATGTTTTGGATATATTGTTAAAAATAAGAATGTCAGGGCGTAAGCTTATCTCATACCGATGGATCCAAATTTCAGACTTGTACCAGATTAGGAGAAAACACTGCGTGATCAAAGGTTATACATGTGATTAATTGGAAAACTAAACTACCTTACTATGCCACGTTCTAATATTACATTCCCAGTAAGCGTACTGAGTCAGTTCATAGTTGATCTAAGGACTCCACATGGGATGCTGAGTTATGAGTTTTGAGATACTTGAAGAATGCATCGGGTAAAAGTATTCTATACTTAGATTACTTCGATTATGAGCATGGAGAATTACAGTTTGCAGATTGACCTGATTCATGAGTTGATATGCTATTGACAACTGGCTATTATGTTTTCGTAGGAGGTAATTTGGTATCTTTAAAAAGCAAAAAAAAAAAAAACTAGTTATATCTCGATTCAGTATATAATCATAGTTCAGAGCCATGGCTAACACGATATGAACTAGTATGAATTTAGCAGCTGCTTTATGAGTTAGCACTCTAGATACCTATATTAATGAGATTGTAGTAAGATAATAAGGTTGATATATACATCGCTAACAACCCAGTTTTTTATTAGAGGATAAAATACATTGGAATTGATTGTCATATAGTGAGACAATAGTGTGACAAGAATGTTATAAAGACGCATTATATCATATCAATAAATCAGCTCATAGACATCTTACTAAGTTTTTGGGAAAAGAGAGTGGATTATATCTGTGACAAACTAGGTATGTATGATATCTATCCTCCAGATTGAGTAGGAGTGTTAAGAAGTGATGTGATATGGAATGACAATCAACAAACAATAGGGTAGTTGGATGTCACAATAGGGTAGTGATAGGATCCAAACAAATCTGAACTGAAATTGATATAAATTGGAATAAAAATGATAACTTTGGCTAGAATTGATAAGTGTAACCTTCCTCCCAAGACGCCGTTAAGAGGACGTCCGCACTCTCCTTGATCTATCTAAGAACCCTTACGAACAAATCAATAATCAAGCCTACTAGGGCCGGATACAACCCTCCCCTTTAATACAATTTTCCAAAATAATCAATTACTCAAATGCCCTTATTCTAATAAAATAACCCAAAGGCCCTAAAAGTGGGCCGGACCCATCATTACTCCGCCCCCGAAAACCACCTTGTCCTCAAGGTAGTGCATGAAGTCTCTGGCGGTCATACTCCAAGTCGTAATCGTCATCCATTCCTGGGTCTTCTTCCTCCACGATATCCTCCTCGTCATCATCGGCTATCAGCACTTGCAGCTTGCACACCCCACAAGGGTGCCCTGGGGTGAACCTCTCATCGCATCTGAAACACAGCTCTTTCTGTCTTTTCTCCATTGTCTCGGCGTCAGTCATCCGCCTGAACTATCCCACTGCTGTCTGTGTGCTGCTCTTCTCCTCAATTTTCTCCTCACTTGCCTGATCTGTCCCTATGGTAGCCTTCATCCCTCCTGACACAGCTGATGACCCGCGCTGCACCTGATCACCATACCCACTCCTAACTTTCCTCTCCTCAGCCTGGGCATCCTCGATCATTTGTGCCATCTCCATGACCTCTGACAGCACCCTGGGCTTGTATGGCCGAACCCCGCGCGAAGACTGGGCTTCAGCCCTTTCATGAATGTGCCCTCTAGCGACTCGTCAGTAACTCCGTGCACTCTCCCAGACAAGGTCTCAAACTTCTCAATGTAGTCCCTCATCGGCCCCTCCTGTCCGAGGGCAAACAACTGCTCGTGAAGGTTTTCCAGGTGGGGATCCCGAAACTTCTCCAAAATGAGATCCTTAAGCTCCTTCCAACTGCGAAAGTGATGTCTCCTCTCCTTCCACTGATACCACTCCAAGGCTCTCCCCTCCATACAAATGGTTGCTGCCTCCAACTTCTAGGCCTTCGTCATGTGATAAGCAGTGACATATCTCTCGGCCCTAAAAAGCCACGCATGCGGGTCTTTCCATCAAACACGTGCATTTTCAGCTTCCTTACTCTGCCATCACACCCAAAATGCCCCTGGTCTGGTCTCCCTTCGGTACGTCTGTGCTGGTGATAATGCTGCCATCTTTCATTATGGGTCTCATACCCTCCATGTGGCCCTCCACCGCGGGCTCCGTAGTCCCCTTGCTCCCCTCCTGGTTGTCCCCCATAATCTTCACATCCACCTCCAGCACCAAAGTCACCTCTGTGAGCTCCTCCACCTTCATCATAATGGTTCCCCCTCCTTCGTCACCGTAGTAGTAGTCTACAGCCTTCCCGTGTCCCGAAAACTCACGAGGACCCCGAAAATGATCCTCATGCCCGTAGCGATGCGGCGGAGCCCTTGGAGGTCCAAATCTGCGATTCGCACTGGCGACGTGCTCCGATTTCACCCCTGGCTGCTGCCGAAGTCATAATACTTAACATGTTTTAGGAGTGCAGAAATTAGACAATTAATAACATGATATTTTATTATGCTACACAAACTGAATTTTGAATATAATTAAGTATAAGAGCAAACCTGCAAGTAAAGGCAACTTCCAGTTATCATACTCTTGGAACTTATGAGGGATGGTCAAATGGGGGGAGGGACAATCTGGTGGTCTCAGATAAGGTTTCATCATTGATCTTTTCGGGACTTAACCATTTATTAATGGTTTTCATATGATCCTTCAGGCAGCTTTTTATGATCCTAGGGGCAGTAAATTTTGATCCTTCAAGCAACAATTTCCATACTTTCCGACGGCCTTTGAGGCCAAACCCCCTCATATTCAATCATTGGGAGATTTCTAAGCCAACATATACCCTGTACCAATTATTATCCAATTCTGAAAATCCCAACAGATATAGTAAGGGAAAAATCCTCGGGCAATAACAATTTCTGTTATGTTATGGAGACTGTTTGCAATTATAACATAGTCCCAAAATATTTCTGCAGAGAAAAGAATTAACTGGATAAATCCAGCGAAGGGAAAATGCCCAAAATAGCCACAGTCAAGGGAAAAACAGATTCTGCCCATTTCAGACAAGGGGCAAGTCTATCAGAAGCTAATTCGAGGGTCAATATGGTTGCGGCGAAGTTCGCCGCCTCGCCCGGTGCTCAGATTCATCATCGCAGAAAGCTAAAGGGGCAAATTCACAAATTTAAAATCCAAAATTTAGAGAATCAGAGTGATTGTACCTCAAATCGTGGACTGATGTGAAATCAGAGAGAAATCCCAACTCTAGGGCTCAGGCTGAACTCAAATCCATGAGAAAACCATTTTTTGTTGTTGAAAATATCGTTTTTACACCAAAACCGAAATCATATGGCTCAATCGAGCTTAAATAAAGGCAGAGATGACATGAGAAGATCAGAGAGATACCACGAAATCGAAATCGTGTTGAAACCCTAGCTTTTAGGGCACAGTGGGGTGTAAGGGCACGCCACGAAGTGTAAGAGGTGTCGAGAGGGGAGGGGGCCGTGTGGGTTCCTTCGGGGTGAAGGAATGAGAGAGAGAGGCTCGGCGAGAGGGAGAGAGAGGTAGAGGCGCCGAAATTCTTTTTTTTCGCTGCGCCGCTGTCGCTGATTTCGAGAGAGAGAGAGAGAGAGAGAGAGAGAGAGAGAGGTCACGTGAGGGGGCTTTACACGTGGAGAGTGGAAAGATAATTAGTGGGAGGGGATTTAATGTGAGGGGGAGATATTTTAGTGGGGGGAAGGACAAAAAGGCCCAACGGGCCTTTACATTTTACACTCCTTACAAAAAATTCCGTCCACGGAATTACAAAAACAAAACAAAACTAAGATACAACAAACAAATAAGGAAAACGCCCTCGCATCTCATCCTCCCTTTCCCAAGTGGACTCCCCAGGCGAGTCTCGATGGCACATCACTTTTACCAGGTTGATAACTCTGTTTCGAAGGGCCTTCCGCTGACGATCAATGATCCGCACTGGTTGTTGCTCATATGTCAGATCAGGCCGCACTGTGATCTCAGAGTGATCAACAACATGTGACGGGTCCCCTACATACTTGCGCAACTGAGATATGTGGAACACATCATGCACTCCTTCCAAGGATGGAGGAAGTGCAAGTCTGTATGCCACTTCACCCACGTGCTCCAAGACATCAAAGGGCCCAATATAACGAGGGCTGAGCTTCCATCTTCGTCCAAATCGGATCATGCCTCTAGTAGGAGATATCTTCAAGAAAACTTGATCACCAGGCTGAAATTCCAAGTGTCTTCGCTTCGCATCTGCCCAGTGCTTATACCGATCCAGTGCCACTTGAAGCTTCTCTCTGATAATGCGCACAACATCCACAGCCTCTATAATCATTTCTGGTCCCATCAACTCCATGTTACCCACATCATCCCAACTCAGGGGTGAACGACACTTCCTTTCATATAAGGCGGCAAAATGAGCCATGCCGATACTGGCCTGATAGTTGTTATATGCAAACTCCACGAGATGAAGGCGATCTTCCCACGATCCCTTGAATTCTAGTATACATGCAAGCAGCATATCTTCTAAGATCTGAATAGTGCGTTCAGATTGACCATCTGTCTGCGGATGATAGGCTGAACTAAAACTCAAGTGTGTCCCCAAATGATCCTGTAAGCTCTTCCAGAAATGTGACGTGAAACGAGTGTCTCTATCTGAAACAATGCTTACAGGAACTCCGTGAAGTCTAACAATCTCCTCCATGTACTTCCTGGCAAGCACTTCTGTGGACTGGCCAACTTTGAAGGGAATGAAATGTGCTGACTTGGTCAATCGATCAACAATCACCCAGACAGCATCATTATGCTTCGTACTTCTAGATAATCTAGTTACAAAATCCATCGTTATGTGCTGCCACTTCCATTCCGGTATAGGTAAAGGCTGGAATAAACTAGCAACACGATGATGTTCAGCCTTAACCTGCTGGCACACCATGCACTTCGCTACACTCCTGGCAACACTTCTCTTCATACCATGCCACCAATAATGTTGCCTCAGGTCTTTATACATTTTGGTCCCGCCTGGATGAACGAAATGGGGAACTATGTGCTTCTTTCAACAATTCTTCTCGAATATCTCCAGATGGCACACAAATTCTGCTACCATATCGCAAGGACCCATCTTCATGAATTAGGAACTCTGGTCTCTGACCTGCCAACACCAGATTCCTAATCTTCTGCAACTTTTCATCATTTGCCTGAGCCGCCTTGATCCTATCTACCAAAGTGGACTGAATCTGCATATTCTTCAACGAGGAAGTCAACCCAGGCAAAACCACATCTATCTCCATATCTCTAATCTCTTGTTGCAGCCTCCACTGAGTCGTAAGTGTTATTACTATTGGAAAACGACTCAGTGCATTAGGCACGACATTGACCTTTCCAGGATGATATTGAAGGTCAATATCATAATTTGCCATCAACTCTATCCATCGGCGTTGTCTCATGTTAAGCTCCTTCTGTGTGAAGATTTACTTCAAACTCTTATGATCTGTGAATATCTTCACATGCTCTCCTAACAAGAAATATCTTCACATCTTTAATGCAAAAATAACCGCCGCCAACTCCAAGCATGGGTAGGATAATTCTTCTCGTGGTTCTTCAACTGTCTGGATACATAAGCTACAACCCTGCCATGCTGGTGTAATACACATCCAAGTCCTTTTCCTGATGCATCACAAAATACTTCAAATCCTCCCGTCCGATCAGGAATAATCAAAATTGGGGCGGTTGTCAATCTCTTCTTTAGCTCCTGGAAAGCATCGTCACATGCCTTGGACCAAACGAACACTACATCCTTTCTCGTTAATCGCGTCATAGGCTCCGCAATCTTCGAGAAATCTTTAATAAACCTTCGATAATAACCAACCATCCCCAAGAAGCTACGAATCTCTGTCACGGTCCGTGGAATATGCAAGTTCTGAACAATTACCACTTTTCCAGGATCAACAGAGATTCCTTCTCCAGACACCACGTGTCCTAAATACGCCACCTTGTCCAGATAGAATTGACATTTACTGAGTTTGGCAAACAATTGGTGTTGTCTCAGAGTTTCCAGGACCTTTCTCAAATGTTCGGTATTCTCTTGGGTGTCCTTCGAATATATCAGGATATATCAAGATAGACAACTACAAACTTATCCAAATACTCATATAGCACTAGATTCATCAGGCTCATAAACACTGCCGAAGCATTGGTCACGCCAAATGGCATCACCAAGAACTCATAACGCCCATACTTAGTTCTGAATGCAGTCTTATGAATGTCATCCTTCTTTACTCTCAACTGATGGAATCCAGTCCTCAAGTCCAACTTCGAATAAACGCTCGATCCTCCGAGTTGGTCAAAGATGTGATCAATACGGGGAAGTGGATATTTGTTCTTCACTGTCACCTTGTTCAATTCCCTGTAATCAACACACATGCGTCGAGTCCCATCCTTCGATACCAACAAAATAAAAGCACCCCAAGGAGAGACGCTAGGTCGTATCTAACCCTTCTTCAATAGTTCATTCAACTGGGTACAGACTTTTTCTAGCTCTGGTGGCGCCATACGATATGGTTTCTTGGATATTGGCTGGGCACCTGGTACCAAATCAATGGAAAATTCAACGGCACATTCCGGAGATAATTCTATAAGATCATCCAGAAACACATCCATGAATTCTCGTACTATCTCTGGTTCATCAACCTCCATGGCACTCACCCTAGCTTCTGCTGGTCATGCCCTAAATCGTATTGGCCCCTCAGATCTACCTCCGCTAATGAGCTCAAATTTTGTATGATCAGGCATCTCGAATACTACCCTCCTTTGACGACAGTCAATGGTAGTATGAAATGTCGCCAACCAATCCATTCCAAAGACTACATCAAAACTAGGCATCTCAATCACCAGAAAATCTACAAATAGCTCTCGTCCACAAACAACTACAGGACACTAAGGGTAATGACTGGTTGTCTTCAATATACCACCACTATTATTAACATTCCAATGGGTAGTCAAGGGCTCAACAGGAATATTGTGTGTGTGCTAACAAATCGAGTGGCTAGGAAACAATGAGAGGCTCCTGAATTGAATAATGTAACGACAGGTCTACCAGCGACTGGTACAATACCTAGTGTCAAAGTTACTATGTCTAAGTAAACATGTAACTACATATGATAGTAATCACTGAAAGCATTAAAGTCTTATCAGTAATCACTTCACCAGTAGCCTCAGCCTCTACTGCGGTCATAGCAAAGCCTGGCGCTTGGGAGGTTGTGCTTGTGCTCTAGCCTGCTGAAAAACCTTCTTCTGTGGAGGAAGCGGTGGTCTACGTGGTGTATTTTCTGCTGGAGGAGCAGGAGCAGGAACAGGAGCACTGACAGGAGCTGGAGCAGAAGCTGGTGTTGCTGATCCTTTCTGCGGACAATCTCTGGCACTGTGCTCCTTGGACCCATAGACCAAACAAAGGCCTAGTCGCCATCGACACTCCTCCTTATAATGACCACTCTTGCCACAGTAATGACATACTAGACGTGGTTGCTGCTGCTGTGGAGCCGGCCTCTTGAACTGAACCTGTTGTACTGGTCGGTGTACATGTCTGGCAGGAGGCATAGGTCGTCGACCCGTCCCCTCAATAGCAGCTGAAGGTGGTGGTGGTCGCCTCGGAGGGGAGACATGTGGCGCTCCTGATCTGCTTCCCTCTGTATGTACTCATACTTGTGAGCTGTCGCAAGTACCTCTGCATGAGTCGTCAGGCCCAACCCAACCATCTTCACCCGGATCTTTATATTCAGACCCTGCTGAAAATGACGAGCTCGAGCTTAGGGAGTGGACACCATCTCTTTTGCAAATCTGCCGAGCATAGAGAACTCAGCATCATACTCCTCAACAGACCTGGAGCCTTGTTTCAGGTTAGTGAATCGTGTCTCCAACTCCATCTGGGCCTCATGCGAAAAGAACTGGGCATTGAATTGCTCCTTGAATGTATCCCAGGTAATAGGCTTTGCTAGCCGATCCTCTGATGCGTCCCACCAGATCCTGGCTCCATCCTTCAACTGTAACTCCACAATCTTCACCCAGGATCCTATGGGAATCTCTACTGCAGTCAGGTTGGCAACAGTGTCTTGCGACCACTCCTCTGTCGGTAAGGGATCCTATCGACCAGTAAATGGAGCCGGACGTAGCGCCCGAAACTGCTGCACATATCCGGTAGTATTAGGCACCCCACGAATAGCCTGAACAAGCTCTCGTAGGGCCTGATATGAGATCTGATGGACTGTAGGGTTGCTCGAACCAGAGGCAGAAGCGTTCTGAGCCATCTTCACAATGCGCTTCCGACGATTGTAAACTCGCATATACCTGTATACACAGGACAATGTCAATTCTCTAGTTAAGCATTTTTTCATGACACATCCTACTCTTTCTAGACTGTTCACGAGGTTGGTTGCGAGGACCTGCATGGGCCACCAAGAAAAACATGACACGCCCCGCAACCCGGGGTCGCATCATGTTTCGCAAAGGATAACAGGTCTTGCAGATAACCGGTGAAACCAATCTAGACACAAGTAGATATGTATCAAAATGCTTAACAAAAACTTTCATTTATATATATGAACGAGTTTACAAAATGATGTACATCATGCCAAAAGCACGCTTACAAAAGGCTATACATCATGCTATAAGCATGTATAACAAAAGTACATCTGCCACTAACACAAAATTACATATTCTACATCTACTTAAAAGTCAGCTGGCCCCACAAACTCTTGTCTCTCCTCTATCTCTGGATCAACGCCTGGTGGTACAACAACAATGAAGGCCCACCAGTAAATCACAATGATTCTAAAAATTTTGGAATTTAAATATATGAACATGGGAAAACACTAACTAGGAAGCAGTAACTGAGAACAATAATAGACTAGCTAATATTGCATTGACATTTAACATGCAGTTCAATTTGAAGGTAACAATAACATGGTTCCATTATTCTATGCCAAACCTAGACCGTGAATCATATTGGAGAGTACAGAAACAACCAAGGAGTCCACCTCAGTATCCAGGGGCGCTCACCTGGGCCAGGCCCAAAACAGGGACGGTAGGGGCCGTGAGTCAACAGTGTGGAACTCTGTAATTAAGTCCGACAATACAATAAGGGTCAGATCCCGATTAAATGATATGACACAGGTCGGAACTACCTGATGCGGTCAAGTCAATAGGAGCGTGGCTCCAGTTGCTCCTGCACTCTCTCTAATATGATTTATCCCAAAACCCGTGAGTCTGAAGTGCCAAGTGTATAAAGTGTACACCTCTCAGTGCCTCAGTGATATAGTTCAAGTGTTATTCTACACAATAATTAAGCATGATTTCCAGGGTGAATTTAAATTCTAAGGCCACATTAAACTCAATTCGTATATTAGTGTGCTATGACAATTTGGTTTCAATCACATTCTCATTCATTCTAAATAGTTCACTGAATTTCGAATCATTATTTCCATAGCACACCTAATATACCAACTAGTCCAATGTCATGGGCCACTTATTAACTCTATAGCAACTAATGATGAAAAACATCATAATACTTAACATGTTTTAGGAGTGCAGAAATTAGACAATTAATAACATGATATTTTATTATGCTACACAAAATGAATGTTGAATATAATTAAGTATAAGAGCAAACCTGCAAGTAAAGGCAACTTCCAATTATCATACTCTTGGAACTTATGGGGGATGGTCAAATGGGGGAGGGACAATCTGGTGGTCTCAGATAAGGTTTCATCATTGATCTTTTCGGGACTTAACCATTTATTAATGGTTTTCATATGATCCTTCAGGCAGCTTTTTATGATCCTAGGGGCAGTAAATTTTGATCCTTCAGGCAGCAATTTCCATACTTTCCGACGGCCTTTGAGGCCAAAACCCCTCATATTCAATCATTGGGAGATTTCTAAGCCAACATATACCCTGTACCAATTATTATCCAATTCTGAAAATCCCAACAGATATAGTAAGGGAAAAATCCTAGGGCAATAACAATTTCTGTTATGTTATGGAGACTGTTTGCAATTATAACATAGTCCCAAAATATTTCTGCAGAGAAAAGAATTAACTGGATAAATCCAGCGAAGGGAAAATGCCCAAAACAGCCACAGTCAAGGGAAAAACAGATTCTGCCCATTTCAGACAAGGGGCAAGTCTATCAGAAGCTAATTCGAGGGTCAATATGGTTGCAACGAAGTTCGCCACCTCGCCCGGTGCTCAGATTCATCATCGCAGAAAGCTAAGGGGCAAATTCACAAATTTAAAATCCAAAATTTAGAGAATCAGAGTGATTGTACCTCAAATCGTGGACTGATGTGAAATCAGAGAGAAATCCCAACTCTAGGGCTCAGGCTGAACTCAAATCCAGGAGAAAACCATTTTTTGTTGTTGAAAATATCGTTTTTACACCAAAACCGAAATCATATGGCTCAATCGAGCTTAAATAAAGGCAGAGATGACATGAGAAGATCAGAGAGATACCACGAAATCGAAATCGTGTTGAAACCCTAGCTTTTAGGGCATGGTGGAGGTGTAAGGGCACGTCACGAAGTGTAAGAGGTGTCGAGAGGGGAGGGGGCTGCGTGGGTTCCTTCAGGGTGAAGGAATGAGAGAGAGAGGCTCGGCGAGAGGGGGAGAGAGAGGGAGAGGCGGCAAAATTCTTTTTTTCCGCTGCGCCGCTGCCACTGATTTCGCGAGAGAGAGAGAGAGAGGACGCGGAGAGAAAGAGAGAGGGAGAGAGAGGTCACGTGAGGGGGCTTTACCTGTGGAGAGTGGAAAGATAATTAGTGGGAAGGGATTTAATGTGAGGGGGAGATATTTTAATTGGGGGGGCAAGGACAAAAAGGCCCAACAGGCCTTTACACCTTTTTTGAAGAAATAAGATTTGCGTCGTCGATCCCCAATTTTTCGTTGAGAGCTGTAAGTTGGAAGACGATCTGAGCAAGGGATTCCTCTGTCCGATCTTGTTTGGCGGCGAGTCGATCAACCGTCGTCATCAATTTAGCGATCGACCCGCTATTTCCTGCCATGGTTTTCTTCACCTCCTCGATCTCCGCATGATTTTTCTCCTCCGCCTTGTTTCGATCCTTGCTCCTTGTTGACGCTGCCATGAATCGTAGTCGCTCTGATACCAAATTGATAGGATCCAAACAACTCTAAACTGAAATTGATATAAATTGGAATAAAAATGATAACTTTGGCTAGAATTGATAGGTGTAACCTCCCTCCCAAGGCGCCGTTAAGAGGACGTCCGCACTCTCCTAGATCTACCTAAGAACCCTTATGAACAAATTAATAATCAAGCCTACTAGGGCCGGCTACAACCCTCCCCTTTAATACAATTTCCCAAAATAAGCAATTACTTAAATGCCCCTATTCTAATAAAATAACCCAAAAGGCCCCAAAAGTGGGCCAGACCCATCAGGTAGTTGGATGTCGAACTTTAGCTTAGGTTAGATGGTGTTTTCGGTAGGTGAGATTATCGGTATTTTAAATTTGTATGTATTTAGAACTATAAATAAAAGAATTTAGAGGGAGGAAAATGATGCGGCTGGAAATAAGAAGCTGGGGGCATTTTGGTAAATGAACAAATAGGTGTGTTTTGTCTATTTAAGGGGGGTGAGCCGGCCCTAATGGGAGATGCGAAAAATTGTGAGAGTTATTTTATTTATCCTCTTAGATTAATTGTATTAGGGTTTCTTTTTAATTCCAGATCTGAGTCCAATAAAAATCCCTCTTTTATCATCCAAACCCTAGCAAAACGTATCAATTGGTATCAGAGCCGTCGATCTATGGCAAGCACGCGATCCATGGAGCGAGTTGAGGTTTTGGAAGAAAAGGTTGAACGGATTGAAGCCCAAATCAGCAAGGGTTTCATCGATTTGCGGAAAGAAGATGCGGAGATGGCCGCGGAGATCCGGAAGGAGATGAAAGAGAATCAAGTGAAAACGGAGGCAAAACTATCGGAATTGACGGAGGCTATAGCGGCGTTGACCGCTAATCTTGTACCAAAGGCGAATCCAAGCAAAAAGGAGCCACCTTTGGCGAAGGACAAGGGCAAAAAGACGATTTTTTTGAAGATGATCCGGATCTAGAAGAAGACGGAGGCTTTGAGCAAGAGGACAAGGCATGTGGGACTCGCAAGGACCAAGCGCCGCCGCGCTACAGCGAACCAGGCGCCGGAGGGGGTTTCCGCCCCTCCGGCAGCCCGCCGGATGGCCGTCGGGCCCCCAGGAGGCTTTGGGGGGCCCGTCAAACCCGCACAGAGGCGGGCGGGGACGCCAGGCCCCCATGAGGGGCGGCCGGGCCTGCTGTCCCTCCCTGCGCCTGCGGCAGGCCCCGACGGCACCGCCTGGGGCCGCCGGCCCATTTTCAGGGCCAGCCGACCCCGACGGTTCCTTGGGGGGCCTCGGCCGACCCCAGGGGAGGGTCCCGAGGCCCAGTCGACCCTTGGGGGGCCTTACCGGCTTCTCAGGAAGCCCGACAGGCCTTTCAGAGTATTTTTGGACCCCTGGGGGCCCAGCCCGAGGTACGTGGAGCACGATTTTCAGGATTTCAGCCCTTTGGGGACTGGCGGAGGATTTCAGCAGGGTGGAGGTCACCACCAGACCACCGGAGGCCCGTCGACTCAGCCCCCACCCTTTGGGGGACTGACGGAAGATTGGAGAGAGTATCAGGACCCTCCAGGAGGCCACCAGGCGGATTTTGGACACCCACAGGGTGACTGGCAGGGGCATGGAGCAAAGGGAGGCTACCGTGATCGAGCTGAGGCTTATTTTCCCTACAGGCGACAGGGGTACCAGCATAGAGGTGGATTCCAGCAGCAGGAGAGAGGTGGTTACGATGGCGAGAGGCGACTGAGGAAGCTGGAGGTGCCCATTTTTGAGAGAGGAGATCCCGATGACTGGTTGTACCGGATGGAGAGGTACTTGGAGGTGTCCGCGGTCCCAGGAGAGGAGTGACTTCGGGTGATAGGGGTTTGCTTGGAGGGAGAGGTCTTAGACTGGTTTCGTTGGACAGATCAGCAACAACCTTTTCAAACCTGGGCGGAGTTTACGACGCTCTTGACGGAGCGCTTTGGAGGAGGACATGCTGGTGGCGTGTTCGAGAGACTATACTCGCTGAAGCAGGAGGGGAGCGTGGGGGATTATATCAAGAAATTTGAGTCGCTCTGCCACCGAGTTCGGGGAGTATCTGAGGAGTCCTTGGAGGGCTGTTTCATGAAGGGGCTGAAGCCTACGGTGAGGTCGGGATTGAGGCAGTTCGAGCCAGTTGGTCTGATACCAATTGATACGTTTTGCTAGGGTTTGGATGATAAAAGAGGGATTTTTATTGGACTCAGATCTGGAATTAAAAAGAAACCCTAATACAATAAATCTACTCGCTAGCTAATGACTAGAAGACGATTATTAACCTAGGGGAAAAGCCAAATCCTAATACAATTAATCTAAGGGGATAAATAAAATAACTCTCACAATTTTTCGCATCTCCCATTAGGGCCGGCTCACCCCCCTTAAATAGACAAAACACATCTATTTGTTCATTTACCAAAATGCCCCCAGCTTCTTATTTCCAGCCGCATCAGAAAATCAAGTGAAATTCTTACTAACCTATTTCCTAATCCTAACTCTGATTTTCTACAGAAACAATTCAAAGAATTTTGACATAAGAGTATTCTTTATATGCAAGTATTTGTGTGTGTGTGTACGTGCGCTCGCACGCGCGTGTGCGTAATGTGTGTAGAGAGGGACATGAGCCGGGCTACTTTTGGAAGCATTGAGCCTGTGGATACTCCCACTTTGATTTCGAGTGTGCACCTACCAAATAAATAATCCACACCATTATATACGATCTACAATTAAAACTATTTAGAAACAATAGGAAGCATTGAGCCTGTGGATACTCCCACTTTGATTTCGAGTGTGCACCTACCAAATAAATAATCCACACCATTATATACGATCTACAATTAAAACTGTTTAGAAACAATTCAAAGAATTTTGACATGTTTTCCTTATTGATTGAAGTGGCCAAAATTTATGAACTTTTGTATTAATTTATGACGTTGAATCTTTTCTTACAATTCATATTGTGCATATCATGTCCATTTTCTTAAAATTTTTGGTTTAGTTAGTTTTTAGGAAGTAGATCACTCCTAACGTGTGTACTTTTCATTTGGAAGGTGTATGCTTGAAATTAAACTGTAATTATTTGCATTATTGCTGCTTCTGAATGCCTGGCACGCACACACACAACCCCCCCCCCCCTCCACACACACACACACACACTCTCTCTCTCTCTCTCTCTCTCTCTCTCTCTCTCTACACACACACATGCACATATTACCAGAGGTTGGTGTATTTTTATGTGTTATGCTCAATGCTGTTGTAGATCCCCCTTTTGCATATTATCAGATGTCATGTATTTTCTAGTGCTATAATTACCCTCACAAAATTTGGTGGTCTTTGTGTTTTACATTGTGTACAAGCAGCAACATCCAAGATTCATGACACGGGAACAACTAGGGAAAGCTTGGGCTTTAGAGGAGAAGCATTAGCTTCCCTTTGTGATGTTTCTTTGCTGGAAATTAGAACAAAGGCTCGCGGGATGCCAAATGCATATTGCAAGATTATGAAGGCACACATTCTTATAAACTACTAACCAATCAGTTGGCTTATATATATTCCACTGATCATTTGTTACATATTGTAGGGATCAAATTGCTTATTTCTTGGAATAGACGACCAGAGAGAAGCAGCGGGTACCACGGGTAAGTGTCTTATGTTCTTGAAAATCTTAGATGCAATTAGATGTCATTGCTATTATTATTATTATTATTTGCATGGGGGAGTACGTAACCATGTTTTTGTCATTCCAAAATTCACTTCACCTTCTGGAGATTCTTTCTTTGTATTCAGGCTTTGCCTATTATCAATTGATTATATTTCACTTAAGTTTCCATTTAAAATTAGTCCAGACGAACATCAACATTGCAATACTTTAATTATCTCCTACTTGTACAAACATGGGTATTTTTGATAGATTATATACTTTTAGTGACGGCGGGCTAAAGATGGTGGGTGCTCTTAAAGTTATTTGGTTGGTAGATTAATGGTCTGTATAACATGCATGCTCTTATACTGACAACAGTATGTTTGTATTTGTAGCAATAATGTTACTTAGACATGTGGTGTTCTTTTGTTGTATTCTAGTTGACCTGTTCATGCCTTTTTCTGGATATTCTTCTTTTGAGCCTGTTTGATTGTTTGGTTTCACCATTATTGGCCGTTTAGGAACTACCATGGAATAGGGCTAAATCATGGGTTTTTGTTTGTGTCAGTGTGCGCTTCAATGGTCTTATTACCAGGTCTGATGACTCATTAAGATGGTCACCCGTGCTTCTCTCCCTCCACCCAACTCTTTTCCCCCCTCCTTTTTCTGTTTTTTATTTTAATGCTTTTTTATAAACTTCATCTTCTCATGTAAGTCGTGGATTAATCTTGACGCTCCATTTTTATTTGGTCATTGTCAACCAAATTCGGTCGACCTCTAGCCATCAACAATCTTCAGTTCAAGAAGGATATGTCAAAAAAGGAAGAAAAGTTATTACTCATAACTGTTTTTTGGATTTATTTCTCCTCTTTTGTCATTTTTTCCCCGTCTTTCTTTTGTTTTCTTCTGTTCATTGTTGTAATCTTGTAGCAGTGTGTGCAATCTATTATATATAAACCATAATCTAAATTCTGATGGGGTTGGGATATCTTAATTTTGCAGAAAGAACCATGTCGTTTTATCAGTTTATCCCAGCACCAATTTATTTGTACAGTTAAATCTTTCTCAATCAACTCAATTGGATGATAATCTTTTTGTCTCTCTTTTATTTATTTTAACTAAAAACATCATAAGAATTATATACAATGGGTTACAATCCTCGCACGTTGTGGGTTTTACTCTTTTATCCTTGACGGATCCATTGTCATTGTTGTTGTTGTTATTATTATTATAGAGAGTATTTGGTGTGTGGTTGTATTTAAGCAGTTTGAGGAATTTATGGTATCAAAGTGTTTCATTTCAAGTTTTATTGACCCAGTCAAACCCATTTTAAAGTATACTTTATTGTTGCCTTCTCAGCAACTTGATTTGTTTCTTCCTGTCATGTTTGAAGGTGATAATTCACGAAAAAATTTGAGGCTTGAAGTTTGAAGGTTTTAGATATCTTGCCCAGCTGAACATACCATTGAGTCCTTTTGTGTTTATTGGCTATGCCTTCTGCATGTGTGGTGTTGGATGACTTTATAAAGGTTCCACATTCAACTTTGAATACCTAACTACAGACTTCTTTGTTACAATAATTCAATGGGTAGTCGAGTGTCTGAACTGTGTTCTTGTGACATGCATTACGATTCCCAACTACCATATTTTGCATATGTCTGTAGCTTTTATGTTTCAATCTATTGTCCAAAGCATTGTCCAGCCTTACGCAAGTTTTTAATGGCTATGATTCCCTTTGCAAAGATATATTACTCCAATTACCTCTTGATTCTTGCAGTAGTAGTTCGGGATTTATTCTATAACCAACCTGTTCGGAGGAACTACATGCAGGCAAGGTCTCCCCCTCCCCCTTCCATTCCCCCCGACCACCCCCCACCCCCCACCCCCCCCCCCCCCCCCCGGGGGGGGGGGGGGGGGGGGGAGTTAACATCCTTGTTTCGCTGACATCAAAGAAATTAGTTAAGAGAGCTTGTGCTTTCCCATTTTAGATTTTACCGTTTGTATTGACATTTCTCAACCTTGTTTCCTTTAACTATTCTGGAAGCCCGAAAAGAGTGCTACACTCCATAAAGAAATGTGTTCTTCGAATTGCTCTTGTTTACCCACAGGTGCTATTCAAAGTGATTGATCTTATGAGGTGAGTTTTCAAATCATTTTTTTGTTAAACTATAGGTTCTTCTTGACAACTTGTTAACATTTATCAATTTTGCAATGCAGCGAGGATGAGCTGCTCTGTACCATTCCTTCTACATCTCCTCTGCGGCTAATATCTGATGGTTTTGGGAATGAAGTTTCTAGTTCTTTACAAGAAGTAGTTTTCTCTGATCAAATGCTGATGCTTTCTGGGTACATATCAGGACTGACTAATATTTTCTCCACCAAGGTACAAGCGTAACAAATATGTTTAGAAATTTCTTGTGTTTCCATGCTTTCAGTGATTTGATTATTTGCTTTGCAGGCTTTTCAGTACCTATGTATCCTTTTTTCCCTTTACATTTACATTTGATTTATTTGAACAGCCAAATTGTTACCTTTACAATTTTCAGATATTAATTCCAGATTTGTCTGCAAGGGCCCAATTCATAATTTACTTAATAATCTGGCTGTGAGTTTTCTATGTTCCTTGACCCATCGCAAGGTCGATCCTGAGTTGCAAAGCTCAAAGAGACAAAAGACTCAAGGATACCCTGCATTCTTGCTTAATCTCTGCTGCCCTCCATCTAGTTATGATTTACATTTTGAACCTTCAAAGACAGTGGTAGAATTCAAGGTATTAGCTGTTGCACCCTCTTATATTACGAGCTGCTTTATTAGTATCTACTTTGTCAACAATTTAGCATTCTTTCTGGGTTCCTACTATGGTTACAGTTTGATTTTTTAAAAATGTTAGAATATGTAATATTAATATGCATGGGTTGTTTTGTAAAAATACTAATAGTGTATATAATAATATTTGGATACAAGTAGGATGACTAACTATATAACCATTTCAAAACTTCTCTTATCTAATTAACATGGTATCAGAGACATTACTTCACCCTTAACCCTAAGCTAAATTAATGCTAATCCTAATCTTTAACCCAAACCCCAGTTTCCCACATCCGCACCATCTTCTTATCTCACACCGATCTCAACAGAACTTGACCATCACCACCACCACTCGCGTCAGTCTCTGACTTTGCTCGACCATCCTCCGACCTTATGTGACTGACAACCTCTGACAACCTCGACGAGTTCCGCCAACCCCAACCATCCTCTGGCCTCATGTGAATCCCTCTTAGCCTAGACCTGCTTATTACCGTCGACAAACATCCATCCCCGAGGGCTCTCCTACCTCACCTGCCGTTCGACACATAGATCTGACCTTCTCTGCCTCATCTCTAGCCAACCCTGATGTCAGTAGCGTCATCTCCAACCAGATCTGTCCTTGCATGCATCTCCCAAGTAACTCTGGCCTCTCCAACCCAACTCCGACCAACCCTTGGCCTTTCCACCCTAACTCTAGCCACCCCTCATTTCTTTTTCTTCATCTACTACTTCTATTGGTTCATCTTTGAAATGGTGAAATTTTAAAAAATAGTGTTGTGTCTAGATTTCTTCTATAATTTTTTTATTTTTTTATGTATCATGGATCCCAAGGAAGGATCATGTAGTTTTAGATGAGTTGATAAGATCTCAAGGAAGATCTTGATTGTGTTGATATATTTATTGGATCTTAAGGGTAGATCTTGATTGTAAGGGTGGGAGGGTCTAATACCAGTATGGCTGATGAGTTAAACTGTGCTTTGAGACTAGTTCACGAGTTATATCTGAGAAGATCACATATCGAAAATTAGTGACAGATGGTATTAATTCCTTATAGTGACAACGACTTGTAAAGAAGTATATTATCAGCTGCGAGAATGGAAAGCATCTTACTATAATCCTTCAAACCTTAAAATAGATGAATGAAAGAGAGATTACGTTAGTATTTATAATCAGATTATGACCAGTATGACACTTTAAGTGCAAGATATGGTATTACCTACCACGACTATCAAGTAGATGTGGGATTGCTTGTGGGATTGCTTGACAGAGCTTTACTCGGGATCTAATAATATCAATAGAGCTTAATAGAGCTTAGAGATGATATGGAAGCGAAATAACGAGAAGGATAAACTAATTTTTGAACAGTTTTATGGGAACTACTAAAGGTAGTGTGAGGAGCTAGAGATACTATTTTCAGTCAATATCGATATATAGAAGATGAACAAGCAGTAGGAACAGATTTGCTACATAGATGATGAACAAGCAGTAGGAACGGATTTGCTATATAGAAGATGAACAAGCAGTAGGAACAAATTTTTATCGAAGATGAACAAGCAGTAGGAACAGATTTGTGTACTGGTTTTTCTTAGAGCTTTACCATCTGTGTATGAATCTGTACGACCAAAGTGATTGAGAGTTCAACCGTTCAACTCCCTATTTGAGACATTTAGCTTACTTTGGATAATATTTTATGATGATTTTTTTGCTATAGGACTGAGAGTTCAGACTCGAACTGCTTTGGCAAACCATCACAGGCGGTTGTGGGGCCGATGAAGATTGCGGTGTTGGTCCTACCAGAGTGGGCCGTGGCAATGATTTTGATAGAGGAGTTGTTAGAGCAAGACATGAGAGTCCTGTTAGAGTAGGCAGTGTGAGCCATGTTAGAATTTGCAGAAAAAGCTTTGATGTGATAGGACATATAAGGGGATACCATTATTGTAAGGTGGACCACATATCAAATATGCTGGGAATTGCAGTAAAATGTATCGTCCTCAATCAACATATATTACTTGTGCGGAGTTTAAAAAAATCTGATGTATTGCTGTCGTTAAAGAAGTATGATAGATGGTTGATGTTCTAGCATCTCAGACTTCCATGACACCATCAGCATATTCAGTACACATTATTACGCTTGTCGAAATCAGTAACTATTGATTTCATCTCATCTTCCACGACATGCATCTGGGTGATAGATGCATGAGTTTCCATTTTATGACTAGTAACTTAGTATCCTTTCTTAGTTAAGGTTTGCATTTTCTTTACAGGATATCACACTAGCAGATATGTTTGTTTCTTGAGTCTGTGGTGCTAGCATTTCAAGTGTAACACCTAACATATCACTGCCATCTATTTATTTCTTTCTGAATTTCTTTTTAATTTGTTGTTTATTAGCGAGCTTACAGAAATTTTAAACTATTTGGTGACCTTTCCTACCACTGTGTTTTAGGAGATCAGGATAGCGAAAATGATTGTCACATGACATAAGTCTAGTAGACTATATCATCTTGATGGGATTCATGATATCGTTACATTATCAAGTACAATGTCTTTGATCAGCATTCATAATTGGTTGGGATGTTCTTCTTTATCTAACTTGAAATTAGTTTCTCTGAGTCCATAGTGTGAGTCAGGTCAGAAACCCTTACACACCCTAGATGGCTAATGGTAAATAAAGAGGATATGATAGCACTAGAGGATAACTGTATGCGTGATTTGGTTACACCCTGCCTAGCAAGTCTGATATAGGATGCAAATAGGTGCACACTGTGAAGCTGAATCATGATGGCACATTGACTTGGTTAAAAGCTAGACCAGTTGCCAACGGGATGTTCTTAGGTCTATGGCATATACTATCTAGCCATATTCTCTCTGGTGACTAAGATAACATTCGTCCTTGTCTCGCTTTCCTCCATTGGCCTGTCCATCATTTGACATTAGGAATGCCTTTCTTCATGGTGTTTTTCATTAGAAGGTTTATATGGAACAACCATTCAGGTTTGTTGCTCAAAGGGAGTCTGTGAAGATTTATTAGTTGAGTCAATTATTGTATGACCTGAAAAATCCCACGAGCCTGGTTGATGGGATTTGCTATGGGTTTTCAAGATTTTGAACTATACAAGACTAAGAAAGGTAGCTCAATTTTGAATTTTCTTTCAAGTATATTAAGGAAAACGTATCTTGTTGATTGTCTATGTTAACGATATAGTAATCATTAGAGATGATTATAAGGGAAACCCTGAGATAATTATGAGGCATAGTTGCAGTGACTTACGTTGCTTTTTTGGTACATAGATAGCTAAATCATAAGAATGATTGTGTTGTCACATAAAATATATTTACTGGATATTCGTGCAGAGATTGAGTTATCTAGATGTCGATCAGTTAGCTTTCATATGGATTCGAACTATATGTTGCCAGTTTAATGGGAGTTACTAAATGATATTGGATGGTACATGAGGCTATTAGGGAGAGTGGACTATTTAATTATGACTTAAGCAGATATTGCATATCTTGTAAGTATAATCAGTTAGTTCACGAATAAGTCATTGAAAGATGTATTAAGATAGTTCGCTATCTGAAAGATGCATCAGGAAAGAACTTGTATATTCAGACCGTGGACACAATAAAATTTTGTCTTTTTGACCACTGTTTGGGCAGGATCGTCTGTTCAAATGAGATCCATCACATTCTATTGTATATTTGTTGATGGTATCATTATGGTATGAAAGAGTAAGAAATAAGATGTCACACTAGATTAATTGATGAGTCTGAGTTTCAGGCAACGGTAAATATCACGTGTGAGTTAGTTTGGATCATGGATCTTATGATGGAACTTTAGTTTACAGTTTCATTGCCGATGTGGTTATAATGTGACAATAAGGCGATAGTCCACATTGGTGAGAATCGTGTTTTTCATGAGCATACAAAGCATATTGAGGTTGATTGACGAGAAAGGAGAGTTGAAAACAAGATTATAAAAACTCTTCATGTAGTTCTGGTGAATCAATTAACAGATCTATTTATTAAGCCCTTGGTGGTTTTCATATCCAGTTCATTTATGACAAACTGGACATGTATGCTATATATGATTCAACTTGAGAACGAGTGTTTAATATTAATATGTATAAGATTGTAGTTCTAAAAGTGCTAATAGTATATACAATACTACATGGGTAGAGAGATAGGACGACTATACTCTCTAACCCTTCTACGAATTAACAAAACCAATATAATAGCTTGTATTCAATAATATCCAGCATGTAATGCCCAATATATGTTGGTTTAATTGGCCTTGATGAGATTGTTCTGGTGCATGCCAGACTGTCTAACTTATATGAAAGGAGTAATGGACTTACATCCCCCCAACATTACTATTGAACTGAGATGTGATGCTAACATGGTGGAGCTTTGGCGATTAACATAGGTCAATGCGAAGAAAATGCAAACATCAAAGAATTCCTTTAGAGACGGACACCAATGGCATTTGAATCAATCATCACATGGATGTGTTCTTAATTGTCAAGATGCCAACGCACCATAAACTGTTGTTTATTTAGAATTGACATATCTATTCTCCACTCACGTTTATATGATGGTCGAATCACAACGCTTTTATTATTACCAGTCCATGTTTCTGTTTTATTCTCAATCCCAGGGTTATGTTAGAAGTAGAAAAAATGTAATGGTCCGAAATTTTAGTGGGGTTAATAGGAATTTCCTGTAATATTTCCCAAATTTTTCTAATCATTTTTCTAAAATTTCTTCTCTTTCTTTTCTAAGCCCTCTTTTCCATTTCCTTTCTTCTCTGCAATTTTTCCCTTTCCTAGAACCCAGTTCAGGTCTACACCAGCCCCATTCTCTCTCATTTCATTTTATTTCTTTTCCCCATTTATAGAAAGCCCAAACCCAATTTCCTTATTTCTTCTTTTCTTTTGTTGTAATCTCTTTTCCTCTCTTTTAACAAAGCCCAACTTAAAGGCCCACTCACATATTTTCTTCTCACCTCCCTCACTCGGCCCATTCTTCTCATCTCTTCTTAGTTCTTTTCTTTTTTTCATTTGACTAAAGCCCAAGGATTAAGCCGATCTTTCCCCCACTTAAAAATATCCCGCCACGAATAAAAAAATAAATATCCCGCCAACTAATTTTCCCCACTCAAACATCTCTGCCAACGTTTCTCTCTTCGAAGGAACCTAACAGCCACCCTTCTCTTCGACTTCGAACCGAACAACCTAAACCCAATAATAGCCAGCCGCCGCCCCTTCAGAACCTAGCCGACAATTTCGAAACCCTAATCGAACTCCTCCCCTCGAAAAATTCTAATCGACATTGAACTCCTTTCGATCTACTCATGCTGTCCCTTCTACTATATGTATGTTATTATCTTTAGGGTTTTTGCATAAGAAAAATACGTCTATCTTTTTCAAATTTCTTTTGAATCAAAGGCTTGATTTTCTTCAAAGCTTTCGATCTCTCGGATCTCTTGGCTCCTCCAATTACGGTAGATTATTTCTGATTCAAAGCTTCTCGGTTTATGTTTTTGTTTAATTTCATGGGTTGATTGGGCTTAATCGTTGGATGTTGTATGAATTATTGCTGGATTCGTGGGGATGTGATGATTCATGTCTTTTGGAGGGATTATTCCTTATGCTAGGGATTCTCAGCAAATCTTTTCGGTACGTTTATTATGTCTCTTGGGTTGGGTTCATTCACAATTGGCTGCAGGGGAAGGAATTCCGCTGTTACCATGGCTGACCTGCGGTATTTACTTGCAGCTATGGATTTCTCTTAGTTTTGCCATGAGTTGGTGTGCGCCCTGTCTACTCGCTTTTGTCTCCTGGGCCTTTGTATGGTTGATCTTGGGTTTCCTCTCTTCGGGTAATTCAATTCCTTGGGCCTTTATACCCTACAGTTGTTCTCGACTTTATACTTACTCTTGGACTTTGGGGTTTCCACTGTTGATCTTGGGCTCCCTGCCTTTGTAGCTGCGTTCTGATTTGGGCCTCACTATTGGGCCTGCGATTGTTACCGTTCTAGTAAATTAAGTTGCATTAATTTCTTCCCCTTGCTGGAAGATTGCAGGAGATCTTGAGTCGCCGACAACATGAATCTGATCCCACATATTATGTTCCCTTTTCTCTCTGTTTTAAATAATTTCAGATTTAATTGATTTGTGTACATGCTAATAAATGTTAAATAGAAATTTACAATAAATTAAATTTTATTGGCCAGAACTTATGAATCATGATTTGTGATCGGATACACGTTAGGACACTGTTATTATCGAAATTGTGGAATTACTTAGTATGTATGTATACAGTAATCAGAATTGTTGACTACATCACTTAATTACGTAGTTAAGGGATGTGCATATAGAACAGACCGACTTGTGACTTGATCAAAGTACTGGAACATATAGTACTGGAACACAGAGACTTGATGCATGGATCTGAATACGTATTTTTGGATAACATGAAACCTAGACATCTTGAGAACAGTTAGACAACTAGAAATAGGCATAGTAACTTGAGATAACACTTGAAACTGGAATAGGAACTGAACAACCATATATTTGACACTTCAACTTTATATCCATATATTAGTACTTAAATGTTTCCTTCACAACGTTCTTGTTATTGGATGACAAGCTCTTGCTACATAGTTCACTTATAACCTACTCTTGGTCTGCTAACAATTGATAACAATTGACATAATCCAAATGCCTGATATGGTTGTAATGAGTAGTACTACATGAATTACTTGCTTGAATATGGTACACCGAATGCATGCTTTTCATATTGCGCATGCCCTTGACATTGTTCATTGGTTATTGTGCATGTGTTCGATATTGTATCTGTTCGACCACAGACTCCAGATATTGTACATATTCGTGATTGGGAGCTAAGTGCTACATGGGACAAAGTGCTACTTTATCATGGGAGCCACCTCTAGAATTCCTTTCATAGTTTATATTGGAACATGTCATAATACCATATAAATATTGTTAGACATGACACTGAACTTAACATTACTCACCAACACGAAACATAGTTTATAGATTACACTGAGATTGGGGTAAATCATATTAGAGAGAGTGTGAGCAATTGGAGCCATGCTTTCGGCCCGTATCTGGGATGATTTCAACTTCCTGTTTCTTATTCAATGGATCCTGAGTCCCTTCTTACTTTCTTATTTTGGACTCGGCTCGAGGTAGCTCTCTGCGGTCCAAGGGGGTTTTTAGTTTGCATATCGTGCTCCCCAAATATGAGCCATACCACTAGTATAGGACACCACATTCTAGTGTACATATAATACTTGTAGGATAAACAATCTCTTGTTTGGTCTACCGTTACAGTTTCGTGTGGCCTTGTTTGGATCATGTTAATGTTAAAATGTTTTGTTTTCTTGTTAGTGAGTTGTTTCCTTATCTATGGTTAACCAACGTTATCAATCGTCACCGTTGCCTTTCTGGTTATTGAATAATATCCATGTCATGCATGCTTGTCCTATAGTATTGTCGTAGGTTTTCCTTGTCTCATATCTGTCCTTAGCATGTTGCATTTGTTTAGTTGTTTACCTTGCATGAACTTGATCATAACTGTTACTTCTATTTTGTAGTTACTATTTCTGCCTAGCATAATTATTCTATTTTGTTTATACACAAACCGAGTGCTTGATTTAGATATAATCTACTGTTTAACCCAATCCTACAGCTCTCTGTGTAGAACATGTTCCCTATAGAGTTTCAGAGCTCTAGAACTACCTTTCCATCCTTTAAGCCATGCACATAGATTCTGAGTTAACCTATTCAGGTATGTCTTCAGTATATTTCTATTTTACCTATATTGTTTTCACAGATAACCAGCAGGACCAGCAGATTTTTGAAAAAGTAATGACCCCTATAAACCAGGGCGTTACAGAAAAAGATATTTTGTAATTTTATTATTATTTTAATAATATATATACACTCAAAGGCGCCCCTCTATCTAGTTATCATCTACATCTCGAACCTTCAAAGACAGCTGTTATGCTCAAGGTATCGGCTGATGCACTTACTCTTATATTACGAGATGCTTTGTTAATATCTTGTTTTATATTTGTCAACAATTTTGCTTTCTCTCTATGTAACTGTCATGTCCCGTTTCTCGAAAATGTGACCGTTTTACATCTTGTAAGTTATCAGTGAAAATAATATAGGAGAAAACAGAAATATACTAACAAACATACCCGTTGGCTCAGAGCTCTGTGCATTGCTCAATAAAGCTCAATAAAGACTGACAATAATCTTAAAAATACTGGAGTCTCCTCGTATTTATGCTTAACACCTAACGAAAAGAATAATAAATCAATGCATCGCTAGCTCAGAATAGGTTACATCTAATACAAGAAACGGTAAATGGCAAGTATATATAATAATGGCAAGTATATATAATAATCAATGTAAATCCTATGAACTACGAGTGACATGAGTATTTTAGATTTATGAATGCTTTAATGTTATCAGTGTATAAGTTCATTTAAAGTTCAGTTATACCATTTTAGCCGACTTATAACAAAGAGTATGAAATGTAACCCGAAGACCACCTTGTACCACGGGATGCTCACCCAGGTTGAGTCGATAAACAGAAACATGGTCGATGAATCCATCCGACATAATTGGTCTGGATATGTGAAGATTGGAACAAATACTAGGTGAGGATCCATCTAATATGACCAAACGCATGGCTCCAGTCGTTTTCGCGCGCGCGCGCACACATGAGTTATCTTAAAACCCGGTGAGTCTAAATGTCAAATATTGTTTACAGTTTCGCTGTCAATGTGAAAGCTGTTTGAAGGTGGTAAATAATGTCATGTTGTAGTTTTTAGAGTTCGCGTGCCATAAAGTTGAAGCAAAAAGTGTCTAGTCATGTAACAATGGTAATATTACCAATTTCCTTAATTGTGGATGAGTATGCATCTTAAATTAACAGGATGAGACATAAGTCTCTCAAAAGTTTCAGGGTTACATCAACTTAGTTTAAGTAGTAAGTGGTTCTATGCAATATTTAATCATCTCAATATATGGTTCCAGCAGGAGTATGAGTCAAGTATCAATTTCAACAATTCTAACATTGCATCACATATCGATTTAATCTAGTGTCATAATTATGCATAGCCCCTAACCTAACTACGCAATTCAGTGATGTCAATTTAAATTGTTTCCAATTATTACAGGCTTGTTAAGGTAATTTCCACAATTAACTAAGGGATAGTGTCAAAGTATTGATCAAGAAAAATAATTCAACTTTATCACATAAATCAATTAAAAACTGAAATATAATAAAGAAAATTGTTTATGCAGAAAATAACAGGTCGTGTGGGATCAAATTTGGAGTTCTGATATCACGGTTGCAAGTAAAGAAAAACCGAAAGTTTATGAAGGAGCGGAACTGGGCCAAAGGCCCACATGGGTCAAAACATGTGTCAAAACCACTGCAACAGGAAAACATGGGTAGCCGAACCCCAAACAACAAAGCAACATAGAGCCAAACCCCAAAGAAACAAAAAATACAGGCCCAATGAGAAACACGATCGAACCAAAGGCAAACAAGACTAAGCCCAAAGAGCTGCAGAACTGGACCAAAGGGCAACAAAGCTAAGCCCTAAAACCACAACAAAACCAGGCACCCAAGTGCAACAGAACCAAACCCCAAAACAACAGAGCCAACCCCATACCAATAGAGCCAAGTGACACAAGGAGCAAAACCCAGATCCGAGACAACATAATGGTGCCGAAACCCCAGTCTATGCAGCCTATCGACCGCGTGGTCAAGCGGCAGCGGCGAGGTCGCTGCAAAGCCCACAAATTGGCCGTAAAACCTCTACAAATAGGGAATTAATGTCCCTTGGTTTTATTCCAAAATCATCGCATCCCAAACATAATTTATCATCACTATAAAATCCATTTTCAAACAAATTAAATAAACAATTTCAGCTCTCAAAATTTCTGGAAATAAAAGAAATTAATCTTGGTTAGAGTAGATCTACCGTGCATCGAAGAGGGAAAGCCAAAACCACTAAAAATTCCGATCCAACCTCGATGCCTCGTTGGAACACAGCTGCTGCTGCTCGATCAGAAGAAGACCAATTTTTACGAAGACCGGAACTTTTAATCAAGATCGAAACCCTCAAAACTTAACCGAAACTTGAAAATATTTTTTGAAATTATTCTCGCATGAAAACCAAAGAAAAGGAAGAGAGAAGATATTGAAGAAGGAGATGGAGCCGTTGGAGGAAGACGTAGAGGCGTTTCGTGTGGGTGATAGGGTGGAATGCTCTTAGGGGAGACAAACTACCGCGAGAGGTCGGGTGGCTGGAGAGTTGAAAGTGGGCGAGAATGATATTTCTGGAAGTGGATTTTAGTGGGGTTAAGTGAGAAAATAGTGGCTATTGGGTTTAATTAGAGGGTTAGTTGGCGTGGCCCAAAGGAATAAAAGAAAGAAAGGAAACAAAGAAAGGAAAAATTAGTTGACGGGCCTTGGGCTAGAGAAGGAATTAAAAGGAGAAAAGGAAAGAAGAAAAAAAATGAAGAAAAGGGAAGAGAATAATGGGCCAAGAGGAAAATAGAAGAAGAGAAGAGAAAGTAAAGAAGGAGAAGAAGGAATAAATAATAAAAATAGAGAATTATGTTAGGAAAAGGAATTCTAAGCTACAAAAATACGTTACTACATTAACTTTCTATTATGGTTATTGTTTGATTTTTTAACCTTTTGGGAATAATGGGAAACATGACATGTGGCTGAGCCACATACAAGCTCGAAAAGTTTGTCCTCCCTTTTTTCGGACGATTAGAACCGTTCATTTTCATCTCCATATTCTAAAACCGTAAAATATCAAATATTAGGTAAACGCAAGGGGTTATACTCGTTCATCCACCCATCGCAAAAAGGTCTATTACTACGAAACCGGTAAATTTATGACCGGTATATGAACGAGCAAAACTCTTTTGGATTCACCTAATTTTTTGTGCTTCTGGGTTTCAGAATATGAAGATCAAATGATTCTGATTATTTGGAGAAATAAGTGATGGTGGATTTTTCGAGGTCACATATGTGGCTTAGCCACATGTCACGTGTTTTTTATTTTTCTCTTTTTAAAAAAATAGAATAGCGTGTATTCACGGATATCCAGCATGTGCTATGTTTGTTTGATTGGCATGGATGAGAAAATTCTGGCACACGCCAGACTGTCTAAAATATATGAAAGGAGGAATGGGACTTACCTCTTTGCATTACTATCAATCTAAGATAGATTCTAAGATGGAGGTGCTTGGTGATTGATCAAAGTCACTGCTATGAGAAGACAAACATCAAAGGTTTCCTTTGAGGATGGACACTAACAGTCTTTGAATCATGCTGCTAGTGCAAGCCTTTCATCACCTGGATTTGTTCTTGGTTGTCAAGATGCAGAAGTACCATAAATTGTGGTCGATTGGACATTGACATATCTGTCTGCCACCCATGTTTATATGATGGTTGAAGCACATGCTTTTTAGATCAGTCCATATTTCTGATTTATACTTGGTCACAGAGTTGTATTAAAAGAGGAAGAAAGGACATTTTTGTTACCTTTATTCTCTGAATGATATATGTACTCAAAGAGAGACCGTGTGTGAGTTGAGGGGGTTTATAGCCAATTTCTTAATCTTCATCCATCGCCTAATACATAGCATAATCATCACTAATCTTAATATTAATCCATCATATTCTTTCTTTCCCAAATCAATCACTGCCATCAACACCAAATCAACACCGCTATCAGCCAATCTATCGAACGTCACCATTGCTCTTATTAGCCTACTGCATAAATCTCCACCTTCGCCATTGCTTTCTTTCATAATTTCCATCAACGTTGCTCACTTTTTCATTATTCTTTGCCATCACCATTGCAAGCTTCAACCTCGTCTTAATATCGCTAGCACCCTCGGCTTGCGTTTAATTCACTTGTCCTGGCATCAGGCCACCACCATCAGACTCCAGGTCACTACCACCATGTCATTATCACCCCCAATTCGGCCACTTGTTTTTTATCCCCTTCAATTTGAATCAAATCTAGTTTACTGTAGTATCTGTAAAAAACTGTTTCATATATAAAATTAGTAAATCTAGAACAGCCAAAAAGTGATATTTTCGTAGATGCATAGGTTGTTAGTGAGTAACTGTTATTTGTTGTGTTGAAAGTGGTGTTGCTGTGTAAGTCGTTAGTTGTTGGTTAGTTAAGGTTAGTATTGATTTGAAGAATGTGTTAAATGAATCAAAGATGTTTTCCTAAATTACTACCAGAAAATTGAATGGTAGTAATTACCATCAGTGGTCTATGGCCATCAACTTTTATCTTACTGATCAAGAAAAGTAGCACCAATGATCCTCATTAACCTTCTTTAATTACTTCATTTACCTTAGCAGGTACATCTGATACCTCCATAGATATTACATCGAGGTTGGGCATCAATAGATGCTACATCGAAGTTGAATAAGCGACTGCAAGATGCAGCGCAAATGGTTTCCTAGTAGTGGATGTTTATGAAACCTCATGTTGTTGATATGTGTCATTATCTTTTCAGTTGTAAGCAGATAGGGGAGTATATGAATCTTCTTTCTTCTACTGATCTGATTTGTCTATATGATGTATCAAAACGTTTCTTTCAATGCAAATACGAACAGAGTATTGTTGCCATATTCTTTGGAGATCTAAAAAGAGCTTATGAAGAGATCCATCTCTTGATGCCAATTACATTCGATATCAAGGAAATGTAGGAGCACACGAACGGTTGGTTATTCTCAGATTTTGTCATGGTTTGAAACTTCACCTTGACTCGATAAACTCCAAAGTCCAAATATCTTAGGTGGCAAAGAGCTTCCATCATTTTCTAAGTGTTTCTCTCATGTATCTTCTGCTATCCGCGATATCCATGAATCTAAATCATTGAGTTGATAAGAATGCAAAACTATACTTATTTTCTAAAGTAACAAGACAAATCAATTGAGTAGTGGTAATGGTGGCTCCACATCTGTTAGTGGTGATCGGAATGCCTTTTATGATGGATATTGTGAAAGAGAAGATTGTAGTGGATATCACAATAGAGGAAATCATGGTGGATGTTCTAGTATATGAACTCAGGGTTGTGCTCATTGTGACAAGAATAATCACATTCATGGTTATTGATAGTATCTATTTGGGCGACATTCACGCTTTGCTAATGCTGCTACCAGTATAGGACATGACATTGGCTTTATGATTTATCTAACTACGCAACCATCAGTTCTTGTATCTGAAGATAAACAGTCTAAGTTCTTGCAGTATCAGGCTGCCAAAAATACCTCAACTCTTATTGCATCTTTAGCGAAGGAGAGTCATCGCCAACTTATTTTTCATCCCGTTCTTCTTGCAACTTTGACTTTTGTTGCAACTAATCATATGTCCGGTACATTAAGTGTTGTCTCTCACGTGCAATAGTCATTATTGTTACTGTCGTTTACCTTAGCTAGTGCATTTACCAATGTTAGTACCATAGGGTGAGACATCATATACACACTATTTCTTTATCATCGGGTTTATTTGTTTAATCTTATATCTATCAAAAAAACCTACTAAAATCTTCAGTGTTTAGTTATCTTTTCTTCTAAGTTTGTTGGTTTTCCGGATTTGAAGTGAAATAAGATAATTGGCAAAGCACATGAGTCCAACAGACTTTATTTCTTTCTTCCCATGTACCTGTTCCTTCACAATTTTTTGGTACAAATTCATTGCCACTTAGGTCATCCTTTATTAACTATTAGAATAAGGTGGTTCTCACTTTAGGTCATTTGAAATCTTTAGAGTGAGCTGTGTGAGTATACAAGACATCATTGTGCATCTTTTCTACTTAGTGCCAATAAACAAAGGTTCTGATCCTTTTGTTTTAATTTAGTTAGGTATTTGTGATGTGTCATGTTACCTTAAAGCAAGGTTTTAGGTTTCGGTTTCGGTCTCGGTATCGCTCTTCCCAAAATTTAGGTTTCGGTATCGGTATCGTCCGTTTCGGCGGTATCGGATGCAAGTTTCGGTTTCGTCCGTATCGCTAGTTTCGGTAGTTTCGTTTCGAGTATCGGTATCGGTTTCGGAGATACTTTAAATATGTATATACTATATACACACAGTGATGGTTTCAGAGATTTTTAAATCTAAACATATCAAAAACTATTAAATACTTAAAAATTAAAATATCAACCGTTCACTATCAAATACTAAATACTAAATAGATAAACTAAATTTGAGTTTGTAATCATATCAAATACTAAATACCTAAAGAATATGTTCTTCCAAATAAACTGATTTTTTAAATATCAAATACTAATTTTTTTAATCCAACATGAGAAATGTTCTTCCAAATAAACTGATTCCAAGTATAATATATACCATTATTGTTAAGAATATTTTAGAAAGAAAATAGAATTTTAATTTAATTGAAAACTTTCTAAAAAGAAATTAAGAGGACCCAAAAAAACTTTCATACAACCTCCATTAGTTCTCCTACTCACACCACACATTTTGCTAAACATATTCCATTTATTTACAAGTTTGCCATTGAAATGGCATTCAATGGCAAACTTGTAAATAAATGGAATATGTTTAGCAAAATGTGTGGTGTGAGTAGGAGCACAAATGGTGCCCTGCACCTACTCTATTGCATCATTAAATTGAAGTGGGTTCTCACATGGGTTCTGCACCTTCACTCACGTAAAGTACACCATTAGTGCTGACATTCACGTGGGTTCTCACATGGGCTCACAGAGACTCCCACACTTTCTTGTTTGTTGTGTACTCTTGAATTTTTTTTGCAAACTTATTTTGCAGAAACTTGAATAAGTTGAGTTCATATTCATACCCTTGTTGCTGGAGCCTTTATACTATCAACTGCATTTCTAATTTCGATCTTTCTTATGAAAACAAAAGCCCACATACTTATCTTCCCTCTTCCTCTCTCTCCTTCGATCGAAAGAAGGGCTCCAGCAGTTTTATGTGGGCATCTATCTCCAGCGATAAAAAGATGGGGGGCAGGAGGGCGAGTGGATGGCGGTGGCGGGAGGGCGACTGGAGGGCGATGACGAGAGGGCGGCAGCGGGTGCCCAGGTAAGTACCCCCTCTCTTCCTCTTCATTTTCTTCTTCTTTTTTTGTTTTGATGTTGTGTTTCTTCCGGTTTCTTCTTCTTTTCTTTTTTTTGCTTGAAAATATACGCCGGTATCGTCCGAAACCGCCCAGTTTCGGCCGGTGTTTCTTCCGGTTTCTTCTTCTTTTCTTTTTTTTGCTTGAAAATATACGCCGGTATCGTCCGAAACCGCCCAGTTTCGGACGATACCGGCCGAAACTGGGCGGTTTCGGACGATACCGAGAAACCAGTGAGAGTTTCGGATCGGTCCCCTCCGAGACCGATCCGAAACGGCCGAAACCTCTCGGTTTCGGCCGAAACCTTAATCCATGCCTTAAAGTTGAGTTTGTGTATATTTTTAGAATTAGAGATTTAAGAAAAGAGATTGATTTCTCTTTTACACCATATACATATACATATACATATATGAGAATAATGGCTATCATACGTCATATGAGAGCCTCTCTCATACGCCCTCTCACATAAAGCACCCAAGTTCAACCAAGGACAAGCCCATGTGGGCTTATACTTGGATGCTTTATGTGAGAGGGCGTATGAGAGAGGCTCTCATATGGCGTATGATAGCCATTATTCTCTACATATATACATATACATATACATATACATATATTTTGAAAGGTAAGTGAGTGTGTATATAAATATAAACAGGGGGATACATCAGGGCACCGACCAACAAGAAGAGCAGGTGGGGGAGAGGCTGGGAAAGCAGTCACCCCACACCAGAACTATCAGGTAAGTGCCAAAAAAAGGAAGAAAACTGTACTGGAGGGGCACCACAAACGGCCTAAAGCCCCCAGTTCCCAAAAACGGACGGTCCACAAAGTCAACGTCCTCCAGGTCAGAAGAGATCAAAGAGTCATAGACATCAGAAGAGAGCCTAGCGAGGAGGACGTCCTTGGAGGACGCCTTAGCTCGGAAGACCCGACTATTCCGCACGGGTACGTCTAATGAGCCCAAAGATCTATATACAAATTCCATTTACAGAATTATTACATAATTAATCTTAACACCACTCCTAAGTTAGAGCATAGATATTAATCATGCACAACTCGTCACTCAAAAAGAATAATATCTTTGGAGAAGAAGCTTTGGTGAAGATATCTACCAACTTACCAACTGTTTTGAAGTACAAGTAAAAGGAGTACAAACCATCTTTACATGATATAATCACAAATAAAATGATAATCCACATCTATATGTTTGGTCTTTTCATGGAATATCATATTGCTTACTATGTAGATCACCATCTGATTATCACAAGACATTGATATAAGCGTGTCGTTTTGAAAACCAAGCTCCCACATCATCTTGCATGTCTTATAAGCCATAACTCTATATTTTGCTTTAGCACTGGAGCGAGCCACGATATTTTACTTCTTGCTCCTTAAAGTAACAAGATTGCATCTAACATTGCAACATTCTGAAGTAGATCCATGTCTCTTTTATCATCTGTAATTGAAGTTAGAGAAAACTTCTATCTTTAAATACCTATTCTTCTGATATAGTAAACCTCTGCCAGGAGAATCATTGACATATATAGTCGAATCGCAAAGCAGTTCTCCAATAAACTTTTGTAGGCTCACATGAACTGATCGATCATACCAAACGCAAAGATGATATTTGGTCTGGAAAGTGTAAAATAAATTAGTTGTCCAATCAATCTTATACTGATAAATATCATCATTCAACTTCGTAGTGGTATCCCACAAGCTAACATCAATATATATTGCAATATATATTGCAGTACTCATATGCTTATAACCAAGTAGTCCAGTCTTCTATTGTAAGTATAAGATATATTTCTATTGGTAAAGTACTAATCTATGCTTATTACGAGCAATCTCAATTCAAAGAAAATATCTAGGCATTCCTATATACTTAGTGATAAAGTGCTCTCTCTAAGATACTCATGTATCTTCTTAATTCCATACCATCACTTTCTGTCAAACTGATATCATCAATATAAACATCTAGAATCGATCATTCAGCCGAGCTTCGACGAATGAAGTCAAAACAACAGAATAATACTTGCAAAAGCTAAAAGTCAACAACTTTCTTAAACTTGTCAAACCATGTTTGAGGACTTTGTTTTAAGACTATAAATCACCTTCTTAAATCTATAGACCATATTCTTTCCCCAACAGCATACCCAAAAGGTTTTTCTATATACACTTCTTCAAGATCAGCGTACAAGGACACATTCTTTACATCCAGATAGAACATGAACCACTGTTAATAACTGCTGGAGATAGGAAAATAGGAATAGGATTGAGTCAAGCAACCGATGTGAAATGTTCCAGGTAGTCAATTTCTTATGTCTGTATGAATCATTTTGCAACTAAACAAGCTTTATATTTGTCAACGGTGCCATTTGATTTATCTTTCATAGTAAATACTTAACGGCAGGAATTCTATCTGGAAAAGGCAAATATAACTGTTACATCCCTTGATACATTAGCATCTGTTTTCTCATCCATAGCATGTTTCTAACACTGATTATTCAAAGCTTCTCATTAATTATTGAGTATAGAAACAGAAGAAAATGACAATGCCAAATACTGAAAAAGAATGGTCAAAGTGATCATACAAGACGAAATGCGATATTATATAATGTAAAGTAGTTAACTTTTTTGCCATTTCAAACTGCAATGAGATGATCTAAATTTGATGGAGTAGTAGATTGATCAGAATTTGCATCAGTAGGTGGAGGATCTGCCGGGGAAATAATAGTGGCGGTCTCTCTCAAACGTCTAATATACTACACCTGCAATGTTTTGAATGCAATAGACCCTTTTGAAATAGACAGAGAAGAAGACTATACTCCTAGATTATTCAAAAAATATTATAGAAGACTCGAAGAATGTGCCATCAACAGACACACAATACCTATAATGTACATGATCATAATGTCGATAACATTTTTGTATTCTAGGGTATCCAATTAAAACATATTTGGTAGACTTAGAAGATAACTTGTGAAGTTTATGTTAAAGATTCTGTACACGAGAAGTATATACAAAAATACAAGGGGACATTGAAAACAGGTTTATCAGAAAACAATCATAACAAAAGAATATGACCCTTAAGAATGAACCATGGCATTATATTAATCAGATAACTAGCACATATCAAAATATCATCGCAATAATCCATGCTGTTAGAGCCATTTTATGATGCAATAATTACTAGCTATCCAATCCTTGTATTCATCAAATTTGGGACCTAGTAGATCATCAGTAAGATGCTTCTTCTTTTGTGAACCAATGAAGAGACTGAAGGACTGCTTATAATAGATAATTTATTCCTTTTATTTTCACTATGATAGGAGAGTATTCAATCAGTAACAGCATTGGAAACTTCTTTTTATCACCAGAAGAAGTTATAGCAGACAGAAATCAAAATAACCAGATAATTAGATTAGATCGACTAAATAATTGAAAGACATCCAAACAAGAGAACCAAACAGATAGTGATAGCCAGTGTCAAACTCGTGACAGTCTGACAGTGCATAGATCCATATCAAACATCTTGAAATAGAAACAAAAGAGATTTATTATTATTATTATTATTATTATTATTATTATTATTATTATTATGTATTCTGATTTTTAAACAATAACTACCATAATAAAAGAATGACAATCAGATTTGATTGACTTTCATCAGATCTGATCAGATTGATAATGTGGATGAAGGCACATATGGTGGTGAATGTCAGGAGGTGACAACGAGATGGAACAGATAGTGCAAGGTGATGACAAGCTTCAGACAGTAACGACGAGGATCAGGCAAGGAAAATGTTCGAGTAACTGTAACTGCAAGGGGTAGTAATGAACTCTGATAGGGTCCGACGAACTTCAACAGTCAATGATGATGCTCTGAAGTTTGTCAATGATGATGCTCTGGAATGATGAACATGGTAGCGGGAAGATCAAGAGTGCAATGGTAGTGCTTGGGAAAGGTAGATCTGGCAACGACAAGCTCTTACAAAGGCCAACATTGACGGGATCCCTATCTGAATTTAGGATAATGACAAAACAAATAGAGTAAGAGTCAGTATATTAGGCATTGTAATTGAATTGCAGTCTGTGGTTTGATTATGGGTTTGAGACGATGGAAGAAGAAGCGAGGGATGGTGAAGAGAGGCGACTAATGGATATTAGGTTTGTGGATTAGGGGTAGGGTTTAGATTTGATACCATATTAGAATCAGACTTTTGGGAAAAGAGATTGATTTATCGTCTCCCATGTATTAATATGTACATGGAAATACACAAAACTGGTATGGGTCTAATGAGCCCAAATACCTAATCTAATTATATATTCATTAAATAATTAATCTTAACATGTATTTTGTCACATTTGCAGATTATTTTTCTCATTTTACAAGGTTTTATTTAATGAAATGTCGTTCTGTGTTCTCAATTTTTATGCCGTGTTCAACTCAGTTTAATGTGCCACAGAGAATTTTCCATAGTGATAATGCAAGAATATTTTCTTATTGTTTCAGTGATTATCTGACAACATATGGAATTATTAATAGTCGCTTTTTTCATTCACGCCATAACAATCTGACAACATATGGAATTATTAATAGGATGGATCAAATGACCCCCAAAAATAACCCCCAAAAATGACCCCCTATCAAAAATCCTATGCCCCCCATTTTTTCGAAAGATCCGAACCGTTCATCTTGATCTCCACCCTCTAAATACATGACCCACCAATTTTCAACCCGATCCCATGTGTTTTGCACGTTCATCCATCCGACCCAAATTTAATGGTTTCGCATGAACAGAACTTTTGCGAATGGTTGATGAACGGGCAAAACACATAGGATCGGGTTGAAAATTGGTGGGTCATGTATTTAGAGGGTGGAGATCAAGATGAACGGTTCGGATCTTCCGAAAAAATGAGGGGCATATGATTTTTGATAGGGGGTCATTTTTGGGGGTTATTTTTGGGGGTCATTTGATCCCTCCTATATATATATATACTGGTCATTACCCGTGCCCAAAGGGCACGGTTTATTTAATGGCTGAGTTTTTCTCCCCCACAAATTTCAAGTTCCCCCAAATTTCAAGTTTTCCCACAAAATTTCAAGTTTTCCCCCAAATTTAAGTTTTCCCCCAAAATTTAAGTCCCCCCAAAATTGTCATTACCACCTAGGACAAACTTGCCACGTAGGATAAAGCTTTGTCCTAGTAGGATAAGATTCAAAATCTTCATAGAACTGGAAATAAAATGGCCGAAAGGGGTGAGAATAAAAAGTGTGGGTGTGTGTGTGGGGAGGGTCCATAGGCAAAAATACAAAAACCGGGGTTGTATGTGCAAAATTCCCCACCTCCTCTTTTATCCCTCAAAATCTCATCTCTTATATTTTCTCTTATTCAATCTCCCTATTTTATATAATAGATATCCAAATTCCCTTATCCAATTTCTCATGTCCAATTCTCTTATCAATTTCTCTTGATAACATCCGTCTTTTATATAATAGATATCTCTTATCCAATTTCTCTTGTCCAATATCTCTTATCCAATTTCTCTTGATAACATCTCTCGTTTGTAATATAGATATCTCTTATCCAATTTCTCTTGATAACATCACTCATATCCAATTTCTATTGTCTAATATCTCTTATTCAATTTCTCTTGATAACAACCCTCTTTTATAATATAGATATCTATTATCCAATTTATCTTGTCCAATATCTCTAATCCAATTTCTCTTGATAACATCCATCTTTTATAATATAGATATCTCTTATCCAATTTCTCATGTCCAATATCTCTTATCCAATTTCTCTTGATAACATCCCTCTTTTATAATATAGATATCTCTTATCCAATTTCTCTTTTTTCAATATCTCTTATCCAATTTCTCTTGATAACATCCCTCTTTTATAATATAGATATCTCTTATCCAATTTCTCTGGATAACATCCCTCTTTTATAATATAGATATCTCTTATCCAATTTCTCTTGTCCAATATCTCTTATCCAATTTCTCTTGATAACATCCCTCTTTTATAGTATAGATATCTCTTATTCAATTTCTCATGTCCAATATCTCTTATCCAAATTCTCTTGATAACATCCATCTTTTATATTATAGATATCTCTTATCCAATTTCTCTTTTCCAATATCTCTTATCCAATTTCTCTTGATAACATCCCTCTTTTATAGTATAGATATCTCTTATTCAATTTCTCATGTCCAATATCTCTTATCCAAATTCTCTTGATAACATCCATCTTTTATATTATAGATATCTCTTATCCAATTTCTCTTTTCCAATATCTCTTATCCAATTTCTCTTGATAACATCCCTCTTTTATAATATAGATATCTCTTATCCAATTTCTTATGTCCAATATCTCTTATCCAATTTCTCTTAATAACATCCATCTTTTATAATATAGACATCTCTTATCCAATTTCTCTTTTCCAATATCTCTTATCCAATTTCTCTTGATAACATCCCTCTTTTATAATATAGATATCTCTTATCCAATTTCTCATGTCCAATATCTCTTATCCAATTTCTCTTGATAACATCCCTCTTTTATAATATAGATATCTCTTATCCAATTTCTCTTGTCCAATATCTCTTATCCAATTTCTCTTGATAACATCCCTCTTTTATAATATAGACATCTCTTATCCAATTTCTCTTTTCCAATATCTCTTATCCAATTTCTCTTGATAACATCCCTCTTTTATAATATAGATATCTCTTATCCAATTTCTCATGTCCACTATCTCTTATCCAATTTCTCTTGATAACATCCCTCTTTTATATTATAGATATCTCTTATCCAATTTTTCTTTTCCAATATCTCTTATCCAATTTCTCTTGATAACATCCCTCTTTTATAATATAGACATCTCTTATCCAATTTCTCTTTTCCAATATCTCTTATCCAATTTCTCTTGATAACATCCCTCTTTTATAATATAGATATCTCTTATCCAATTTCTCATGTCCACTATCTCTTATCCAATTTCTCTTGATAACATCCCTCTTTTATATTATAGATATCTCTTATCCAATTTCTCATGTCCAATATCTATTATCCAATTTCTCTTGATAACATCCCTCTTTTATAATACAGATATCTCTTATCCAATTTCTCTTTTCCAATATCTCTTATCCAATTTCTCTTGATAACATCCCTCTTTTATAATACAGATATCTCTTATCCAATTTCTCATGCCCAATATCTCTTATCCAATTTCTCTTGATAACATCCCTCTTTTATAATACAGATATCTCTTATCCAATTTCTCATGCCCAATATCTATTATCCAATTTCTCTTGATAACATCCCTCTTTTATAATACAGATATCTCTAATCCAATTTCTCTTTTCCAATATCTCTTATCCAATTTCTCTTGATAACATCCCTCTTTTATAATACAGATATCTCTTATCCAATTTCTCATGCCCAATATCTCTTATCCAATTTCTCTTGATAACATCCCTATTTTATAATATATATATATATATATATATATATATATATATATATATTAAGTCATTAGAACTTTATTGTATCAAACGAATGCTTCTAAATTTTTTTAGAGTGACGCAGCTCTCATGGCATGTTATTTGATAAATCAAATGTTCTCTTCTGTTCTTCAGGGTAAATCTCCGCATTCTATTCTTTTTCCTCGTGGGAGTTTATTTCTATTACCTTTCAAGAATTTTGGATGTATTTTTTTTGTTCATGAGCATGATTTTTTGATGAGTTAACCCTTGAACCTTTAAATGTATTTTCTTAGGATATACAAGTACATAAAAGAGATAATAGGTGTTTTAGTCTTCGTTAATTTTTTACTAATGCAAATGTCATATTTATTTATCACACTCCATATTTTTCGTCTTCATATACCCTATCGGATCTAGCTGAGTTATTATGCTTCATGGTCTTATACATATCTCATCTTCTATTAAAATACCATAGACTTCGAAACCACCTGTTGCTCCACTCCACTTTGTAACGTCCCATACACATGTGTCATTACAATTTCATCATATGCAAGTACTGTAGGTACCAGTGAAAACAGAATAGATACAAACACAGAAAATATCATAAAATGCAATTCACTAAATGTGCATCCTACAAGAGGGGGGTACAGTACATAACAGAAAATACCACACACATAAAACACATTAACCAAATGAACAACTCTCCTCACTAGGTCCGATCTCAAAAATCTGCAGTCTCTACTGGAAAGCCAATCTCCTCTTACACTGGTGCCTCTTCGTAGGTCTGCTCGTCACCTATTGAAACCCACATAAACGAAACAATGAAGTAGACGATATTTACAAAGGCAATCAGCTAAAATATTAACATACCGACCTAACACAAACCGAGCAGAGCAGACAAAGTGTAAGTCGATCTAAGCATCAACCCTTAGTTTCCTTAAGTTAAATGTTTCATCACTAGTGTCTGTATTATAGCTCATAAAGAAAAGATTGAAGGAAGATCTAAAAAACTACCTCGTACCACGGGCGAGAACATCTGTGCCATAGATCCATGATCCAAACAAATTCAGTAGGGGTACAGACAAATACAGTAAAGGATCATCCAAGTCAGTCAAGAGCATGGTCCCAGTTGCTCCATCTTTTTGTTATGAGTTTCCCAAACACTCGTGTGTTCTGTCGGTTCAGTCCGGTCTCTTTTTCCATTAGGTCGATTTCTATTCTTTCTAAGTTATGTATGTATGGTCATCGACAATAGCTCGGTGTCCATAGCAATCAGTTCATTATATCAATAGTTTAGTAGCACTGTGATCAATCAGTACGACCTCCTTTAAACAACTCAGTCATTATCTTTAATAGTTCAATCAATCTATACTTTAGAACAGTTCGGCCATCCATTATAAATTAGCTATGAAATACACACCAAAACAGACCTTTAACAAACAATCTAAAGTAGTACAGAATGAAAATGAAGCATTTAAAAGTAAGGGAAAGCACAGTTCGAAATTGGATTCATGGTCGGCACTTAACTAAATAGATCGTACTGTTCTGCCAAGCCTAGAGACTGACATCCCATCAATAAGATCAACCCTGAAACAGGTCAGCAACTCAGGGATAGTTCGGAAATAAATGAATCAGACCAATAACAACAGATCGGGTTGGTGATAGCTGATCGGTAACAGATCGGGCCAGCGAGTCAGCAGTAATAGGTCAGGTCAACAGTTTAGCTCAGTCGTCTCCACTTCCTCCTCGTAAGTCTCCTGATTTTGATATAACTGTTCAGTAGAAGAAATTTACTTTTGATATCTTCATTTAGATTCAATGCCAATGGTTGATTCTTTACTTTCTAATTTTTATGGAACAAAGGATTTAGACATGTCAATTGCATCGAGAAAAGTTAAGAGCATGCACTTACCACATTTTGCATTTTGTTTTCTATGATAACTTGCCTTCATTCCATTCTTCCATTGTCGCTTCTCTTGATAATATCAAGGCAACTAAGAATGTTTCTAAAGCTTTATGTCACCCTAAATGGAAAGCTACAATGAATGATGAAACACCTGTTTTGTATCAATTGATACTTGAAAACTGGTTTCTTATTTTCCCAACAAGTTTCTGGTTAACTGTCATTTGATTTATACTATCACGATTCATCATGGCACTTTTAAGAAGTTGAAAACTCAGTTGTCAAAGATTATTATCAGATTTATGGCCTTATTTATTCTAAATCATTCTATTGTCACCAATGTATCTTCCGTTAGTCATTTCTTGAGATGACAACAATGGTATACACCGGTTGGATTTTAATGCAATTGAAGTTTCAAACGAAAAACTTGAACCAGTCGTGGTATTACTTAGGGATTGTTGCTTTATCTCATTATATCATTTTCTTGTCTCAAAGTAAATATGTACTTGATTTGTCGATTAAGACAATGATGTTAGCGCGTAAACTTATTGATACTCATATGGATCCAAATACTAAGTTAGTAGCTGATTCAAAACGGTTGTTGAAATCTTCAGACATCTATAGAAGGCTGGTAGATAAGCTCAAAAATCTCACAGTTGTTATTGTTGGATCCCCGTGCACCTCTCAACCCTTAGGCGAGGTACACAATGGTGCACATATAATCCCAAGGCCCGAATTCCACCAAGGAGTCACCTAAGCATAAAACCAAACACCTCACGGGCACAAGAGAGAGTTGTCACCAACTACCATCTCCCTCAATGATCTTGCGATAGACAATGCAAGGCACACGAACATAATACGAAAGTAAGAGCAACACAAAAGAGACGGAGATTTACACTGGTTCGGTTGCGAACAACCTACATCCAGCATCCAATGCACCCGGTTCCACTAATGATTAAGCAAGGCATACATTGACATCTTCTTCTTCTTCCTCCATCACAATGAGAGAATAGCTCCAAGCAACAAGATCTCTCACCAAGCTCACTCACACTCTCAAACAAGCGGGAATCCTTGATAACAAAGCCCCTACAATATGTAGAGCTCCTCAAGGAACCAGTCCCATATATAGCTAGATCACTCCTTGGTAATATAGCTCCAAACTAGGAAAGTTGCCCAATAGACTCAAGATCTACAAGCTAGCGGAAGAAGCAAGACACTCGCCATGGATCTCACAAAAGAAGAAGCTCCCTAGCTTTCTCCCCCTCCAATTTCAAATCCAAGCACTCCAACTAAAATGGCAGCAAAGCACCCCAAAAATGGCAGCAGCTAGCATTCCTTGCTTATGCTCTCGGCTCTCTGGAAATGCTACCCACTGGAAGTTTTCAGCTTACCTCTTTCATATGTTGTCGGTTGCCAAAATGAAACAAGAAGGCATATAGCCTTCAATTCCCAACAACCCAAATTATGAGAGGCCCCCATGGAACTGTGCACACATGTGGATTTTTCAGCACATCATAAAAACAACAGTTATATCTATGAGTATTGTTAGTTAATTTTTTATGCTTCTCGTGTAACTCATTGGGATGTTGTCGTTCGCATCCTATGATATGTTAAGAATGCTACAAGACAATGGCTGATATATCATAATCATAAGAATATTTAAATCGAATGCTACAAATGATGCAGATTGTGCTATTGCCTATATGATTGATGAACTATCGCATGCTATTATGTCTTTGTTAGAGGGAAATTGGTGTCTTGGAAAAGTACGAGTCAACTTATAATCTAGTATTTCATGAAAGGATGGAACATATAGAGATTGATTGTCACTTTGTTTGAGAAAGGTTTTGGCTGAGGTTATTCAAACAGCAGATGTCAAATCATATGATCATTTAGCCAACTTATTTACCAGACCTTTGATGTTTTCAGGGTAAAGTATACTTATACCATTTTAGGAGAAAATGATATATGTGATCCAACTTGAGGGAAAGTATTAGAGTTCTATTAGAAGTAGATGGAAGGATAATTTTTGTGATTGTAATATTCTTTGAATAATAAATATACTCAGATAGAGGCCTCTCTGAGTTGAGGGTTTGTTTATACTTTATACCAAATTATCAACTTTGTTTTATCATGTTTAGCAAGTTATGTCTAGAACATATAGTCTATGTTCCTTTCTTACCAGGATTGGAGTACTATCTTGTCTTTCTTTGAGCAAGCTATGAGACACTTCTGGAAACTAGTGTCTGAAGAACCATTACAAGGTCAACCTCCTAACTGGATTAATTTGCAAAACTCGATAGTTATATTTGTGTTGGTTTCTCATGGAAGTAGCCTTACAACAAGTTTCTTTGCAGGAAGTAATCGTGTACATGATGATGCTGATGATGGTGCTATTTCTGTTGGAAGTGCAACTAACCAAGAAGGTACTGATATTAAACATGATAGGTAGCACATGCTATTGTTCATTTTGTTTTGTGAAGATTCTTGGGATGCATAGGATCAACAGGAAAAGCTCATCCTCATAAATCTTCACTTGGCACCATTGTACTAACGTGGTGATCCCTCTTTTAACAGGAGATATACTTTCATCTAGTTAATTCTTAACTTTCTTTTTGACATTCTTTTTACAGGCTGGTCAAGAATTTATGAAATGGGAGAACCAGAGTGTGATATGCATCTGCATCAGAAAACCCACTCACATAGGTTTGATGTCAACCCTATGGACATTTCATTAGAAGATGCTGATGTTTATCATAGGCAAGGGATATCATGTGTAGAGCCACATAGATTTTCATGGCTTAAACCATGCAAGGGAAAAGTCGGCTCTCTCGGTCAAGTTGGTTGTTCCTCCCAGCAAAGAACGCATGACTCCCTTGTTGCTTTTCCTTCACCACATACTCTGTTGGGTTGTACCAAGAGCAACCGTCAGTGGTCAGCTGACATCAGCTCTTCTCTGCTGGAGAATGATCTCGATCCTGATCAGACTGATAGGTCAGAAGACAGATATGGTATGTTTGATCAACAAGGGAAGATCAACCTTCCTGACAATTGTGGAAGCTTGAAAAAGGATGCTAGTCATATTTCACTGAATTGTGATCCTTTTGACATTATAGATACTGATGATAAAGTTCAATTTCCCAGACCCTGCTTTACTGTTCATAGCAAAATCGAAAAAGAAAACTCAAGTTTTTGGGGACATGAGAAATGTCATTCACCTTCATACACAGGTCATTGTGGCTTCAATTATGTTTTTGCTCATAGAAGGAATCATTCTTCTTTTAATGAAACTGATAATGATGCAGAAGGTGGCAAGGTTAGTTCAGTAAATCATGATCATTTTCAGCTGAAGGATGATAATTATAGGCCCTTAGTCAGCGTTACTGGAAGTTACCGAAAAAATCATGAATTTGATGCATCGCCAAATGGTGCAATGAACTCATTTTCTTACGAGGAAGCATCATCATGTCAGAAAGGTAAGTTGCATGATTGGCTGGATTCAGATTTTTGGGCTACTAATCCCAAATGGGGGTTTTCTGAGATGAGCCAACATGTTGATACCGAGAAGTTATTGCCTGTAAAAACACTTTGGCCAGATGCACATAGATGTAACAGAACTGCTGACTATAGTTATTTCGGCATACGAGATGAAGCTGGAAATCCACAGCATGACAATTCTGGTGAAGTTTTTCCTGCAAGACATACCAAAACTGAATGTGATTCCCGTCATGGTTTTAGTCCCAAGAGAAACATTATGAGTGTATCACCGTCTAATCAAATGACCTTTCACAAAGATAGCTTATCTGGGCTGTTCAATGCTGGAATTGGTTGGTCACCTTCTGAATCTTGTAACATGGACAGAGGTGAAAGTTGCAGCAATTATGCATTTCAGACTTCTATGCAAATTCAAAATGAGGGTAGAGCAAGCTTACTGGATGATTTGGGGTGTCAAAATCCTAGACCAGCCAAAGTTCACAAAATTAGATTAAAGCGAAGTTGTTCCGCTCCGCCATTTTACAAGACCAAGTGCAGATTCCCCACTGTAAATGACCATCTAACCATGAAATCGGGGAAAGATTATACCTTTTGTTCTTCATATGTTTCAATACTTGCACCAGAAGGTGTGTGTTTTGTTCTTAAAGTACTTCATTTTGGTAGAATTTGGTGTTTTGGCTTTCTAGCTGATGCATGCATTTCTCCAACAGCAACTATTTGCTCATTAAACAGTCTATCGCAACCTCCGTCTTCATCTCAGCCATGTCTTGAGCCAAATATTAATGATGTTGCCCAGTCATTGCCAAGGTACTTAGGTTGATGGCACCGTTTTGGTATGCAGCAATTAATAGATGAATCATATTTCTGACGTGCATATTCTCGTTCATTTACTTAGAAAATGCGTTGATGAAAGGATTTGCTCTCGTCATATGGATGGGATCCAAAAGATTGGAGAATTTAATGGAGACTATAATCAACCATCACATAACAATACTATTGAGGGTAAGTCAAAAAGTAAATGAACTATTGGATATTGTTCAAGTAGCTTGAACGCTATACAATCCCATTTTGCAGGTTCAGATACCGCAGATCTGGAATATGCACGGTCAAGTCCATCAAAGTGGCGGACTGGTATTCCACAGCCTACAGTTAAGTTTGTCAGGAATTTTGCAGTCTATGCACTTATCATGGATCAATGTTCTACTGTATAGAACTCAATTAGCTGATTACTATTTCTTTGTTATTTTTAGGAGAAGGATGAATCACATATGACCAAGGATGACATACTTAGCATTTCTTCAGGGCTTTTGCATCTCTCTGCTAGCTCTTTAATACCTGAATCTATCAGCAAAGATTGCCTTGAGAACGCTAGGGTTCTCCTACAGCTGGATAGAAAATTTATTCCTGTTATGGCTGGAGAAATACTCGTTATTATTGATCAGGTTTACATTTTTGTTTCTCAATACAGCCTAATCTTTTTGCTATTGCTTAATAATTTTATGGTGCCATTGCTATTTCACATCATGCTATAACATTTTGAGTTGAAATAGTGGTTTTGTAAAGATATGAAAGTAAATGTTAAAGCGCTGAGGCCCTAATACATGCACCCACACAATACGCTAAAAAAGCCCCCAATTCTTTTTAATTTCAAATTGCTCATATTTGGATTAGTTGCAATTTGCGGACACCCTGTTTACACACTACGCTAAAAATGGCCCCAATTTTTTTAATTTCAAATTGCTCATATTTGGATTAGTTGCGAACACCCTGTTTTACTCTTTGTCCTACACGTGTGCCTTAAAGATGGAAGGATTAGGAACCATCATCGTTTCCTTGTTTATCTAGGTTATTTCTATATTTATACAGGCCAAACTTGAATGTTACTGATTTGGGACGTCCACCATCCACATACCTCTAGCTGGTGTGGCATTGGGATTGAACTCATGGAGAGTTATAGGGGATTGTTGTCTTTGCATCACGTGTAAGGGTTAATCTCAATCTGAGCCACAGACATTGTCCAAATTATGGGGGTTTCTCAATTGTGCTTCTGAGCAGACTTCTTTTTTATGTGAATGGTGAGGGGGATCAGGTGAGGGGGATCAATCAAATTCAGTTTGGATTCAATTTATTTTTACTAGTATTAGCGTCATTTTTAATTTATTATTTGAATCTTTTAAGTTTCCTTTTTGGAGGAGTTTGAATCCCTTTTATTTTAGTCTTTTCTTTTATTTGCAGTAATTCCTTATTTTAGTCACATATAGGTTGTGGTGGTAGTTTGTCTAGGTTGAAAGCATATATAAAGCCCTCAAGTCTTGTTTTATTTTCATTGAAGATGGAATATTGAAGATGGAATGAATGAAAATTTGTGTAAACTTTATTTAGCAACTTGAAAATATTAAGCATAAGACATGAAAGCGATCTTGGTTGCCTGAGTGTGAGGTCAAAAAAATCTCCATGTATGAGACGTGTGAGAAGTAATCATCAAATCCTTTGATGTGGGGCCTGAAATTTTATCAAATCCCTAAATAATTCTCTTCAATTTTTCCCACCACATCATTCCCCTTCTATCCTACGTCAACTTGGTATCGGAGCTTAGTTCTCATCTACCTCTTCTACCTCATAGATTAGGTTAGTATTCCTTAGATCAAAACAATTTCAAATATTAGTTAGAAAAAGGAGAGAAATAAAGAGAACAAAAACCAAGTTCTGATTAGCCACCGCTACCAAAATATTCAAATAAAAAATATAAAATAAAATATTTAATGTTCTTATTCCCTCTAAATCCAACACCTTGTAACTCCCCACCTCCCGAGTGATGTTACTTGTGTGGAAGTGCGTGTGCAGGTCCCGCATGTGCCAGTGAAAACAACGAGAACAGACAGAGAAAAGTACAGTAATACTCACATATAAGAATGAATTTAAAATCAGTGAACAAAGTACAACTCACGAGCCCGCTCCAAGACTAAAACCAAAAGTACAAAAGGAGAGCCGTGAGGGTCTCAACGCCCGGCGTCCCGAATCGGAACGTCCGACTCCAATGCCTCTGGGTAATCATGTACGTCACCTAAGTGGACAACAGAAGTTGTACCACAGCTCAGAGTAGATAATATCTAGACAAATGACATCACGATAATAAAAGTGCGAAAAGGAAGCATGAGCAGCAGTTATGATGACATGATATTGAAATGAAGCATGCGATAAGTATTTAATGACTCAACTACTGTAAGGAGGTAACGGCTACTGTAAACCAATACTAGGTCGTGACTTATGAAGGGAAGCACAATGTGCAACTGGGAGCTACCTGGATCGCAAGGGTGCGACCCCGGGCCGAGTCCAAAAGTTGAAAGTATCCTACTGTAAAGGCTGTAATACTGTGACATGTGACGGGAGATCCTGAACCCATCAAGATGGTCGTCCCTATCTGCCCCCGACCTCAGGACCCATCTGAATGATGAATGTCCCCCATAACCTGGGGGGCTATAGATCCGGTCACAGTCGCTCCCGCACTCCCTCGATCATAAGTTTCCCGAAACCGAGTGAGTCAAGCAGAAATTAACCATTTTATTAAATGTTAGTGCCGTGAGGTGTCTTAAGTTTAATAATAGACAAACTGCGTAGTCAAGTCATGAGTCCATCTGTCATGTCAAGAATCAACTTCAAGATATTCCACCGACGTACATGCAACAATCCAGAAACTACGCAATTTAATCACAATATTAAACTTCATGATACTAGCAAACTCAAGAGACAACATGAAAATGAAACTGGAATGTGACAAGGTAGCATAGATGTTTCTCATGGCATGATATTCCAAACTGAACTATTAATAAAGCACCAAACCGTTTCATGTGACAAACTAAGAACGAAGAAACATATCATCTATTTTATAAAGAAAACTCCAAAGTCAAATACATAATGATTCTAGGGACTCTAGGTCATTTGGGATCAAAACAGGGTCTTTCATCACGTGGTGGGGGAACCCACGCCTACGACAAAATCCACGGGGTTCCTAACAAGGGACTAGGCTACGGGTCAAAATAACGGAGGAACGGGGCTCATATGCCAAGCAAATCTCAACAACAACTCAAACCAGCAAACGTAGCTCTCATCCGAACCCAAACAAAAGCTAGAAACAGCAAGCCGCAAGCTCAGTCAGTAAGGAGCCACAAGCCGCAAGCAAGAGGGGCCCGCAACATCCCTTTTCTGGCAAGCAAGGGACAAAACGCAAGCAAGCGCCACCGGACCCTAAAATCAGCAAGTAAGAGACAGACCGCAAGCCAGCGCAGCCCCAAACGAGGACCCCGGGACTCTACGACAAGCAGGCGAGGGAAAACAACCCACTAAAATTACCGCTGGGACTCAAACCCTACGTCACTCCCTTAAATCATCTCTCTTAAATAAAAAGCCATTTTTTATTCAAAATCCCAACATTTTCATCTCAGAGAAAGTATGCAAGAAAATCGAAGGAAAGCTGAACGAATGGGAAGACAAAGTCTACTGAAAACCAAGTCGAAGAAGCATTGGAAGTTAAGGAACGAAGCCACAGCAGATCAGCCAAGGAAACAACGAGAAATCAACTCGAAAGCCGCATAAAATCAATGATAGCTCGAAGAAATGTGGAGATGGACTTACCAAGTGTGTAACCAAGAGGGGAAGAGAGAGGTTAAATAGCCACTGTAACCGCCTTAGAGGGGACGTAGGCTCACGTCCCCTCAGTCATAGTCGACAGCCTCAGAGAAGCTCGGCGAGCCTCACATCACCGCAGAAAGGATGGAAGGGAGAGGCGATGGACCAGTCGCATCGATGGGACGATGGTGGCGAAGCCCCATCGAGGGTCCCACACCTACTGAGAAAGAGAGAAAAATCGCGTCGAGAAACCCTAACGGGCTTCATTCGTGTCGAACGAAAGGGGCGAGCATGAGAAAGAGAAGGGAATCGATCGACGCCCCTGCAGACTCCGTCAAAAAGGGCTGAGCGAAAACAACTCGAACAACAAAAAAGGGAAAGGGGCTTATTTAAATGGGCCCAGAGATGTGCACGTTACTTTCTACCCATCTAATAAAAAATTCCGTTCTCGGAATTACAACTAAGATACAACAAACAGATAAGGATAACGCTCCCTCATCTTATCCTCCAGCTCCGAAGTAGACTCTCCAAGTGAGTCTCTGTGCCACATCACCTTCACCAGGTGGATGGTCTTGTTCCTGAGGATCTTCTGCTGCCAGTCGATGATCCTCTTAGGTTGATGCTCATAAGATAAGTTCGACAGCCCGGTTATCTTTGAATGATCGATCACGTGCATAGGGTCGCCCATGTACCTCCGTAGCTGGGATATATGAAATACATTATGCACCTCTTCCAAAGATGGAGGTAGTGCAAGTTTGTAAGCCACTTCTCCCACTCGTTCTAGCATGTTAAAAGGACCAATGTACCGTGGGCTGAGCTTCCCCCTCCGACCAAAACGTATCATACCTCGGTTTGGAGAGATATTCAGGATGACATGATCGCCCGGTTGAAACACCAGATGTCGTCGCTTCGAATCTGTCTAATGCTTGTATCGGTCTTATGCCAGCTACAACTTCTCTCTGATAACTCGCACCACGCTAACAACCTCCACAATCATTGTTGAGTATTAGTGTTTCATACTAATCTTATTTTGATGATGATCACAATATTATGTTGTTGCTAATGAATCTCATGTTTTAGTCTCTCAGTTTATTTCATGGACATCTCTCTTGGAGACTAATCACTTGGTGTAAGGATGGACATCATGTGAAGAAAGGCCAAAGTTTGGACTCAAGGAGTGCCAAAGCTTGGAGATGGTGGAGAGCAATCAAGGCATCTAGATTGAAGACTTAGACTCTTAAGAAAGCATTGTAATCCATGTAATTTACGTTATTGCTTTCTCTCTCTTTTGAGTCTAGGTTATTGTAATGCCTTGCTAGATGGGTTGCTCATTCATGCATATGCATATAACCATCTTAGTGAACCTTAGGATTATCATAGAATCCAACCCAATAGGTTCACTATGTCTAAAGACTCATTTGGAGTCTGGCTTTCCATCAGTCGCCTGATGAGGGAAACACAGTCGACTGGGTGATTTCCAGTCGCCTGTAGATCCTTCTACGGTCGCTTGATATGCACAGCTCAAGTCAACATTTCAATTGACTCAAACTTGAGCTTTACGCACAGTCGTCTGTCGATCAGTTTACAGTCGTCTGTATACTTACAGTCGCCTGGGAATTGGCCAACAGTCGCCTGTCTAGCGTAAGTGCAATCACTGCATCTCTCTGTCTTCTCTCCATATTTTTACAGTAGTCGACTGATGAATGTACTGTCGTCTGACTATTTGACAGTCGACTGTAGTATTAACATCAGTCGCCTGTGCGAAGAATTGAAGAAAGAGTGCAGCTCTCTGTTTCGATCCATCCCCGCAGCAGTCGTCTGCTGAAGGATTAACAGGCGCATGTCATGTTTGTCAGTCGACTGTATTGTCGTCGTCAGTCGATTGTCCTGGCTCAGATTATAGCCGTTGGATATTTTCTAGCCGTTGATCAGTCGACTGTCTTATGATCATCAGTCGACTATTCCTGTCTTTTTCACCCAGTTTCTAGCCGTTGCAGATCTGTTCTTTTGGCTGTTTCTTTGGGTTTTTGGGCTTGATATAGGATTCCTATATATATGAGTGTGTTGCCTTTGCTTAAACTTCTTGATTGATTCTTGATTACTCTTGATTCTATTGAAAATCTCAAGAGATCTTTAAGCCACTCTCAAGTTCCCTCATTTCCCTCTATTGAGCATTCATTTTCCTTCATGCATTGAAGTCCAGCTCAAGGGAAATCATCCAAGTGCTCTCAAGCATATTCCAACACTTGGAGATCCTCTTTCATGCCTTGCATTCATTCATGAGTAAGCATCTCAAGGCATAGGTAAGAGTATTTACTTTACATGGTGTAATTTGTTTTCCTATTTCTCTTTGTGGGATTAGGATACTCTCTTTGTGGGAGTTTCTCTCTTTGTGAGAGGTTGTCTCTTTGTGGGACTATGGAATTCTCTTTGTGGGAATTAACTCTCTTTGTGGGAGTTCTAGTGTCCTAGTGTAGGGCTAACCCTAATTCTCTGAGTGGGAGTTAGTGATTCTCTGTGTGGGAGTCTTGATCCTTGTGTAGGATTGGTTGGGTCCTTGTGTAGGGCATAAATCCTCTTTGTGGGGTATCTCCTTGTGAGATTTGTATTCACTTCTCTGTGTAGGAATATAGTGAATATTGGTGTGGCTGGATGTACCCAAGTTTGGGGAACCAGTGTAAAACCTTGTGTTTGCGTTTGGATTGATTGTGCCTTTTAATTCCTCTTGCATTTATTATTCCGCATTTGTAAGTTAAATTTTAATTGGACAATTTTATTGCCATTACACTATTCACCCCCCCTCTAGTGTGTGTTGTTAGTATTGCAAGGGTTAGACGATCCCTACAATCATCTCTGGCCCAACAAGCTCTCGATCATCCACATTATCCCAGCTTAGTGGCGATCGGCACTTCATTCCGTACAGTGATGTAAATGGGGCATTCCCAATGCTGGCCTGGTAATTGTTGTATGCAAACTCGACGAGGTATAGGTGATCTTTTCACAACCCATTGAAGTCTAACATACAAGCACGCAACATGTCTTCCCAAATCTGGATTGGGTGCTCTGACTTTCCGTCCATCTGTGGATGATACACCGTGCTGAAACTCAGCTGTGTGCCCAGGCATCCATGCAAGCTCTTTCAAAAGTGCGATGTAAACCGGGTGTCCCTGTCCGAAACAATGCTGACATGAACCCCATGCAGTCTCACAATCTCCTCCATGTACTTCTTGGCAAGCATTTCTGTTGACTGGCCTACTCTGAATGGTATGAAATGAGCCGACTTGGTCAATCGGACAACGACTATCCAAACGACATCATTATGTCTCGCACTCCGAGGAACACAGTCACGAAGTCCATCATGATGTGCTGCCATTTCCACTCTGGAATAGGCATAGGCTGCAATAACCCGGCAGTACGGTGATGCTCAGCCTTCACATGTTGGCATACAATACATTTGGCGACACTCTGAGCAACGCGCATCTTCATGCCGTGCCACCAATAGTGCTGCCTCAAGTCCTTGTACATCTTTGTCTCGCCTGAATGGATGGAACATGGAGAACTGTAAGCCTCCCTCAACAGTTCTTCCATGATGTCTCCAGACGTCACACATCTCCTGCTGCAGTATCTCAAGGACACGTCCTCATGGATATGGAATTCTGGTCTCTGCCCTGCCAGAACTGACTCTCTGATCCTCTGCAACTTTGCATCCCCTGCCTAAGCGGTTTTGATCCGTTCCACCAAGGTTGACTGTATCTGAGGGTTCATCAAGAAAGCAGTCATTCCTGATGGTACCACTTCTAACCACATTCCCCCATCTCCTGCTGAAGCTTCCACTGAGTCGTAAGGGTCATTACTGCTGGAAGATGACTTAGCGCGTCAGGTACAATATTGACCTTTCCAGGATGGTATTGAAGGTCAATGTGGTAGTCTGCCATAAGCTCGACCCACCGACGCTATCACATGTTCAGCTCCTTCTGGGTAAACAGGTACTTAGACTCTTGTGGTCGGTAAACACCTTCACCTGTTCTCCCAACAAGAAGTGCCTCCAGATCTTCAAAGCAAAAGTAATCGTCACCAACTCTAAATCATGAGTGTGGTAGTTTCTCTCATTGACCTTCAGTTGTCTAGACGCATATGCCACGACTCGGACATGCTGACGTAGTACACAACCGAGACGCTTGCCAGATGCATCGCAGAACACTTCAAATCCCACATCTGATCTAGAATAATCAATATGGGTGTGGAAGTCAACCTCCTCTTCAGCTCCTCAAAAACATCGTTGCATGCCTTGGTCCACACAAACATCACATCCTCGTCAATCGCGTCATCGGCTCTGTGATCTTCGATAAGTCCTGAATAAATCTCCGATAATATCCAGCGAGTCCCATGGACCTTCAGTTGTCTAGACGCATATGCCACGACTTTGACATGCTGATGTAGTACACAACCGAGACGCTTGCCAGATGCATTGCAGAACACTTCAAATCACACATCTGATCTGGAATAATCAATATGGGTGCGGAAGTCAACCTCCTCTTCAGCTCCTCAAAAACATCGTTGCATGCCTTGGTCCACACAAACATCACATCCTCGTCAATCGCTTCATCGGTTCTGTGATCTTCGAGAAGTCCTGAATAAATCTCCGGTAATATCCAGCGAGTCCCAAGAAGCTCTGAATCTCCGTCACTGACGTATGGATTGGCCACTTCTGAACTGCTGACACCTTCTCTGGATCCACGGAGATTCCTTCTCCAGACAACACGTGACCAGAAAGGTCACCTTGCTCAACCAAAACTCACACTTACTGAGCTTGGCATACAGACGGTGACGCCTCAAGGTCCCAAGTACCTTCGTCAAATGCTCTGCGTGCTCCTGCATGTTCCTCGAGTACACCAGGATGTCATCAATATACACCACTACGAACTTATCAATGTACTCGTACAACACCAGGTTCAACAGACGCATGAACACTGTCGGTGCATTCGTAACATTATCAAGAACTCATAGTGTCCATATCTGGTTCGTAATGCGGTCTTGGACACGTCCTCATTCGTAACCCTCACTTGGTGGTAGCCAGTTCTGAGATCCAACTTGGAATAAATACCTGACTTACCAAGATGGTCAAACAAATCATCGATGCGGGGAAGAGGGTACTTGTTCTTCAACGTAACATTGTTGAGCTCCATGTAGTCGATGCAATGCGTCTAGTCTTGTGCTTCTTTTTCACCAACAATACTGTGCACCCTAAGATGATACGCTAGCTTGTATCCATCCTTTATGCAGAAGATCCTCCAATTGTGCTCGCACTTCCTCTAACTCCGATGGTGCCATGCGATACGGTTTCTTAAATATGGGCTGGACACCTGGCAATAAATCAATCGGAAACTCAATACTACGGTCTGGGGGCAAATCTGCAAGTTCCTCTGTAAACACATTAAGGCATTCCCACACAACCTTTGGCTTCTCTGGCTCAGCATCCATATCAGCCGTTGCTGCCTTCGTTGGTCTAGCACTGAACTTGATCGGTCATGTGGATCTGGTTCCTCTGACAAACTAGAACTTCGGATGATCAGGCATCTCGAATATCACCACCACACGACGACAGTCGATGGTGGCGTACAACAATACCAATCAGTCCAGCCCGAAGACTGCTTCAAAGCTCGGCATCTCAATGATCACGAAATCTGCATACAGCTCTCATCCGCATATCCCTACGGGACAAAAAGAACACCCACTGGACGTATTCAACAATCCTCCGCTTGTGTTGACATCCCAACCAGAGGTGAGGGGTGACTCAGGAATTCCATGCTGGTCGACAAAACGTCTTGAGATGATGCAATGAGAAGCCTCTGAGTCGAACAATGCAAGTGCAGGATTGCAAGCCACCAGCACTATACCTAAGGTAACAGGCACTAAATCTAAGCATGATGCGACTAATGCAGGAAATAAAACAATTACTAAAAAAGAGATATACATGTGATGACCTGGCCGATAGCGTCGGCCTCTGCAGCGGTCATGGTGAACGTCTGGCGTCTGAAAGGTGGAGCATGTTGTCTGGCCTGCTAAAATACCCTCTGTTGAGGTGGAAGTGGAGGTCCACGCTGAGGGCCTCCAACTGAAGTAGGTGCTGACGTCAAAGCTGGGGCTAGAGGTCTCTGATTCCTCTGTGGACAATCTCTGGCGGCATGGTTCCGGGCCACACAGATGAGACACGGGTTTAGGAGCAACCTGCAATCCGACTTAACGTGCCCGGACTTGCCGCAATGAAAACAGCTCGGGACAATGAATTGTGAGTCTAACGGCTAGTAGCAGACGCCTGAAGAAGGCTTCCCAGACGTCTAGTCTACTGAGCAGACGTCGGGGTCCATAGCTTCAGATGCTTAATCAGTCAGAGTGTAGAAACAAAGCTACTGGAATTTTTGGTCATAAGTGGCCAGACGTCTGAAGGTCATCACTCAAGCGTCTGACGCACTGTGCAGACGTCTGGGTAGGCAACTTCGGACGCCTGTCTGGGTTAGGGTTTTAGAGACTAGTATATGCATGCACGTCAGGCGCCTGGTGGTCAAGCACCAGGTGCCTGGTTGAGGCTGAGAACTCTAATTTGAGTTTTAATGAGTTCTAAACTTATTTGATTGAATAGTAAATGAACTAAGGTGTTGTGGGTGACATATATGTGCTTCTAGCAAGTCTATTCAAGTCTTAACAATCTAATTTAATAAAAAGTAAAGAATAAAAATTATTACACGTTAATCCTCATAACTTCCTATTGAATTTTTTGAAAACTTCTATTTGAATTACATGAGTCCATCACTTAATTTCCTTGCATCGTTGGCTCAAATCATCGTCACGTTTGATATATCTTTATCTACATCGACGATGCTTTAATTAACTACAAAATAAGGGGATTAGTCACAATTAATTATGTTTGCTCATTATCAAAACCAAATTGGAGGATCCAAATATTCAACACCATCGACCTACATAGAACACTCATCATCAATCGCTCATGCCGACACACCTAACTCTAGTAATGAACAGCGACAAGCGACAACCATCGGATTTTGATCCGCATCTATAGTTGTGATTCCATAGAGCCAAATTAGACAACGAGCCGAGCCGCCCAAGCTGGCTCTAGCCAAACAAACAGAGCTGATCTAGAGCCCACCTGAGCCGTACTCGAGCCAATTGAGCCCGGCCCGAGCCCGGCCCGCATCGGCGCGTCGTTGAATAAGAAAACAGCTAAAACCAACCGTTGACTGAGGGCTCCAACCAATTAAACCTGATGCTTTAGTGCATATTGTCAATTTATCAAAATTTATTAGATTTTTACAACTGCTACTGTGCAGTTTTGGGATTTTCTAGAATTTTGGAGAAATTTCCGCTAATTTATGCGCATGATTTGTTATTTTGATGATTTTGAAGCCATTTTCAACATGATTTTTTGGTGGTTTAATCCAGTTTGAGCCACTACATATTTTGGAGGTATTTTAAGTTATTTTTAATTTATTAATAGAATTTTATAGTACATATCCTATTTGGATTCTTACAAATTTACGAAAATTGAGGTTCGAAAGTATCACGTCATATCTATTTTTTAGGAATTACACTGACACTGTTGTTATAAGAAGAGTGAGTCCTTGTTGTAAGAGTGTGTTTCCTATTACTTTGATATAATTGATAAAAATATGTTATGGCATACCATATACAAATTGAAAGGCGATTATCACTTTTGATGGGGACAAAAACTGATGGGGACAACATCAGGGTTTACACGCGCAGGAAGCATCGGATTCAGCCCAGTTCATTGTGGATGGGCCCAAGCCCATTTTAAGATTTGAATGTATTTTCTCTCTTTTTGTTTAGTCCCACATTGGGTAGGACGTGAGAGTTGAGGGTTTGTTTTCCTATTTAAAGACGTGTATCTTGATACTTTGAGATCAATGAAAACTTTGAAAGAAATTCTCCCTCAAAACCTGTGAAAGGTCTCAATCCTTGGTGTGAAGCCCTGGATCCATTGGTGTGAAGCCAATTATTTTCCCCCAAAATCCCCAAATCGTTCGTGTTCTACATCAAATTGGTATCAGAGCCGAACGATTCTACCCATCCAACTTTGTCAATTTCCCCTACACAAATTTCCAAACCCTAGTATCTTTTCCCAGCCGCCACTTCCCCCCATTAAAAAAACCCTAAATCCTTTCACGCCGCTCACGCCGCTTCACGTTCTCCCTAGAGAGACGGCCGTTTGATCTCCTTTCGCGCTCTCCCGCTCGTTCTCGCTGCGAAGCCCACGTGTGGCCTTCCCTCGCCTCTCTCCGTACGCTCTCCCGTTCGGATCTCTCTCTCCTCGTCGTCCTTCTCTCCGCCACCGTCGACATCTCGCCGCCGCCCGTCGGCACGCTCAGATCTGGGTCCCGTCGCTGCAAAGCCATCTCGCCGCTTCCCAACGAAGCCGCCCACGTCTGCACGTCCTCATCACTGATCCGAAGCCGCCTCTCAGATCTCGACCTCGTCGTCCCTCAGATCCCTTACAGATCTCAGCGAGGCCCCTCTCAGATCCGCACGCCGTCTTCCACCGCCACTCAGCAGATCTCGCTGCTGCTCCAACAGATCTCGCCGCTGCTCCACCAGTCTCGCCGCTTCTCCTTCTTCACATCTCGCAGCCGCTGCCGCCTCTCAGATCCCTGCCCTTCAGATCCGCGCGCCTCAGATCTCGCTGATGTCGCCTCTCAGGCCTCATCGCCGCATCAGATCGCCGCCCCTCAGTTCACATCCTCTCGGATCTGCGTGTCATGTCCGTGTGAAGCCCGCGCGCCACCACTATCCCTTGCCCAGATCTGACGAACGCCGCCTCCGCAACATCGATCTGAAACCCTCAGCTCGCTCGCCACGTCCAGGCGAGCCCGCAAGCCTCGAGTCGACGGGGAAGCAATCACCATCTCATCTACAGTTTGTTCGGAGTCCAAATTCAGGACGATTCACGCCAGTGCCTAGAAGACACAGCCACGGACGCGTTGCCATCGTATCTGGACCTGTTCATCTTCCTTACGGGACTATCTGCTGTGAGCTTTTCATTATCCCCTTATTACTATACTGCTGCTAGCCTTCTTTGCAAGCCAAAAGACAAACACCGATATAGGACCACATTTCTTGCCTAGAGCCATAAAATTCGATATTAAAACGAGAGCTTCTAAAGTACTACCATATCGCAACAAGACTTATTTTCATTAAGATATTTTGAATAGTACAGCTCACTAAATATCATTACATTCACGATATTAAAATATTTGAATCTGCTGTGAGAACTGCATATGACTTGAAATTTGAATTGCTGAATGACTTCTGCTAGTTGATCTCTCCACCATTCACCTGCATCATATAGGAATTTTTCATTAGTCTACATCTCATTACAAAAAAGAAGAAAAAAACACACATTAGTCAAGTGTTCATCATTTAGCAAAATTTGCATTGCATGTCCACACGTAGTGGCAGGATTTATCAGAACTCAATTACCATGGATGCTGACCAACCTACTCTGAGAGATGTCATTAACCGGTTAGCTGCTTTAGAAACCCAAGTCCGTGAAGGTAGATCAGAGTCTCGCGAGTGCCTTGATCGGGTGCTACGCCTGGAGAACACTAGACAGAGGGCTTCAGATGAGGGTTCACATGCACATAGCACGCCTAGCCCACCTAGGCGAAATAGAGAGCGACCCCATCATGAGAGACGAGTGCCTAGTCCACCCAGGCATTCTAGAGAGAGGCACCGTCACGACAGACACACGCCTAGTCCACCTAGGCAATCTAGAGAGAGACCCCGTCACGACCGACGTGACAGAGACGATAGTGTGATTAGGGGCATTAAGGTAGACGCACCCACTTTTGATGGTCGTCTGAACCCCTAGACTTTTATTGATTGGATGGCCGATATGGACCATTATTTTGGATGGTATGATATGTCTGAGGAGAGAAAAGTGAGGTTTGCGAGGATGAAGCTTATTGGGCCTGTCAAGTTGTATTGGCAGAATATTGAGCGCATGTTAGCCCAGAGTAGGCAAGAGCCCATAGGTATGTGGGATGAGATGAAAGAGAAGCTAAAGGAGAAATATTTACCCACGTCATATCACCAGCGACTCCTAGACCAATGGCAGAATCTTACCCAGGATAGTGGATCGGTTCGCACTTACGTCGATAAGTTTGACGAGTATATGATGAGATGCGATGTGAGGGAGGATGTGAGTGTGACATTGTCTAGGTTTAGGGCTGGTCTTAGAGCTGACCTACGTAAGGAACTCATCCTTCGTGATGTCCACACACTAGAGCATGCTTATCAGATTGTGTTAGATATCGACAGCTTTCATCATGCTCCAATTGCTAGGCGTTACGATTCACGAGATTTGTCACGTCGCCCAGCACCAAATGGTAGCAAACCACCCCAGAGTCAATCCCAACCTAAATCTGACCAGAGACACCCCACCCACATGAATGACAAAGGAAAAGGGATTATGGGTGAGTCCTCTAGAGCTGGTCCACGTACCCAATGCTATAAGTGTCAAGGTTTTGGTCACTTCGCAGGAAGCTGCCCTTCCAAGGCCTTGTTAGTACACGATCCCGAGGGAGATGACCACATAGAGGAGGAAGAAGAGGTTTATGAGCCAGTTGAGGCATGCTATGAGACCGATGAGGAATCGACTAGACTAGGCTGTATTCAGAGTATGCCCATGAGAGTTGAGCTTATCGATACACGCTCTGAAAACCCTAGACTTGGTGTTGTACGTTGTGCACTGGCTCAGGCCAAAGAGAGTGATGACTGGCGTAGGACTGCGATTTTTCACACTTTTGTGACGCATGGTGACAAGCATAGTAAAGTGATCATTGATAGCGGAAGTTGCATAAATGTTGTGTCATCTAAGCTCGTCACCCGCATAGGTTTACAGCCAGTCCCACACCCTAGCCCTTATAAGGTATCATGGGTGGATGCCTCATCCATTGGCATCAAAGAAAGATGTCTTGTCCCTATTCAGTTCGGATCATATAAGGACAAGATTTGGTGCGATGTACTGCCCATGGATGTTGGTCATATCATCTTGGGGAGGCCTTGGCTTTTTGACATGGATGTCACGATTTTTGGTCGCTCGAACTCGTGTACGTTCACACATGAAGGCAAGAAAATCAAGCTGAATCCCATACAACCCAAGATGACCGCTCCTGAAAAAAAGGAAGCAACTAAGGACAAGAGTTTACATATTATTAGTCCTAAGGAGCTGAAGCGAGAAGTTAGAAAGGACTCAATCATGTATGCCTTAGTTGCAAGGGAGATTTGTGAGACCAGTCAGAAGGAGATCCCAGCAGAGATAACGCCTATAATGGAGGAATTCCGTGATATTTTTCCTGAAAACCTCCCAGACTGTCTTCCACCCATGCGTGATATTCAGCACGCCATAGACTTAGTCCCAGGAGCTACACTTCCCAACTTGCCTCATTACCGAATGAACCCCACTGAGCATGCCGAGCTGAAAAGGCAAGTTGACGAATTGTTAGCCAAAGGTTTTATCAGGGAAAGTATGAGCCCATGTGCAGTGCCAGCTCTCCTCACACCCAAAAAGGATGGATCATGGAGAATGTGTGTGGATAGCCGTGCAATTAATAAGATCACGGTTAAGTATCGTTTTCCTATCCCTAGGCTTGACGACATGCTTGATATGATGACTGGCGCCACAATATTTTCAAAGATTGATCTTAAGAGTGGCTATCATCAGATTAGAGTTCGCCCAGGGGACGAATGGAAAACGGCCTTCAAAACGAAGGATGGTTTATATGAGTGGATGGTCATGCCTTTTGGCCTATCCAACGCCCCTAGCACGTTCATGAGAGTGATGAGTCAAGTACTACGACCATTCATGGGGAAATTTCTAGTCGTATACTTTGATGACATCCTTATTTATAGCCAATCTAGGGGGCAACACATAGACCATCTGCGGCAGGTGTGCATTACCCTGAGGAAGGAGAGCCTTTATGCAAACCTTAAGAAGTGTTCCTTCCTGACTGATAGCGTCATCTTCTTAGGTTTTGTTGTCTCCTCAGAGGGAGTGCGTGCGGATCCCCAAAAGATCCAAGCAATAGTAGATTGGCCTGAACCCCGCAACCTACACGAGGTTAGGAGTTTTCATGGGTTAGCCACATTCTACCGTCGATTTATAGCTGGGTTCAGCACCATCATGTCCCCAATCACTGATTGTATGAAAAAGGGGGACTTTATGTGGACCAAGTCTGCCGCCAAGGCGTTTGAGGATATAAAGAAAAGCATGACTAAAGCGCCTGTAATGCGCCTCCCGGATTTCATGAAAGCATTTGAGGTTGCATGTGATGCGTCAGGTATAGGTATAGGCGGAGTTTTAAGTCAAGAAGGGCATCCTGTGGCATACTTTAGTGAGAAACTTAGCGATGCCAAACTACGATACTCCACCTACGATAAGGAATTCTATGCGGTAGTGCAGGCATTACGATATTGGAGACACTATCTCCTACCGCAGGAATTTGTGTTGTACTCGGATCATGAGGCCTTGAAATATCTCAATTCCCAGAAGAAACTAAACTCTAGGCACGCTCGGTGGGTTGGTTTTCTTCAGGAGTACACATTCGTCCTCAACCATAAAGCGGGGGTTGAGAATAGGGCCGCTGATGCACTCAGTCGCACGGTAGCTCTACTATCTGCCATGAGTGTTCAGGTGATAGGATTCGAGAGGATCAAGGAAGATTACATGTCGTGCCCAGACTTTAGCGAGATTTTTGCTATCCTTCAGGATGAACTAGTACGTGAGCACGATAGTTATTTCCTGCAGGATGGGTATCTTTTTAGGGCCACACAATTATGTATCCCACGTACTTCCGTGAGAGATTTTATTGTCTGGGAGATACATGCTGGAGGGTTATCAGGGCACTTTGGGAGAGATAAGACGATTGAGTCAGTAGAAAGTCAGTTTTATTGGCCGAGCCTTAAGAGGGATGTTGCCACCTTGGTAGGGCAATGTCGAGTTTGTCAGATGGCTAAGCATAGGAAGCAGAATACTGGCCTCTACACACCTTTACCTGTGCCAGATTGTCCCTGGCAAGACGTTAGTATGGATTTCGTGCTAGGACTCCCACGCACACCTAAAAGGCATGATTCAATTTTTGTCATTGTGGACCGATTCTCGAAGATGGCACACTTCATACCATGCTCCAAAACTTTAGACGCCTCACACATTGCCAAGCTTTATTTTGATGGGGTTGTTCGTCTCCATGGTCTGCCCAAGAGCATAGTGTCTGATAGGGATGTAAAATTCATGAGCTACTTCTGGAAAACCCTATGGCATATGATGGGCACTAAGCTCAAGTTCTCCACTGCTTACCACCCACAGACTGATGGTCAGACTGAGGTAGTGAACCGTAGTTTAGGGAATCTTCTCAGGTGCTTAGTGGGTGAAAATCCTAGGAATTGGGATCTGATATTGTCCACTACCGAGTTTGCATATAATGGGTCAATAAATAGGTCCATTGGCATGAGTCCATTTGAGGTAGTTCATGGTTACAAACCTAGAAAGCCTATAGACCTCATTCATATGTCGCATCATCATAGAGTGTCTGAGTCAGCTGAGTCATTTGCACAACACATTCATGACTTGCATAAAGAGATCAGCAGGAGAATTCATTCTAGCAATGAAAAATATAAGGCCATTGCAGATACTCACAGACGCTTCAAAGAGTTTAATGAAGGTGACTATGTTATGGTGCGACTCAGATCTGAAAGGTTTCCTCCTGGAACCTTGAAGAAACTGCAAGCTCGTAGTGCTGGCCCATTCAAAGTCTTAAATAAAATTGGTTCTAATGCATATGTGATAGATCTCCCTGCTGATTATGGGATAAGCTCAACTTTTAATATTGAAGATCTAGTGGCTTATAAAGGTCCAGCAACTATACCCACAGACCCATTCTTTGAGCCCTCCCAAGATGACTTGAGTGTCCCTGCTATTCCTTCGCCTACTCCTTTACCGCCCATACATCCACATAGAGAGCAGATTGACCGCATATTAGATGAACAGGTTATATCAACCAGACATGGTGGTTACCAGCGTTACTTGGTGAGTTGGAAAGGCCGGCCAGAATCAGACTGTACTTGGATTACCAGAACAGAACTCCAAAGGCTAGATCCAGATTTGCTTGAGTACCATGACAGCCAACAGGCCCTACACTCGTCGGAGCCGAGTTCTTCCCACCCGGGGAGAGTTGATGGGGACAACATCATGGTTTACACGCGCAGGAAGCATCGGATTCAGCCCAGTTCATTGTGGATGGGCCCAAGCCCATTTTAAGATTTGAATGTATTTTCTCTCTTTTTGTTTAGTCCCACATTGGGTAGGACGTGAGAGTTGAGGGTTTGTTTTCCTATTTAAAGACGTGTATCTTGATACTTTGAGATCAATGAAAACTTTGAAAGAAATTCTCCCTCAAAACCTGTGAAAGGTCCCAATCCTTGGTGTGAAGCCCTGGATCCATTGGTGTGAAGCCAATTATTTTCCCCCAAAATCCCCAAATCGTTCGTGTTCTACATCAAAAACCTTGTAACTTGGTTGAAGATGCAGCTTCAACTCAGTATCTTCCAAAACATTGTCAAGCATTATTTTTAAGTACAATCAGTTAAGTACAATCAGTTCTTCATTGTTTATACTTTCCAAGGATATTATGATCATAATCTTTATAAGAGTTAAAAAAATTATTAGAATGATCATTTTCTGACTATAACTTATCAGATGAAGCAAGTTATTGGTATTCTAAGCAAAAATTAGCTCATGACGCTCATTTTTGTGGTTAAAGTTTGACCAAGATTGTACTTAATTATCTTTAATGAAAGAAGAGCTTTGATGTCACGTCCCACTTCCCGAGAACGTGACAATTTTACATGTATTGCCGGTTCTGCAAGTTACCAGTAAAAACAGTATAGGACATAGTAGAAATATACCAACAAACATACGCGTATGAATTGTCTCATAATTTTGTGTACTGCTTTGTAAAGTCTGTAGCTGGTCCTCATCCATTGAAACATCCTCATACTCCTGGTAAGCACCTAACAGAAATAAAAAAACAATAACATCACTAGCTTAGAGTAGATTGCATCTAATCCAATAGTATGGTATATAAACAGAGTGCAAACAGTAATACTAAGATAAATATTGTAAACGCATGTAAAACTATTGTGACAAGAATATATCATATTTACATATTGTACTGTGTTATAAATATTCTAGTTCATGTGTATAGTTATTCAAATCCTAGGCCATAACTCGTACTGAGGAGTACGATATGCAATCCGAAAATTATCGTGTACCATGAGGGGCGTCACATGGGCCGAGTCCAAACAGAAACATAAATGTGATTCTGGATTCCTCCGACAAGTCTAAACAGATACAGGAATATGACCCATCATGTAATAGATTCATGATAGGCTCTAACAAATATGGTCAAAAGCATGGTTATAATCGTTCCCGCACTTCATCTAATATCATGTATTATTCAAATGTTATTCAAATGTTATTCAAATGAGACAGTCTCTCAAAAAGTCTAATGGTCAATTTAATTTATGTAGTTAGGGATTCTATGCATCCAATAATCATCTCAATTCATGGTTCCAACAACTGTATGCATCGAGTATCTAGCCCCTAATCTAACTACGTAATTCAGTGGTGTCAATTTAAATTGTTCTAATCATTGCATGCTTTGTAGGAGTAATTCCGCAATAAATTTAAGGGACAGAATCAAGTAATGATCTTAGAATGGGACTCATCCTCAACTATAAGGGTCAAATCAATCTCTTTATGCGGTACCAAGCCAAGTAATTTACCACAGAAACAATCTCAGATAATTAAAAACTGAAAATAAACTTAAGACCGAAATTATTTATGTAGAAGAATTAACGAGTCACGTGACATTGGATTTGGGTTTTCATCATGTTGCGCGATTGTAAGGGAAAAACAACCAAATCCTACAAAGGAGTGGGACTAGGCTGAAGGCGATTGCAGGGTCAATGGGGTGAACTTGAGCCCACTGCAACGCGAATAGAAATATCGAAGACTAAACAGCAAGGAACAAAGAGAGCCGAATCCAAAACAGCAAGAAAACAGGGAACCCGACGGCCCCAAACAACCCAAACAGGAAGCCGAAGGCCTCAGAACACCATAGCATGGAGCCAAAAGGCCCCAGGTCAGACAAACAGGGAAGCCGAAGGCTTCATGTCAGGCAAAAAGGGAAGCCGATAGCCCCAACAAAGCAAAACAGGGAAGCCGAACCCTACAACCAACAAGAGAAGTCGAAACCCCACGGTAACAACAAGGGGGAATCACACCCCACAATAATTCCTAAATCATCTCCTCCACAATAAATTATAATATCATGCTCAAACAATTTACTAAGAATTTCATTACAAAATCAAACAAGAAATTTTTTGATGGCATGATTTTAAGAAACAAAAATAACAATTTAATTCCTCAAAATTATGTAAACAACTGAAATAATTCTTGGGTAGAGTAGATATACTGTGCACCAAAGAGAGAGCCAAAAACCCCACCAAGATCATCAATCAAGCACTACCACCTCGTCGTAAATCGGCTGCGATTGCTTGATCCCGAGAGAGATGAAGAATCGAGTCGAAAAAAGAGATCGAAGACACCCAAATCAAATAATACTGAAAATCATGTTTTGAGAGGAAATAAAATAATTTTTCATATCAAAATCCTTGAAGAAGAAGAGAAAAAACATAGAAGAGGGTGAGACCCGTTAGAGGAGAGAGGTGCATGTCCATTTCATGAGAGAGTGAGAGGGCGGCGGCGATTTGTGCGTGCGTGCATTGATGGGGAGGCCGTTTCGTGTTGTCTCAAAAATGTAAAGGGGGGATCTCTCTCTCTCTCTCTCTCTCTCTCTCTCTCTCTCTCTCTCTCTCTCTCTCTCTCTCTCTCGCGATGAGGTGTTAGTGGAAGAGCAATTAGGCGTGTTAGTGGAAGAGCAATTAGGTTGGGAAAAATATAGAAGGGTTAATGAGCTTGGGCCCAAAGTAAAAGAAAAGAAGAGGAAAGAAGAAGAAGAAAAAGAAAATAAGGAGAAGAGATAGATGTGCTGGCGGGCCTGGACTTGGGCCAAAAAGGAAAAGAATGAAAAGAAAGAAGACAGGAAAGGGGAAAAGAAAAGGGAAGAAAGAGAAGAACGTGCTTGAGTGGCTAAAAGTGGAGTGAGTTTAAATAAAAGTATAATGGGCTTTGGGTTTTTGAAGAAAAGAAAAGAATATAGAAGAGAAGAGAGAAAAGGTTGGGCTCTATTTGGGCCCTATAAAATAGAATTTGGATTAGAAAACCTTTGAGGAATATATGCAAGACAATGACAAAGAGAAATACATAGATTTTTATGATTAGAATAATGGACAAAATATGGGACATTACATTCGATATAGATTTCTTCCCAAGCATCAGTTAACTTTACCACTATCAATTTCAAGGGTTGAAATTAAACGAAGACTTGATGAACTTTTAGAGACTATACATGGGTTTATCATAAAAGAGTGAGAGCAAGCAAGAACTACAAGTCGGCCAACAATCTAACCAAAACCTAAGACCGAGACAGTTTCTGAGCAAGAGCATGTGCTTGAATCCGAGCTCATTCTCGAGTTTGAGCATGTGATTGAGCTTGAGCATGGCTCGAGCTACATGATACATCAATGCTATAACTTAGTTTGGAAAAGCTACTTTAGTTAAGCATATCAAGGCCATCATCCCTGACCCCCATGGCCAACCAGTCAGCTGATTTTGCATGCCTGCTTGTCTTTCGAGATTTTGATATATCTTTTAGAGGATACTTATCTGTCCGTTCGCATTTTGTTTCATTTCGAAGTTCGAGGATATATATTCTTCAACTATAAGAAATTGCTTACTTCTGCATGTTGTGTTTTTTCTGTTATCTTTCATCAGGTGATGAATTTTTTAAATCTAGGGAGAATGATATGGATCTATCTAATCTAATTTGGATTCAAATTATTTTTGATAGTATTTGTGTATTTTAATTTGTTAATTGCATCTTTTTAGTTTTCTTTTAGTAGGAGTTTTCATTCTTTTTAATTTTAGTCATTTCTTTTTATTTTTAGTATTTTCTTATTTTTGTCCCACATTGATTGCGGAGTAGTCTGTCTAGGTTGAAAGCCTATATAAAGACCTTATTCTCATTGAAGATGCAATGAATGAAAATTTGGGTGGACTTTTTGCCATTTGAAAAGTTTGAGCGTGAGAGACTCAAGCGTGTGTATGGTTGCATAGGCGTGATGTTCAAAAAATTATTCGTGTGCAAGGTGTGTGTCGGTGGTCGTCAGATCATCAATGTGGGAGAACCAAAATTTTATCAAATTCCTTGATAATTCTTCCTCAGTTTCCCCCTACTCATCCTCCTGCTTCTGTCTTGTGTCAAAAGGGCAAGATAATAATTTATTTGCTTTAATTGGGATTGAATCTTGCAGGAAAATGACTTTATTAATTATCTATCTTTATTCCATCTATAATCAACTTCTTTGAAATAGTCACTGTTGGCTACATAGTAATTAGTTGTTCATTTTCCAGCATGCAGCAGATGAACGAATTCGTTTGGAGGAGCTCCGTCGAAAGGTTAATATCACCCTGTTTATTATCAATAAATAGAACTTTGTTTTCATGTGCTTCATGATGCTCTCTGAAATCATAGGTACTGTCTGGTGAAAGGAATAGTGTCACTTATCTGGATTCCAAACAGGAGTTGGTATGTCATGGTTCCATACTTCTGCCGGAGTTTTTGTGTATCCTGCCACTAAATTTATGCACATAATGTCATTTCCTAAATTATTGTTTTGTTTATACTATCAGGTTCTTCCAGAGATGGGATATCAACTGTTGCAAAAGTATTCAGACCAGATACAGAAGTGGGGCTGGATTTGCGACATCCATGCTCAATGCTCAGAGTCATTTGCAAAGTACTGCTTTTGTCACTTGTATATTTGTTCTGCATGCATATCAAACATAATAGATGCCATGCCTCTTGTATTTGGGTCCCACTGAATGTTAGATCTTCTCCGCCCTTATGTTATTGGTCAAAGAAGCACAAAATCCTTATAATATCTATTCATTGTTCGTTCAACTGAAATCCGGGCAGCTCTGTGATCAGATTTCCTTTATCCCTTATTTGTTACCTCAATTTCTTAGGTCTGTTTCAGTTGGCTCAGTTTCCTCGTCTTCTTTCTCATCTCATTTTGTTTTAAAGTCACTATCCAAGCCGTTACCGCATGCTCTTGAAGAAGTTAGCTAAGTGGATTGTCAAACAAATAAACTTCGGGAATCATGTCCTTATTGTTAGGCCACTATTAGAACCTATGGAGTTCTGCATTTACTTTTTGATTGGTTTGGGTTTCTTTATATAATATGTGACAATTTTCTTGAAGCCCGTGAATATTGAGCGCGCTTAAGTTGAAGGGTTTCATCCCATCATAAAAAGGGTAAATGCAGAGGGAATAGAAGTGCTCCATATCTTGAATAAATTAAGCAAGAAAAAAGAGTAAATATATATTCTGATATTTCAAGTGGCAACCCTAGAAATGACGTATTGGCTTGGGGAAGGGGGGATAGGGTTGTATGGTAATTACAAATGATCACTGCAATGTGCTAACTTATGCAGTGAAATCTGAAGGATCTCTGTACTTTTGAAAACTAGTGCAACCCAATGGATTGAAAAATTTGGAACGAAATCTGATGGATTTTGCTCCAGATGGTCCAAATTGTTGTTTTCCGGGTTTTAAACACCTTAGGCTTGGGCTCCACTTTGGTAAGATATTGTCCGCTCTGTACCCGCACCGGTACCTGCACGGTTTTAAACACGTGGCTTTCCCCCAAAAGGCCTCTTACCAATGGAATTCCCAAGCCACTATTTTAACCCCCCAGATCCCCCCACTTGGCCGATGTGGGACTATTCGAAAATCCCAACAATCCTCCCCTCGAACTAGGACCACATCATGAGCCTCCCCGTGAACGATCATCCATCCGTCGCCTTAACTGAGCTCCGACCAAGCGTACTCCATTTGGCTGCCTCCCCGTGGCTAGGAATGTCCATCCTTCTTGATGGCGTCGAGCCACTTCCGCTTGCATCGAGCTTCGCCTCCGAGCTGAGAGTTCTCCATCAGCAACAGGTCGTGCACGAGCTCTCCTTCAGCTCGGCACATGAGTCCACTCCGCCCTGAACATTACGGACTCCCATACACCGGCATCCCACTGTGGATCCGACTCGGGCTTGCCACGGTGGGCATCACTCTGTTTGGCATTTGGAGTGCTCCATCCTTCTGTTCGGAAAAGCCGAGCTCTGCACCGCTCGAAAACACGCGGACTCTCATACGCCGGCACCAGAAGATCAAACACTTCGGTAAATCTGGGATCCGATTCGATATCATGGTGTTTTACGGGTTTTAAACACCTTGGGCTTGGGCTCCACTTTAGTAAGATATTGGCCGCTCTGGGCCCGCACGGTTTTAAACACGGGGCTTTCCCCAAAAGGCCTCTTACCAATGGAATTCCCAAGCCACTATTTAAACCCCCCCCCCCCCCCCCCCCCCCCCCCCCCCCCCGGATCCCCCCACTTGGCCGATGTGGGACTATTCGAAAATCCCAACACAAATGAGTCGTCTTTATAAACATGGAATGGATCTTAACATAGAAAGTAGAAGCATAAACACTTTGATATATTCCGACTTACAAAACTTTTGTTAAAGTACTTTGTCAACGGTTGAGTCTCTTGAAAAACCAATTCATGCATTTTTTTATACTAGGCAAATTCTGTTCGGATGCAATTTACTACATCATAAGGCTCCATAACATACCTTCCAATTGATAATGCATCCCCTCAACATGCCTTTGATGATTTCAACAGCCTGATCACTTCAGGAAATGGATCCATTTTACTAAGTCATAAGATACATTGAATGCGAGTCAGTATGCTTTTGTAATTATGTTTGTGTAAAACTGAAACTAGTAGTTAGAATTAAACTTTAACCTTGTTTTCCATTTGCATGATCACTTGAATTGATTTGGATCCAGGAATGTAAGCCTTCTAAAAAGACGAAGATGTGGTGTCACCCTTGTTGCTGTAAGTAACACTACCCTTACAAAATGCTCACCATTTTGTAATCTCATGCGTATGTATTTCTGAAATTTGCCTTGCAGGTTCCATGTATTTTGGGTATAAATTTGAATGACAAAGATCTTATAGAATTTATTGAGCAGGTAACTAGTTGTAGCCTGATTTTCTGGGTGAGCCAGACTATACCTTTTCCAGTTGATCTTCATATTTTATTTTGTGTCAGTTCCAGATTCTTTTTTTGTTACTTTTTGTGCATTGTTGGATTCTGAACCTACGTTTTGACTGTTCTATATATTATATGATTTTATTAGCATATCTTAGACAAGCCTTTGCATGACATCAGCTGGATTTCGAACATGTATTTGTTAACTTCATCTGGATTTACTGTAGGACACTGCTGTGTTTTTTCTTTTAAGAAAAAACATAGGAATCAAGATAAGTCCTTCCCTACCAATGCAACTTTTGGGACGTGGATGCTAAGTATATAATTTGTTTTATTTCCTTTATTAGGTAAACAATAATATATAATTTCAAGAAGATTTAGTCTTAGCAATATGAAATTGTAAAAGAGGAAAGGAGAAAGAACCTTCGGTGTAACACACAACGTTAAATACCCATAAAGTTGATGATTAGTTCTATAAAGTAAATTTGGTACATTCCTACATAGCAGCCATTTGAGTTAACTATTATTCTTCTTAAGTAGATTCAATAAATATTTGTAATTTAGTGGGTGATATGTGTTCCTAAAAAAGTCTCATGATATTTTATAATTGTCTATTGTATCTTTTTCTTTCTTTCTTTCTTTCTTTATTTCTATTTTTAATTCAGTTTAATGCTCTTCTAGAATCTTTAGTATCTATGTTTTTAGCAAATCATGACATCAACGCCTCAATTAATCAACTTAAGTATTGATGCATCTATCGTTTAGCAGATGCAAAATAAGATGAATAAAACAAAGGGGAAATCTTTGTTCATTGCAAGTGCTTATAAGTTGGCCATATAAAAATTTAAAGACAACTATTGGGATCTTTGCTTCAATGCTTGATTGTTTGTTTTCCGAACTAATATTTTCCGCATCATTTGGCCTAATGATTAATGCTGCTTCCAGCTCGTTGAGACAGATGGATCATCAACTATACCCCCTTCCGTGCTTCGTATTCTTAATTTCAAAGCTTGTAGAGGTACCACTCGGGCTTTTAAATACGAGAACTGTTTTTAACATAAAACGAGAAGCATTTGAGCGTGAATCGCTTTGGGTGACTTACCAAACATTATGTTTTTCCTTCATGTGAAGGTGCTATCATGTTTGGTGATTCTTTGTTGCCTTCCGAGTGTTCCATCATTGTTGAAGAGCTCAAAGCAACGTCCCTATGCTTCCAGGTTAGTGTGTAATCTGCAGATATCATCATGGATCTCCCATTTTTTTTAATTGCTATTATAATTTTAAAAAACATCAGTATGGAGGAAGAGATGTTATTTGTTCGCTTGGGGAAGGGAGACCAAGCCAAGGGGAAGAGTAGTCTGCATAAACATTGGAGAAACTTAGTTATATAAAAACCGCAAGGCCTCTTCATATCCTTTCACCGACTGCTGTAACTAGTCTTCTCTATCTGTTACTTGTTAGTGTGCCCATGGGCGTCCGACTACCGTCCCTCTTCTCAATATGGCATCCCTCCGTGAGCAGCTGGCGATTCTTGAAATGGAGAAGGGGGGCCCGCAGGATACGTGGCATGGGCTTCGTCATCACACGCCCAGCATAGAGCGGGCACAGCTGCGACTGGAGTCTGCCAAGAGGTTTCAAGGTGGGTGAAGCAACTGCCTGTGTTGCGTTACACCCAACCATTTCTTGTGTCGTTGTATACAACCAATTGTGTTCTCTAGTGTACATACTCCGTGAAAGCTACGTCTTAATGTGTGGCATTGCTAATAAAAATGCAAGCCAACAAGTGGTGCCCAGTCCAGTTCACCGTGGGTCCACAGTGATTTTCATGTAACGGTATATGATCGATTGTTAGGCCCTGGCTATTTGGACGAGTAATATTTGTTTGAGAATAATGTGTTGATTTGTAATCAGATGTATGTGTATTGTTAATTGTGATCGTATGCTGATTGATTGTTTATCCATGGTTAGTGGGATAAGGAATTTCTGTTTTAACAATGAATTGATTTGTAATCGGCTGTGTATATGACTGAACTGAGCCCTGCATCTTTGGTAGACTGCATTGATGTGCACGCATGCTTGCATGTGCAACATACATAATTTGAAAAAAAATTAAAAATGGCGTTAATTTACGGCCAATTTATTAGTTAAGGACTATGCAGGCCGAAAGCAATTGAATTGCAGCCCCATCCGTAACAGATCTATGGCAACTACGGTCCTGATAGATGGCTGCTAATCCAAGAAGATTGATTCAAGGAATTTAGAAGAAGTGAATAGGATTAAATGAAAATTTTCCATTTCTTTTCTTCTTTAAGATTAGAGAATGTTGCGCATTGAATATACTTCCTAGAACCACTTAGATATCATGCACAAATCATTAGAACCAAGGTTAGAGGTCGGTTTCGTTTTCACGAAAATTTAGGTTTCGGTTTCGGTTTCGGCAGTGAGTTTCGTTTTGTCCGTATCCTATCCCTTCAGTTATTTTCAAGCTTGCCATAACAAATCAAATGTTGTGGTATTGCTTTGTGCACCCACCGGTTTTACTCTGCGCACATGGCACTTATTTACATGTTTACCATTACTAAAATCAGACGTGGGTGTCGCTTTGTACACCAACCATTTTACTCTAGGCACCCACCATTTTACTCTGCATGTGCCACTTATTTACAAGTTTGCCATTAAAATATATGTCGTCTTGCTTTGTGCACCCACCATTTTGTTGGAAAATTGAGACCCATCCCATTGGATTTTGATGATGTGCACAAGTGATATGAGTACTAACGTATTTATTTCAAGTGTGTATAGGATGATTTTATAGCCATTAAGCTTTTAAGCGCATTATGAAGTAAATCGAAGCACTTAGACCTAAGATCAAAAGTCAACTATTGAGCCATAAAACGAAGAATATGACGGCTCCGACTTATAAAGCTTACGAAGACTTAAGATCAAAGGAAAATGGATCAAGCCGAAGAATGAAAAACAAGTGCTAGTGAAGTGTGGTTGTGTAAGTTATAGTATAAAATGTTAGAGCCAATGTATATTTTACACACACACACACACACATTATTGAAAAATAGTTTTTAAATATGTTGAACCATATAATACTTTTATAAAATATTTTCAAGTGTTGTTAAGTATAAAAACTCATGTGTCGATAAATAGCCGACTATCCTAGTCAGATAGTCGACTACTAGCAAGAAGATTTTATTCAAAACTTACAGTCAAAATAATAGCCGATATCCTTGAAAATAGTCGACTTTCTGGGTGAAATAGCAGACTATTCTCCAGAATAGCTGACTATCTGGGTCAACTATGACAGATTTGGCAATTTTATTTGAATTTAAACTAGCCGTTTTCTAGCCGTTAGAAGAGACTTTTTGAGCTGTTTTCTAGCTGATTTTAAGCTGATTTTGTGCTAATAATTCTCTACAAATAGCTATGATTTCAGATTTTTATACGCAACCATTCTTATTGAAAAGAAATCTCGCTTGTGCTAAAAAGTTCTCAAAAGCTCTATTTTGTTGTTCTTCGTTAAAGGCTATTGATTTTAATTTTCTTGTGCAAATTTTTAAGATCATTTTCTGTTTCATTTTAGCCTTTCGATAGTACTTGTTTTATTTGATCTCCAAGCTTAAAGCTTTCTTCTTTGAGATTCAAATTACAAGTCTATTGTTTTAATCTTTGTGTTTTAAATTCATATTCTTTTTCAAAGATTAAGATCTTGAATATTTGATCTCTAAAAGCCCAAGTGCATCATTTTTGAAGATTAATTTTCAAGAGAACCTATTTGATCAAATCGTGGTTCTTGTATATCATTTGTTTGATCAAAAGTTTAAGATTTTTCTAAAGCCACATTTCACACTTAAATTTTATTGGCTTATAGGAAATCATGTACTCAACTTCATATCTTTTGTAAAGTCTTTGGAGAGGACTTGGGTATTGTAATTCCCGCTATTATAAAGGAAATTGGTGTTAAAAATCCTAGTTGGTTGTAACTAGATGTGTGCGGAAATTCCTAACGAAGTAAGCTATGTGCATGTATTGCTTATTGCAATAGTGGATTAAATCATAAAGGGAGTCTGGAACTGGACGTAAGCCAAGGTTGGGCCGAACCAAGATAAAATCTATGTGTCTGCGATGTGATTATTTCTCTCTGACTCTTTGTTTATTATTGCTTGTACTATTTTATTTCTGTTGTAACTCACATTTTTACAAGCATATAACATTTGTGTTGATTAAGTACATTTGAGGTAACTCTCATCTGAGACTTAGGCAACAATTTAGAAGGACTTGTATTAAGCGAAAAAGTTTTTTATTTGTTGACGACCATATTCAACCCCACTTCTAGTGTTGTCTGTCATCCATATGGATCCTACACTTGGTATCAGAGCAAGGCTAAGGTGTTGGCATCAACAAACATGCTCAGATTCAATCACTCCATTAGCACACCTCCTCACTTCGTTGGGACAAATTTTCAGATATGGAAGATGAAGATAGATGTGTTCATCAAAGCAACCAATCTTGAATGGGGATTATTCTACAAAAACCATATAACGCTCCCACCATCTCATCAAGCACTTGGACAAATGATCAGAAGGAGATCTATGGAACAAACATCAAGGCAATGCACGTATTATACTCATGTTTTTCTAACAGTGTGTTTAATGATATTGCAGAGGCCAACACCGCACAACAAATCATGAAAATGTTGGAAGAAAACTATGGAGAACTCAAAATTGAAGAACAAGCCATGGAGATAAAAAGATCAAAGAGAGCAACAAAGAAAACTTCCGAAATGAAATATGTCTAATAACGGATCAACAAGACGACATTGAGGTTAGTGATTCTAAAGATGAGTTTATTATTGAAGATGCACATGAACAATTATATACTGAGTTTGAATAATTGAGGAAGAAGAATAAAAAATTAGAGAGCAACTACAAATCTTTGAAAATGGATGATGATACTATTGTGCATGAACACGAATGTCTGAAAAATGAACACGGTATCTTAATTCACAATAATGACGGACACAACACATTGATACATGATTTTAAATGTCTTAACGATAGATACAATACTTTGGCACATGATCACAAACTTCTACATAAAAAGCATGTATTATATGTTTCTCTTGTAAATGAGCATGTAAATATACTTGAAAATGACTTATATGTTAGCAAGCTTAAACACAATTGACGTGTGCCCCCGGTTTGCTAAGCCACAAATGGCCAGGGGACCCGCGTGGGGGTTTAGATATTTGTAACCGCAAGCGCACGGTGTTGTAGTGTGGCTTGGGGGTCTAACGCAGGGAGGCTAGGATGTGCTTGTGTCAAGGAGGACCAAAATCACCCCGTGGGCGAGCTAGCCCGAATCGGTTGATGGGTTGTCACGATATAGGAATGCAAGGTATGAACAATAAGAAAATAAACCGGGACTTTGGTTTCCACCCCAACGAGCGGCTCTCGCCGATACGGCCTACGGGTAGAATGGCGATCGGAATTAGGGTCTAATGGTGAGACGTTGCCTCTGAAAGTGGTACCGGCATTCCATGGGCCCGATATTCCGGTCGGTGCCCAGGATGATACACCGGACTTCCCGGATTCGATCAGTGGGCACTTCCGTGTCCATTAACACTGATCGATTCCGGGAGCACTAGGCTCGTAACGATAACTCCCAACGTCTCATCCTGCCGCTCCCGCGCGCTAGGATTCGGCGTCTACGCTAAGGGCGTGAGCTATGGCTAGGGAGTCAACCGCCAAGTTTATTCCCCCTTGGCCCAACGGTCAAAGACGGTCTTTTTCCCGCCGATGACAATGAAACACCCCGCGTAACCGTTAGATTCCTAATCCCTATCGATTTCCTAACCCTATGGATGCATCAGGAAGAGCCCCCGATGGGGTTTCCGCCAAAATCCCAGATTTGGGAACTACTCACAAATATTCATTAAAAAGCGATCTAAACGAAAATGAACCGTTAGAATCATAATCAGACGATTGGAATGCGGAAGTAATAGAGTAATTAAGACAATACTAAAGTTTGAGAAAGATCCGAAAACTTACAAAAGAACAGTAATTACAGCCGTCACAATAGGAGAAAACAGTAAAAACTAACAGCTCCTCGTTTCTGGAACCCTAGGGGTTCTATTTATAGGCTCTCGTATCACCCGATCGGTTGACAAGTCAACCGATCGGGTGATCCGTTACAGATAATAACAGAAAACGGCGAACTTTCACCCGGTCATATGAACCGGTCGGTTGAGTTCTTGGAGTGACCGGTTGGACCTTGGCGCCATCGGGTGAAGGGATCGGTTGGGTGCCCGTGTCTTCAGCTCCTCAGCATCAGCTACAGATGAACCGATCGGGTGAGAGTCACCCGATCGGTTGGAATTTGGCTCAAAAAGACAGAGAACAGGCCCCCGCTGAACCGGCCTGTGAACCGGTCGGGTGACTTTCACTTGAGCTCCGGCTGAGACTGGGTGGTGCACGCGTGCATCACCCGATCGGTTGGAGATGACCAACCGACCGGGTGAGGGGCTGAAAGATGTAATCTTCGTCGTTTGACCCCCTGGATCACGCGTGACTCCTCCCGTTGCTCCGGGGACTTGAGATATCGTCGTTAAACGTCCCCTACGCGGGCAATCTCCTGCAAACATGGAGAAACAAAGAAAAGTGAAAGAAAACGAGAAAATACGAGAAAACGAATAAAAGACGGCGGAAAACACGGAGAAACACAAAAGAAAACGTGCGTGAATATATGAAATATAAACGCACGTCAAAATCCCCCAAGCTGAACTCTTTCTCGTCCTCGAGGAAGACGAGTGAGAGTAGGAGCTCGGAGGGGAAAAATAGAGAGAAAGAGAGAAAAAGAAAACTCTATATCCTAGATCGTCCGTCAGAGCGAACAAAATCAAAAACGACACACCAAGCAAGCAAACGTCAAATCACATCACTAAACCTAGGAAAACGAGTCCAAATAAGTGTCGTGGCCCCACGCGGTGAAGCGCGTGTGAGTGCGGTCGTGTGCTAGCAAATGGTGTCGCTTTCTACAATGTGCTATGAGCTCATATACGCAAATCCAGGAAATGACCCAAATACCGATTCGAATTTGAAATTGCGGTGAATATTAGTTCAAGCATGCATGAGAAGAGTATAAGAATAGAAGCGTATCATGCATCGGGGATTCCATAACTAGGGTTAAGGAAATCACGCCACTATAGCCTAGATACTAGCTAAAAAGTCCCTAAGCCATGTGTTTTCGAAAACGATGGGGGTTGAGATGATGTGGAGTAGAACTCTCGGTGCAAATTCTCGCCTTCCCTTTATTCTCGGTAGATAGGAAAAATATTCACACTTGAAATTTTTTGGGTTTTGGGTATTTGTATTTTTTTTTGGCTTTTTGGCTATACAAAATTTTTATTTTCTTTTCTTTTTGGGTTTTTCTTTTCTTTTCTCTTTTTTTTGGATTTTTGGGTTTTTGGCTATACACATGTGTACTCTCCCAAGTGGGAGAACGGTACACGACGAGGGGATTTGCACCAAGTAAAACAAAAAAGAAGTCGAAATCTAAACACTCGGGCAAAGGAAACTATTCTCGCTAAATAGAGCATAGGCTAAATGGGTTATCCTAGTCCTTAATTGTGGAATCCCGACGCTTGCGAATTGAAATATACGATATAAATATAGCATGCATATAGTAGAAGCAAATACCACATATTCAAATCGAAGCATGATAATCTAGGGGTCATTCCTGGACAGGTATATAAAGTAAAATCACAAAGTAGAAGCACACCAAACAGCTAGGCACGACGCACGACTCACAAAAAGCTAAATGGACCCACGATGCGTGAAATGCAAGAGAACTCGAAATCTTAGGGTTAGTGAATGTGATTATCTATGCCATACTAGGTGTGTGTGATTTTGTGGCGATTTATCATAGGGTTCATTTCTAGGAGAAAGAGATAAAAAGAAGAGAAGATAAAAAAGAAAAGAAAGATAAAAAACACGATGAAAACGACACAAAAACGAAAAAGAAGGACTCAAATGACGCACACAGTGCGACTCCCCCAAGCTGAAGCTTGCATTGCCCTCAATGCAATATGAGTGAGTACGGGAGGGCAATGAAGATGGGGGGAAATACGCACTGACACAAAAAGAAATGAAAACGAGGAAAACACAGAGATGAAACTGAAAATAAAGAAAGATCAAAATCAAAATCAAATGTCACGAAAATAGAAATAAAACCACACGACACGACACTCAAAAGGGGAAAAACAAGCGCACACACAAAAATGAGAAAAACAACAAAACGCGACGACACACCAAAATAGACGTCCCCCAAGCTAGACATGACAGTGCTAGCAAATAAAATGTGATCGTGAAATGCAGAGATATGCAAGGGGGAGTCAATCGGATTCGCTGGTACTAGAATGGTAGGGGGAGGGAGAGGAGGGTGGGGAATAGTGAATGAAAGAATCCTCAGAGGAAGAGGAGGGCGTGCCTATGGGGGAAGGAGGGGCGACAGCCTGGAGCACGGGCGGATCGATGTGCACCGGGGGGGGGGCTGTGGTGGAGAAAGATCGTACCAGGCTGGCCGACAGTTGGGTGCCAATCGGGAGGATCCAAGGGTGGTAGATGCACTAATGGAGAACACCAAGGATCGGGGTAAAACTCCCAAGGCAGATGAGATGGGGGGTAGGGTAGCCGCAAAGGGGCCAAAGGTGGCAGGATCGCGAAAGGTTCGCATGCGGGGCTATAGAGGTAGACAGCACGATCTTCACCGAAGGGAGTGAGCATATTGATATCGATCAAGTAATCGCGATCAATACGGCTACGTCCAGGCAAAATAGGGAGGTCGGGTGGTACTCTCAAAACACAGCTGACAATAAGAGTGATCATCCCACCACAGCAGATGGATCCAGAATTGGCGCGGCTAACAGCAAAAATTTCGTGGATGATCCAATGAGCGGCGTTTATGGGCATAGGGATGTTCCTAAGGATCCTGTCATCGGACATGGCATAGAGAAAGAAGTGCTCATCCCTAGATACAGTGGACACATCCACGCGGGCGAAAACAGTGTTGGCGAGGATGCAATGGGCGAGGCGGTAACACGGGTGAATAATGTAGGAGGCAGGAGCCTCGGGTGGAAAGGTGGTGTACCGGGTAAATCGTTGCCAAACACCATCAGCCCGAAATTGAGAGTAGATGTCAGTTCGATCGTGGGTGGAATGTTCAGTATTAAGATCGGGGTGACGGAGATTGAGGATATTGTTCAACTCGATGAAACCCAGAGAAAAGTCGCAGTTGAAAGCGCGGAAGGAGAAACCCCCATCAAACAACTCGAGGGAACTGAGGAATTCAAGCGTGAGATTTCTGTGTGTGTGTGAGCATGGATGTAAGAGAGGGTATGGCACTGTAACGGCCGGTATTTTCTAGACGTATGATTATTGTATGACCGTATTTCCATCCGGATATTTTTGTGCGCAAATTCTTTTGTGCGTCGACGCGAGCGTGTATCCGCTTTTCGTTTTACCGTACCATCGTTAATTGAATATTAATCCTAATGAATTATCTTAACTTAATTATCTCGCTAATTACAAAATTGCTAATCACCTTTAACCTTCACTAATTACGTCATTCATTTTAACAATCACAGTCTATAGATTGCTTATTTACCTTAACTAAAAATGGGGAATTACTAATTAAACTTTGCCATTGGATGAAAACATTTCCCCTAACTAATTAAACCCTATTGACTCCACCTCCATCTGTTGGTGAGATCCAACAACACTATTCAATCCATCCCCCACCTACAGCTATCTCTCCTTCAATATGCTCCCCTCATTGTTCCTATAACAGCTACGACAACAACGACACCAGGGAAAAACCGTCATCATCTACTTCCTCCTGCAAAACAAATCACTGCAACCCATTCAACCATTCAACCATTCAACCAACAACCAATTTCCCAAAAATCTTTCCCAAAAAAAAAAATCAAATTCTCAATACAAATCAAACCAGAATCCAACATCCAAACATCAACCCAATCTGAAAACAAAGATCCAAATCCCAAATCAAACAAATCAGCCCCTCCAACAAATTCTTCCCCAAAACCATAAACAACCCAAAACCCAAATTTCATTTCAGATTCAGATCGAGGGAAGAAACCAAAACAAATCTGAAAATAGTTTCACATACAAACCCATTTCAGATTCAATTCAAAACCCAAATAAACCCTCTTCATTTCACTTCCTCCTCTTCTCCTTCCTCCCCTTCACTTAGCCGACCACCTCAGCCCTAGCCGCCGCCGCCGGAGCTCAGCACGCCGCCGCCGTGAGGAATCCGCCGTCGTTCACCCCGAGCCGCCGCCGTCGCCGGATCCGGTGCGCCGCCGTCCGCCCTCGGCCCTCCCGCCTGCAGATCGCGCCGCCGCCCGTCGGCCTTGTCCGCCCCGCGCGCCGTCAGCGAGGTCGCCGGAGCCGCCGCCCTGCGTTGTCAGAGGCCGCCGCCACCTCCTGGAAGATCGCAGGCGCCTCTCTTAATCCTCCTCGAGCGCACAAGGTGAGAGCCCCTTTGATTTTGTTGGTTGCCTGCAAAGTTTCGAAACCAAAAAAAAAGTATGAAGCAAATAAAAGACAGTAGATGAGGAAGAGAGGACACAAAGGGGCAGAGATAGTAATAGATACAATGAATAAAATATGTTAAGAGTAATGGTTGACAGCCTTGGCTATTAAAATATAAGTTGTGTGTGACAATAATTGTGTGTGGAGTGTATTAATGAAAGGAATTGGATGAATAAAGAATGAGACATTTCATGTGACAGCCTAGTAAATAATAGAGTGAGAGAGTTAGGGTTATAGTAAAATATTGGTGTAAGGGGGTAGGTGTAGATTAGGTGTACCGTAGATGTCATGTTAATCTTGTAAAAACTTAACTGATAGGTTGTTAGTGTTAATTAATGTTAGTTTAATTTTGATGATAATTTGTTAATTAGTTTCAACAAATTAGTAATGTTGGGTTAATAATATTAAATGAAATAAGGCGTACCCTGTTTATTGAACCCAATATAACCGTCACCCCAGTCAGTGAACCCCGTAAAATTAGACGAACCCACTTTAAGGATTAATTGGACATTTTGACTTATTTCACGATAAATCTAACTCGGTGTTTTGTTTAACTAAAACAGCGAACCGGACACACCAATACGTTGTACCCGTCCAGACGAACCCACGACAACCAATATCACCGGAAATAGGCAAGTGATACTTGCCAGTAATTATTTAGGCCGTGTTTTAGGCCAATTTGTAAAATTGTGTAAAAGAGACTAGGCGGTGAAATGATAGTCGCCTAGACGCCCTATTTGATCTAGTTTGACAACGAAACTAGATCCGACACTTTACCTGCTTTCATTCATGCAGTCATGCCATGTTTAATTTCAATTAACGGTACGCAATTTATCTGCTCATTGCCATGTCATTGCATGCATTTAATGTTCATCGTGATTAAGTGATTGAGTAGCACACGCTACAAATGTTATTGCTATTGAGGCTAGGCACCTGCTTTGCGGGCACAACCCTATGCCAATAACACTTCCTGGCTCGTGATCCAGAAGATGGGCGCCAGTCCATATACACGTGGAGGGGTAGAGTTAAACGATCTCTTGAGCGTAGAAGTGAGCCCGTACAGCCACTTCAGCCAAAAGACGGAAACTCTGTGCACAAAGTGATATATCAGTGATTCGTGAATCGTGAAATAGTGAATTGTAGCTTTCTGCTACAACGTGCTTGATTGTTATTATTTTGTTCATTTAAATGTTGCATTCTTAAATGTCATGCCATTTCATCATGTTAGAACTGCTAGTCGCTTTTCTATATTTGTATCCTTGCACAAAAGTTCTCCGCTTCCCTTGGGAGACTTTTGCTGACATGTGCCCTTTTCTCTTTGGGTGTCACATGTCAGGATTTGAGACAGAGCAGATAGCGGAAGACGAGCAGTTCGTTGACGCTGAGTTCGAGGTCCCTGCAGAGACCGAGTTCGAGGACACGGGTGACCAGTCCTAGACTCGTTTGGAGTCTCCCCTTAGTTGTTACCTTTGCTTAGTTGCTGTTAGGTTTCGGTGCGTAGCACCTATCTCTCTTTGTTTTGTATGGCCATGCTTTAGGCCTATTGTTCAGACTCGTACTTTTGTGACTATTCTGTGATGTAATATTTGTTGGATGTTGTTGGTGGATATTTTTCTTATCTGCTTTATTATTGTTGTTGTTTCGTCGCAATGCAAGGACCTGCTACCTTTCGAAATTTTTATAGACGCTTATCAGACTGCAGCTTCACAGCTCCACGTCTGAGCGGACCTTCTCACGTCTCGCCTTCCATATTAGGGAAGCGGGGCGTGACAGGTTTTAGTGGTGGCCCATGCAGGTCCACCTTTGCATCTGCGAAATATTGGAACAACAATAATGATAATAACATCCAATTAATTATTCATAACATTCGAGTCATGATTAAGTCTAATCTGAGCATTTTCTTGTCTTAGATGGCCGGTAGACGCATTACCCGAGGAGCTGGTAGTGGACCTGGAGCTGGTGGTGGAGCAGGACATGTTGCGGATGCTGATAGAGAACCCACCACAGCTGAGATGATGAGGATGATGCATCAGATGATGCAGGTTCAGCAGGGCATGCTTCAGAATGCCCCTCGCTTCGAGCAGGGAGCGAAGCAGTTTCGAGAGCTGGGCCCGTCATATTTCACTGGGTCAGAAGGATCATTAGCTGTGGATGAATGGATGAAAAACACAGAGGATAACCTGTTTCTCTCGAAGGTTAACCCGGCTGGATGGGTTGACTTAGTGAAGAAGCAACTGAAGGACAATGCCCGCAGTTGGTGGGAGTCAGAAGAGCAGATGTTGGCAAAGCCTATCCCCTGGGCCACTTTTAAGACGAGATTTAATGATGAGTATTTCCCTCGAGCTGCCAAGAGGGAGCTGATGCAGCAGTTTATCAATCTGAAGCAAGGGAATCTGACGATGGACCAGTACCACCAAGAGTTCATGAGACTGAGTCGCTTTGCGCCGAAGATGGTGGAGACTGCTGAGGATCGAGCTCAGAAATTCTTACAGGGTTTATCTTTGGAGCTGCAGAGTCTGATTTCCTCTTCGGACTTGGATTCTTACCAGAAGTTGTTGATAGCTGCCAAGAGGCAGGAGCTGATTGCCAATCAGATGAGAGGACAGTATTCAGGTGCTGGGAAGAGGCCTATGGAACATGCCAGAGCTGTGGTTAGGCCTGGGTTCAAGCCTAATCAGTCCGTGCAGTTTAAGAGGCCAGGTGGGCCTAGTCAGAAGACGTGCAGTCATTGCGGCAAGACTGGTCATGTGAAGGAGCAGTGCAGGAGGCTTCTGGGCCAGTGCTTGGTTTGTGGTGACGCTACGCATGCATTGAAGGACTGTCCGAGTGCTAAGCAGCCGTGGAAGGCACCAGTCGGAGTTCAGCAGCAGAGAGCTCCGGTAGTCACTGGACGTGGAGCGCCTCTCATTCCCCAGAAGCAGGCTTTCCAGTAGGCCGTTCAGCCTAAGAGGCAAGCCTTCACGATGACTGCAGTGGAAGCCGAGACTGAGGACGGAGTTATTGCTGGTAACTTCTATACTAGTCTTCCTTATTTATGCATTATATTTGATTAGTTATATCCATGTTAATTTAGTTGCATATTACCCTTAGGTGTCATCCTAGTTTCATCTCACCCGGCCTTGACCCTGTTCGATTCTGGAGCTTCCATGTGCATCATATCTCGGAAGTTCGTAGTCGAACACTCAATACCCACATATACACTTCCCAAGTGTTGGAATATTACAACTGGAAATGATGTAGTGAAGGTTGCACTGGGATGTAGACCATGCCCGTTGGTGATTAGTGGACACGAATTATATGCTAATTTCATCGTCCACGACCTACCCAACTTTGATGCTATTCTCGGCATTGACTGGTTAGGAGCTTTTTATGCCACGATCGACTGTCACCGGAAGAAAGTGGTGTTCGAAATTCCTGACCACCCAGTGTTCGAGTTTGTCGGCGGAGGACGTTCGCTTGGACCTGTCAAGTTCCGAGCCCAGCCTTACCGATTGACCGTTGCATCTATGATTGCTGAGCCAGAGAAGCCTGCAGTAGTGAGAGATTTCGAAGACGTCTTCCCGGAAGACATTTCTGGACTACCGCCCGATCGAGCATTGGAGTTTGGCATCGACCTTATGCCAGGAGCCCAACCAATTTCGAAGGCGCCGTACCGTATGGCTCCTGCAGAACTAGAAGAGTTGAGAAAGCAGTTGGATGAACTACTACAGAAGGGTTTCATTCATCCCAGCGTATCTCCATGGGGTGCACCCGTCTTGCTAGTGAAGAAGAAAGATGGCTCGAGGAGAATGTGTATTGATTATCGAGAGTTGAATCAGATCACAGTGAAGAACAAGTACCCGCTGCCCCGTATCGACGATATCTTCGATCAGCTTGGTGGATCGAGGGTATTTTCGAAGTTGGATCTCCGGAGCGGATACCATCAAGTCAGAGTCAAGAAGGAAGATGTACTCAAGACCGCTTTTCGGACTAAGTACGGGCATTACGAGTTCGTTGTCATGCCGTTCGGTGTGACGAACGCTCCTGCTGTGTTCATGAATCTCATGAACCTTATCTTTTATGACTTCCTCGACAAGTTCGTGGTGATTTTCATAGACGACATCTTGGTGTACTCGAAGAGCGAGGATGAGCATGCAGAACATCTGAAGATAGTGTTGGAAACGCTCCGTCACCATAGACTGTATGCCAAGTACAGCAAATACGAATTCTGGCTGGATAGAATTGCATTTCTTGGTCATGTAGTATCGGGAGCCGGTATCTCAGTGGATCCGGAGAAGGTCAAAGCAGTCAGTGAATGGCATACACCTCGATCGGCATCGGACATCAGGAGTTTCCTTGGATTGGCTGGGTACTACCGCAGATTTATCAAGGATTTCTCGAAGATAGCTGAGCCGATGACGAAATTGACTAGGAAGGATGTTAAGTTCAATTGGTCAGACTCTTGTGAGCAAGCTTTTTCTACTTTGAAGGAGAGACTGACTACTGCACCAGTCTTAGCTATTCCAGACAGAAGCGGAGGCTTCGAAATTTTCTGCGACGCATCAGGCAAGGGACTTGGATGCGTTCTGCACCAACACAATCATGTGGTCGCATATGCTTCGCGACAGTTGAAGATCCACGAGAAGAATTATCCGACTCACGACTTGGAGTTAGCTGCCGTCATCTTTGCACTAAAGATCTGGCGACATTTCTTACTGAGTGAGAAAGTGAAAATTTTCACTGATCACAAAAGTTTGAAATATATATTCAGTCAGAAGGAGTTGAATATGAGACAACGCAGATGGTTGGAATTGATGGCAGACTACGACATCGATCTTCAGTATCATCCTGGGAAGGTGAATGTCGTACCAGATGCCTTGAGTAGACTGCCCGAAGTGATGATTCTTACAGCTCAGTGGAGATTGCAGCAGGATCTGTGAAGGATGAATGTTGAAGCTATTCTACCGGGAGTCACATCGTCGTTGATGAACATGCAAATTCAATCGACGATTGTGGATCGAATCAAGATTGCTCAAGCTGGAGATGCTAAGTTGAAGAAGATCAGAGAGCAAGTCGAAGCAGGACTTCAGACAGATTTTCTGATTCACGCGGATGGATCTTTAAGATATGGTAGTAGGATCTGCGTACCTGCAGGAGATATCAGAGAGGAGTTGATGAATGAGGCTCACAGTTCACCTTATTCTATTCATCCTGGAGGTACTAAGATGTACAAAGATCTTCGACAGAATTTCTGGTGGCATGGGATGAAGAGAAGTGTGGCACGAAGCGTTGCCAAGTGCCTCGTGTGTCAGCAAGTGAAGGCTGAACATCATCGCACTGCTGGACTACTACAACCCCTGCCGATTCCCGAGTGGAAGTGGCAGCACATCACGATGGACTTCGTGACTGGCTTACCTCGGAGCACCAAGCAGAACGACGCGATCTGGGTTATCGTTGATCGATTAACCAAGTCCGTGCACTTTATACCTTTCCGAGTTGGGCAATCCACAGAGATATTAGCAAGGAAGTATATGGAGGTAATGACCTAACTCATACCTTAATAATTTCCTTCTGGTACTAGTCGTGATGTGAATTATGTCATGTAGGAGATCGTGCGCTTACATGGAGTCCCTGTGAGCATTGTATCAGATCGTGATACGAGATTCACATCTCAGTTCTGGAAGAGTCTGCAAACCAATCTGGGTACCAGTCTGAAGTTCAGTACTGCGTATCACCCGCAGACGGATGGACAGTCGGAGCGCACTATTCAGATCTTGGAGGATATGTTGAGAGCTTGCATGTTGGACCTCAAGGGTTCGTGGGAGGATCATCTGCACCTGGTGGAGTTTTCCTACAACAACAGCTACCAGGCGAGCATTGGCATGGCGCCATTTGCTGCTCTCTACGGGAGGAAATGTCGATCGCCACTGAGTTGGGATGACGTAGGTGATAGAGAGCTCTTGGGGCCAGAGATGATAGTGGAAGCGGTTGATGTTGTGCGTCATATCAGGGACAAGCTTCGGATCGCCCAGGACCGTTATAAGCATTGGGCAGATGCCAAACGACGTCCTTTAGAGTTTCAGCCAGGAGATCATGTGTTCCTGAAGATCTCACCAAATCGAGGAGTGATTCGATTCGGAAAGCGAGGCAAGCTTAGTCCGAGATTTATTGGACCCTTCGATGTGTTGGAGCGAGTTGGAGAGGTAGCATATCGCTTAGCTTTGCCACCGTCCTTAGTGGGAGTACATGACGTCTTTCATGTGTCCCAGCTGCGTCGTTACGTCAGCGACCCTTCTCATGCTGTGGATTACTCAGAGATCACAATTCAACCTGATCTGACGTACGAACAGCAACCGGTGGAGATCTTAGATCGACGTCAGAAAGTTTTCAGGACCAAGACTGTTGATCTAGTCAGGGTGATGTGGCGTCGCGACTCGCCAGGAGAGTCAACCTGGGAGCGGGAAGATGAGATACTGGAGCGTTACCCATATTTGTTCCCTACTCTTTAGTGGATGAGAATTCCGAGGGCGGAATTTTTCTTAAGGTGGGTAGAATGTAACGGCCGGTATTTTCTAGACGTATGATTATTGTATGACCGTATTTCCATCCGGATATTTTTGTGCGCAAATTCTTTTGTGCGTCGACGCGAGCGTGTATCCGCTTTTCGTTTTACCGTACCATCGTTAATTGAATATTAATCCTAATGAATTATCTTAACTTAATTATCTCGCTAATTACAAAATTGCTAATCACCTTTAACCTTCACTAATTACGTCATTCATTTTAACAATCACAGTCTATAGATTGCTTATTTACCTTAACTAAAAATGGGGAATTACTAATTAAACTTTGCCATTGGATGAAAACATTTCCCCTAACTAATTAAACCCTATTGACTCCACCTCCATCTGTTAGTGAGATCCAACAACACTATTCAATCCATCCCCCACCTACAGCTATCTCTCCTTCAATATGCTCCCCTCATTGTTCCTATAACAGCTACGACAACAACGACACCAGGGAAAAACCGTCATCATCTCCTTCCTCCTGCAAAACAAATCACTGCAACCCATTCAACCATTCAACCATTCAACCAACAACCAATTTCCCAAAAATCTTTCCCAAAAACAAAAAATCAAATTCTCAATACAAATCAAACCAGAATCCAACATCCAAACATCAACCCAATCTGAAAACAAAGATCCAAATCCCAAATCAAACAAATCAGCCCATCCAACAAATTCTTCCCCAAAACCATAAACAACCCAAAACCCAAATTTCATTTCAGATTCAGATCGAGGGAAGAAACTAAAACAAATCTGAAAATAGTTTCACATACAAACCCATTTCAGATTCAATTCAAAACCCAAATAAACCCTCTTCATTTCACTTCCTCCTCTTCTCCTTCCTCCCCTTCACTTAGCCGACCACCTCAGCCCTAGCCACCGCCGCCGGAGCTCAGCACGCCGCCGCCGTGAGGAATCCGCCGTCGTTCACCCCGAGCCGCCGCCGTCGCCGGATCCGGTGCGCCGCCGTCCGCCCTCGGCCCTCCCGCCTGCAGATCGCGCCACCGCCCGCCGGCCTTGTCCGCCCCGCGCGCCGTCAGCGAGGTTGCCGGAGCCGCCGCCCTGCGTTGTCAGAGGCCGCCGCCACCTCCTGGAAGATCGCAGGCGCCTCTCTTAATCCTCCTCGAGCGCACAAGGTGAGAGCCCCTTTGATTTTGTTGGTTGCCTGCAAAGTTTCGAAACCAAAAAAAAAGTATGAAGCAAATAAAAGACAGTAGATGAGGAAGAGAGGACACAAAGGGGCAGAGATAGTAATAGATACAATGAATAAAATATGTTAAGAGTAATGGTTGACAGCCTTGGCTATTAAAATATAAGTTGTGTGTGACAATAATTGTGTGTGGAGTGTATTAATGAAAGGAATTGGATGAATAAAGAATGAGACATTTCATGTGACAGCCTAGTAAATAATAGAGTGAGAGAGTTAGGGTTATAGTAAAATATTGGTGTAAGGGGGTAGGTGTAGATTAGGTGTACCGTAGATGTCATGTTAATCTTGTAAAAACTTAACTGATAGGTTGTTAGTGTTAATTAATGTTAGTTTAATTTTGATGATAATTTGTTAATTAGTTTCAACAAATTAGTAATGTTGGGTTAATAATATTAAATGAAATAAGGCGTACCCTGTTTATTGAACCCAATATAACCGTCACCCCAGTCAGTGAACCCCGTAAAATTAGACGAACCCACTTTAAGGATTAATTGGACATTTTGACTTATTTCACGATAAATCTAACTCGGTGTTTTGTTTAACTAAAACAGCGAACCGGACACACCAATACGTTGTACCCGTCCAGACGAACCCACGACAACCAATATCACCGGAAATAGGCAAGTGATACTTGCCAGTAATTATTTAGGCCGTGTTTTAGGCCAATTTGTAAAATTGTGTAAAAGAGACTAGGCGGTGAAATGATAGTCGCCTAGACGCCCTATTTGATCTAGTTTGACAACGAAACTAGATCCGACACTTTACCTGCTTTCATTCATGCAGTCATGCCATGTTTAATTTCAATTAACGGTACGCAATTTATCTGCTCATTGCCATGTCATTGCATGCATTTAATGTTCATCGTGATTAAGTGATTGAGTAGCACACGCTACAAATGTTATTGCTATTGAGGCTAGGCACCTGCTTTGCGGGCACAACCCTATGCCAATAACACTTCCTGGCTCGTGATCCAGAAGATGGGCGCCAGTCCATATACACGTGGAGGGGTAGGGTTAAACGATCTCTTGAGCGTAGAAGTGAGCCCGTACAGCCACTTCAGCCAAAAGACGGAAACTCTGTGCACAAAGTGATATATCAGTGATTCGTGAATCGTGAAATAGTGAATTGTAGCTTTCTGCTACAACGTGCTTGATTGTTATTATTTTGTTCATTTAAATGTTGCATTCTTAAATGTCATGCCATTTCATCATGTTAGAACTGCTAGTCGCTTTTCTATATTTGTATCCTTGCACAAAAGTTCTCCGCTTCCCTTGGGAGACTTTTGCTGACATGTGCCCTTTTCTCTTTGGGTGTCACATGTCAGGATTTGAGACAGAGCAGATAGCGGAAGACGAGCAGTTCGTTGACGCTGAGTTCGAGGTCCCTGCAGAGACCGAGTTCGAGGACACGGGTGACCAGTCCTAGACTCGTTTGGAGTCTCCCCTTAGTTGTTACCTTTGCTTAGTTGCTGTTAGGTTTCGGTGCGTAGCACCTATCTCTCTTTGTTTTGTATGGCCATGCTTTAGGCCTATTGTTCAGACTCGTACTTTTGTGACTATTCTGTGATGTAATATTTGTTGGATGTTGTTGGTGGATATTTTTCTTATCTGCTTTATTATTGTTGTTGTTTCGTCGCAATGCAAGGACCTGCTACCTTTCGAAATTTTTACAGACGCTTATCAGACTGCAGCTTCACAGCTCCACGTCTGAGCGGACCTTCTCACGTCTCGCCTTCCATATTAGGGAAGCGGGGTGTGACAGGCACCCGATACAGTTGAAAATTCTGGCGACGCCGTTCGAAAGCCCTAGAGCTTCGAATGTGGGGCGATCGGCGAAGAGTGTAGGTCTCATCGGGCGATGAAGTAGTGCTCGCAAATGGTCAGATTGTTCTTCCGTAGAAGGGTTTATGCCAAGGAAAGAGGGGGAAAAGGGGTCGTAGAGCGGATCACGGCGCGAAGATGATGCAATCTCTTTCCCTTTCTTAGACATGGTGACTATGTGGGTGGTGAAAAGGAAAGTGGGGGCGAGCCTATGATGAATATAGAGCAAGTGAAGCAGGTACAACACCAGTATAGGATATTACAGATAAAGTAAGAGATGTGTAGAGTGGAAGAGTGTTACCCATCGATGTAGCAAGATCAAGCTCCCGGGGGACTCGCGTAGTAGGAGGAAACAATTCGGGAAGCCGTCGCTCGCTGATCCGACAAGAAACAGATTTTCGAAAATTTTGGGGGCTAGGGTTAGGTTTTGGGTGTTTTGATGATGGAATGTCGACGATGGCAAGGTGGCGGGGGTAGGGAAGTATGGGAGTAAGTGGGGATGAGGGTTTAGGGACAGTATGTTGGGTGGAGGAGGTCGATTCGACAGTTGGAGGGCGTGAAACCGCGTGAAGGGGATTTTCGGGGGTCGGGTAGCGGTCACCGTGCGGTAGGGGTATTTATAGGGGCGAAACTGAACCGATCGGATGAGTTCTCACCCGATCGGGTAGGCAAATTTCGAAAGTTCCTGTCGGCCAACAGCTACAGGTGAACCGACCGGGTGAATAGTCACCCGATCGGTTGACCGTTTCCCAAATATTTCCCGAGAATTCTCCCCAGATCACCCGGTCGCCTCAACCGATCGCGCTCTAACTCAACCGATCGGTTGATATTTCTCAAAACTTTCTCGAGAACTCTCCCCAGATCACCCGGTCGCCTCAACCGATCGTGCTCTAACTCAACCGATCGGTTGATATTTCTCAAAACTTTCCCGAGAACTCTCCCCAGATCACCCGGTCTGTCACCCGGTCATCCCATTCTTTACCCAATCGGTTCATTTGGGGACAGATGCGGCTTGTATCTGATACATCCCAACCGATCGGGTGGGAACTCACCCGATCGGTTGAGGCCTTGTTTTCTGCAAAACCCAAGAATCGCCTGAGTTCCTTCACGGAAGTTGTTTCGGCTGGATTTATTTATAAAAATAGAGAAAAATAAAGTAGAAAAAATCCTTTAAAAACGAAGCATAAGTTTAGAACATGGGTTGCCTCCCATGAAGCGCTTTCGTTTAACGTCGTTTAGCTCGACGCCTCTAGCGGTGGTCAATTAGGATCCGGAGGGTTAGAGGAAGAGTTGTCGCTCGTTGGGGATCCGACCGGAGAGAATTCTAGTTCTCCAATTGCATAGTGTTTCAGACGCTGTCCGTTGACTTTAAACGGCTCATCCCTTCCCATTATCTCAATAGCCCCATGCGTGAAAACCTTGGTGACGCGGAACGGTCCCGACCACCTTGACTTGAGTTTTCCAGGAAAGAGCTTCAGCCTTGAGTTGAATAGGAGAACTAAGTCCCCTTCTTTGAATTCCCTCTTCAAGATTCGCTTATCGTGCCACCGCTTTAGCTTCTCCTTGTAGATCTTGGCGTTCTCATAGGCATTGAGCCGGATTTCGTCGAGCTCGTTGAGTTGTAACTGCCGGTGCACTCCTACCTTCTTGGTGTCGAAGTTCAGATTCTTAACTGCCCAAAATGCCTTATGCTCCAATTCCACAGGAAGATGGCAAGCTTTCCCATAGACAAGCCGGTAGGGATTTGTGCCGATAGGAGTCTTAAATGCCGTCCTGTAGGCCCAAAGCGCGTCAGGAAGCTTTGATGACCAGTCCTTTCTAGAATTGGCCATCGTCTTTTCTAGTATGCTTTTAATCTCCCGGTTTGAGACTTCCGCCTGACCGCTGGTCTGCGGGTGGTAGGCACGCCCCACCCGGTGTTGTATCCCGTAATTTTTCAAGAGGGCCTCGAATTTCTTCTCTATAAAGTGGCTCCCCCGTCACTGATCAGGACACGAGGTACACCGAACCGCGGGAAGATGTTGCTTTTAAAGAACTTGGCCACCACTCTGGAATCGTTGGTTGGGCTGGCCATCGCTTCAACCCATTTCGACACGTAGTCTACAGCCACCAAGATATACTGGTTCCCCGAGGAGGAAGGGAACGGTCCCATGAAGTCCACTCCCCATACATCGAAGATTTCTATCTCCAGGATGTAGTGTTGAGGCATCTCATTCCTTTTGGAGATACTCCCAGCTCTTTTGCATTTATCGCAGGCTTGGACATAAACATGTGTGTCCCTGAAGAGTGTAGGCCAGTAGAATCCGCTTTGGAGAATTTTTGCGGTGGTCTTGTAGGTGCTCGCGTGCCCTCCACATTGCTGCCCATGGCAGTGGGAAATGATGGAGGTCGCCTCGGTTTCAGGGATGCATCTTCGTATCACCCCATCATTGCAGGATTTGTATAGGTGGGGGTCATCCCAATAAAATTTGCGGACCTCATGGAAAAATTTCTTCTTCTGCTGAAAGCTCACATTGTGGGGGACGATGGCACAAGCCAGATAATTTGCGATGTCGGCGTACCAGGGGGTCCAGGAGGAAGAGACAGAGAAGAGATGCTTGTCAGGGAGTGAATCATCGATCGGTGTAGCATTTAAATCGAGAGTGGGCATCCTGGACAGGTGATCGGCAACAACATTCTCCGCCCCCTTCTTGTCTCTGATTTCCAGGTCGAATTCCTGGAGGAGGAGAATCCATCTAATGAGTCGTGGCTTAGCTTCTTTCTTGCTCAGTAGGTATTTAAGAGCTGCGTGATCCGTGTGCACGATCACCTTGGTGCCAACGAGATATTGTCAGAATTTATCCATGGCGTAGATGATCGCGAGCAATTCTTTTTCCGTGGTAGTATAATTTCTTTGGGCGGCATCAAGGGTTTTGCTCGTATAATATATGACATGAAGATTTTTATCCTTCCTCTGCCCCAAGACGGCACCAACCGCATAATCACTAGCGTCACACATCAGCTCAAAGGGTAGATTCCAGTTCGGTGGCTGTATTATGGGCGCGGAAATCAAAGCTTGCTTCAAAGTGCGGAAGGCCTCCATACACTCCTCGCTGAAGACGAAAGGCGCGTCCTTCACGAGGAGTTGGGTCAGCGGCCTGGAAATCTTCGAGAAGTCTTTTATGAAGCGGCGATAGAATCCCGCGTGTCCTAAGAAACCACGGACTCCTCGAAGATTGAGCGGTGGTGGAAGCTTTTCAATCACTTCAACTTTAGCCTTATCAACCTCTATTCCCCTCGAAGAGATGACGTGCCCCAGCACAACTCCCTCTTGGACCATGAAGTGGCACTTCTCCCAGTTTAGGACTAGTCCCTTTTCCTGACATCTCTCCAGGACCTTAGTTAGATTACTCAGGCACGAGTCAAACTTAGTTCCATAGACGGAGAAGTCGTCCATGAAAACTTCCATGATGTCTTGGGAGTAGTCGGAGAAGATAGCGGACATGAGTCTTTGGAATGTAGCAGGGGCGTTACAAAGTCCGAACGGCATTCTTCTATAGGCCTACGTTCCGAATGGGCAAGTGAAAGTCGTCTTCTCCTGGTCATCGTTATGAATAGGGATCTGAAGAAATCCTGAATACCCGTCCATGAAACAGAAATAATTATGCTTCGCCAGTCTCTCGAGCATCTGGTCAATAAAGGGGAGAGGGCAATGATCCTTCCTCGTAGCCTTGTTCAGCTTTCTATAGTCAATGCACATCTTGTATCCCGTGACGGTCCTCGTTGGTATTAGCTCGTTCTTCTCATTGCGAACTACCGTCATTCCTCCTTTCTTGGGTACGACGTGCACCGGGCTAACCCAGCGACTATCGGAGATAGGGTATATAATACCGGCATGTAGAAGCCTAACAATCTCCTTCTTTACAACTTCCATCATTATGGGGTTCAGCCTCCGCTGTGGCTCAATCGAGGAGGCTTGCTCATCTTCAAGTAGAATTCTGTGTGAGCAGAGGCCTAAGCTAACCCCTTTTAAATCCTCAATTGCATATCCGAAAACTCCTTTAAATCTTTTTAAAACACCAAGAAGTTTGGTCATTTGGTCTTCGGGCAGAGAAGAGTTGACTATGACCGGAAGGGTCGAGCCAGCTCCCAAATATTCATATTTTAGCCCCGGCGGAAATTCTTTCATCTCAACTTCTTGAGGCCCCGACGCATACTTCTCAAGCTGAGCATCCTCAAGGGAAAGGAGTTCTTCGTGGATTTCTCGGAAGCCAGCATCCGGAATCTCACCCTCGGCCGTGGTTCCGCATGGCAAAGTTTTGCAAGGTATAGTGGGAACGATCGAGGAAGGCACCGGGTCTCTTTCAGGCTCATAATAATTGTCCGGGAAGAAGGCTTGTAGGTGAAAACAGGTTTCAATCGTCGATGGTTCCCCACAACTGTTTCTAGCTTCCTCATTGTCCAAAGATCGGGGACGCTCAATAGAAGTCTGCAAGGGATGGATTGATTCCTGTCCAGCGTAGCCTACAAACCCGGTCGGATGGTTCTCCTGACAAAACTCCGCGGACAACTCTTCTTCACTAAATTTGGGACCAGGGTTGTCGATATACGCCACTTCACCATGAGGAAAGAGAGCTGTTGTGGCAAGGTGCTCCTGCGTATCTCGATATCTCCTCTGACTTTCCACGGCGGCAGACAGGAGGGATAGTATATTCGAAGTATTTAGTGATTCCGCCAAGCTATGCGCCAAACAGCGGATATGGTGAGAGTGTTCACAGATGTCTCCTGAAACTGCATGCAACATCCTCGCCGTGGGGCCCGGATCTTATACGAAAGGAGAGAGAGAGAACTGCATAAGTGGCAAACACGTCAAAAGCACGGGTTGCATAAACGGGAACCGAAAGTTGCGATGGAAGCACGGCGATTCAGTCAATTAGCACTATACAATTACTATCCACAGTATGTCCTAGTGAAATTTAAAAGTGTAGAGTGCGAAAATTATCGCGAGGTAGGGATAAGAGCTAGACACTAGGGTTCAAAAGATCCTAAAATAACAAGCACGTTGCCTCCCCGGCAACGGCGCCATAAACTTGACGTGTGCCCCGGTTTGCTAAGCCGCAAATGGCCGGGGGACCCACGTGGGGGTTTAGATATTTGTAACCACAAGCGCACGGTGTTGTAGTGTGGCTTGGGGGTCGAACGCAGGGAGGCTAGGATGTGCTTGTGTCAAGGAGGACCAAAATCACCCCGTGGGCGAGCTATCCCGAATCGGTTGATAGGTTGTCACGATATAGGAATGCAAGGTATGAACAATAAGAAAATAAACCCGGGACTTTGGTTTCCACCCCAACGAGCGGCTCTCACCGATACGGCCTACGGGTAGAATGGCGATCGGAATTAGGGTCTAATGGTGAGACGTTGCCTCTGAAAGTGGTACCGGCATCCCATGGGCCCGATATTCCGGTCGGTGCCCAGGATGATACACCGGACTTCCTGGATTCGATCAGTGGGCACTCCCGTGTCCATTAACACTGATCGATTCCGGGAGCACTAGGCTCGCAACAATAACTCCCAACGTCTCATCCTGCCGCTCCCGCGCGCTAGGATTCGGCGTCTACGCTAAGGGCGTGAGCTATGGCTAGGGAGTCAACCGCCAAGTTTATTCCCCCTTGGCCCAACGGTCAAAGGCGGTCTTTTTCCCGCCGATGACAATGAAACACCCCACGTAACCGTTAGATTCCTAATCCCTATCGATTTCCTAACTCTATGGATGCATCGGGAAGAACCCCCGAAGGGGTTTTCGCCAAAATCCCAGATTTGGGAACTACTCACAAATATTCATTAAAAAGCGATCTAAACGAAAATGAACCGTTAGAATCATAATCAGACGATTGGAATGCGGAAGTAATAGAGTAATTAAGACAATACTAAAGTTTGAGAAAGATCCAAAAACTTACAAAAGAACAGTAATTACAGCCGTCACAATAGGAGAAAACAGTAAAAACTAACAGCTCCTCGTTTCTGGAACCCTAGGGGTTCTATTTATAGGCTCTCGTATCACCCGATCGGTTGACAAGTCAACCGATCGGGTGATCCGTTACAGATAATAACAGAAAACGGCGAACTTTCACCCGGTCATATGAACCGGTCGGTTGAGTTCTTGGAGTGACCGGTTGGATCTTGGCGCCATCGGGTGAAGGGATCGGTTGGGTGCCCGTGTCTTCAGCTCCTCAGCATCAGCTACAGATGAACCGATCGGGTGAGAGTCACCCGATCGGTTGGAATTTGGCTCGAAAAGACATAGAACAGGCCCCCGCTGAACCGGCCTGTGAACCGGTCGGGTGACTTCCACTTGAGCTCCGGCTGAGACCGGGTGGTGCACGCGTGCATCACCCGATCGGTTGGAGATGACCAACCGACCGGGTGAGGGGCTGAAAGATGTAATCTTCGTCGTTTGACCCCCTGGATCACGCGTGACTCCTCCCGTTGCTCCGGGGACTTGAGATATCGTCGTTAAACGTCCCCTACGTGGGCAATCTCCTGCAAACATGGAGAAACAAAGAAAAGTGAAAGAAAACGAGAAAATACGAGAAAACGAATAAAAGACGGCGGAAAACACGGAGAAACACAAAAGAAAATGTGCATGAATATATGAAATATAAACGCACGTCAACAATGAGTTAATGCTTAAAGCTAAGACTTCTCATACACCAAAGCTTGTCACTCCACCACACAATACTAGTGTATCCAAAAATGTCAAAAATAACCATGCTTTTATATATGGTAGACATGTAAGTAAACATAGATCTTACGTTATTCCTCACAATGCTCACACCTTAGCTCACAGAAATATTGTTCACAACACTCATCAAAAATCCCATTTTGTGCACAAACCACATATTACACACAATAGTAGAAATAATATGATATGGGTGCCTAAACACTTAGGAATGCAGGACAAAAAATGTTTATATTCGAAATTTAGTAAGAAGCATGCATGAATTTTATAATGATTCATTTGTTCACGGAAAATCAAATCAAAATAGGATTTGGGTTCCAAATCGTTGATCACATATGTTAAAATTCTTTGTGGTATCCATGCATATAACGATTATATTTTGATACCTCAAAAATAGCAATAAGGAATTATGACTAACATTTCGGACCCAATCTCTAGTAAGTACCAATATATATGAGATATTTTATTTCAGGAGCAATTCAAAAAGTTATGGATCATGGATAGCGAATGATCCACACATATGACTTTGAACGCTAAATTGCTAAGCTCCCTAAAGATGATTGATGGATGAAAGGTAACCTTCGGAGACAATAAAGGGGGAAAGATAATTGGAATCGACAATGTTGGTAACCCTTCAACCCCCATTATTGAGCATGTTAGTTTAGTTAAAGGACTCAAGCATGACTTGATAAGTATTAGTCAATTATGCGATAAAGCCTACAAAGTTCTTTTCACACATGAAGCATGCTTGGTTTATGACAATGCTATGAAAAACGAGTTAGTGCAAGGCAATCGGTTAGAAAATATCTATATCCTCTCTTGCAACGATAATGATTCAAAAGTGTGTTTAATTGTCTCATGTAATGACTCATTATTGTGGCATAAACGTTTTGGTCATGTCAACATCAAAAACATAAAAAAGATACCGAGGAAAGAATTCGTACAAGGACATCCAAAAATGAATTTTAAATAAGATAAAATTTGTGAGTCCTGCCAACATGGCAAAGTACATAAGAGCACCTTTAAGAGCATATGAGCCCTTAGCTCAAAAGGACCACTTGAATATTATTTGGTCCCACTAGGACTTCTTCTCTTTCTGGTAGCAAATATGTTTTTGTCATAGTGGACGACTACATGAGATTTACTTGGATTTTATTTTTAACAAACAAAAATGATGCTTTTCGTGAATGTAAAATCCTTTTCAAAAGAATTGACAGACGTCATGCTTCAAAAATTATTTCTTTAAGAAGCGATCATGGTGGCGAAATCAAAAATGAATATTTTTAAAATTTTTGTGAAAAACATGGTATATCACGTACTTTTGCTTTTTCTAGAGCTGCTCCACAAAATGAAGTAGTTGAAAGGAAAAATAGAACACTCCAAGAGTGTGCACGAACAATGTTGTCTGAAAGCAACCTTCCAAAATATTTTTGGGCGAAAGCCGTAGCAACTGCATGCTATGTTCAAAATAGTGTATTAATTAGAAATCCTTTTCAAAAGACATCTTATGAGTAATTATACCAACGCATTCCAAACATATCATATTTTAGCGTTTTGGTTGTAAATGTTATGTTTTGAACACAAAAGATAACTTAGATAAATTTGACTTCAAAGCGGATGAATGAATTTTTTATCGGTTATTCTTTCAGAAGCAAATCATATCGTGTATACACCAAGAAAATTCATTGTGTTGTTGAGACGTTACATGTTACTTTTGATGAATCTATTACAAATGTTTCTGATGCTATTTTAAACAATGATATTAATGATGATGTAGTTATTCCTTCAAGTGATATGAATTATATTCTTCCATTACCTAAATCATTCACTTAAGTGACACATCACCCACACACCGAAGTCACTGGAAACATTGATGATGGTGTTAAAACTAGATCACAGATTTAATATATGTCTCGTGTTGCTTTTGTTTCTGACGGTGAGCCGAAAAAGGTAGATGAAGCTTTTCAGATGAAGCGTGGATTGAAGCTATGCAAGAAGAACTCCTTCAATTTGAAAGGAATCAGGTATGGGAGTTAGTTCCTAGACCAGACAATCGTCCAGTCATTGGCACGAAATGTGTGTACAGGAACAAGCTAGATGAGGATGGAAATGTGGTAAGAAATAAAGTGATATTAGTAGCACATGGATATTCACAAGAAGAGGGCATTGACTTCGATAAAACTTTTGCACCTGTGTTACTTGCATTTGCATCTTTTAACATTTTTAAATTATACTAGATGGATGTAAAGAGGGCATTCTTGAATGGTTATATTAAAGAGGAAGTCAATGTTGAACAACCTCCAGGTTTTGAACATGATAAGAAATTAGACCTTGTTTATAAATTGAATAAAGCCTTGTATGGCCTGAAACAAGCTCTAAGAGCTTGGCACGAGAGATTAAGAACATTCTTAATCAACTCCGGATACAATGTCGGAAAAATAGACACTGCATTATTTGTTAAGAAAATTCATGATGATATTATTCTTATTTCAAATTTACGTTGATGATGTTATTTTAGGATCTACTAATGAAACATTATGTTAAGAGGTTGCTAAGTTAATGCAGGAATAGTTTGAAATGATCCATATGGGCAAGCTCACATACTTCCTAGGATTGCAAATCAAGCAAACGAAAGAGGGAACCTTTATTCATCAAACTAAATATGCAAAAGATCTACACAAAAGGTTCTGGATGGAGAATACATCGGGAAATAATACACCTATGGCCACATCCACCTATTTGGACAAAGATGAAGCAGGTAAGAGTGTCGATCAAAAAACATACAGAGATATGATTGGATCTTTGTTATAATTTACTGTTAGTAGACCTGATATAATGTATAGTGTATGCGCTTGTGCACCATTCCAATGAGACCCAAAGGAATCACATCGTAAAGCAGTAAAATACATATTTAGATATCTTAAACTCACATCTGACTTTCTATTGTTTTATCCTAACAATAGCACTTTTGATCTAATTTCATATGGTGACTCAGACTATGCTGGTTGCAAAGCCATTAGGAAAAGTACAAGTGGAACATGTCACTTCCTTGGACATTCCCTTGTCTCATGGTTTAGCAAAAAGCAAAGCACAGTCTCCCTATCAACCATTGAGACAGAGTACATAGCTGTCGGACTTGCATATGGACAAGTTCTATGGATGATACAAGTCTTAGTAGATTATGGTATTAAACCATATACACGTGTAATTTATTGTGATAATAAAAGTGCTATTAACTTATCCAAGAATTTTGTTCTTCATCCTAGAACAAAGCATATAGATATTAAACACAGATTCATAGATGAGTATTGTGTTAAAAAGGATTGAAGATAAGTATATCCCTACTGAACATCAAGTTGCGGATATTCTCACAAAAACCTATTGAACATCAAGTTGCGGATATTCTCACAAAAGCTTTGAAGATAGAACCATTTTCAAAAATTCATCGAGATTTAGGGATTATAAGTGAAAAGGAATTGAAGTGAAATTTCTCAATTATATCTTTGATGTTCCATTTTTGCTTACACTTGTAAAGTATTCAATGATATTTTTTTCATTACCTATACTTGGTATTGAGAATTAAATTTTTGATATCACACTTTGTTCATATACATTTGGAACCTTAATTTCATGTTCCATACGCTATATAATTTTTGGTAACAAAGGGGGAGAAAACTTATTATTACTCTTATCATAATTCATGTTCGTATTAATTTTTGATGTGACAAAGGGGGAGAAAAGCTCACAATGCATGCTATATAAAATGACACTTGAACTGGAGAATAATAATGGAAAATAATATGTAACTTGTGTATATCTAATTACTTAATACTAACTAGCTTTGATGCAGGGGGCGTAACCTCTCCATAGCAAGCATGCATCTCTGCTTGGGGAGTGTAAGTAATTTTTAAATATCATATTATTTGCACATTTTATATCATTTGTTGTAGTCATCAAAAAGGTGGGAACTTAGAGCTAAGATCAAAAGTCTATTATAGAACTATGAATTGAAGAATATGAAGGCTCTGACTTATAAAGCTTACTAAGACTTAAGATCAAAGGGAAATAGCTCAAGCCGAAGAATGAATACCAAGTGAAGTGTGGTTGTGTAAGTTATAGTATAAAATGTTAAAGCCAATGTATACTTATCTCTCTCTCATAAATTCTTAAAAATAGTTTTTAAATATGTTGAACTGTTATAAACTGGCTTTTGGTGGGCCTACCCGTTAGTGGGTATCCACCCATTATGTAACCCTACCACTATAAATACATGGCTATGGATTCCATAGCCACCACGTTTACAACACGTTATCAGCACGCTCGAAGCTGAGCCGAACCCATGCCGACGGACGGACGCGACGCGAACGGGCTTCCTTCACCGAACGTCGCTAGATCCGGCGGGTAGGATCTAGAGGTAACTTTCTCCCTAGATCTAAATATTCCATATGCGCATATGTTTAGATCCAATTTCTTGGATCAATCGCTCATGAATTAGATCGTTTTTATTGATAAAAATCAAGCCTTTACAATAAAAAACGATTTTTGGAGATCAAAAAACACTTTTTTCGACTAAAAATTAGATTTTTATCCCCAAAAACCATGAAACCCTATGGGATCTTCTCGCCGGAACGTGAATCCCCCCTAGATCTCGCGCCAAAACCCTCGCCCACCGCCCGAAGCGGCGACAAAACCCCCCCTCCCACCGCTGCGACGGCGGGTTCGACCCGCCGCTGCGACGGCAGGCCAACCCGCCGCTGCAGCGGCGGGCGGCCCCGCCGCCGCAGCGGCGGGCCCCCATCCCCCCGCCGCCGGCATCGGCGGGCCCCCTCGGCATCCGCTCGTTTCGGGCCCCACCCGGTGCGCGCTCATGTCCGGAAACCCTAGCCGCCTGAAGCGGCAATCCGCGCGACCAAAAACCCTAACTAGGGTTTGACCCCGAAAATTTTTCGATTTTCAAATCTTTTTCAGATTTAATTACGATTTCTTTGCGGTATAATCTGGACAAAATTACATGTGATTTTTACTCATCACCATTATATTTGGATTATATGATTTTCTTTAAACGTTTAAAAATTAAGAAGATCCTGCGACCGCTCTGCCGTTAGTCAACTAACCTAACGGTGTATGACGTTGCCTAGTGGTCCAATAATTTTTAAACGATAGATTTCATTTTCCATTATAAACTGCCTGTGATGATTAAATTGCCTGTGATGAATAAACTGCCTGTGATGATGCCTGCTGCATTATAACTGCCTGCGACGAATGATTAATATTTGCTGTGGTTTTGGATCGGCTAGTTATCACCATTTTATTTTTCATACATTATTTTCTTTTTTGAGAGAAAAATGTAGTGAGGATAATTTTGTAACATTACAAGCCCGGCGGACGCCTCAAGAAGATGAAGGACTATTCCAGAAGAATAGGGGCCCCACGGGGGTTCCCGAGTTGTACTTTCTTTCTTTTTGGGACTGTAAGGACTGTAATTAATTATGGTGATTAGCCGATCCACGCAGCAAATATTTATGTCTGATGTGCTTGATTATTTATTTTTCTGTGAAAATATCTAATTATTGCCTATCTTTTTACATGCTAGAGTGATAAATGGCCAAAATTGCGAGCGTCGATTTCGACGTTTTGGATGCTTCAGGCAAGAACTACTTAAGCTGGCAGTTGGACATAAAATTCCATCTGCGAGCACAGAGATTGAGCCACGTCATCGCTGTAGGCGATAAGGTTTCTGATATAGATAAAGCGAAAGCAATTATCTATATCAGATGCCATATCGATCGAACCCTGAAGGCCGAATACCTCACGGTGGAAGACTCGTATGAGTTATGGACCGCCCTCGAGGATAGGTATAAACATCAAAGAGATGTTATACTTTCTCGGGCGCGATATCAATGGGAAAACCTCCGTCTCCAAGACTTTAAGTCTATTACCGAGTACAACTCGGTACTCTTTAGCATCACCTCACGTCTGAAGTTGTGTGGTGAAAAGGTGACGGAGGAGCGCATGTTAGAGAAGATGTATACATACTTCCACGAGAAGGATGTTATACTAATGCAACAGTATCGTGAACGCAAGTTCACGAAATACTCAGAGCTTCTCTCATGCCTTCTGATGGCAGAGCAGAATCGTGACCTTCTTCTGGCCACCCATAACTCACGCCCTACCGGCACTGCTCCAGCGCCTGAAGTGCATCACAGCTCCTCCCAGAAGAAGTGGAGCAACTTCAAAGGCAAACCCCAGAAGGGCAAAGCAATGAAGAAGCAGGCCAGAGGACCCCCTCCCAGAAGCAACAATGAGGGGGAGGAAGAAGAATAATGTGTGGAAAAGAAAGGACGACGGCCAAACATCTGCCCCCAGAAAGGACTGGGAAGATAAGTGCCACGGGTGTGGCATGACTGGACACTGGTCAAGGAATTGTCGGACTCCACGCCACCTGCAGGACTTGTACAAAGCGAGCCAGAAGCAAGCTGAGACAAACCTGGTGGTTCAAGAAGACCTGGCACCAATCAGGTCATCGATGAGGACTTCTCAAACGATGACCTGCTCGACTGATGACATTATCCATTTTCTATGCATTGTAGCTTTCATTTTTGAGAAACTATTTATCTGCTTGTTTTTCCTTATCTAGCATGTTGAAGTACTTTTCAGACATTATATTAATTATCAGTAGTATATTTTCTGTGTGTGCCTTATACTGCGATATTTTCTTTTAAAATAGATGGACTTTAAATGCCTATTGGACAGTGCCTCTACGCATACGATCCTCCAAGACATCTGCTTTTTTCAAAGCATTAATAAATACGATGGCACCGTAAATACAATTTCCGGTCCATCAGGTATCATTGAAGGATCAGGGGAAGCACAATTTTTGCTCCCCAACAAAACAAAACTACTTATAAAAGATGCACTTCTCTCCCCTAGCTCGCATAGAAACCTGTTAAGCTTTAAAGACATCCGCTTAAACGGATACCACCTTGAAACGGTGAGCAAACATAGCAGAGAATACCTTGATGTAACGTCTCATAAAAACGGTGCTAAAAACATCGTCGAGCGTTTTTGAGAGACTCCCGTCGGGTCTCTACCATACAAGGATCAGAGCAATGGAAACAAACACACTAGAGCACCAGAAGTGCCATAATCAACCAGAATTCAAACTCTGGCATGATAGACTAGGACACCCTGGGAGGAATATGATGTGTCGCATCATATCCCAATCCCGTGGAATCGACCCGAAAAGCCTGACGCTACTTCGGAAGGGTGCAAATCCTTATCCCCCTTGTTACAAAGGGAAATTGATTACGAGACCATCCACCCTGAAGGTGGACTCTAAGTCTCCAAGTTTCCTAGAGAGAATACATGGAGACATTTGCGGGCATCTTCACCCCGCAAGTGGACCATTTCGGTATTACATGGTACTGATCGACGCATCTTCAAAATGGTCGTATGTGTGCCTCCTGTCCACCCGCAACGTAGCCTTTGCAAAGCTACTTGCACAGATTATAAAGTTGTGGGCACATTTCCCAGACAACCAGATCAAGAAATTGTGTCTGGACAATGCTGGGGAATTCACATCACAAGTCTTCCTAGACTACTGCCAAGCAACCGGCATAGAAGTTGAACATCATGTAGCTCATGTTCACACCCAAAACGGGTTAGCCGAATCTCTTATAAAGAGACTACAATGGATCGCTCGACCATTGTTGATGCAATGCCAGTTGCCGGTAAGTGCATGGGGACATGCCATACTACACGCTGCATCGCTAATAAGATTACGACCGTCAGGTAGTCAACCTTATTCTCCGATGCAACTTGCATATGGGAACCCGCCCGATATCTCTCACTTGAGGATATTCGGATGTGCTGTCTATGTCCTCATAGCACCACCACAGAGAACCAAGATGGGTCCTCAACGGCGTCTTGGTATCTATATTGGTTTCGACTCACCATCGATCATTAGATACCTCGAACCCCTTACAGGGGACGCCTTTAAAGCACGTCTAGCAGATTGTGAGTTTAATGAAAGCACTTTCCCAAAACTAGGCATCAACACACAGAGCCCAGAAGCTTCAAAGACCATTACATGGGACACAAAGACTCTATCCCATTTTGATCCGCTTACAAACCAATGTGAAGAAGAGATCCTGAAGATCCTTCAAATCTAAAACACAGTTCACATTTTACCGGACAAATTCACTGACAACCAGAAGATTGTCAGATCACACGTCCCTGCTGCAAATACGCCAGCTAGGATTGACATACCCAAAGATGGATGCAATCCACCTGCAGCAGAAGCGGACGTACCTCAACAAAAAAGAGGACGACCCCCAGGCTCCAAAGATAAGAACCCTCGAAAGAGGAAAAATCCTGGAGCAACAATAACGATACCACCACAGGATGCTGAGCTCAGCCCAACTACCTCTCCCCTCCTAACAACCCCTGAAGAGGAAAATATAGGAAAAATATCATTAAATTATGTACGTACTGGGGAGGTACTGGACAGAAAAAGTACAATCATCGATGATAACCTCGCGCTCATTATTGCCACTCACGTCACTGAATACGACGATGAAACCGATCCACGCTCTCTAGCAGAATGTAAACGCAGAGAGGATTGGCCAAAGTGGAACGAGGCAATAGGAGTAGAGCTGGACTTACTCTCGAAGCGCAAAGTTTTTGGACCTGTAGTCCTAACACCAAAGGGTGTTAAACCTGTGGGATACAAGTGGGTATTCGTACGAAAAAGAAACGAGAAAAATGAGATCGTGCGTTACAAAGCGCGCCTTGTTGCACAAGGCTTTTCCCAACGACCAGGAATAGACTATGATGATACCTATTCCCCGGTCATGGACGCGATCACTTTCTGTTTCATTATAGGCCTATCCACAAAGGAAGGTTTGGATATGCAGCTCATGGACGTTGTGACTGCATACCTATATGGAAATATAGATAAGGACATCTATATGAAAATCCCAGACGGATACAAACTACCGACAAAAATGACAGAAAGACCTCGGGACGTCTACTCTGTCAAACTCCAGAGATCACTGTATGGTCTAAAACAGTCAGGTAGAATGTGGTACAACAGACTCAGTGAATTCCTAGTGCAACAAGGATTCACAACAAATGAAGTCTGCCCTTGCATCTTTATAAGAGCAAAGGGAACAGGATTCGTGATTATTGCCGTCTACGTAGACGACCTGAACATCATCGGATCTCCTGAAGAGATAGATGAGATATCCAAAAGTCTCACACAGACTTTTGAGATGAAGGACCTCGGCAAAATGAAGTTCTGCCTAGGCCTACAAATTGAACACTTAAGCGGAGGAATCCTGTTACACCAATCGACATACACAAAGAAAGTGCTGAAAAACTTTCTTATGGACAAATGTCATCTGCTTAGCACACCAATGGTCGTTCGATCATTGGAAGTTGACACAGACCCCTTCCGACCGCTGGAAGAGGGAGAGGAAACACTGGGTCCTGAAGAACCCTACTTAAGCGCAATTGGAGCACTCCTATACCTAGCAAACTGCACGCGTCCCGATATAGCGTTCGCAGTTAACTTACTAGCCGGATACAGTTCTGCGCCCTCAAAGCGCCACTGGAACAGAGTTAAACAACTTCTGCGCTACCTCCAAGGGTCTGTGGACATGGGACTATACTTCAAGAAAGGTGTATCCTCCGACTTGGTCGGTTATGCAGATGCAGGATACAGGTCCGACCCACATACCGCAAAGTCCCAGACCGGTTTTGTGTTCACATACGGTGGGACGGCCATCTCATGGAGATCCATGAAGCAGACATCAACAGTAACCTCATCCAATCACTCCGAGCTCATTGTGATCCACGAAGCTAGCAGAGAATGTTTTTGGCTCCGATCTGTCATCAACCACATCCTCAAGACCACCGGCCTGAAGACAGAAGATCTTGGACCTACCACCATGTATGAAGACAATGCTGCCTGCATCGCTCAACTACGGGGTGGCTACATCAAAGGTGACAGGACGAAGCACATATCCCCCAAGCTCTTCTGGACGCATGAACAGCAAGTGGACAACCAGATCGACATCCGGCAGATCCAGTCTTGCGACAACCTGGCAGACTTGTTCACTAAAGCTTTGCCTCGCAGCACCTTTAGAAAACTTGTACTATGAATTAGGATGAGACAGTTGAGAGATTTACAAGCCTGAAGCTTGTACTTATCAGGGGGAGTTAATGTTGTGATGTACTCTTTTTCCTTGGCTACTGGTTTTTCCCACTGGGTTTTCCATAGCCAAAGGTTTTAACGAGGCAGCCACATCAACTCTGGATCTGGAAGTATCCACCTCTGATGTTATCCATCGATCAGGGGAAGTTACAGAGACTTGTACTCTTTTCCCTTAGCCACTGGTTTTTCCCACTGGGTTTTCCTTGGCAAAGGTTTTAATGAGGCAAGTACTCTTAAACTTAAGGATCCAGAAGTATCCATAGACCCATGATCGGATAAGCTATATGAACCCTGAAGCGTTCATCACGGCTTACAACAATGGATGGATAAGGGGAAGTGTTATAAGCGGGCTTTTGGTGGGCCTACCCGTTAGTGGGTATCCACCCATTATGTAACCCTACCACTATAAATACAGGGCTATGGATTCCATAGCCACCACGTTTACAACATGAACCATATAGTACTTCATAATATTTTCAAGTGTTTTTAAGTATAAAAACTCACGTGTCAACAAATAACCGACTATCCTAGCCAATAGCCGATTACTGGCATGAAGATTTTATTTAAAACTTACTGTCAAAATAATAGCAGACTATCCTTGAAAATAGTTGACTATCTAGGTGAAATAGCCGCATATTCTTCAGAATTGTCGACTATCTGCGTCAACTATGACAGATTTGACAGTTTTATTTGAATTTAAACTAGCCGTTTACTAGTCGTTAAAGGAGACTTCTTAAGGTGATTTCTAGCTGATTTTAAGCTCATTTTGTGCTAATAATTCTTTATAAATAGATATGATTTCAAATTTTTATACATAACAATTCTTATTGAAAAGAAATCTCGCTTGTGCTAAAACGTTCTCAAAAGCTCTATTTTGTTATTCTTCATTAAAGGCTACTAATTTTAACTTTATTATGCAGGTTTTTAAGATCATTTTATGTTTCATTTTAGCCTTTCAAATAGTACTTGTTTTATTTGATCTCCAAGCTTAAAGCTTTCTTCTTTGAGATTCAAATTATAAGTCTATTGTTTTAATCTATGTGTTTTAAATTCATATTCTTTTTCAAAGATTAAGATCTTGAATATTTGATCTCTAAAACCCCAAGTGCATCATTTTTGAAGATCAATTTTCAAGACAAACTATTTGATCAACTCGTTTCTTTTATATCATGTTTGATCAAAAGTTTCAAATTTTCTAAAGCCATATTCCACGCTTATATATTATTGGCTTATAGGAAATCTTGTACTCAACTTCATATCTTTTGTAAAGTCTTTGGAGAAGACTTGTGTATTGTAATTCCAATTGTTATAAGTGAAATTGGTGTTGGAAAAAATAATTCGTTGTAACTAGGTGTGTGCGTTGGAAATTCGTAGTGAGGAAAGTGTTGATACCAATTTCGTCATGGGTCCGGCACACGAAATGAGTTGATGAATTCTATCTGATGAGCAACGCTCATTAAGGAGGGTACGCCTCGGCCCAATAAGCCCCGAGGCCTGCCAAGAAGGGTAAAACATGTGCCATGTCAAATTGCAAACTAATTTTTCATGTAACCCATTATACTTGGGTTGAATGAGTCAAACTCCCATCTCAAAAGGACCACTTTAATAGCCTTAAATAAGGTAATAAAGGGCTGCGTAATGGGGGATGGTTACACTCCTTGTTAACTAATTCAAGGCACACTTAATGAGCAATTAGTGGCCACATTTAGTGGAGGGAAGTTACGAGAAAAGGGAAGGGAATAAATATCCCCAGAACCAAGGAAGAAGGGGAGGCCAGATCTCCACTCAAGTCTAAGTGACACACACAAATATGATTTCACCTCCTTCTCTAATTTCCTCCTATTGATATTGCTTTATATGTTTCATCTATTGGAGACTAACTGGAGCGTCGGATGGGAATCGGTCGGGAACCAACCCTGACCCCCTAACGATCTTCACATGTTGTAGGATTACGGAGATACCGCGAAGCTATATCAACATCCATCCGTGGAGTCCGATCCTAGCTCACTCCGACCCGGAGACACTTATCTACGGGTCCCACTTCAACCGCCGTCGAGGCTCCATCCCGACGAAGGAGCAATCTTCGGTCCAAAATTATTGTTAAGCCAAAATGGATTTAACAGAAAGCTATGTTCATATATTGCTTGTTGCAATAGTGGATTAAATCCTAAATGAATTTGGGGACTGGATGTAGGTCAAGGTTGGGCAGAGCCAGGATAAAATCTTTGTGTCTACGCTGTGATTATTTCTCTCTGACTCTTTATTTATAGCTTATACTATTTTATTTCCGCTGTAACTCACATTTTTACAAGCATATAACATTTGTGTTGATTAAGTACATTTGAGGTAACTCTCATTTGAGACTTAGGGAACATTTAGAAGGACTTCTATTAAGCGAAAAAGTTTGTTATTTGTTGACAACCATATTCAACCCCCCTTATAGTGTTGTCTGCCATACATAGAGATCCTACACATTTTACTCTGCACATGCCACCTATTTACAAGTTTGCCATTAAAAATATATGTAGCCCTCCCTTCTACGCGATCGGTCTCTTATTTGCAATCTCTCTTTCTCTCGCTTTCTCGCTTTCTCTTGGTGCGGCGAGGCGTTCACCGAGGCAGGTCGACGAGGTGTTCGTAGAGGCGGGGCGACGAGGCTGGAGAGGACTTTGTCGATGCAGTGAGGTAATGAGACGGTGGGAGAGTTCATCGGTGAGTTCAATTTTCGTTTTCTCCTTTTTTCATCTTTTCTCATGCAGTTTTTTCTTGTTTTCGCCTCTTCTTCGTCTTAATCTACAATTTTGGATCATCTTCATCATCCTTTTCAAGCTGAAACCCAAGAGTTCCGGCCAGTTTCGGTCGATACCGGGTGAAACTGGAATGAACCCTATGGTTTCGGCCGAAACCGAGATTGTGGGGTTGTTCCGGTACCGGTAGGGTGTGGTACCGATACGATACGAGCGATGCCAGTTGGTATCGGTCGATACCTCAAACCTTGATTAGAACCCTCATTGTTCTATCTCACATGGCTAGTAGTTCATTAAGCTCAAAATTGAGCTTTCAGCCCGGGATCAAATGTCTAATGAAGGACCGCCAGACGCCTGACGTGCATGGTCCATATATGGTTAGGAGAGCTGATACGCCAGACGTCTGATGAAGTAATCAGCCGTCTGGGAGTTGAACTCCAGAAGTCTGGTGGAAGAGAATCTTTTCTCCTCCAGTGCTTCATCTGTCAGCCGTCTGAAGGCTTGATCATAGGCGTCTGAATAGTTAGACGTCTAGGTATTGAACTTCATACGCCTGGAAAATTCAAACTGAATTTCCAGAGAGCACCATTTTCTTGACCACCCTGAACAGCCATCTGATGCTTATGGGTTAGACTTCTGAACAGTTCACCAGACATCTGTGAACACATCATCAAACGTCTGATTAACTAGCCGGTATATTGCATCTATATATTTTTCAAAACAGTCGACCAGACGTCTGACGATGCTTCTCTAAACGTTCGATGCTACTTCTCCAGACGTCTAATCCTGCTAGAATATAGTTGTTGCAGTCAGTTACAGCATTAAATGATGTGATTTTCTATTGGGATTTGGTAGGGTTCTTAGAGAATTATATATATGGTATATGAACAGTCATTTCAGAACTCTTGAACACTAATACTATCATTGAATAAGCTTTCAAGTCTTCATCTTTCCTCAAGCTTAAAAGCTCTCATTTGTCCAACTGTCTTACGCTATTGCTACATCAGGTTGGTCAAGCTCTCTTAGTGCTTTCCTTTCATACACTTAGAGCACTCATACACACCATGCCTCACTTCAAGTAGGCAATATTCAAGGCATATGATTTGTGTACATTTCAAATTTATTGTGAAACTCTTTTCTTTCATTTGTCGAGTAGAAACTCTCGGGTTGTGAGAGTGTCCATGCTCGGTTTGTGGGAGTTGGGTGATATTTATCAGTATTTTGTAATTGGGTTATTAGTGGATATTAATCTCAAGCAAGAATTGCTTGAGGGTTGCTGGAGTATGATTCAAAAGAGTCGAGATTTGACTCGGTGACTCCGAACCCATGTATATCCTATATTTGCGTTGTGATTTTTTGTGGTTGTTGTGTTATTTCATTTAATTCTGCATTGCTGGCTATTAGTTTTTTAATTAGGCGTAAATTCATTTTTATTATCATAAAACATTATTCACTCCCCACTAGTGTTTTACCTCGTAGCTACAGGTCCCACAGATCCGATGTCTCCCTGGGGAGCTATAGCCATGACACACCTTCCTTCAAGGAAACGCGTGGTTGACGAAGATGCCTGGGAACCTCAGAGCTTTGGTCGCGACAATAGGTCCAAATGTTGACAAGCCGCACTCAGCTTATGTCGTGTAAAGTTCAAAAAAGCCTACAACACAGCATGGGGCCCATAATGGTCCAACCTCAAGGGATCAACGTAGGAAAACAACACTCGGCTAAGGTCGTGTTGTGTCCAACAAATCTCCCAGATCAACTTGGCCGACCTCCTAGGTCAGCTTGGTGACCTCCCAGGCTAGTCCGACCTCACAGGTCCACCTGACCGCCCCCAAGTATGTTTGGATGACCTCCCAGGATAGACCAGTCAACCTATCTGACCTCCCGGTCGGGTCGACCTCCCTGGTCAGCCTAGCCAACCTCCCTTGTTAGTCCGACCTCAGGGACCTATCATGTGTAAGCATCACTCTACACAGATCATGCTGCCCCCAGCAATGCCCCCAGCTCAGGCTGGGGCCTCGCTAGTCCAGCCTCTGGATCCCAGTGCAGACATGTAGCGCTCGATCCTATTTGTATTGAGCATCAGGCATATGCCCCGGTAGTCCGACCTCAGGGCCTTAGCACTGACAAACAATATTCGGTTTAGGTCATAATAAGGCAAGTGACAACTGTTCTGACTCTGGGGTAGCACCCAGCCCAAGCTGGGGCCATCTGCTACAACTTCAAAGCTCCCAAATTAGATGATACACAAGTCCCTAGCCCAAGCTATGGCTGTAGGGAAATGTGTGCCCTCAAGGCCAATTATGTATAATTAGGACATCTTATTCAAAATGATAGTATGTTATCTGGTAATGTTTATCTAAGTATAAATTTAATGTTTGTCTACATTCTTCACGTAGATAAATTCCCGAGACTAGGGCGAGGTCGAACGTGTATGGAGATGTGGATCTCGATCATGGAGAAATGTTTCGACTGCTAGGAGCATAAGTCTAAAATTATTTGTAGTCATAGAAGCATCGAGAAAGGACATTGATGCATCATATAGACAATTGTGTGCTCTGTATTCGCCAAGTGTTAGTGGCGAGGATCTCATGGTCATTCGATTTAGCAAAATCGGAGACAAGACACATGTGCTCAATAGAGAATGAGTCCACTGAACGACTCAACGAGAACTGCTACATAGTAGCGCCTACAAAACTGGCAATGGTAGCTCTCAAGGGATGATATGCAAGCTGGCCATTTGACTTGAGGCCATTATACGAGCATGAGCCACTTAGATTTCCGACTTAGCTTCAAGGCAGGGCATGCTGAAAGGTCTTTTGTTGGGTGACACTTGAAGCGTACAATGATAGTAGTGCCAAGAGAGAATTCGGCATGCCCGTATGTGGGGAGTTAGTGTCTAGGAATCAGTACGGTCCTTAGCAAAATCCTTAGCCAATGTGTGTTGGATATGATCCAACAAAGACAAGCTAAGACTGAACAATGTTGATCGAGCACGAAGCTCTAAAGGGTTGACAGCCAACCATACCATAGGCTTCACAGTGATATTGTTGACGAATGGATTAAAATCGTGTAATTCATCACTGACATAGCCAAGGATAGACCCGACAATGTTTATGGCAAGGGACATACCACATAATGATGGTACCAAACCAGGGACGACACCTGCTGCTCGTGGTCACTGTTATCAGGGGCTATGAGTCCCACTTGTAGTAGGGTCGGGCTGTATGGTCTCACACAAGCTGAGATTCTCATCCAAGTAGCAAAAGAAAAATGCATATGATGCATTGGAATTAGTATGGTCGCAAATAGTTGTGAATAGGATTTCGGTCACAAATGATATGACGCGAAAATCGAGCCTTGAAATACAAAGAAGAGCTCAACTCGGGGGGTCTGGGAAAGTCCAAGACCCATTTGTATAGCTCAAGTTCAACTGCAGCTAAACAAAGAAAGAAAGCCAAAAAAAATCAATTCTGCCTTGCCTAGGCACATGGACGAATTGCCTATGTGCAGGGCGCCCCAGCGCCCGGACGCCTAGGCACTCTGGGCCAAAGACAGACAGCCCGATACGGGTGGGCGCACTGTGGGCAAGCACCTACTTCGGGTGGGCGCCCGACCTGTGCCCCCTCCCAGCAGGAGGGCACACCTAGCGGGCATGCCTGGCCTGCTTGCAGGTGGGTCCCGTGGGTGGGGCCTGTGAGGCGAATTCTCCCGAACAGTTCACGTGCAGATTCGAGGCAGTTTTTGGCAATTTTTGGAGCGTCGTTTGAGGAGTCAAACGAACTCAGAATTAAGCATTGTATGTTTCTATGTGATCTCCGTTTAACGCTCTTCGAAATGATATATCATTTTGGTTCTGAAACTTAACGGAGATGGAGAATTAATTGTTGAAAGTTTGGTCATTAAAATTTGAATCAATTTGAATTCTGTTTTTTAGTACCGCATCAAATCGTGAAACTCCTCTGAAGGCTCAGCTCCTCCTATAAATAGGGGGTTCCTCTTCTTCCTAAACTTACACCAAGACTAGATCAAGGGAGCTCACCCAAAATTAAAGTGAGCAACTCGATATCTTAGTGCGACCAAATTTTTCCTCATTTTCATCTTTACTTCTTTTCAGGTTCTAGTAATACTTGAAGGAAGTTCGAATCAGATCCAATGCTTGGGGTGAGGATTCAGCTAAGGTGAAACTTTCTAGGGCAAGTGGTCGCCTCATGACAAGGGCATTGGATCGCTTCGGGGCGTCGTCCTAAGAAAGAGTTTTTGTGACTACACAACAAACGAATGTTTTATGCTTTATATTTTAGCAGAAATATTTTAGATCTATCTAGGCGAGATCGGTTCGCCCTTCTCCATGGATAGTAAAAGATACTGCAAAGGAGCATTTTTCCATAGGGTGTTTTTCATAAAAGCATTTTATGATTTCATCTTTCGCTGCTTCCACGCGTGCTAAGCCTTGGGCTAGAGTTTGGAAAAGCCCTATGGAAGCTTGTTCAAACCCCTTCATTGGTATTATAGCCAAGTTTTACCTAGTATCTAATTTATTTTCTGCTATAAACATGCGTCTGAACGATGTTTGAATTGATGTTATGGCATGTAAGCTCTCTAGGTTTACTTTTAATTATGTAATTTGTAGTGCCTGCGAGCACTAATTTTATGTAATTAATTTTGGCCTTTTTTGTATTTATTATTTCTCCAATGGGATGCCCTTGTGTAAATGTATAGTAAATTTAGGAGACGGAGCTACCCGAAGATTGCTAAGAGCAGGATATCCATGGAGTTAAGATGGGCCAAAAGACGCTTTGCAAGGTGTTGCTATGTGGTGGCCATCCTGCTTGGAGCATGGAGTTCACTTAGATTATTAGGGTATACTAGAGAGCTTACACATGTGATGTTTGTAATTTAATTCATGTGATGATTAAATTAATATGTGTTTCCATATTTTACGACATGACATATAATTTGATATTACAAATGTCTTACTATCGCTCTACCACATTTAGCTAACATATGGTGATGACGCGATCCCGTGGCCTTGTGCAATAATTATATGTGCTTTTGGTTTTTCGAAAATTGTTTTCAAATTAGACTTCCTTTCTGTTATAAGATACATGCGTATGATGTCTATGCTGTGATTGATATTATTTAATTCTTAAAATTCTAGGTTTAGGAATCACCTAGAATTAGGGCTAACTAATTCGAAAGAACTCATAAACATATCAATGAAGCATAATATTGATAATCGGCGTTCTTAATGTATCTGTGAGCTGGTGTCTACAATCGTTTGGTGGCTAGGCTTGGATCGCCCTAGTATGCTCGCCCTAGCTATGGGTAAGTGATCCTACCTGGCCAAACCTGCCTGGCCGTGTTCAACTGGGTCAATCTAGAACTCTAATTATCAAATAATGCATGCATTGATTATATTCTAGTCAATTACGTTTAAAATCCTTTTCAGGATTAGCCATAGACCTCCTTGCTTTTGGAGATTGGTGACTGTGGATTTTTGTTATAGTTGTTGGGCACAACCAATCTATAGCATGGTTATCTTTTAGGAACCAATTCCATTATACACATGATGTAGTTCAGCTTAACCCAACCCATCGTGCCGTGAACGTACCCGAGCATTGGCGTAAGTTAGGACTGAACAAGAAAGTAAGTGTCCGACTAGGCTATTCATTATGATTTGTTGAGCACACTCAATGTCATAAGTGACTAGGTATAAAAACTGATAAGAGAATCACATATGATGTGATTGATGAGGATTCATCTACCGATCATAGTGTCAAGCAACTTGTTGAGCACACTCAAGTTTGTGAAACTCAAGGTGGTTGGATCACGTTCCTACTAAAATCACTATTTGTTCACTCTCTATAGGCTGAGATGATCGCAAAAATAGTGGGAGGATATGGGTAAATAAGAACCAATCAAACTATATTTAAAAATAACAAACCATACTAAATTTGGTGTTCTAATCTTTAGCAATGTCGTCTGGCCTTAATCTTATCTTAGACTATAATAGACTTACTGGTTGGTAATAATTATAGACTGGATTTAACACGTCAAGCTCACGCTTTCTTTTGAAAGACTTAGCTACATCCTCAAAGACCATATACTTAATGAACCACCTAGAGGAGCCAAAGATGAGATTGTCAAATCTTATAAGCAATGGCTTCTGGATGACCAAAAAACTCGGTGTCTCACTCTGGACTTTATGGAAAATGAGCTCCAAAGTCGGCACAAACATATGGATATTTGTAGCATTTTCCTAAATACAAAACAATTGTATGTGAAATCATCTCGGGTCGCAAGGTTCAAGGCTTCTTGTAAATTGTTTAACATGAAGATGATTGGGAGCGCGATCCAAGATCATGCACTCAATATGATTGCGTACATTGAGGATCTTGCAGAGCTTGGTTTTCATGTTGGACCATGAGTTGTCTACGGACTTGGTTATTACTTCTCTTAACCCAATGTAACGCCCCGCTTCCCAAAATGACGGAAGCGAGAGCGTTACTGAGGTCCGCTTGAACCGGAGCGGTGAAACTCAGGTTCATGAAGCGTCTGTGGTAAAACGCAAGGGCAGGTCCTTTGCACGCTTTTCAGAACAACCAGAATTATTCATACATTACAAGCCACATCCAGAAATAATAAGTGTCCGTACATGAAATGAACACAACAAGCCTCAGCTGGGCCGAAATACAACAATAATAACGTACACACAACAACGGAAAGCAAACTACGGCAAGCAGCAATGGAATAGCCCACTAGTTCTCCGCAGGGAGAAACTCGGCGTCTACAGCGAACTCCTGACTCTCCAAGTCAGGTGTCTCGTAAGGAACCTCCTGATACTCAAGCTCGGGATCTGACATACATCCAAAAACATGAATGTATGTCAGCAAGGGTCTGCAAGAAGAGGTTAGAACCCAAGGCAAGATATACAAATTTATACTGATTTTAAGAGGCAATTATAATTTAACAAGATAACAATAAAAGTTTGAGCATGCTGATTTTAAAGTAAAAACATCCTATCATGCAGTTCTAAACAATCTGACGAGTAAAGTAAAACGTGTCAATTTTCATTGAGGTAACAATTTCACTTTGCAAGTTTCAAGTTAGTGTCACACATCTATAATAGGGTTCTCGCCGGTAGGACGTGATGAGTGGGTCGTTCTTCACACGGGGGCTTACCGTGCTTGGCGCTAACCCACCGCATACGGGTGGTGCCCTTGAAGAGAGTACCCCGTCATACGCCTAGTGGCCGCACAACCCTAACCCCACCCCAATATTTGTGCTGGAACACGAGCCAGCCTAGTCAACTCACATGACATCACGAAAGTCACGATTTCGCCTTCGAGGCGCACGATTTCACGATGTCACTCTCTTGTTAGTCATTTTGAGACATACAGCAATAATGTGACCATTTATCTTTACACAATAATTTCCATGGTTACAAGAGTATCCAGCAATATTTACAACAGTTTAACAAAATCCTGAGCATGTGAATTTAACGGATGCAACTTGAAAATTTAGTTATGGAACTTTGCATGCAGAGAGCTAAAAGAGTATTTACATTAACAAATTCACTATAAATTGCATACTTGCCTGTTTTCGGTGATTTTGGGTTTGTTTCGACGGGTACTTCGTTACGGTATGTCCGGTTTTCTGTTTTAGTTAAACAAATCAATGAATTAGATTCTTTGCGAGATAAACACAACACTAAAAACGACCCCGAATTGGGTTTGTCTAATTTAATCGGGTTCCCCGGCTAGTGTAACATTGTATAGGGTTATACTAACATGGCACGCCTTGTTTTATACTAGTATCATAACCCTAACGTTAGTTAATTAACATGGTGAAATCAGGTTAGCATTTAAATAACCTTAACTAATACTAACTAACATTAAATAAGTTAATAAACTTACTAAGCTAATTTTAGTTACTGGTCATAGCATGTTAACATTCATATTAGGGGGGTATACCCACTCTACACCTACTATTACACAAATGTCTATATTATTATCTATCAAAAAACTTTATCTCTTCCCAGATTTTATTAAGGCTGACACCTATACTGTCAAAGGCTGCCATCCCCCTATCCAATACTAACCTAATAACAGCTAAACACAAAGTTAATATAAGGGTAGCATGAAATTTACTGGTATCACTTATTACACCTACTATTAAATTATAATAAAAACTATCTTACACATTCTCTCTCTCTCTCATTCTCTTTATTTCTTTCCCTTCTTTACTGTCAACAGCCTGTCTTCATTCATCTTCATCTCTTTCTTTTTTTTGTCATTTCAAATGTTTGCAGGCAAAGCAAGAGGCTCTCCACGCGAACAAGGGAAGAGGGGGCTCACCACGCGGAGGAGGAAGCCACGGTGGATGGCGGCTCCCCGGCGGCAGGCGGCTCGGCGCAAAAGGGGGCGGCGGCGGCGGCGCTCCGGCGGGTCCAGGCGGTTGCAGGCGGGGTCGGGCGGGGTCCGGCGGTAGCTGGGGCGGCGCGCGCGTGGGTGAGGCCGGCGGTGGCGATTCCCAGGTGAGGGAGAGGGAGGAGGAGAAGAAGGGAAGGAGATGGAGTTTGGAGATTTGATTTGGGTTTTTGTTTTCAGATTTTTGGATCCGAAATGGATTTGTAAGAATCTGAATTAGATTTCAGATCTGAAATCTCTTGCTCCCCTCTTCTAATTTCAGTTTGAGCTTTTGGGTATTGGATGATTGAGGGACTGATTTGTTTTTGGGGAGAAATGGGTTTGTGTTTGTGCTTGGCTTGGAGAATTTTGCAGGGGAGATTGTTTTTGGGTTGGACTGATTTGGTTGGGGAAATTTGCAGAGGAAGAAGATGGCTGCAGGGAAGAAGACGTGAATTGTTTGCAGCTGATGAAATACAGACACGGAGGGGGCAGCTTGATGGGGGAGTTGGCAGTGGGGGAAAATTGATAACACTGTTGGATCTCACCTACATGTGGAGGTGGGATTCATTAGGGGTTAATTAGCTATGGTTAAAGAATTTCATCCGATGGTAGAAGTTTAATTAGTAATTCATCATTTTAGTTAATGTAAATAAGTAATTTAATAAGGTGTGATTATTAAAAAAATGACGTAATTAGTGAAAGTTAAGTGTGATTAGCAATTTTGTAATTAGGGGATAATTAAGTTAGGATAATTAGTGAAACTCGATAATCGGTTAATGATGATACGGTAAAAAGAAGAATGGATACGCGCTCGTGTTGACGCACAAACATCGAACTCGCGTACGAAAATATCCGGATGGTCAAAACGAAAATACGGGTACGCACAAATAATACGCTTAGAAAATACCGACCGTTACACCCAAAGTTTTCCCCGTTCATAAGTAGTTTCATTATGAACAAGATTGAGGTTGAACTTCCTGAACTCATTAACATGCTTCGGCTGCGTAAGGAAGACATGAAGGACAAGTCGCCTACTTTGGTTGTCGGCTCTTCTTCTTCCTACAAACCCAAAGGTAAAAGAAAGAAGAAAAAGGTACTTCAACCAATGAAGGCAATCGAGCAGAGTAATATGAAGATCGACCGAGGCAGAGTGCTATTTCTGCCATAAGAAAGGGCATTGGATGAGGTACTGCACGATGTTCCTGGAACAAAAGAAGAAGGGGCATACTGCTACCTCAACTTCAGATATAATTAGTGTACAAAGTATAATACTTTTCATGACTTCTAAATGCATGGTATAAGCTACCAGTGCGATTTCTCACATCTGTAATTGGTTACAGGATCTGAGATCTGAGAAGGAGTAGAAGGCTGAAAAGAATAGGTCATTCTCAAACAGTCGGTAATGGAGCAAGCGTTGCTGATAGGGCTATAGGAGACATCTGGCAATTGTTGCCATTTGATGTTGAAGCCGTACTATGTTCCCAATGTTATATGTATGCAATGTAATTTCTGTATGACGGAAATATATTAACTATCAATAAAAGTTATGAGCTTATTTCTTTGATAGTAAAATTGCATATATATGGGATTATGGTGTATGTATAAACTATGAATGACATTGGTGTATTAAGCGTTAATGGATGAAAACATAAAAGAACAAATGAAACCTGTTCTAACAAAGTAGAATATGCCATATCAAAGAGAAAGACGTGCGAGTTACATAAAGAATGGTCTATAGGACTCTCGGATTATAGGTCATACGACACTTGTAAGTCTTGCCTCAAAGATAAGATGACCAATTTTTTTTCCGACAAAAGGAGATCGTTTAGGAACTCTTGGGTCTCATACATTCGAATGTATGCAGACACTCGTCTACATTAAGCCAGAAAGGTTTATTTTGTTATGTTCATTAAAAGGTCACTTTAAGGATGGACACATGTTCTTAATGAAACACAAGTCCAATGCTTTTAAGTGATTTAAGAATGTCGTAACAATATGGCAAAGTATTTTAAAAATTCTTCGATTCGATTGAGGAGGAGAATACTTGAGCCATGAATGTTTTGCGTATTTAAGATTTAAGAGAATATGATTCTCTGTTAGGTCACTCATGAAATCACACTTTGTTTGACATGGTGCAAATCATGAAGAGTGACACTGAGTTACCTACCTCCATTTAGGGCCATGCATTAGAACTTCTGTTTGAAACTCAACAGGGGTCAGAATTAGTGGGAGACGCAGAACCGATATTTCAAAACCAGTCATTAGGAAGTCTAACATGATTCCTCGAGACCCTAAGAGATACTACAGTTTTCTCGTAGACTGATGGGTTGAGGATGGCATCATGGTTGAAGGTGATAGTGTTAGCTTTCTGGAAGCCATTCAGAGTAGAGACCATGAAAAGTGGCTTGATACAATAAAATCCAAAATTTATTCCATGCACATTAATAATGTAGGGACCTTAGTAAACGTGTCCAAAGGAAATGTTCCCATTGGCTGCAGATGGATCTTCAAGGAGAAAGATTGGTTCAGATGGAAGAGATAGAAACATGCCAAGCTAGGCTGATTGCGAAACGTTCTCACCAGTAGCCATGCATAAGTCTATTCGGATTATACTCGATATTGCTCATGACTACGAAATCTGGCTGAACGATGTAAGTGTTACATGATTCAGCAGGAAGATCTCGACATCAGCGAGAGCAAAAGAAACGCGTGTAGATTGCATGAAACCAGTAGCGATTCTTAAGTCACCCACGTATTGTACATGGATGACGTGAATTTTGGTTAGTAACAAACATTGAGATGTTTAACTCTACTAAAATGATGGATGTCGAATAAATTCTCCACAAAGGACTTGGGAGAAGCATCGTTTACACCCGGATTAAAATAAATCTGTAGAGATATATTTGACAGGATGCTAAATAGGTTTTAGCAAGGTAAGTGCGGTTTCATACCCGCCATCATGGTATAACTCTTTCAAGACGATCTCTTTAATGACTGAGTTGGATAGAGATTATGATAGTGATCCTATGTGCGTGGGTAATTGGATCTATCATATATATTGTGATACGTACAAGACCAGATGTCACTTTTGCACCATGTGCAGTAAGTTGATATCAGTCTTACGTTGGAGAAAGACGTTGAAAGCTGTTTAGACAAATCTCAAGTTCTTGCGAAGGACAGATATTTGATCAAGGAACCGATATTGCAAGGATGTTGTTTGTAGTTATCACTTCATATGTGATATAGAAACGAAGAAAGATATATAAATCATGTGTGTCTCTGATGAAGACAAATTTAGCAGATCCATTCACGAAAGCTCTGTCACGTGATAGTCTAGATAGACTCATGTGTAAAAGTGGTATGTGATACTAGGATAATTGGGCCTGAGTGCAAGAGAGAGATGTTTGGAAATGTGTGCCCTCGAGGGCAATTATTTATAATTGGGATACCTTGTTCAAAATGATGTACGCTATCTGATAATGTATATTTAAGTATAACCATAATGTTTGTCTACATTCTATACTTAGATAAAGTTCTGCGACTTAGTGTGTGGTCGAACGACTATCGAGATGAGGATGTCGATCATGGAGAAATATTTCGACCACTAGGAGCATGAGTCTGAAACTGTTCGTAGTCATAGATTCATTGAGAAATGTCATTGATGCATCAGATAGACTATTATGTGGTCTGTCTTCACCAAGTATTAGTGGTGATGATCTCATGATCGTTCGATTTGGAAAAATCGGAGACAAGACACATGTGCTCATTAAGAATGAGTTCACTGAATGACGCAACGAGCGCTGATACATGGTAGCTGTTAGGAGTTTTACCCTTATAACCCTCAAGCACATGGCTGTCGTCGTAGCGCTATACGGGTCGTCCGTATGGAGGTTTGGTGACTGAATACTAGCTCAATCCTAGGGTGGGGTTAGCTACGTAGATTAGATATGTGGAATATGGAGGAACGAATAGAATGGAAATGGATATATGACATGGATATTCCCACCATGGGATTAAAGAAAGGATCAAATAGGATTAACCAATTATTGAATTCACGGGACCCGGGAAAGGTCGTCTAACCTAATGACATTCTCATACCCCCAAACTTTCTTGATGCAATGGTAGGATATTCTCTTATGTTATCCTTACCCCCACACTCTTGTGATGATATGATATGACTACCTAACCCGTATCGATACCAACTTCCATTGTGCATCGACACGCGTTAGATGCATTACGTCCAACAAATGTCCTCAATTTTCCTCCATGCCACTTCTGTGGATTAGGATTAGGATCTATGTTAGGAGGTCTCTAATCGGTGCCTGACTCTCGTCAGCCGCATCGATAGTATGGATCAATGTATAGATTGAAACCCCTAAATTAGCACCGACTTATGTCGTCGATTAATCTAATTATCCACAAGGGAGGATATCAAATCTCATTGATAATAATCATCCTAGCATGTCCATAGTCTCCCATCATTCAACAATCAATCAATAGTTCACCAATCCATCATAAAATCCCCATGGGGTTCAATCCAAAGTCTCTGATGCAAAATCTACTCACAAGCCATCAAAGAACATAGAGATAACTAATAAAATAAGAAGGAAAACACCAGATTACATATAAGAAATAAGAAAACAAGAAATACTTAGCTTCTTAATATATCAACACAAGAATCCAAAGATACAAGCATATCCGTGAAGAGCAACCACGCTAAAAACCTAATCTAACCTAACCTACTACTAAAAACCAAGAAACGAAGTGAAAAGGGAGAAGAAAACGAGTCTGTAAGTCGCTCCCCTTGAAAGACGGTGCTCCAGAATCTTATATACAGCCCCAAAACCATAGCAGGTAAGCGACAGACCCGAACCGAAACGGTCGTTTGGCCAAATGACGTGGTCGTGTCAATTGGTAGAAGTTACGCATATCTGTAGCTCTCCAGAATTTATCGTCTAATGTGGTCGTGTGAGGGTTCCAAATGGCCGCGTCATTGTTGCATGCATGATGATGCTGCCTTCGGCCTTCGGCTGTTTTCGGGGCGACATAGTCGTGTGAGGGTTCACACGACCGTCTCGTGTCAATTTCTTCTCCTCAGTAGTTTGACCTACACGACTCTTCAAAAGGCCGTGTGGGGTCTTCAGTCGGCCCAGGCCGTGTTATCTCACATGGATGTGTGCTTGGTTTCTCTTCATGGATACGCTTGTAACTGTGGATTCTTGTGTTGATAAATTGAGAAGCTAATATTTCTCGTTTTCTTATTTCTTATATGTTTTCTGATGTTTTCCTTATTATCTTCTTGTTTATCTTTATGTTCTTTGATGGCTTGTTGGTAGATTTTGCATTTGGGACTTTGGATTGAACCCCATGGGGGTTTTATGATGGATTGATGAACTATTGATTGATTGTTGAATGATTATCGACTAGTGATATCTTATGATGATTATTATCAAAGCAATTTGATCTCATTCGTTGTGGATAATTGGATTAGTCGACGACTAAAGTCAGGGCTAATAGGGGTTTCAATCTCTACATTGATCTATACTATCAATGAGGCTGATGATAGTCAGGCACCAATTAAAGCCCTTCTAACATAGATCCGAATCCTAATACACGAAAGTGGCATGGAGGAAGATTGAAGACATTCATTGGATGTAATGCATCAAACATGTGTCGATGCGGAATGGAAGTTGGTATTGATACAAGTTAGGTAGTCCTATCATATCATCACGAGAGTGTGGGGTAAGAATAACATAAGGGAATATCCTATCATTGCATTACAGAAGTGGGGGGGGGGGGGTAGGAGAATGCCCTTAGGTTAGACGACCTCTCCGAGTCCCAGTAATTCAATAATTGGTTAATCATATTCGATCCTTACTTTAATCATATGGTGGGGATATCTAGGTCCTTGATCCTTTCCATTCTATTTGCTCCTCCTTTTTCGCATATCCAATCTACGTAGCTAACCATGGCATATGATTGAGCTAGTATTCAATCACCCAACCTCCTTACGGATGACCCGTATAGGGCTACAACGACAGCCGTGCGCTTGTGGTTTATAGGTGTAAAACTCCTAATAAGTTTTTGGTGCAGTTACCTGGATCGACGGAGTGCAATGCGTTACTCCAAAGGAAAATGGTTGAGAAGCTAGAAGATCCAGGGAGCTTCTCCATCCTGTGCGCTATTGGGGACATGACTATCAAGAGAGGTCTCTGTGACCACAGAGCAAGTGTGAGCTTGATGCCATTGGCCATAAGCGAGAGGCTCTTTCAAGCCCTCTCACAATGTCGATCGCTCCTAAAGCTCGTGCTTTCGCTCTTGCGTCCCAAAACTTCGCAAGATATCCTGAAATGCACATGAGAAGTCCAAGAGTAAAAAGGAAATAAAAAGTGGAAGAAGTAGTGCGAAAAGAGCGGTGAAACAATGTGAAACGAAGGGGAAAAGTACGTGAAAACATATAAAATAAACACACATTAGTAGCGCATACAAAATTGCCAATGGTAGCTCTTAAGTGATGATAGGCAAGCTGGTCCTTTGACTCAAGGCCATTCTACGAGCATGAGCATAAACGGTGTCACTTAGATCTTTGACCTAGCTTCGAGGCAGAGCCTGCTGAAAGGTCATTGGTTTTGTGACACTTGAAGCGTACGAGGGGAGTAGTGGCCAAGAGAGATTCATCACTCCCATACTGGGGAGTTAGTATCGCAGAATCAGTACGGGCCTTAGCAAAATCATTGGCCAAGGTGTGTTGGATATGATCCAACACAGACAATCTAAGACCGAATAATGATGATCTAGCGCGAAGCTATTAGGGGTTGACAGTCAACCATACCCTAGGCTTCGCAACGACATAGTGTTGACGAAGGGATTAAAATTGCGGAATTAATCACTGACATAACCAAGGGTAGTCTCGACAATGTTTGTGTCAAGGGACAAACCACTAATGATGATACCAACCCAGTGACGACACCTGCTGCTCGCAGTCACTATCATCAGGGGCTATGAGTCCCGCCTGTAATACGGTCAGTCTGTAGGGTCTCACACATGCTGAGATTCTCATCTAAGTAATAATAGGAAAATACATATGATGTATTGGAATTAGTATAGTCGCAAATAGTTGCGAAGATAATTTCGGTCACATATGATGTGATGCGAAAATCGAGTCTTGAAAAGTATAGAAGAAGCTCAGCCTGGGGGTCTAGGAAAGTACCGGACCCACTGTATAGCCCAAGTTCAACTGGGCTATACAGAGAAAGAAAGCCAAAAAACAATTCTGCCTTACCCAATTGCATGGGCTAAATCCCAGGCGCTGGGCACATAGGCGCATGGCGCCCCAGCAAATGGACTAATGCTCAGGCGCTAGGCACCCGAGTGCTCTAGACCATAGCCCAGAGCAGGCCCATCCCGCTTGCTACAAGCGGGCGGGTGCCCGATGCGGGGTACCCCCGTCCAGCAGGCGCTCTCGACCCACTCATGGGTGGGGCCCGCAGGTGGGGCCCACGAGGTGGATTCTGCCGAAAGTTCACGGGCAGATTTTGGGGCAATTTTGGCGATTTTTGGAGCGTCGTTTGAGGGGACAAACGAACTTGGAATTGAGCACCGTTTGTTTCTATGCGATCTCCATTTAACGCTCTTCGAAATGATATATCATTTTAAGTTTGAATCTTAACGAAGAGAGAGAATTAATTGGTGAAAGTTTGGTCATCTAAAGTGTAGGAAGACGTATGCCCTTGAGACGTTTATCCTAAGATAATCATCTCGTTCTAATAATAATATGGTATTAATTATTCTAAGTATGATTTCGTTGAATCATATACTTAAATAATTTATTTAGACTTATAGTCAGGTCATTACACATCCAGATGTAGATCTCGATTATGAGAAGTTAGTGACCGATTTGAAACTTAAGTCTTAAACGGTTCATAGTCATAGATGTGTCGAGAATAGGATATCGGCACATCGGCTAGACCATTGCGTCTTTGTCTTACCTTAGGATAATGATGATCGCATAGTCATTCGACTTGGCGAAGTTGGAGACGAGACACATGTGCTCATTAGAGAATGAGTTCACTGAACGACCAACTTAGAGTTATTAAATGGTTAAGCTTTAACTAAACTATCAATAATAAATCTAGAGTGATGATAGGCAAGCTGGTCCTTAAGACCTAAAGTCATTAGTACGAACCTGTAAGTGGATAGGGTCACTTAGATCTATGATCTAGATTCGAGGCACGACCTGCTGAAAGATATTAGGTTGGGTGACACCTGAAGCTCAGGAGGAAAGTAGATGACTAAGATGTGATTCGTCTCTTCCATTAAAGGGAAGTTAATGTCACTGGATCAGTATGGTCTTTGTGTTAATCCTCAACCGGGATACGTTGTAGGATGTACACGGCGAATACACCAAAGACGTTGTATACTGACTGATGCTGGCTAGTGGGGTCGACGGTAAACTATACCATAGGCCTTGCAGAGACACAGTCTTGACAAAGGGACTAAAACTGCAGTATTCATCACTGACACAGTCAGAGTGATCCCGACGACACGTTTGTCAATGGGTCGATCACGTAAGTATGATTCTGAAACAGGGACGATGCATGCTGCTCGTGGTTACCGTCATCTAGGGGTTTCGAGGCACAACCTGTAGTAGGGTCAGGCTGTAGGGTCTTACACCGAGTAGTATTTGCATCTTAGTAATAGGAAGAACGTTAAGAGGAATGTATTCGATGAAATGGAATAATTAAGTCCACAAGTTAGTTGTGAGTTCAAGTTTAATAGGGGACAAATTTTGCATGTGATGCAAACTAGATCAAATGTTTCATGAATTTTTTGCGACAATATTTAATGGAATAAACACGTTGGAAAGGTTACCTGGATGACGGGATCGTCCCGGTCTAAACGCAGGTTCAAACCGCGTCAAAAACAGAGTCCAAATGCACAAGTTAGAACCAAAACAGTCAGCCCAAACAGTTTGGACTGAAACCAGCACAAGGGGGTCAGCCCAAATAGGTTGGGGTGACCCCAGCCAAAATTCAAAGGGAACCAGCCCAGGCTTGGGTGCCCAGCCCAAGCGGGGCGGGCTCTGACCGTGGGCGGGTCAGGCCCGCCAGCGGGCTGGGCCCGCCCGCTATGCGGGCGGAGCCCAGGCACGCCTGCTGAGCAGGCGGGTGCCAGGCCCGCCTGCAGCAATGGGTGGGTCTGACCGCTTCAGCGGGGGACCCGCCAGCGCCTCGAAGCACATGCACTACACGCTGAGCGCGCAGGCCCACTAAACACTATGGTTTAGTGAGATTTTTTTTTGCGGCTAGGACTTGTGCATTTTTGTGGTTTTTGTTAACTTTGAGACGATGTTTGAGGGGTCAAACGACATCGGATTGACTCGCCGTTTGTTCTTATGCGTTCACCATTTGGAGATATTTGAAATGATAGCTTATATGGTGTCTAAAGTTCAATGGTGAGGGAGATTTAATTCGTTGAAGTTGGGCCTTTGAGAAAGGCTTACTAACATCAGACACCATTCAACTTAATTAAATCCCTCTTCATTTAACTTTGTCCCACATTGCTCGTGACGAAAGTAGAAGGGCCGACTCCCTATATAAATAGGGGTGCCCCCCTTCGTTGTAGAGAGCACCAAGTGATCGATTTGAGATGCTCCTAACTTTTGAGCATGCTCGATCAAGAACTTAAATTTTCCTCCTCTTTTTCTTCCTATCCTCCCGTCGGGTCCTAGCAGGCTACGAGGAGGTTTGGATCGGATCCAGACGTCTTTGACGTGGGTCTGCTCAAGTGAAACTTTTTTCAGCAAGTGATCGGCTCGGAGGCGGCTCGGGTAGATCGGTTTGAAGGCACAAGGTGGCTCGGCTATGAGGAGCAAACGAAGGTGGTGTGGTACATCTTGGCTGTCTCAAGGGCAAGATTTCGGGTATGTCAGTTAGTAGCTTTTTAGAATAATTATTTTAATAATGTCGCAGTAGGCTAGATCCCTCTTGGGGTGGTCAGATCCACCCCAAGTCGGCATAAATCTTGGCAATGTTCTGGCTCGCCTTAGGGCTCTAAAATGTTTAGCATAATTTTGTTTTTCCGTTGTGCATGATTTCGCCTCTGTTGTCCGTCCGACTTAGGACGGGAACAGATCTGAGCCCTGAGGGTCTGCCAAAACCCTTCATAAATGAGGCCAAATTTGAATCAATTTGAATTCTGTTTTTAGTACCACATTGGATGTGATACTCCTTTGAAGGCTCAGCCCCCTATAAATAGGGGGCTCCACTTCCTCCTAAACTTACGCCAAGCCTAGATCAAGGGAGCTTGTCTGCTGATGAGACTGATAAAATTTATACCGGAGCACATGGTGTCGTGTGTAGCGCTGCGGTTTGAACACGGGGAGGCGTTCGTTGAGTATCGATTTTTAGGTCCTTATTCGAAAGCTGCGCAATTGGATTGGTGATCGAAGAGAGAATAAAAGTGTGGAATCAATGGGATAAAAGATGTTGGGCTTAGAGAATTCCCACCATTAAACCATGGTTATGGTTGGATTAATAGGTGATCGATCGTTGGGTTCATTAGGACTCAAGAGTGGTCATCTAACCTAATGGCATTCACCTGCCCAACACTCTCGTGGTGCAAGATATGGTATTCCCTTATGTTAACTCCTGCCCCCACTTTCTCGATGCAATGATAGGTCTATCCTAACCTATACCGACGCCGACTCTCGCTGATACATCGGTATATGTCAGGCTCATTATGCTCGACGAATGTCCTCAATCTTTTTTCCAACCATAGTGGCGTTCGAGGATTGGACCTATATTAGGAGGGCTCTAATCGGTGCACGACTCTCGTCGGACACACCGATAGTATGGATTCTCGTAGGGATCGAAACCCCGGATTGGTCCTGACTCTCGTCGGTGGCCAATCTGATCGCTTAAAAGGGAGGGGGTCGAATTTACGAAGATAATTGGCATCCCAATATATCCCAACTCCTTAATTAGCCCCACAATTAATCAAAAGTTCAACCAACCCATGACCCTAATACAATGGGGTTCAACCCATTGCCCTATATAAAAACTACTCACTACCCATTGTAATAGAGATGATTTCTAGCATTGGGCAAGCAATGAAAGCCATGAATTCAGTGTTATAGTCACAAAGGATAGCAACATACAATGACAATAACAAAATAGAAAACTTCTATTAAGAAAAGTTAATCAAATACAAAAGTAACAAGCAATACAATAAAAGATTGTTGAATAAAAGAAAATAAAATCCTTACAAAACCCTTCAAAAACCTAGAAAAACTGTAGAAAAGAAGATGTGTTCGCTTAAAGAGGAAGAAGAGATTTTATACATTCCCCAAAAGACCAAAAGCCCCCATGCTCCCAATTGGCGCACAGGCGCTTTAGAAAACCTATTCGATGCGGTCGCGTCGAAAATGAAGCGGTCGCGTCGTTCACTGACGTAAGTTGGGGGCGACGGGGTTACAGTGATGCGGCCACGTCGCTAAGGACATGACCGCGTCGAATCCGACTTCGACGTCCGCGTCAGCATGCGACCGTTTGGTCTTTGGTCTTCAGGATTACGCGACCACGTCGTTTGTTGTCACGCGGGCTGCGTCGATTCCATATCTTCAAATTAACTCCTCAGCGACACGGCCATTTGGATATCTTTCACGCGGCCGCGTAGAATTGGGTTCTGTGGCTTGTTAACATGGTCGTTTGGTGCAGCTTGATGCGGCCGCATGGGGTTGTGTTCTGCTTCTTTGGGCGCTGTGACACATGCAGCCGCGTCAAATTGACGCGGCTGTTTGGGTCACAGTTCTTCACTAATCTCCCCCTTTTGCATAGTTTGATCTCCTGGCTCCGCTTCTTTTGCCCTTTCACGCTACATTCACACCATATGTTCCTAATCAGCATGTATTTCCTGCAAAGTATAGAAGGGACCATACAAGCAAAAGAGGGAACAAAAATGGGGGAAACAGGGGAAACGACGAAATAAATAATGGAAACCGTGCATAAAAAAGAGTGAAAAACTATATACAATAAACACTTATCAGAGCTCACCCGAAATTAAAGGGAGCAAACCGAGATCTAATGGCGATCAAATTTTTCCACATTGTCCTCTTTGCTTCTTTTCTAGTTCTAGCAAAACTTGAAGGAAGTTCGTATCAGATCTAAAGCTTAGGTCGCATATTCTGCTAATGTGAAACTGTCTGGAGCAAGTGGTTGCCGCCTGATATAGGCGTTGGTGACGTCTTAAGAAAAAGTTTTTGCGACTACAAAGCTAAGATATGTTTTTATTCTATATAGTTTAGCAGAAATATTTTAGATCTGTCTAGGCGAGATTAGTTTGCCCTTCTCCCTATATAGTAAAAGATCCTGCAACGGAGAATTTTTATGTAAGGTGTTTTTCATAAAAGCGCTTTAAGATTTTGTTTTTCTTCTTTAGTTGCTTCCACGTCTGCTAAGCCATGGGCTAGACGTTGGAAAAGCCATACGGAAGCGTGCTCAAAACCCTTCTGTGGACGCATGGTCCAACCTCAAGGGTCTAAGCTGAAAGTGCAAAGGAGCAAGTTCAAGCTTCATCTTCACACATCTCCACATCTGACTTCGAAAGTTTAGAATAAGTCGACATGGTCAACCAGAAGACGAGGGGCCAATGTAGATGGCGCGAATACTAGAGCTCGTCACTGGTGTGACCAAGTCGGGAATGACGTCTAATATTGGCCTGGCCAAGCTCCAGGCAGACCTTGGCAGGGCAGACATCAGCAGGGTAAATCTCAGCTCATTAGAAATAGCCTCCTCGCATAAGGACTGCCTGTCTTACGAGGACAGTCATCATACATGCACAAATCAATGATTGATCTTCCACACATGGCAGTAGTGTAAAAGGCCAAAATTTGAGGATGCCCATTATGGGATCTTCTTAAATACACAATTAGTGGCCGCTCTCCTACTAATGGCAATAATGTAATGTCTGAGAGGTCAGTGTGCCATTATTCACTGCCTTATTTGTGGGTGTCTGTTATGCTGGAGAATCTGCGGACCATAACTTCTTGTCTTATCTACTTCCCTGCCTTATCTGCGCGAGTCTGTTACATTAGAAAATCTATGAGTTATCACTCATTGCCTTAGACGTGGGAGTCTGTTACGCCATGAAATCTGTGATCATTATAACTGCCTGACGTGGCATAACCTTCTCAAGCTATATATAAACAGTAGGCTTTCTCCATCATGGGGTGAGAAAATGCTCAATTTATACGCCTCAGTCCACATCAAACACGGGCTATCTTACGCTTAACTATACCACACACATTCTTCCTCTAATCTCGCCTGACTTAGGCATCAGAGGACAAATCGGGGGTCCACCATCAGATCTTCTGACGCCTCTCTCTCTCTCTCTCTATCACACACACATTTAGGTACACGAGAAAGGAGGTCGGTCTGACGAAACCCTGACCGGGTCCTCCAATGATGCATGATTTTTACATAAACAGTCGATGCAAGTTTTCAACATCAATACCAAGTATCTGGACTAGTGCGGTCTATGATATAAAAAGCTATTTTTGATTTTATTTATAATATCAAAAATGTTTATTAATTTCTTATTATCTTTATTTATATTTTTATGCAGATGATTTTTGATTTATTAATGAATGCTTACAAAATAAAAAACCCAAGAAAAAATATATTTCGGATTGGCCCTTGCCCCACCCGCATACCCTGGCTCGTGTGGGTTAGGAACATGGGTCAGGTTGGGCCATCCACGTGTTGTTTCATGATTTAAGCCGTACCGATCTGTCCCCATCTCACGACGGATCCAACACGTGCTTTTGGCGGAAAAATAATAATTAACACCATCAGGGATTATGTCTTTTTTATGAAGACTATCTGCACCTAAAAATGAGGTGCAGTTAATGATAACCTTCTAATAATGGTAAAAAAAGTTAGAGATGTTGTGAAGGGAAATATATGGAAATAGGTGTAGGGGGTTAAGAGCCCATCTACCCTCTTATTTATAGCTTTCAATGGTGGGCCGGATACCCAATGGGCCTCATGGGCATATTCATAATACTTCCCCTTATCCAACCAACATTGAATAAGAGGTGGATTCTTCAGGATCCGAGTTAGGATAACTGCATTGTTAAATAAAGAACAGTTAATCCATAACTTCCCCTGTTTTAGGGATGTGTTTTAGGCGTGGATGCTTCAGGATCCAGAGTCAACGAGGTTGCCTCGTCAAAACCTTGACTACGGAAAACCCTGTAGGAAAAAACCAGTAGCCAAGGGAAAAGAGTACAACTCTGCTGTTGACTCCCCCTCATCTGACCAAGCTTCAGGCTTGCAGATTTTCTATGAATCTATACATCAGTCTCATATGTATCTATGAGTTCATAGTCCTCTCATCCTGTCCCAGTTTACATTTCCTCACTCTCCTCATCCTAATCCCATATACAAGTTTCTCAAAGATACTAGTAGGCAAGGATTTGGTAAGCAAATCCGCCAAGTTATTACATGATTGGATCTTCTGTACCTCAATCTGCTTTTGCTTCTGAAGGCCGTGCGTCCAGAAGAACTTGGGGGAGATATGCTTCGTCTTGTCGCCTTTGATGTAGCCGTCCTGTAGCTGGGCTATGCATGCTGCATTATCTTCATGGAGAGGAGTAGGTGCAAGTACGCCGGTCATCAGGCCGATGGAGGTGAGGATGTGCTGGATCACATAGCGTAGCCAGAAACTCTCATTGCTTGCTTCATGGATCGCTAGCAGTTCTGAGTGAGTGGATGAGACGGTTGTCATTAGGGCTGTTGACGAACGAGCTTGAACGAGCTTGAACAGTGTGCTTGGTTTTGTTCATGAACAAAATCCATGTTCAAGCTCTGTTCGTTTACTAACCGAGCTCTAAAAACATGTTCAAGCTTGTTTGTTAAGCTTACCAAACGAACGTAAATGAACATAAACAAACGTAACCCGAGCTTACCGAACGGACGTTCTGTTCATTAACAAGACTTATCGAGCTTGTTCGTGAACATGTTCGGGAACGTGTTAACGAACACACAATCAATCTTGTTCATGAACAGATTTGCAAACGAACGAACAATGGCAATGGACCAAAAGATAGCTGGGAGCCTGTGAGTCTAGGAGTGGGAAGCTGGGAAGTTGAAGAGGTGGATGTGTTTAATTCAATTTGAGGAGGTGAGTGTTTAATTTTAATTTTAGTTCACTCAAGCCCTTGTTCACGAACACTTAACGAGCTTATTCACGAACATCAGTTAACGAGGTTGTTCACGAACACTTAACGAGCTTGTTCAGAATCATCACTTAACGAGCTTGTTCATGAACACTTAGCGAGTTTGTTCACGAGCTTGTTCACGAACACTTAACGAGCTTGTTCATGAACATAAATAAACGAACATAGTTATGTTCAAGCTCTGTTCGTTTACTAACCGAGCTCTAAAAATCTGTTCAAGATTGTTCATTAAGCTTCCCGAACGAACGTAAACGAACATGTACCGAGCTTGTTCACGAGTAGTTTGTCGAACGTTCTGTTCGTCAACAGCCATAGTTGTCATGGTCTGCTTTACAGATGTCCAGGATATGGCAGTGCCGCCATATGTGAACATGTATCCGGTCTGAGACTTCTCTGAATGAGGATCTGACCTGTAACCTGCGTCAACATAACCAACTAAACCAGTTGATACCCCTTTCCTGTATAATAGACCCAAATCTATGGACCCTTGGAGGTAGCACAACAGATGCTTAACTCCGGCCCAGTGCGCTGTGTAGGTGCAGCACTATATCTGGCTAGTAAGTTGACTGCAAATGCTATGTCAGGGCGAGTGCAGTTAGCTAGGTAAAGGAGTGCACCGATAGCACTTAGATATGGCACTTCAGGGCCTAGTACTTCCTCCCCCTCTTCCAGCGGCCGGAAGGGGTCTTTATGCACATCCAATGATCTGACAACCATTGGGGTGCTGAGGTGGTGGCAGTTATCCATCTGAAACTTTTTCAGTAAGTTCGATGTGTAAGTTGACTGATGTGACATGATCTTATTGTTAAGATGCTCTATTTGAAGACCTAAACAGAATTTTGACTTTCCGAGATCTTTCATCTCGAATGTTTCTGTCAGGCTTCTAGAAATCTCGGCGATCTCTTCAGGAGATCTGATGAGGTTCAAGTCGTCTACATAGACGGATATAATGACAAATACTGTTGCCTTTGCTCTTATAAAGATGCAAGGACAGACTGTGTCATTTGTAAATCCTTGTTTAGCAAGGAAGTAGCTCAGTCTTTTATACCACATCCTTCCAGATTGTTTAGACCATACAATGATCTTTGCAGTTTCACTGAGTAGATGTCACGTTGTATCTCTTTTAGTGCTCTGGCAAAGAATAACCGTCAGGTAATCTCATATAGATGTCTCGGTCTAAGTTGCCATTTAGGTAAGCAGTCACGACGTCCATAAGCTGCATATCTAAACCCTCTTGGGCTGTTAAGCCAATGAGGAATCGGAAGGTGATCGCGTCCATGACCGGGGAGTATGTGGCTTCAAAATCCACCCCTGGACGTTGGGTAAAACCCTGTGTTACAAGCCTTGCTTTGTAGCGAACGATCTCGTTTTGTTCATTTCATTTTCTAACAAATACCCATTTGTAACCCACAGGTTTTACACCTTTTGGTGTCTGGACTATCGGTCCGAAGACCTTGCGTTTGGTGAGTGAATCCAACTCCACTCCTATTACCGCTTTCCACTTTGGCCAATCATCTCTGCTTTGACATTCTGTCAGAGAGCGTGATTCAATATCATCGTCGCAGTACGCGACGTTGATGGCAATATTACACGCAAATGTGTCATCTAAGGTTGTGCTCTTTCTGTCCAAATACTCCCCAGTTCGTACATAGTGTATCGAAACTTCATTTTCTCCCAGTTTTTCCTCTGTTTGAGAGTTTGGGAGAGATGAGGTAGCAGGGCTTATAGTAGCATCCTGTGGTGGTATTTGTTTACCATTGCCAAGGGTCCTACTCTTTCGAGGGACTTGGTCCTTGGATCCCGGTGGTCGTCCTCTCTTTTTGAGAGGTCCAACCATTTCTGCTGCAGGCGGATTGCATCCATTTTGCGGTATGTCAATCCTAGCTGGAGTGTTAGCAGCAGGGACGTGTGATCTGACAATCTTCTGGTTGTCAGTAAATTTGTCCGACAAGAGATGGACAGTGTTTTGGATGTGGAGAATCTTCAGGACCTCCTCCTCACACTGGCTTGTGGGCGGATCAAAGTGACATAATGTCTTTGTATTCCAAGTGATACAGTCTGAAGCTTCTGGCTTCTTTGTCTGTGAGCCTAGTCTTGGAAATGATGTTTCATCAAATTCACAGTCTTCTAGACGTGCCTTGAAAACGTCTCCCGTAAGGGGTTTTAGGAATCTAATTATGGAGGGGGTGTCAAACCCAACTTAAATGCCTAGGGGACGTTGTGGACCCATCTTTGTCCTTTGTGGTGGTGCTATGGGGACGTATACTGCACAACCAAATATTCTCAAGTGTGAGACAATTGGTGGGGCTCCAAGTGCTAGTTGCATTGGAGAAGATGACTGACCTCCATAAGGTCTTAATTTTATTAAAGATGCAGCATGCAAAATTGCATGACCCTGTGCATTCACTGGCAGCTGGGATTGAAGTAATAATGGACGAGCAATCCATTGCAGTCTCTTAATTAGAGATTCTGCTAACCCGTTTTGGGTGTGAACATGCACTACATGATGTTCGACTTCAATTCCCTGTGCTTGGCAATAGTCTAGAAAGACTTGTGACATAAACTCTCCTGCATTGTTCAGACGAAGTTTCTTTATCTGGTAGTCGGGGAAGTGGGCCCGTAACCTGATTATCTGAGCTAAAAGCTTAGACAGTGCTAGGTTACGGGTGGACAGTAGACACACATGTGACCACTTAGTAGATGCGTCAATCAGGACCATAAAATACATGAATGGACCACTTGATGGGTGTATAGGCCCACAAATGTCTCAGTGGATTCTTTCCAGAAAACTTGGAGATTCCAGGTCCACTTTCAGTGGAGAAGGTCTCGTAATCAGTTTACCCTTTTAACAAGATGGACATGTGAATTTACCTTTTTGAAGAATCTTCAGGTTCTTCAAGTCTATACCCCTTGAGCTCTTTATGATGCGGTACATCATAACAGATCCGGGGTGTCCCAGTCTACTGTGCCAGAGTTGGAATTCTGGTGTTTGGGGGCACTGCAGGTGCTCCGCCATTGATGTTTCTGGAGTTTGTATACTTGTTTGGTAGAGTCCCGAGGGGAGTCCCTTGAAACGTTCCACAATGGTTTTTGAACCATTTGTAAGAGACTTTACAAGCAAGTATTCCCTTTTTTTCCTCGACCGTCTCTAAGTGATATCCGTTTAAACAGATATCTTTAAAGCATAGGAGGTTTCGAATGGATTTAGGGGAGTATAACGCATTCCTAAGTGTGATTTGTGTGTTACCGGGGAGAAATATGATTGCTTCCCCTGATCCTTCGATTATATTAACTAGTCATGAGATTGTTCTCAGTGGACCAGAGTAGCTACTTATGCTCGTGAAGTAGTCTATGTTTTGAAGGATCGAGTGCGTCGATGCACTGTCCACTAGGCAAATCAATTCCATATCTATATAAAGAAAGACATTTAAAAAGTAAATAATATGAAAAGAAAAGATCTACTTTCATTTACAATGCTCAAAATATTGTTTGACATGGAATAAAAACTAGATACGATGCATGAAAAGAAGATACATTGCTAGTAGATAAAAGTGGTACATAACTAGAGAGTGTCATCTCCCATGAAGTCTTCAGGAGTCCATGAGGTCTCTGGAAACGCTGCGCTCTCAATCAGGTTTGTCTCAGCTCGAGGCTTGAGGCTTGCCTAGTAGAGGTCCTGGAGGTGTTTCTGGGTGCGGCATATTCTGGACCAGTGGCCCGTCATTCCGTATTTGGATCACTTATCCTCCCAGTCTTTCTTGGGAGTACCACCTTTTGACGTCCACTTCTGCTTCTTTTCCACGAACTTCTGGTTATGAGGAGGAGCTTGGAGAGTGGCTTTCTTCCGCTTCTTCTGTTCTTTCCATTTCTGGAATTTTGTCTTCTTGTCCATCTTCTTCTTCTGGGAAGACTGGAAGTGTGCCTCTGCAGGAGGTGGCAGTGGAGCGGAGCCAGGAGGGCGCAGGTTGTGAGTAGCAACCAACAAATCTCTGTTCTGTTCAGCCATTAGTATGCATGAAAGCAGATCAGAGTACTTCGTGAATTTCCTCTCACGGTATTGTTGCATAAGGATCATGTCCTTCTCGTGGAAAGACGTGAACGTCTTTTCCAGCAACATTTTCTCCGTCACCGTTTCACCACACAACTTCAGGCGTGAGGTGATACGGAAGAGTGCTGAGTTGTACTCCGCTACGGATTTGTAATCCTGTATGCGGAGGTGAGTCCACTCGTACTGCGCACGGGGGAGTATGACATCTCTCTGATGTCTGTACCTCTC